>JALGBA010000244.1:272500-872500 GCA_023970755.1 Azemiops feae
AAAATGGGACTAAGATTAAAGATAAAGAAGACCAAACTAAACAGGTGCAAAAAGTAGTCATGCAAATGACAATGAAGAACACTGAAATGATGGATAGTTTCTGCCTTTTAAAATTTCCTATCAACAATAAAGAAACCTGAAGCCTAGAAATACACTGCAGACAAGCTAGGATATATATATATATTTAGATTCTGTGATATGTCTATCTATACCTATAAAAAAGAGCATCATTTTCCTTGAGATTCTCTATGGAAGTGAAAGTTGTACTTTGAAAATGTGGGATAGCTTGAGAATAGCCAATACCAAGAAAACCAGAAAATGGATTATAGAACAAATCAATTCAAAGTTCACACTTTAGGTGCAAATGAACAGACTCAGATTATATTTTGAGCACATTATACAAAGAGACGGCTCTCTGGGGAAGTCTATAATTCTGAGAAATGTGGAAGGAAAGAGAAAAAGAAGATGAAAAGAATCATAAAGTGGATGGATTCAATTATAGTGGCAATGGGTGCAGCACTGGAAAACCTGCAGGACCAGGTTGAGGACAAATCATTGCGTAGAGAATCCATATAGCAATAGTAATAGCACTTAGACTTATATACCACTTCACAGTGCTTTACAGCCCTCTCTATGTGATTTACAATATGAGCATATTGCCCCCAAAATCTGGGTCCTTGTTTTAACAACCTCAGAAGGATGGAAGGCTGAGTCAACCTTGAGCGAGGGGGGGGGGGAAATCAAACTGCTGGCAGTTGGCAGAATTAACCTACAATACTGCATTCCAACCACTGCACCACCGTGGCTCTTAATTGTCAAGAGCTGACACCAGGTTGATGCCTCCTCCTCCTCATCATCTTCATTGTCATCTTCATCATGATCTAATTTTTCCCCATTAGTTTTTGATGGCTTTATCTTTCTTCCATCAGTATTCTTTGTTGGAGGTGGTGGATTAAGTATTCTAATTCCAGATATATGTAATGGGGGGAGGCAGTCTCTAGCACTCAGGACTCTAATTTACTTTTTCTATAAAAAAAATTGGTATAGGGTTACCCAGCTTTTCTTTGGTTTAAGAGCCAGAATTGCCCTTCAAATAGTGTGGCTGCAATACAATGTGCCTGCAAGGTAAGGTTCCAGACTGATGAGGATTCAGCAGACAATGTTATAACTATCTTAAACAAACTTCTTTGTTATCAGTTCAATTCATGGATGACAGAAAGGCAATAAAAAAGCAAATAAGGATGACCTATGCATGTTGATGTATCAATTGTATGTTGAGGAACAGTTTAGTTGCTACAATCCCTGCAACACCATCTTAATGTAGCTTGCTAAATAGACTTTATGCAAACAAGATGGTTTTTTTTTGGGGGGGGGGTTAAGCAGAGGCCAAGGATTTGACAATAGGTGAGGGGTCCAGGGGCTACTCTCCAAAAAAGTATTGGATGAGGTCAGGAGAAAAAAACCCCCACCCCTTCTATTTTCTTTAGCCAACTTATTGAACTTAGCAATATTTGTATTGCCAATGAGACATTAGGTAAATCCAAGTTACTTTTTTCCTGAAAATTGTATTCTCCTGAAACACCTTCTGTAACAGAGCTTTTAATGCTTCATACCAGTGATGACTATTTTGTTGCCCAGGCAACTAGCGTGCCATATCATTGTGCGCCCTTCTCTTGCAATCTTGTAGCTGTAATAACAATGGAGAGCGGCAACCACTCAAGTTATGGCTGCCAATCATACCAATCAAAATAAAGAGGCTAAAAAAGCACATCAGCTAGGAGGCAGTAAAAATAGCTTTAACATTCCTTTCTCCCCATTCTTTTTAATGTTGGTTACTATGCTTTATAAAATGGGCATCCCACTTTGGATTGCTTTCTTAAAATGAAAAAAAGATTGAAATATTTATAAATCCAATTTATATTGCAGTTGTTTAATTACATTCCATTAGTTTATACATTTTTATTCTTCAGTGGTATACAAGATGATCTTCTTATACAGATATGAAGCCCCTAACTTTAAAAAATATGCTCTTGTGTGTTTGGAGAATCCTTTGCAGCAGGTTTGAGGGTGTGAGGTTGGTTGTGGTGTAGTAGTTGGGAACTGCAGAGGGAAGAAGAAATTATTTTCTCCTGGTTTTGCTAATATAAGTAGTCCTATCAGTGGAAACAGCTGTGACTAGTACAAAACTCTGGAGTAACCCTAGGAAGCATCTTTAGAAGTGATTAATCATGTAACAAATTTGAAGGAGGAATCTAAATGAGACCAAAGTTGGTTTAAGACATTAAACAAATGGCAGGTCCTCATTACCCAAAATCAAATAAAAGAAATCCAAGACTAATTGTGTTAGTTTGGCACTATTTTCACACACACACACACACACACACACACAGAGTGAGTGAGTGAGAGAGAGAGAGAGAGAGAGTATATATGTAATTTATTTATTTAATTTAGTGAATTTATTTGCCACCATCTTGTAACAAAACGGCTTAACTGATCAAATAACTGTTTGGGGAACTCCCAAATCAGCTGCTAAAGCACTGACTCACTGTGAGTGGAGAGACAAGGAGGCCAATGAACTGAAGGTAATAGTGACTAGATCTGGTCTGCAGGACAGATTTATCAGGGAAGCAAAGGGGCAGTGCTAAGGTTGATATAGGATGCTAGAAGTTGTACCAGAAAGAGCTAATGAGAATATCCCTCTGAAGATCCAGATTGAAGATAAGGAATTTATTTAGTGTTTTATATATATGTCTTTGCTTTTGATAGCAAACAAGTCTAATCATAGTGGGGCTCCCTAAATTCACGCCAGTACAAATAGAGCCCAGCAGAAAAAACAATAGATATGGGGTCAGAATTAGAATAATGTTGACACATCCATTGACACGAACATACTCAAATGTAATCTCAGGCATTATGGACTCTATGCTTTTATCTGGTTTTTGGTGTTGCTTTGGGTAATGAAACAAGTAAGGAAAAGTTAGGGAGCAAGTGATTCAACAGGCAGCATAAGATTGATCTGGTATGTGAGAACACATAATTGTGCCTACTCCACTGCAATGAATGAACCAAAGAAGGCTTTATGATCTCCGTATTGTCCTCAAGTAGAAGTCCAACAGAGCTTTTTACAGCAATCAAAGGTTTGCTGTCCTCTGCTCAGATAATCCCATACTGGAGTACTGGAAGCCTCCTGTGACAAATTTGCAAGGCACTTCAAGGACAAAAATCACTTGTCTTCATGCTGATTTGCATGCTGCTTTGATTACAGAATTAGTGAGTTATTCAGTGAACTATCTGATCCAGTTATATAAGATTATTTTCAGGGTTTTTTTAGGTCAAAGGATAAGAAGAAGACACTTGTAGTTCTCTATTCTACAACATGCCCTCTTGACTTCTGCCCCCTTTGGCTTATTCAAACTAGCTATCCACGGGAGTGGTGAATGCTTATTTGTGATGAAATGACAAAATCCATTTCAGCCTGGATTTCTCAGTTTTGAGACTGATTCAGCCCTGATCACCAAGCTTGACCTCCTGAATGAAAAAAAGCAGAGGGGATAAATCTCTTTTGATCTTGCTGGATCTTTCAATGGATTTTGTTACCATTGATTACTGTACTGTCTACTGTAACATCTACTGCAGGGTTGTCAAACTCGCAACGTCACATGACGTGTCGCGACGTATCATGACTTTTTTGCCATTGCCGGCAATGGGGTGGGCGTGGTTTCTCTATGATGAATCCGGCCCATGGGCCGGTAGTTTGACACCCCTGATCTACTGTATTAGCATGTCTTTGTGAGATATGGATTGAAGATAATTATGTATGTTGGCTTCAATTTTACTCTTTTGGTTTAATGTCTACTTGCAGGGATAGCTTCAAACAATAGACTCTCATATATATGGTATATATATGAAATTACTGGTGACAGGTATCAGGAGATTGGTGATGAGGTGCCTTCAATATGTTGAAGATATTTAAAATATCTTTAAAATAAAATAAATAGGGTTCATATGAAATATTATAATTTATTTTATTAAAATTATGCAATTGTATAAAATAAATGAATGATAAATCAATCAATCAATAAAATAAAAATATGCTGAAGATATCCACCTCAATTTTTCTGTAATACCTAAATCAGAAATAGGGATGCATGATCCATGAGCAATGCTATTGCAGTTGTAGTATTGTATTGTGCCAGAGATCTACAATCTCTTGGTAGTGAATTCCCAGATTATGTGATGTTGCAAATATTGCAGTCAATAGCAGAATATATGAGAAGTGCCTATCTCATCTTATGGTAGCAGTTTTGGGAATATCTAGAAGCTATTTTGGAACATCTTGTCCTGAGTATCTTGGCTGGCTTAAAGAAAGAAACATTGAAAACACTCTGAAATTAAAAAATATAAAGATATTCGAACAAACTTTTTAAAAAAGTCTGGAGAGTGAAGTCAAAACCTCAAAGTGGACTTGCCCTTTAGTTTTTTTTTTTTAAATAAGGAACATGAACTCTAGTTCTTTAGATGAAAAACAGAGACAGTTCTATTATATAGTGCTAGTCCTCTAAAAGTAGCCAAGATTTTCCTGTTGAGATCCTTGCTTTGCTTCTAGTCCTTGGCAAAACGCATAATACTTGGAAGCATTTACATTGTATGGCTGGATTCCATGCAACTCTGGTCTAAAACTGTATTAGCTAAAACTGACCTCTCTACATATATCCCTAGATATTCATACATAGATGTATGCGTCCATTAATGTTATAAAGGACTTTGAAAAACCATCAGTAGATGGGAGATATTAAAATATTCTTACCAATATTTGCGAAGAACATGGTAAGAAAAAACAGAGTAGAATATTAACTCCACAAATTTAGACCCTTCACTCTGATTTCTACTCCATCAATTGTTTAGAGCCATCCTTATCACACAAAGTTTCAGTCCAGTCTAGAATGCAATTATATACAGAATCCTATATATCACCCTATGTAGTATACACCACTCCAAGGTAGAGTATATATACCTTTTCCCGAAAAACTGCTGAGCATCCATTCCCAGACAGCTCCTAAAGGTAATGCAACTAAAGTGCCATAATCCACAAACAATTTCTGGTGGAAGGTCTGAAGCCCACAGAAGACCTCCTAGGGCAGGGGTAGGCAACCTTGGCTCTTTTATGACTCGTGGACTTCAACTCCCAGAATTCCTGGCCAGCCATGCTGGCTCAGGAATTCTGGGAGTTGAAGTCCACGAGTCATAAAAGAGCCAAGGTTGCCTACCCCTGTTAGGGCTATGTCTGACAAGTTCCAAAAAGAAAAAAATCTGACTGTGTACTGCCTCCTAGTGGTCACTGTAAGTAAAACCGCCACATAGGATAAACATTGTGTAAAAAATATAGAAACCTGTCCCTCCCCCACAAGAGGGTGTGGAAATCACGTAAAACCTTGTAAAATGAAGATGACATAATATAACATCTGTACCTCTCTGTCTAAGAGCTTAAAATGGAGAGTATATACTATTCTAAAGTTAGATACGGCACTAGTGAGACCATACTTGGAATATTGCATACAGTTCTGGTCAGGGATACTTGGTATTCTCTGAACTTGGTTGTTTTCTTGCAGACATTTCACTACCCAGACTAGGTGACATCCATCAGTGCTATCCAGTCCATTCACTAGCACTGATGATATTACCTAGTTTGGGTAATGAAACATCTGCAAGAAAACAACCAAGTTCAGAGAGCACCAAGGATCCCTCATTTTAACCCTGAACTACAAATATTCTCCTTTAGAGTTCTGGTCACAATACAAGAAAGATACTGAGACTCTAGAAAGTGTACAGAGAAGACCAACAAAGGTGATAATGCCTCTGGAGGCTAAACCGTATGATGAATGGTTGAGGGAGTTAGGTATGCCTAATCTATCAAAGAGAAGGATTAGGGGTGACATAACTGTCTTCTAGTACTTGAGGGGTGTCACAGAGAAGACTTATTCTCCAAAACACCAGAGAGCAGGACAAAAAGTAATGAGTGGAGAGTTCCCAACCTACAACTAAAGAGAAATTGTATGACAGTGAGAACAATTAATCAGTGGAATAGCTTGTGTCTTGGAGTTGTGGGTGGTCTATCACTGGAGGTTCAAAAAAGGTTTCAAAAATACCTTGACCAGAATGGTATAAGGCAGACATGTCTAATTTGCGACGTCATGTGACATCGCGCAACGTATCGGGACAGTTTTGCCATTGCCGGCAATGGGGTGGGCGTGGCTTCCACATGATGCGTCCGGCCCATGGGCCGGCAATTTGACACCCCTGGTATAAGGGCTCCTTTCTTGAGCTGGGGATTGGACTAGAAGAGCCTATGATTCTATGTTCTATGTTCTAGATCATATCACAAGTTCAACAGTATTATTAATATGTGGCAATTTTATTAACCATACCCTTTCACTTTATTACTTCTGGATATTTGTTTAGATTATTAACAACTTCTTGTTAGAGAAGGATAGCTATCAGCATCCCCAAATGAATTGATCTGATCATCCATGTTGCTCCGATTATCTTATTAATTTGCTTCATGTTAAGAAAAGGTAGAGAAATAGCTTTACAAAGTAATTTTAATAGCAATTGTAATCAGCCATATTTTGGGTGAAGGCAAACTGGGTTATAATGGCGTTTTGCATTTATCCCTTCTTAAAGAATCCTTTGATTCTTAAGCGATCAAGACAATTACAAGCTGCTGCAGGTATATGTGGTTTCCCCCCTTGATTTTGCATAAACCAATGTCCCAGAAGCAAAGGGAATTTTTTTAATATCTGAATATTTCTTTTTGTGCTTTAGAACACTTTTAAGAGCACGTAATGAAGCCCTGCTGTGCTTAGAGTTGTGTCCTATAGGAGATACTCTGCCACAGTTGTGTGTGTGGAAAACAAAACAGAGAGCTTCTTGCTTTTTCAGTAGGAAAGAAACACTTGCCCCTAGGAGCCTTCACAGTAGGAGTTCACCAGGCTTGCATTTAAATAACACTCTGTTAGAATAGCAGCACTGCTCCACTTCTTAATCAAGTTTGCAATCCATTGTGATTATGGTTTATGCAAACATGCTTGCTGCAGCGAACAAAGCAATTGTCTCACTGTCTCCTGTGATAGCACCTCTAATTTGGGAGGATGTTTTCCCATAGACATATCGGTGATGAGCTAGTGGGCAATTCTCCTATGTTGTATCCATTCAGGGCAATTCTTAGCTACGGGTTAGAAAGGAAGCAAAGGGAGTATTGATATAACATTGTTTTCATAGGTAGCATGAATTGATGTGTTGAAGGCCAACTATATCATAAAAATCCACAGTGTTTACTACTTGCAGAAATGGTTTCTTCGGTTTCTTCTTTGGCTCTTTAGGCCTAGATTTAAGCTTGCGCTTTCATGGTTATTACAGTGAGAAAAATGTGGCAGATATGCTTTAGAGCAGCAGTGATTTGTGTAATGGAAAAACCTTGCAAACCTTTCTAGATACTTACTGCTTTACTTTGCCAGTGATAATGCAGACTATCAGCTACTAGGATCACTGCATGAACACAAAAGGACAGGTTGTCTTTTTCTTTCCCCCTGCCCCAGTAATGAAATGTGATCCTGATCAATGAATAAGAGAAGGTAGATCCAATTCTTATATAACAGAGAAAAATCTGGAAAGACAGAAACAGAATGAGTTCAGAAAGTGAGGCCTTACACTTGGAAAAGCAGATTAACGGCTGTAGGTGTATAATGTATAAAGTGTATAGTGTATAATGTTGCAATTGTATATCAATTAAGACCATTTTATAAAAAACACTCAGCTCCTTCCTATTTCTTTGCTGTAGCAAATAAGATACTTAGTCAAGCCATATAACAGACTTTAAAAAGCTTATTCAGGAGGGGAGTGGCCCTAACTAATCATTTTGGGTTTTTTGAATTGCGCTACTCTCTTCATAATTTTTGCAGCAGAAAGGAATTAAGAGCAGTTTATGACAAATGAAACCAATCTGACTTGCTTAACATAGAATCTTACTTCAGCACACAAATGTTGCTTGTTCAGCCATAGGACAAGATTTAAGTGCCTGTTTTTCTTCTCTCTCTCTCTAAGTATGTGATTACTAATTCGGTTCAATAAAATGGATTTTTTTATCTAAGTGTCTTTGCTTGTTCATTATCATCGAGTGCTGATGTCTAGACACAGAGACAGCTTTGATTTCTGTCAACAGGAATTTTGTGCCACAGAAACAACCCAGTGAGGCAAAGAGGGGGCGTGCAGCTTCTTTCATGTTGGCTCACTGCCTCCATCAGCAATAGCTTATTACAGGTGCTGGTCAAGGCTGCAGAGGCAATCTTGGAGCAGTCAAAGTGATGATAATGGTGAAGAGAGCGGATCATGTTGCTTTATCAAGCAGCTTTGGGGTGGAGAGTTTCAAATGAAACTTCACTGAAGTAATGCGATCCTACAAAGATTAGCAGAGTCCTAAAATATTACATGAGAGAGCCATTTTGGTACAGTGGATAAGGCACCAAGCTAGAAACCAGGAGACCGTGAGTTCTAGTCCTGCCTTAGGCACAAAGCCAACTGGGTGACCTTGGGCCAGTCCTTCTCTCTCAGCCCTAGGAAAGAGGCAATGGCAAACCGTTTCCAAAAGATCTTGCCAAGAAAACTGCAGAGACTTGTCCAAGGAGTTTGCTAGAAGCCAGAAACTGATTCAAAGCACACACACATAAACAAAATAAATAAAAAACCCAACAAATGAATATTATGCAAATAAAAAAACCTGATCTGGGGTGCATGCCATAATTTTAAGGAGAAAAATATCAGTTCAGTCTGCTCACATGCTGAACAAATGTTGAACAGTGATCTGTTTATCCAAATTTAGTAATTGAAAAACAAAATTGTCAGCTCCAAAAACTTTCCCCAAGTATACCTATCAAAAAAGGTTACATCTATCCATGTCAATGTGAATGCCTATCCAGATTGAGTGTTGGCTGAGACTCTTCATCGCACCATAGTAAAAGTCTAGGTATGTGCAAGATGGTGCTTTCTAGATGTGTCGGACTTCAATATCTGAAATAGACAGCATAGAAGGCACCAGGTTGAGGAAGGCTGGACTCCGTAAATATCATATTATGTATAGAATAGATAGATAGTTGCTCAAGGAACAATAGCAAAGGAGAATGATTGAAATAATAATTAATGTTGTAGCCATTCATTTATTCCTCCATCTCTCTATTTCTGTCTTGCTTTCTCTCTTGCTGTGCCTTTAGATTTTATTTTTTATTCACAGTGTGCATGGCAAGAAGCAACCATAATGTAAAAATAACATAAAAATAACAAATAAGCATCTAAGAAATACTGATAACAGTAAATTACAATTCATATTAGCTCTTCAACGTTATCCAATTACAATATGTCTTCTCTACTCCATTCCATCCCACTCCCAAATCAAAGCTAAAAGGTTTAAGTGGATCCTTCAGGTTTTCTGGATTAATGTGGTCAATATGGACATCTCAAAATATTAAACCTTGAAAATGAATGACATAACTTCTTTCAGTGCACTCTGAACTGGGAAAAACAGCAAAACATTTGCTCGTTTTCATTTGTCCATTTGTCTGCTTTTCACAGAGAAGCATCACTATATATATAGAGAGACTCAAATCATCAATATCTAGACAACACCCTCTCTATGGCCTACAACCAGCTCAGCAGAGGCTAAAATCCAGGAAAAGCTTCCTTAGGTCGATGGAAGACTTTGAAGAATTTGAAAGCAGAGTGGATCTATGGAAAGTTACAAAGAACCAAGTGGAACCCAGTGGTAGGATTCAGCCGGTTCACGCCACTTCGGCAGAACCGGTAACTAATTTTTTGTTGCCCAGGCCCAGAATGGACTTCTGGAAGCAGCATCCACACAGAGAACCGGTTGTTCACATATTTGAATCCCGCCACTTGATGGAACCAACATAGGAGCTGGCACCTGGATCTGGCAAAAGCTGGGAAGTATGGAAATCATTGAATAGACTGTGTATGGGTACAATAAGATCCGGAGACATTCTGAACAAATGGGGCTATCCGGTGGCTTCTGCTTTTTGCGATTGTGGTGATGTGCAGACAACCATACATATGTAAACCTGCCCTTTGTGCCCCGAATCAGTGTACACTTGAGGACCTCATGGCAGCATGACCGAATGCAATTAATGTTGCTAGTTTCTGGGCAAGATCTGTTTAATTTGTACATATTTAAATTTTGTATTTTATATTTTATGTCATATAGTACGCCTTATTTTAAATGTGATGCTTCTGACACGAACAAACAAACATTTGTCCATTTTGGTAAGACTTTTTAAAAACTTGATTTGGCTAGACTAAAGCAAGCTATTTCCACTCCCTGTATATGGATGTATTTTGCCACTGCAATAAACCTCTCCTGCATTGTCTGAGATAGTCTCTCCTGCATTGGCTGAGATAGTGGACGATCCAGGTGCATTCCTAATCTTCAGTGTAGTGCTGTTTACTCCTGATGAATAATTACAGATCCTCTTACTATGACAAACCATTGTCTCTTGCCAGAGCAATGTCGTCTTACATTCCCCCCCCCCAGATAAAAACAACAAAAAGTTTGACTTCAGGGAATTTAATCAGGCGGATTAGTGAAAAACATTAACTCTTATTGAGAATAAGCCAGCCTCTAATCCAATTTGATAACTAGCATGCCAAAAAAAAGTGGTTTATACTAGAAAGATGAATAGTTTGTGTTTATATGAAGTTAAATTATCTAAAATTACAGGTAACAGAATGTTTAATATGGGATTTAATGAAATCTTGGCTAGAGCTTTGGCAAATGTTATTTCATCCCCTCCCCAAAAGAGAATCTTATGAAGGGTGACAAGCGCCAGATGGACAGCAACAGAATTCCTAAATTGTTGTCTATTTAGCAGAAGCTACAAGAAGAGTAAACAGGGAACGTTCAGGCAAAACTTTGTGTGGTGTTTCAGTCGTGAAATGAAGAATGCCCCCAAAATAGATGAGACTGTTCTAGCATCCCATTTATAGTTATTTGATTCAGTGTGTGGTCTTGAGTTTCAAACTGTGTGTCATTTCTGTGCTTAGGCTCTAATAAGTTTTTAGATTTGTTTCAAACAAAAGACCCACCCATACTTTTGAAACTGAGGGATGTCAAGATAGATAGGACATGGAATAGGACATGGGAAGCTTTAAATTAGTTAAATGGAAAAAAATTATAACAATGTGGTTGGTATTAGCCAATATATTACTAAAATGCTATTTGCATCACAGTTATGATGTTTAAACTTAGTACTAAAATATATCTTTTGGATGGCAGTAGTAATTTCTAGGATAGAGAACTTGGCTTGCATAGACTAATGAGAGTAAGCTGGTCATCACAGTAGGCTTTGGTTGTGCCATGGTATAATGGCCAATGTTCCAGTACTGATATGCTTAGTATTAGCAGAAAAGGCTACATGTAATATGAGTGTATCTAAGGCAAGTAACCAAGTTGATAGTTTTTCTGTCTTAGAAGATCAACTGAATACCTCAATTGACCGAAACCCTGCTGGTAGCAGAGGTTTTTATCCACGAGGCCATCTGGTGAAAATCACAATATAAGGCAAGTTATTATTACTTATCAAGTTTATTATGGTGGAACGTAGATAAGGAAGAATGTAGATGAAGAGAGCAAGAAATAATCATTAAAAGAAGCAGAGAGAATGCAGAGCAATTTTCATGGAATTAAAACAAATGTTCTACAAGTGAGTAAAGAGGATTAAACAAAGAACTTCAGCAGAGTATCTGAAATAAAAATAAAAATAAAAGTGATGAAGGTATTTGGGATGAAACTGAAGTGACATATGTTGAAAGGAGTATTTTTCGCAATGTTTATGGGAATGATAATATGTTGAAGAATACATACAGTAGAATGATCATCCAAGAAAGAATTCATGGAAAAGAAGTCATAACTGTCAGAGTGGTAAGGATATGAAAATGTTAAAATATGGTTGTAGTTTGCAGATTTAGTTATTATGTAACTTGGTTACTATAAGTATAATGACTAGTTTTGTGCCTGATAACTGGATGAATGTCATGATTGTCCCTTTATGTAAAGAAAAAATGTAGAAAGTGTGAATATAAAAACTACAGGTGTTTTGCATAATTGTGAAAGGTGTTTTGCATAATAGTGAACCAAAGGGAGTAAGAGGTGACACTGAGCAAAATTTAAGGAAATGTAGTGTGGTTTTATGATAAGCGTGAAGTGTACAGACTAGTTTTTGCACTTCAGTAAGACATGGATAAAAGTAGGAATGCAAGAATGTAACATTCTTTTGTTGGTTTAGAGGAAATACATGATAACAAAAATAGGCTTGAATTATGGAATGTTTTGTGTAAATATAAAGTCATGAAATCCAACAATGTGATGGAAATAAGGGATGAGTGAAGATAAATGGATGCTTAGTGAACTGTTCAACATTGAACAATGGATAAGATAAGGTCGTATAATGCTCTTTTAGTTGCTTGATATATTTATGGAAAATGTATAAGAAATATCTGTGGGGAGATTAGATGTGTGTTGGTACACACATCCTTTTGTATGCAGACAATGCCATGTTGTTGGCAGAAAATCCAAATGATTTGCAGTGAATATTAGGTAGTTTGTATGATGCAATGATACAATTATCTTACAATTTCACTCTTTTAGCTACAGTAAAGGTATGGAGAATCCATTTACATTGTCCAGCTGTGAAATTCCACATACTAGGTGTGTAAGTGTATTATCCTCAGAAAACTTATGCTATTTTCACAGTCACATTTATATAGTCCACAACCTTTCCCCTTCTTGCCATATGTCTTAATTTGGCTTTTTATTTCTTGCCCCTTTCTCTGCTTTGTGTAATATCACACACCCCAAAAGGGAACAGTGTTCTTGGTAGGTCAACCTGTGCAATTGGTTGTACTGGAACTCAAAGCCAGTATCTTTGTTTTTTTCAAATATCGGACTGTCACTCCAGGTTTGTGGTCTTCCATAAAATGCAGAAACACCTAACAAAAGAAGCCACTGCATACTGTATCTGTTTTTCTTAAAGCTTTAGCTGGACCAGCCTGCTTGCAGCAAAGTTCCTGCTAGCATGATTTCAACCTTACCTACCAAATTTCTTTCTCACTCTTGGAAAATGATGGTTGCAACTCTGGCAACAGTCTCTTCACTGCACAGTGCACCTGCCTGACTTAATGCTTAAAGGAAGGGAGTTTGCTCTCTGCTACTGGTTGATAAAGGCATGGGCTGAGTGGGAAGGAAGGTTGAAAAAGTGGCTGTCAGGAATCTGTTCAGAAATGATGAATCAGATCAATCAGATATGCAGAAGAGGCGGCTGCTTTGGACCCCCCCCCCGGTGTTTCAGATGGCCAAAAGCTTTCAGACCTAGCCAAAGGCCAGCTGAGGCTTTCTCAACTGAGCAACATTCATGCCAACCAACTCAAAATTGGAAGAAAAAGTTGACTTCCCTCCAACGTCTCATTAGCAGAGACAAAACACGAGGAGTCTGAAAAATCAGAAAAACCAATGCAGGCCATGAAAATTTGAAGATTTATTTCTTCTCATTTTGCCAAATTCTGATTCACTCAGTTGTCTGTCATCCAATGTATGTCAATGTATTTTCCTGTTCCTGTTTATGGTTTCTTGGAATCTACAGCACACTGCCAGCAATTTTTGCCCCAAGGTCTGTAAAACTGTTAAAGCAGTCCTAGCCTGCAACCAATTGCTGAGAATATTGCTAGTTGACTAGCAGTGAAGTACAAATCACTGCACTCCAGCCAGAGTTATTTTTAGCAAAAAAAAATATTAACAAAACAACAACAACAACAACTCATTTCAGAGCATTTTGTCATCACTCCACAAAAGAGAGAACTGATAAATCACCAACATGCTCTCCTAAATGATCTGTTAAGATGCACTACTAGGTGGGCTTGCTGATAATGTGGACAGCAGATTAGCTTCCAACAATAGAAACTCACCTTGTTGAAGAGCAGGTGGCTTGGCAAAACTCCCGGCACATGTGCTGCCTTATTTGAGCCTTCTCCCCAGCAGCCGCATGGCAGAATTACCAATAAAGCTACAAACTTGATACAGGTGTAGTAGGAGAAGGGAGGACATGTTTGATCTGGAGATGGGTAGCCACCAGCAAACAGAGTATAACAATGAAATGTAAGAAGGCATTTTTCCTTCAGAAGGAGGGCATGGACCACAAGAGAAGAAAGGAAGCATAGAAGCTCAGCAAGACAAAGCACAACATAAAAAAATGTGCAAGAGCTCTACATGTTGGCTGTTAAAACAAAAAGAAGAAAAAATCTCAGAGGGGACTTGAGACAAAACAGTCTTAAGAAAGAAACTTGATGCATACGAGCAATAGTATGGAGCAAAATGTATAGAAGAATAGATAATAAAGTAATAGTTAATAGTAATGTAGTACTTTAAATAGCAATAGTATAGTGATTGTCATAGTAATGGTTATTATGGTACTAATAATATAAAGATAGCAATGGGACAGAATATAAGAAGCACTCACATATCATTTTATACGTTTGTTTTTAAAAAATAAAATCTCCCCAATTCTTGTAGGAAGATATAAAGAAATCACATGTCCAGGATCCAGTGCTTTTGTCTCTTCCTTGAGTCTGGGTCAGTATAATTAGGTGTGGTTTAAAAAAGAATATTTCCATAATCTCCTTACTCTCCAAAGATCAGTCAGAATATTCCTTATTTATACTAACCATAGATAAGTTGGGAGTATGTCAGTTCACATAGAAGAGGGAATCAAGCTATTGTCCAAAGCACCTGAAGGCAGGACAAGAAGCAACGGATTGAAACTAAGCAAAGAGAGAAGCAACCTAGAACTAAGCAGAAATTTCCTGACAGTTAGAACAATTAATCAGTGGAACAACCTGCCTCCAGAAGTTGTGAATGTTCCACAACACTGGAAGTTTTTAAGAAGAGACTGGACAGCCATTTTTCTGAAATGGTATAGGGTTTCCTGCCTGAGCAGGTCCCTTCCATCATCATCATCATCATCATCATCATCATCATCATCAGTATTAGTATTATTACTCAACACAGAAGACTTAGAGATGAGACACTGAGCTGAAAAGTCCCTCATAGCCCCACAAGAGAAGGGCCCCAATTTACTATGTGCAGAGATATCTGCTTATAGTCTCAGCTTTGCTTTTTCCTGGCTCTACATTTGGTCTGATTACTGAATTAAAATTTCAGATCTTTGCTACTGTTGACCGCTTCATGACACTCTACAGCTTTGGGCTGGACAGCAGCTGAGGAGGAAGAGGAAGAGGAAAGGAGAGTGAAGCAGCACTATATGGGACGAAGGCAGTTTCATTTTGGGTATGGCATTCCTTTTAAATGTGGTAAAGTGACTGATTAATTTTTTAATTCACTATTAATATTAATTACATTTTTGGGAACAGTTTTGGGAACATAACTGTCCTCCAGTATCTGCATGTTGGAAACTTCACTTTGAGAAGGGAATCAGTTTGTGCTATTTATATAATATAGGTCTGGCTCAAATTGGCTCTCATTATTTAGTAAAGTATTCATACAATTGGCCTCAGTTACCCATTTAATTGCATTGATTGAATTATGGAGGCGATTACTTTTACACATTGACACCCTGCAATTTGGATGTCTTTTTATATAAAATAAATGAAACAAGTAGCAAACATTTATGTTATTCCATTGTAGGCCTGCTTCATCTATTTATTTGTTTATTTATCAAACAATGTGGACTTGGAGCCCTGAATTTGGGATATTTAGAAGGTATGTTGGGTTTTTTTTTGGTTTCCCTATAAACCGGATACATTTGGTAACATAAGGAGCATTTTAGCAATAAGCAACTTTCTGACCAGGTTTTAAAAAGCCTACTTTGGTTTATTTTTATGGCTACAATATCTGGGCTGTAAAATCCAGATGATCTGGATTTGTCAGCCCACATAGTGGATCCCCATTTCTGCAAATTTACTTGAGCCTAACTTAAAAGCCCCGAGCTAGCTTTTATTCAGAATGACAGGATTATAACTCTGTCTGAAGAGATATTCTCCTAAAAATGACATGTCTAGGGAACATATAAATGTGAATCTCAGTCACCTTCATTTTAACTCTAATAAACAGCAACTACTCACAGTCAGGTCCTCTGTGGATGGAGCTCCATCTCTCAAATACTCTCTTTTTTTTCAATAGGCACCTTTGGAATATCATTTAGGTATCTATTGTTTTTCTTCACTGCAAGACCTGACCTTGACTGGGTGGCACATGATTCTGGGATAGGAAGGGAAAGTCTGAGATTTTCATAGGTTTGCAGCTATGTGAAGATTCCCCCTTTCTCCTTTATTCAGTAAACAAACAGGTTAGATCAGAATGAGCTCTAAAGTTCTAGACTTTTCTTAACACGAAAAAGAAATCAAAATATGTCGCTAAACTCCTTGAAATAACAATGGTCTTCCACATTGCCAGTACAATGGTCCCTCAAATAAACTAGGTTAAGGCTTTATGTGTGACAACCAGAACCTGGAATTGCATCCAGAAACCATTTGGTACCCACTGAAGGTCATAAAGCATTAGTGTCACATGGGCATGAAGTGGCCTGTCCATTACTGCTTCTGCTGCTGCATTCTGGTTCAGTTGTAGTTTCTGAATAGTATATATTGCACATTGCAATAGTCCATCTGTAAGCTCACCAAAGCATAAATGACTATAAGAAGTGCTTTCTGGTCCAGGAAAGTGTAAGATATAGACCTCCCTTCCAAATAGAAGACTGGAGGCTGGACAAAACGTATCTAACACAGTTGGGACCAGGGATGGCCCTTTGAGGAAGGGGTGCACCATGTCTTCTTCAAGACCTGGAATTGCTACACTAAAGTATTTTATCTTTATCTCATTTTATCTAAATTACATGGCAGCAACCAGTGATATCGGCATCTCTCTCTCTCTCTGTCTCCCTCCCTCTCTCCCTCCTTCTCTTAGTGACCATTTAGTGACTTTGTCACTTAGTGACCAGAGAAGATGAGCTCATATTAAAGCCATCCCTTAGTATTAATGGACTGATTACTGTCTCTTTTTTGTAAGACCAGAGTTTATATATGCCAGTGGTTTGCTACATCCTTTTTGAAGGAACATTGTTCTTTGAGCATATAATACTTACAAATTGCCTATACTGGCCCTCTTACTTCTCATTGGTTTCATTGCTTATTCATGGGCTGGTTAAGCCATACAGATTTCCAAGAACCCAATACTTTGTTAAATACTGTAAGTGTTCATATGGTTCTCGGCTGTTTTGATTCACACTGTTCCTTGTTGTGAATTTCCAGCTGTCTTCGTGATTTGGCATTTGTTGTGAAGAAGCTGTCTTTGTTATTGTAAGCCTGAAACAAACCTTTCCTTATGGGAATGCAGGTATTCTTATTTTTTATTTATTCCAGTCTTATGCAACAATTTCTTTTTGTTATCTGCCTCTTACATCAATTTGAGAAAGTTTTCTTGTTGACATTTCAACTTGTCTCTTTGCCAGGTTTGTTGACATTCTCTGTACCATTCTGATTATCTCACTTCTTGTTCCAGTGTTCTTTCTTGTTCTTCACACAATGGCACTCAGCAAACTTCAGATGCAATAGACAAAATTTCTACCCAGACATGTCCCCCCATCACCAATATTAGACAACCCATCGCATTTGAAATACTCCAGACAAGGCAGTTAAAATTACATTAATTTTACTTCAATTTTATGACATGCATGGCAATATACTTCATTTGTGCGTTAGTATAACCATACAAATGACCTACATTACGACAATGATATATTACCAGATTTAATGGTCATTTCAGAGTAATGGGTACCCCCTTCCCCCCAATGGTACATTAAGATGGGGGTTCATTGTCTTTGTTATTTTGTGTCCTGTTTGTAATTTTCTTACTGGAACTTTTTATAATTTACTACTATCATGCCAAAATGTTTGCATTTATCTCTCTCTGTCTACCTCAATATGTATGTTTGCAAAAGTTGTAGTATTTGAGAAGTCAAAGACCACAGTTCAGATGTTTGATTGTCTATAAAATTCCATGATGATGTTACAGGAAGTAATGACATTGTTTTCATTCCATTTATTTATTTGAAATATATTTGAAAGAGTGCAGAGAAGAACAACAAACATGATTAGGGGACTGAAGGCTAAAACATATGAAGAATGGTTGCAGGAATTAATGAAAAGAAGGACTAGGGGTGACATGATAGCAGTATTCCAATATCTCAGGGGTTGCCACAAAGAAGAGGGAGTCAAGCTATTCTCCAAAGCACCTGAAGGCAGGACAAGAAGCAACGGATGGAAACTAATCAAAGAGAGAAGCAATCTAGAACTAAGGAGAAATTTCCTGATAGTTAGAACAATTAATCATTGGAATGACTTGCCTCCAGAAGTTGTAGGTGCTCCAATACTGGAGGGTTTTAAGAAGAGATTGGACAAACTTTGTCTGAAATGGTATTGGGTTTCCTGCTTGAACAGGGGGTTGGACTAGAAGATCTCCAAGGTCCCTTCCAGCTCTCTTCTGTTATTCTGTTAATATGCCTGCTATAATCAGAAGGATTCTTGAGAGTTTTCTATAAAACCTATAAAATATCCAGGGTATTCTAAGTCAAACAATAAGATGAAATAATAAAATAAAAACAGTGCAATACAATAAAACATCTGTGGTAAAGAAAATGAAACAAAACAGCAATAAATAAGTCAACACATGTCTTTCTATCAAACTTTGCAGCATGACATTGAACTGATTTCTGTGTTTTAATGACCACTTCAGGCCAGTTTTTAGAGTTGCTGGGAGAATTTGAAATGGTTAGCTTCTTAGTGGTATCCTAGTCTTATTATCATTCTTACTTGTGCTAAAAGAAAGCCAGTTTGTTTTAGTGATTTAAAGTACCAACCCAGAAATCATAAAGTCATTTAGCTTCCTGAATGCTTTTGTTTTTTCCATAGAAGAATAAAATGAACAAGGCACATTTAAAAGATGACTAGCAGTGTGATGCCTACTTCTAATACAATGGGGAGTTTTCTAAGCAGAATCTGAAATTATCAGAGTGTGACTTAGAACGCTGTTAATAGAGACTATACAGCAGCTCCCTCAGTGAAAACTATTCAGAAAAACATACCCTTGCCTAGCAGAGAATTGGATTTAAAATACAAATGTCACATAAGGTGAAATCATATAATGTCTCTCTGTTTGCCACTAGCACAATTCAGTATAAAAACGGACCAGAATTCATTTCATGTTTTCCCTTAGAGATTGCTTTTAACAATATTAATTTAACTCCTTGCCACAACATTTATGGGACTTGTACCTTGATAATTTTAGTATGTTTGAACATTTCTTTCTATTAGCCCAGGAGTAGGCAACCTTGGCTCTTTTATGACTCGTGCACTTCAATTCCCAGAATTCCTGAGCCAGCCATAGAGCAATGCCTGGGATAATACTGACTCTCTCTCTCTCTCTCTCTCTCTCTCTCTCTCTCTCTCTCTCTCTCTCTCTCTCTCTCTCTCATTTAAATCCATTTTTTAGCCTATGACTATCAGCTATATAAGAGTAGGGTGGAATAACATATTGCTATGCTAACCTATTAGTTAAATAAAATACATCCTTAAACCCTTTTTAAAGGCCATCTATTTTTACTGAGATGAAGAGAAGGGAGCTGATTGCAGAGCTGCTGGACCCAGGTTCCTAAAGGAGATGCAATTAGGAATCAAAGCAAGGCCTTGCTCAGGGAAATTAACAGAATTGTTGGGAGAAATATCCTAGGGAGTTTCTGGGGGATTCATAGCTGGAGATTCAGATGCTCCATTTCTCTGACGGTGTAATTAGAATCTACAAGAAGAGGAACTTCGATCCCTTTGTGAATGACTCATATTCTCAATGTGTAGCATGTCCACTGTAGTGGAATGTAGTCTGGATTCCCAGGGGCTGCACTGTATTGGAGAGGAGCCAGAGACAGAAAAATTTAGATAGTTTGATTGATGTCAGTTTCCCAAAACCAAGAAAGACACACTGAGTTACTTCTAAGCAGTTTCCTTTATTGTTCCTAACCCAGAAGCAAAAATCTTGCCAAACTAAAACAAGGTACTTGCATCATGTGCTCCTAGAGAGGAGTTGTCTCGACTTTCTTCCTCCTAACCAAACTATCCGAATTTCACTATCTCTTATTCCTCTGGAATGCAGCTGGAAATCCAGTCTACATTCCACCACATGCACTCCAGGCTATTGTCCACCCCAAGCACCACCTTGAATGTTTAATCTCTGCCCAGAATATTTGCTCTAAAAGTAACAGAAAATAGGCTATGATAACACACCCATGATAATTGCCCTCATGGGTTATCAGTAATAATTGCAGCTATCCTAGGATTAAAGTAATGAAGTATTTTATTACATTTCTAAAATATCTCTGAGAATTGGGTTATATATGCTACCATGTACAGGTGAACAGCAGAGTATATTTGTGCCTGTATGTGAAACATTGAGACAAGATGCTCTTGGTGAGAGATTAGATGAGAAGCTGGTGTGGAGTTAGTAATATGAGAAAAATTGAAGAGCCAGCCAGCCCATATGATACAGAATCAAAATTAAGCTAGCAAAATTCCTCTCAGTGTTGGTGAGCTGAGATTCTACTTCAGAGAAAATTTGAAGGCATTCTAATATGAATAAACAGGCTTAAGGCAATTAACTTTGTAGCAAGCAGCCACTCTAGCCCAAAACAAAGCCACTGATAATACTTATAGAAATTACATATTAAATACTCATTGAAACAATCTCCTTATTACACTGCCACAAAGCTGCTACCATCAAGCAAGGAAACATTTAAGGGAAGTAAACTATCTCACAATTACCCTGAGAAAATGTATAAATAATTTACTGAAATACACAACAGAGATTCTTTTATTCCACTAAAATGTTAATTTCACATTCTAATAATATGGGTGCTGACCCAAGTTCTCTAGGGTGGCCTTAACTCACCAAAGTATCAGTGAATGTTACTGAGGAGGAGCTATACTACAGAAATATATGGGCTTTCCACTGATTGTGGCTTCTCTCCAAGCATCATGGCAATGATCATCAGCTTGGGATATCAAATTATGGGACTGGTAGCCAGCACAATCTTAATAATAATAGAGTTGGCAGGCATATTAACAACAGAAAAGACCTGGTGCTTTAGAAAATAGCTTGACTCCCTCTTCTTTGTGGCAACCCCTGAGATATTGGAGCACTGCTATCATGTCACCCCCTAGTCCTTCTCTTCATTAAACTAGACCAGGAGTGTCAAACTCGCCACGTCACATGACGTGTTGTAATGTATCACGACATTTTTCCCCTTGCGGGAGCTGGGATGGGTGCGGCTTCCGCCTGACGCATCTGGCCCATGGGCCGGCAGTTTGACACCCCTGAACTAAACATACCCAATTCCAGCAACTGTTCTTTATATGTTTTAGCCAGCATCCTTGATGATTTAGTGAGCACAAACCTAAGTGCTTCCATACAGAATTTATTTAATTGCCATTGCTGTTTGTTCTATATTTGAAAACTAGCCAGTGATGATGTAAAAGGAGAGCTCTCCTCAACTCTTACTGAAAATTACTGGAATACTGCTAGTATTTGAGGGGCTGCCACAAAGAAAAGCACCAGAGAGCAGGACAAGAAACAATGGATGGAAACTAATCAAGGAGAGAAGCAACCTGGAACTAAGGAGAAACTTCCTAATAGTGAGAACAATTAACCAGTGCAACAGCTTGCCTTCAGAAGTTGTGGGTGCTTCATCACCTGAGGTTTTTATGAACAGACTGGACAGCCACTTGTCTGAAATATTATAGGGTCTCCTGCTTGAGCAGGGGGTTGGACCTCTAGATGGATTAGAACAGACATGTCAAACTCGCGACGTCACGTGACATCGCGCAACGTATTGGGACGGTTTTCCGATTGCCGGCAATGGGGTGGGTGTGGCTTCTGCATGACGCATCTGGCCCGCGGGCTGGCAGTTTGACACCCCTGGATTAGAAGACCTCCAAGGTCCCTCCCAGCTCTATTCTGAATTGAAAATTGAAACTTATCAGGAAGTGTGTGTGGTTTGAAAGGAGAAAATGGCTTTTAAGGGGCACTTATTCAATTACATTTATTTTCTCTTTGCTTCAAGTGTTCAGAAATCTCTCGTTCTCTCCCCTGCCTCCCAGTGTTATGTATCCAATCAGGTGGGTTAAATTGAAAAATATGACCTTCTTGGCTAACATCAATTAGAGCACATGGTGTTATAGGACTTTTCTGGGAAAGAAAAATGATATGTGAGTTGAAACTGGTTTCAACCAAAGGAATCAAGGAAAATTAAGTTCAGGAGTCCTGGCTCACATGGCTAGTTTATATTTCAGTGTGATGTACAATCCCAGAGAAGTGGATTAAAATGAGTAAACCATGGATGAGCATGTGGTGTGAACATAGTCTATGCATGGAAAGAATGAATGTCCTTGTAATTAGTGGACTATTGTGAAAAGATTTACAGTTAGAGCTTGAAGTCCCTAGTGAAAGAGAGGAAAAAGTACTGTTTCAAAAAGAGCCAGGTTTTAATCAGGGCACAGAAAAATAGGATGAGCCTGTGTAGTCTCATAGCCTCTTTCCTCTTGCAACAAGATACAAACATGCCTTGGCAACAACTTTTTTATTTTTTATTTTTGCCATATTCCCATGACACTGCTGTCCTTTTATTTCCAGCTCATAAATGAGACAACTATAAATCATCCTTAGATGTACTGATGTTTCTCACCCTAAGCTGACAGCATCCAGTGATAGCTGTGAAGTATGTCAAAATATGTTATGCTTTGCCACATATTTCATGGAAGGCTAAGTCAGGTGATCAGCAACAGATGAGATCTGAAAGTGCTTATTATATTATTTATTTACCCAATTTATATAGCCGCCTATCTCACCAGAAGTGACTTACTGGTCTTTCAGAGTGAAGTGAGCTGGTCTCCAGTTAACCTCATCTGTTGCCATTCTGCTGTTTTCTCCATATAAAATTGGAAACCACAGGTGAAAAGTTGTTAAAATATTTAGAAAAAATGGCAGGAATACTTTTTTGGACATCTAAATATCTTGTCTCCTGGAGGACCTATGTTTTATGAGAACAGCATTCATGTTCATAGGAAGGAAGGAAGGGAGAAGGAAAGGGATCATTGTACATTTTCTCTTACCCCCAGTGCAAATGCCAAAAGAGTTGCAGTGCCTTAGGATTAGGTGGAGAGAATACGTGTACCCGTAGCAGGCCTGTGCAGCCAATTAGATCTGAACAATCATGAATGCATCATTTCCCTAGGCTGTCTACCTGGCAGGTTTTGTGTTGGGAGAAAGAAATATACACTTCTTTTTTTTAAAGAAATGTTTTATTGATTTTTTACAATAAGAATCCTTAGTGCTTAGTGTACAGCCTGTTGTCTTGGTTCATATATTTTGAAAAAAAACCCAATAGTAGTTAATTAACAGTCAATAATAATTAATTTTTGTAATTCCATAATTAGTATATTAATTAATAGTATATTTCTTTGATCTTCCCTTCTCCTAATAGTATTCTCCTTCTTCAACATTAAACAAATATCATTCTTAATATCTTAATATGCATAAATGGTTAAATATAAACATTTTTTTCATGTTTGTACAAATAATAATAAATGTCCATGTATGACATTTTTTCTTATCAACTTGTATTATTTTTCTAAAAACCATCTTATTAGTTCACCATATATCCTATTCTCATAGTTCTTATTTAAGCTTAATTTCCGCTTAATATTCAAACAATTCTTATCAGTCATAATTTGCTCAATATTAATCATCTAAATATCCAGATTTTCCATTTAGATACACCATCCCAATGTTTTCATATTTCATGCATTATAAAAATACTATACTGCTTATCTATCTTATGACATCTACCGATAACATCTTCTTTGATCAGTTTATATTTCATTTATATTTGTAAAAGCTAATTTGTTAAATCATTATATATCTTATTTTCAAAGTTCTTATTTAAGCTTAATTTCCCCTCAGTATTTCAGTCATTCTTTAGTCTTAATTCTCTTCAGCCTAATTTACCTTTAAATTTCAAACTTTTCATTCACATATATCATCCCAATATTTTTACATTTTATATATTATGAAGAATACTATATTACTTATATCTCTTATCCCTCTTATTGTAGAGCCCCTTTATATCAATCTTTTAACCGTATTCAAACAAGTGTTTGCTCATGTAATACTCCATCTGGTAGGGTGAGTCAAATTTCTTGAATCTGTCTCTGGCCTTCTTCTTTTGCCAAGTAGCTTTCCAGGTTGATATATTCCGCTTGCAAGGAAGTTCTTGTATTTTTGTAAGTATTGTTGGGAGTAGAGAAGATAGAGTGTGTAGAATATATGCTTT
The DNA here is from genome assembly GCA_023970755.1 of Azemiops feae. Lineage (NCBI taxonomy): Eukaryota > Metazoa > Chordata > Lepidosauria > Squamata > Viperidae > Azemiops > Azemiops feae. The sequence goes on from JALGBA010000244.1 coordinate 297,001, forward strand.
TTGTCTCCTGAACTCTAATGATTCTCCTGGCAGTTCTATAATCCATTTTGTTAAATCTTCTTTCTTATCCTCAGGTTTATTTTGATGTTATGATGAATAAAGTATCTTTTCCATTTTTATTGTTATGTCAAAGTCTTGTAGTTTTTTCCTATTTGTGTTAAATTATAATTCATTTGTAGTTTCACTGATTAAGTCATTTTCTTCTGGTTTATGTTCTGTTATCTGATTTGTTTGTTCATTCTTTACCATCATTTTCTGAGTGTTTTTTGATTGTGGGTTTAGATTAGAGATGTGCTCATTTATGTCGTCAAAGTTATTTTTGATCTCCTTGTGGTTTGAAGCTATTGTCATTTGTATCTGTTGTAGCATTACATACATTTCATCCTGGAAAGGATTTGTCTTGTCTTGAAATGTTGCTTCTGGAGGTCTTTGATATTCCAGGCTAGGTCCTTCAGGAGTAAATATTAAATGTGGTTTTCTGACATTTTTTGATAAGTATGCATATCCATGTTGTCTCCCCCTTTCAAATAGTCTTTCATCAGTGCATCTTTATAATTAGCCTTATTGAACCAGCCAAACTCAGAATCCAAACAGCCCTATTTTTTATAGTTCTTATCTTTATATATAGTTTTTATAATCCACTGTTTTTCCAATTGTCAAGGCATCAGTAAAATCAGTATTTTATAACAGTTCTTTTATTCAGGGGTCAGTTGTCAACCAGTCAAAATTGAAATTCAGTTTATTTAGCCACCTTGAGTCCTTCCTGTAGATTCCCCGCCTAAAAGATTAGCCCAGAGTCAAGTTTTTCTTTTTCTGTAAGCAATTCTTGAATTTAGACAACAGTCAGAGTATTTCTTTTCCTTCAGACACTTTTTAATCTTATGGCTGGCCCAGTATGTATTCTTTCTTTGTTCCCACCAGCTGTCTTCTGAGGGCTATTAAAGTTCAAGGGAACAGATTATTCTTTGTTTCTGGGCATATTGCCAATTTCTGAGTCGGAGTTATTAATGTTCTATGTTCTAGTTCTCCACTAGGTGTCAGTAGTTATTTTTCAGCTTTTTCAGACAAAAAATATTATTATTTATTATTATTTTTATAGTTTCATCAAAACCCTTTAAAGTATAATCTTAGCAGGGTTTTTTTGATTTCTAGATTTATCCAGACTGTAGTATTTTAAATTTGATTTCAAATTTATTTCTTTCCCCCTTAAAGGTTAATTTGCTGCTTACATCTATGGGGGAGCGGAGGTGTAGTCCCCTCCCTTCACTTTTGGAGGTTTTCTTACTTTGGGGATCTTTCCCAAGGACTTAGTTACAGAGTAGAGAAGAGAAGATCGATACTCTCACCAGTTCCAAGCATGCTGTTCACCGTTGTTCTGGTTCATGCTCTTGGACTTCGGCTGCAAGTAGCTTGGGCTAGACGCTGGTGTGCAGCTAGCCTTTGTCCTGTTGGGTTAGAGGGCTTCCCATGGATTGAACGGAACAACCATCATAGTTCTGTAATCATCGGGGCACCCCTCTTTCTTTGTTGCCTCTCCAGGGCGACTTCAGACCCATTTGGGATCCCCTGGCAGGACAAAATCAGCTGTGGGGTGCGGAGCTCCCAATCCTGCGGCCGTGTGCTACTGCAGAAAAATCGGAAGTCCCAAGAGACACACACTTCTATTACAACAACTAAGGATGATTCTAGGCTGCCTTGCTAATGGGCTGGGGATGAGATGAGGGTGACCATAAGGACATGCCCTGCAAAAAACATTGGTGATGCATTCTTTTGCCATAATTAGAGGGCAATGGGATAAGACTTGTGTCTCAGTATTGAGCTGAAGTGTAAGGTTGGGGAGTCAATACAATGCAGGATGTTCTACCAATATCTCCATTCTAGGCCTTGGCATGACTGGAGTTTCTTTACTCAATCCTTGCTCTCCCCTAACTTTTTACTAGGAGGATCTATTTTAGGGACCATGACAGTGGTCTACCATGAATGGCAGTGTTAGCTTGTGTGCAAAAAATTCCCTACCATATTTACATATTTATACAGTAACTAAGCAAGCCAATACACTACATTAAAAAAATGGAAATTTTACCTTTCTAATATACCAAAGGTGTTTTTTTTCAAAAGGCAACTGTGACTTGTTTGGTTTTTTTCTTCGAAAATGTTTCATTTCTCATCCAAAAAGCTTCTTGGATTTCAAAGAAAAAAAATAAGAAAGTCCAGTTGCCTTTGGGGAAAAAAGCATCTTTGGGACAACCACAACCTGGATGATTGAGAATTCCTACAGACATTTACCTTTCAAATGCATTTCTCCTTAATTCATGAGTAACTTGATTTAACCCTGTTCCTGCCAAGTTTGCAAATCAAGTTATTAAAATAGTAAAGGAAGGGGACCTGAGTTACACACTTCTTCTTGAAGAGATCAGGCAATAAAATTTGTTGACATAAAAGGTGATAGTGAATTAGAAAGAAATAATTTAACGTGAAACACTCTTCCCATCTGATTATGCATATAGTAAAGTATTATAAATTCTGTTCTCAGAAATATATCCAGAGAGAATGTCATAGTGATGGCTGCAAATCTTCCTGCTTCTTTTCCATTTCATGCTTTGTCATTTCATTTCTCTCTCATTTCTATTTCTCTTCATTTCTATCCAGCATTCATCAGGGATTTGTTCTTGTTCTTCTGATGGCGTTGTCAATATGTCTGCTCCATAGATCATTTCTTGTTGAATTACAGAAGGATCTGCACTGAGAATTGAAATATCTGATAGGTAGAGAGAAGTTAATGACATGTACTGTAATATAGTACAGTTTTAATAATAATACAAATGGTATTCCCTTTTTTTATAAGCCGGTTTGAATGTCGAGTAGCAAAGAACTAAATTGTTTAGCAATTTGTAGAAAAAATTCTGAAAACTGTTGTGAGGCTACATATTGTAATTTTTTATTTCCTAGCATTTTGTTGAATAAAACATACTGCTGCTTTATGTCTCATGATAGAATCAAACATTATAGAAGATACATTAAAGTTGATATAGCATGATATGTTAATTAAAACCATTGTGGTTTTATAAACCATGGTTTATGACAATAACATGCATAAACTCAACCACTATGCTATTCAGTAAGGCATGTTCAATAAACAATTTCTGAAGAAGGTGGTATGTTCCTTTGCATAGGATATGTTTAAAGAACATACCATGCCAGGTGGATTATTTACTTTGGATTCCAACTAAATATTGAATATGATGGTGTAAATGGGCACTTCCAGAAGAGGTTTGCCTCCTTCCTAAGCTGAGAGAGAGTGACTTGCCTGAAATCACCCAGCTGGCTTTGTGCCTAAAGTGGGATTAGAAATCTGACCTTCCTGGAAATGTACATATTAGGGGTAGAATATAAGCAGGCCTGATATCTCTTTAGAATTTGCAATGTAATACATGAGAAATGGTCTTGACCTCCTTATCATGTGGGCAGGTACACACGATCAATTGGATTTGGGAGTATTTGCATTGTAGTAATTTAAATGGTAAAATGTTATTCTGGCCTTGAAAAATGCTATCCCCAGCTTGGATCTATGGGGAATTTGTATATTTTCAGGTTCTATTTTAAGAAATTTCAGTTTTAAATTTTCTTAAAATTTAAGACTCTCTAGTCTCCTAGAACAATAACCAACATTTGCATAGATAATTAATTGGATTTTGTAGACATCTATCTGTGATTGAATACAGCTGAACTGTGGTGGGGGGAACATGTGTAAACCCCACTCCAGTGTCCTTGCATGTACAGCTGCTTGCAAATATTTTTCTGAAAGGACTGTAAAGGCGTTAATTGAATAAGATGGAAGGATTCTTATAACTGAAATCTCTGTCGCATCACAAAAAAAATAGAAGAGTAGTTGACTCTTACTTAAAAAGTGGCAATGGGATTGTGTCCTTCACTATTCTTTTAGGGAATGCTAGGTAGCCTTGAAATTTCTGTCTATGGAGATTCTTAGTCATCCAGGTCATGGTTGTCCTTTCATTCCCCACCATCTGGTCAGAGCTGAAGAAGCTTCTTCATGAGAAGCAAAACATCTTCAAAGAAAAACAAGAAAGTCCAGTTGCCTCCTGAAAAAGCACCTTTGGGACAACCTTGAAATTTCTGTTATCATTAAATCAGAGATCAGTATGGATGTTGAAGCTCATTCACATCCAACTTTCTGTTTGCATTTTAAGCAAGGGCTTACACAAACTACAAAAAGCAAGAGAGAAGACACGCTTGAAAGGACCATAATTTGGAGTAACACAGTATAAACAAACTTGGGTGGGATATCAAGCAAAATAAAAAAAAGAATTTGCCATTGCCCAAGAAGTTTAAAACAAAAGCATATTTCATATACAGTATGAATTGGAGGCCTATAGTATGCTATTCTGGAGTAGCTTAGAAAATAAGATGTCATTTATTTCACTCCCACCTCATTTCCAGTTTCCTCAGGTTTCACAAACTTTAAAACATATCTTTATAAATGCCATAGACCAGGGGTGTCAAACTCAATTTCATTGAGGGCTGCATCACCATTGTGATTGCCCTTGGGGGGCTGGATGGGTATGGCCAGGCTTGGGGCGGCCTACTGGCTAGGCATGGATGGGGTGGGTGGTGAGTGTGGCCAGCTTGATGTCGCTCACATCAGGGGCACCTGTGAGGGCCTGGGCAGGACTGGGGTGGATCCGAGGGTCTCCGGCAGAGGAGTGTGTGACCAGGGCAAGCACCAGGGTAGGGTACACTGGAAGAGCTTTTATCATCCCTATCAGGACAATGCGGGGGGCCCTGGACAGTGGCACAGCCTGCCCAGAGCTCTGGGCAGCAGAGGTCAAGCACTCAGCCCAGTCCTAAAGCTCCTGCAGCACTGGGACCCCACAGCCCAGCCTAGTGCAGCCCCAGTTCCCCGAGGGGCACCAGCTGTGCTTACCTCCTCCTCAAGGCTGCTGCAGCTGTGCTCGCTCTCCTTGCCAGGTTGCTCATGGTGGGTGCAGGAGAGCAAAGTCCTTCGGTCAGAGGGAGGCCCACTCCCTCTCCATGCAAGGAGACCTAGCTTTGTAATCAAAGCATCCTTAGCGATAGGATGGGAGACCCCCAGGATAGGCCAGGAGGAGAGGGCAAGGGGATGGCAAAAGGGCAGCAGGGCTGCTTGTGGCCAAGTGCTAAGGCAGGATTTCCCTCAGACCCTCCCTCCCCATCATTCCAATCTCCCTCCCTCCTTCCTTCCCTGCCTCCCTCCTTCTCATTCCCTTCTCCTTCCTTCTTTCCTTCACTTCCTTTCTGTTTCCCTCCCTCCCTGCCTCCCTCTTTCTCATTCCCATCTCCTTCCTTCCTTCCTTCCTTCCTTCCTTCCTTCCTTCCTTCCTTCCTTCCTTCCTGTTTCCTTCCCTCCCTCCTTCCCTGCCTTTGTCTTTCTCATTCCCATTTCCTTCCTTCTCAAGGATGGCTGCACCCCGAGCCCCGGGGTGTGAGGCTGACAGAACTCCATGGCCTGAGCAAGGAGTGGGGCCAGGTGTGGTGAGATGTGTCCCAGCAAAGCAGAGGTGGACGAGAAGAGGAGAGGCCCAGCAAAGCGGGGCACAGCTGGGTGTGATAGGACAAGGCCAGGAGGGATGGGGCGGGGTGAGGCAAATGAGCTGCAGCTGCTGCTGTGCACTGCCAGCCCCCCCTGCGCTTACCGTTTCCTGTGCGTGTGCCGGGGGCTGCCCAGCTGCATTGGGGTAGGCCAGGGGCCGGTCCCTTGCCATCTCTGGGACAGCCCCATGGGCCAAATCTGGGCCCTTCGTGGGCCGGATCCCGCCTGTGGGCTTTGTGTTTGACATGTCTGCCATAGACCATTTGAAGCTGTATGGCTGGTACCTTAAGCTACACTGAAGTTGAAGAAAAGCTTCCATTAGGGTCCTTTTCATCAAAAAAAGATAAAATAACCCTTTCTACCTGAATGTGTTACCAAACGAAAATCTGAATGTGTTATCTTTTCTTTACAGAAAGATGAGGCAGTTCATGGTATCACACCTGCTGAACAGATTTTCAAGAAAAAAACAAGACAGAATTATCTGGTTAACTATCTGCCTGCCCTTTCCTCTTTTGATCTTCATGAGCATCATCGGTTTTGTAGGAGATCAGAGATAACATGGTATAGCAGGGATCCAATTAGTTTTCTTCACAGACAGATGGCTTCTTTCGCAATATCTCACTGTATCCCTACTTCCTTTTTGCTATGGGGGCATAGCACTATTTGCATTTTTCTACACAAAGTCTAATCAAAGGAGAGAGGAGGACAGACAACACCATAAAGTACAGGAAGAAATGAAGGAAGAACATTGAGTCATGACTGAGAGAAGAGGAAATTTGTGAACAACAGCAAGAGCAGACAGTAGTAGCAGCTCTCTCTCTGTGTTGTCTTCTAAAAGATGTGTTTTCTCCTGTCTCATCGTGGCTTAGTCTTGACTACAATCCTTGTCACAGAAATGATGAGAAAGTATTGATAATAAAAGAAAATGATAGGGTTATGGTTTTTTAAAAAATACATACATCCTCATTGCTGTGTTTGTGTTACTTTCTATTTTGGGGAGGAGGAGGACAGGGGAGGAACATTACCATCCCCTCCAAATCCAGTGATTTCAAACTTCTATAGATGGCAGCTGCTATGGAAGCAACATAAGAAAAGCCTGTAATTACAGTTAGATAGGAAAGACATTCTATCGGAGCCTTTAAATTAGTTGCAGAGTTCATATTTAATGTTTAGAGAATTGGAAAGATGTTTTTATAGTATAGGGCTGCACTTTGCTATAGTTTGCAAACACAAAAGGTCCCAGTGCAGTAAATGCTGGGAGACTGAACATTTAGCATGGCATTGCAAAGGAGCAAGAAAGAAGCATTGCAAAGAAGCAAGTTCTTTTTTACTTACAGGGGAAAGAAGAGGAAGAGTCCGGTGAACCTTGTAAAATAATTTTACAGTTCAACGATCAACTTGTAACCATGGCAAGAGATATATTTAGCATACAATAGAGCTGGAAGGGACCTTGGAGGTCTTCTAGTCCAGCCCCCTGCTCAAGCAGGAGAACCTATACCATCTCAGACAGGTGGCTGTCCAGTCTCTTCTTAAAAATCGTGGAGCGCCCACGATTTCTGAAGGCAAGCTGTTCCACTGATTAATTGTCCTCACTGTTAGGAAGTTTCTCCTTAATTCCAGGTTGCTTCTCTCTTTGGTCAGTTTCCAACCATTGTTGGAAATATATAACCACACAAAACTTACCAAAAAGTGAAAATGGGACTGGGCCAAGATGTAAGTGAATTTAGGTCTAAATTCAAAGTCATAAAGTTAGTAAATATCTCAGCTGCATATAATGGAGAAAGGAAAGCCTTGAAGTATTAGTAGTGTTGGTGTTTTGAATTGCCTTGAACAGCTGGCTCTTTGCATAGGCAATTGAGGTGAGGACAAGTGAAGCCTGCTTTGGATTTGGAGATCTGTTTCTTTTCATTCCCATCCAATTTTTCCTCTTCATTTTTGTCTACCATTGTTTTTGACAATTTTATTTGAAACGGCCCAGAGTTTTGGGGAGCCAGGCAGCGTATACATTAACTAAATAAATGAAATAAAGGGAGAAAGACAAAAAATTCAGATGGGGAAGGAATGGGTAAATTGGAAGCATTCAACATTTTGGGAGCCTATTATTTAGTATTCTAAGAGGAGTTAGATGCATATGTAAGTTAATGGTCAGAATTTATGTTTAGGGCAACTAACTAAAATATTTTAAAAACCAGAGGAACTTCATATAATTTTTAAGAGAAAATTGAGACAGAAAAGGATAGATTCCAATTTTCTGAATGTACAACTTCCATTGTACTAACCATTTGTGTCCATATATATTTCAATTAATCTTTCAAACTATTTTCCCTTTTATTTTTGTTCTTATTTTTGTATAATGCAAAATAATGTGATTTTGGATATAAGATTTATCTGCTTTCCATTCAAAATTTGATGTTTTTGTATTCAAATCAAAATATTGCAAAGTCTCTACTCATTTGTACCCTTTGGTGTACAAATTTTTTATCACCCTAATTCTCTGATATCTTGAGTGGTTTCTTTAATACACCTTTCAAGGTAATTGCAATATAACAGATATCAGTATTTATACTTAACACAACAAATGCCATATTAGATTCTTGGATTTTGTGATTCAAAGTTGATGATATTAAAAAATAATCAAGCCTAAAAAGAAATCAAATGCCAAGGATCTATTAAATTCAACTGTTTCAGGCAAGTCCCATTTGCTTCTCTCACTAATGATTAGTGGGGGTTTTTTTGTGTGTGCCAGTGCATTCCTACAAGGTCATGATTCAACATTTCATTAAAATCTTCTCCTGTTATGATTTTACCAAGTGTCAAAAATATTCGTAAAACATAACAGGGGAATCTAAATTAGGCCCATAGACTTTAACCATAGCTATAACAATTCCTGTAATAATGCCCATTTACATCAGCCATAACCTGTTGTACATCAATTGGAAATCCTTTTCAAACCAAATTGGCTACACCTTTAGCTTTATTTGACATATCTGTGAGGTAATTCTGTCCTCCGCAATCTTCATTAATTAAGATTTATCCTTTTCTATTAAATAGGTGTCCTATAAATAAGTAATATCAGTCCTTGAATATTTTAAACATGATTATATTTTGTTTCTTATATTCTCAGTTATGTGAAGACAAACTAACTTCATCCATTAATTCTATTTTGAGCCACTTATCAATCTTCTTCCATGACCAGTTCATTTTATAACCTGCACTATTTAACAAACAGCTAGTAACAAACATTTCTATGTTTGAAAATTTATCATGTTTTCTAGTATTGCTCATAGACATAGAAGCTCCAGAAAAACTCAAATTAGCATTCAAATACCCTATTACATACATACGTACATGCATACATACACACACACATACATACATAAAATATGTAATGGCATATTTACACACACATATACATACACATGCACCACCTATATATATATATGTTTGTGTGTGTGTGTGTTTGTTTGTGTGTGTAATTATGTGCAAAAGGAAATACAACAGCAAACCAGGAACATTATTGAAGAGACTAAAAAGGACCTACAAAAATAAAAGAAAAAGAACAAATTCACAACTTTCCTAAATAGGATAGCACTGTGGTTTCATCTCTCTTCTTATAAATGAAAAAAAAATATAAAACTGTTTCAAACTTACTAGTCCAAGCCAATATACTGTGTGTAAAAATAGACGCAGAGGTTGGCATTATACCCAGATTTGCTATCATGAAATTAATTATAGCAGAAACAAAACAAAACAAAAAAAGGGGCAGAAAAAAAATGCAAGCGTAGAACCTTTTGAAATAAGGGTTTTGCAGGACAACCTTGGGTAAATTCAAACTTCTCACTCAACATATTCTATATGGTAAAGCATTTTTATATTGAAGAAGAGTAAAAGGAAGGAAGGAAGAAAAAGAAAGAAAGAAAGAAAGAAAGAGAAAGAAAGAATAGAACCTTTTGAAACAAGGCTTGATAGTGGAACTTGAGGCAAACTCAAAATTCAAAGGTAAGTTAAAGACCTCTGCATTGCAATGATGATCAAACCTGTGAATCTGATCTTGATGATTAATGCAGAATGTAGCAGGAAAACACACAAAATACTGAAATTATATTGATCTGGCAAGCCTTCTCTTTTCAGAGACATTAGTAAATTTTTTAGTAAAATCAGGATAAAATGTTATCTTACTTTGGCTAGAATTCCCCCTCAATGTTACTGATTCCTGGTGAAAAATCTCATCTCTTGTGATAACATGAAGGAATTACTCAATAATGCTATTGGAACTGGTTCCGGTATTCTTCTGGTTAAAGGAATTTGAATCACACAATCAATCTCGACTGGAAAATCTATTCCCCAAAGAAGTTTTCTGAAAAAAAACCCTCTATAAATTCAGCTATGTTTGATTGATTTGTAGGATCTTCACTGTCAATCACATATAGACTTTTCCTATGAAATTGTGATTTTAAATAAGTAATTTGTTTACCCAAAATATTATGACTGGCTTGAGTAATTTTCTCCTGGGCATTTAGCCGATCCTCATTACAACCTTTTATTTATTTATTTTGCATTTCTTTTAAATCACATTTAAGCTCTGCCAGACAATGTTGGATTGCTTTCAAGACTTGTACCTGAGTCAGGATCTCTCTTATAACAAATTAGTAGAAGAATCTCCCTCTGCCATCTTTCCTGGCTTGGCAGATGGTGACGCAGCTGAAACTAAGCCAGCAGTTAAACATTTGCATCTAATTGCCATCAGAATAGCTTGTTAAAAAATGTGATGAAACGTTATATTTACCCAATGATCAAATTCTTTGCCCACACAGGCTGATATTTCAGAAATTTGAAATCAGGAGAAAAGCAATTGATATGCTTTCACAGTACCATCCCAAACAGGGCACCAGAAGTAATTTTGTTGTAATGTTGGGAAAACATTAATGTGGAGATATCTAAAATAAAACTTCAGAGTTTGTAGAATTCTGTTGTGTCAAGGGTACTACAATACGTCTTATATGATTGCCCCCCCCTACACACATACAATCTTCCTGGAACAGAACTTTGCCCTTTTTGGACACTTGGTCTGAACTGTTTGTAAAGTTATATGCTATGAATCATGTGAGTGGTGGTTTCACACTTGGGACATCAGGAAGTCCTGATGCAATTATATGAAACAAATTCTAAAATTTCTGCAATGAAAGTGTTGGCTTATAATAACATATGATAGCAATAACTGGAAGAAGACCTGGATAGCATGTTCAAGAAAGGCCCCTGATGTCAACTATATTAACAGCCCCCAGCACAAGGTTCTTCATACCAAAGGGAATGGTCAGAACCACAGAGTAAACAGGCTGCTGTGTAGGAAAAATAGTTGTGATGTTATTACATATTCATTCAAGATGGTCAAAAGTGTGACATGTGAATTCTACAAACACAGAGGCAACTTGCAACAACTTTGATGGATCTTTGGTCATGGATCTTTGGTCATGAATCTAATCAGTTTTTGAGCAAGAAATGTTGACAAAAATGTTTGAACAAAAACTAGTTTCGTGTAGTGGTTAAGATGTTGGTCTAGAAACCAGGAGACTGTGAGTCCTCACGGCATGAAACTGGCTGGGTGATTTTGGGCAAGTCACTCTCAGTCCAACCCAAAGTGTAAATTGTCGTGGGGAAAATAAACAGGAGTATTAGGTATGTTTGCAGCCTTGAGTCATATAAAAAAGGGTAGGGTAAAAATCTAATAATGATATCAACAGCAATAGCAACAAAAACGTATTACCACCCAGCATTAAATGATTTGACAATCAGGGCAGTGAAATCTTTCAAAGAAAATTTAAAGAAAAACGAGTAGAGGCAAATTGGCTTGATTCTTGTTGAAATATATAATCAGTCCATAAACCATCACTGATACTAGACATCAAGAATAAAATCCACAAAAACATAGTCATAAGTAACCTGCAACACAGAGAAGGCTGGGGTACAGGGTACAGTCTAAACCACAAATTTTCATATTTATCAATCAATGTGGTTTGCAATTGGGATCCAAAATAAACAAGATTCTTGTCTTTTAAAATGGGACACTGAATAGTCAGGCATCATAGGGACAATCAATGACTTTGAATTGATCCCCTGACAATTTACAGTAACAGTATAAAGGGCATAAGATCCTATCAGAATTGGCATCAAATCAAGAGACTAGGATGCAAAATCCAAGTTTTGGATCCCTCATCCTTACTTCTATTCAAGGCGTCTGCCATAGGACCATAAAGAAGAGAAGAGAGCCATAATCTGATGAGAAAAGAGAAGAGTTCTTAGTCACTTGAGAGACCATATTGGAATTGCTATTGCCCATCAGCTATAATGTGTGAATATGTATGTATGTATGTATGTATGTATGTATGTATGTATGTATGTGTGTATGTGTGTATGTATGTCTCTCTCTCTATCATCTATCTAGCTTGGGAAATTTTGAAAAGTGAGATTATAAAAGCCCAGTCTAGCACAATACCAATGAAGAAGAAAAATAATAGCTCTCAAAAGAAACCAACATGGCTGCATAAAGAACTCTCTGATAAATTGAAAGACAAAAAGGACAAGTATAAAAAGTGGAAAGAGGGACACATAATTAAGGCAGAATATCAGCAAATAGCCCGAGCCTGCAAAGATGAAGTGAGGAAAGCTAATGCTCAAAATGAACTAAGGCTTGTGACAAAAGTCAAAAATAACAAAAAAAGCTTCTTTCAACATGTAAAAAACAAGAAAAAAGTTAAGGAAATGATTGGTCCATTAGTAAGAGAAAGTGGCAAGAAGGTGACAAGCAACAGGGAAAAAGCAGAACTATTTAACTCGTTTTTTGCATCCGTCTTTACACAAAGGGAAAAAACAGTCCAACCTATCAAAAATAGTGCCATAAAAAACAGTATAGAAACACAAGTTAAGATAGGCAAGAAAATGGTAAGTGAGCACCTGTCCACCCTAGATGAGTTCAAATCACCAGGACCAGATGGACTACACCCCAAGGTTCTCAAGGAACTGGCAGATGTGATCTCAGAACCATTGAACTATATCTTTCAAAGATCCTGGGGCACTGGGGAACTACCAGAGGACTGGAAAAGGGCTGATGTAGTTCCCATCTTCAAAAAAGGAAAAAAATGGATCCAGGAAATTACAGAGCTATCAGCCTGACCTCAATACCTGGGAAGATCTTGGAAAAGATAATCAAGCAACGAATCAGTGAACACCTAGCGGAAAACAAAGTCATTACCAAAAGCCAACATGGGTTTGGCAAAAACAGATCATGCCAGACAAATCTTATTGCATTCTTTGACCAGGTGACAAAATTAGTGGACCAGAGGAATGCTGTGGATATAATTTACTTGGACTTCAGTAAGTCCCTTCCAACTTTATCATCATCATCATCATCATCATCATCATCATCATCATCATCATCATCATCATCATCATCATCATCATCATCATCATCATCATCATCCATCCATCCATCCATATCTACTTCTATCTATTCTGGGGTGGAAATTAAGAGGTGTGATATGTGGTAAAACTGAAGTTGCTAAGAGTTAAAATGTAAGACTCCCTCTCCCCCAATTCAGTGCATGTGATCTTGCTTCCTGTTTACATTTAAGTTTTTGGGGTTTTTTTTTTAATCAATAAACAGTTTGGACTTACTACAGTGTGTGAGTTTTGATTTTCTTAGAAGCAGTAAGTTTAGCAGGACTTTTAAGTGAACATCCTTAAAATGTAAGACTCCCTCTCCCCCAATTCAGTGCATGTGATCTTGCTTCCTGTTTACATTTAAGTTTTTGGGGTTTTTTTTTTAATCAATAAACAGTTTGGACTTACTACAGTGTGTGAGTTTTTTTTTCTTAGAAGCAGTAAGTTTAGCAGGACTTTTAAGTGAACATCCTTAAAATGTAAGACTCCCTCTCCCCCAATTCAGTGCATGTGATCTTGCTTCCTGTTTACATTTAAGTTTTTGGGTTTTTTTTTTTAATCAATAAACAGTTTGGACTTACTACAGTGTGTGAGTTTTTTTTTCTTAGAAGCAGTAAGTTTAGCAGGACTTTTAAGTGAACATCCTTCTAAAACATTTGCTTGAAACAATAGTTCTACCCAGTGGTGGGATTCAGCCAGTTTGCATTACTTCAGCAGAACCGGTAGCTAATTTTTTGTTGCCCAGGCCCAGAATGGACTTCCGGAAGCCGCATCCACACAGAGAACTGGTTATTCACATATTTGAATCCCACCACTGGTTCTACCATTGAGTATTTAATATATTTTGGTGGAGAGACAGCGGCCTAATTGAAATGAGTATAGTAAAGATGAAGGAAAATAGAAGTTCTGAGTTTTATTTTAAATGTACATCCAGTGATAAAAAGGTATCCCTATGTGGACTTAATGAGAGCTTTTTTCCAAATTTTATTAATGGCAAAACTTTAATTTTGTGCAGGTAGGAGAGCTGTAATAAAATATAGTCACAAGATGACTTAATAAATGTCTTAAAAAAACAATAGAGCAAAGATAAATGCAAGACAATAAGAGAACATTCAGAACAAATGGACAGAAAATCCCAATGTCAAAACAGTACATTTTAAAAAGTAATGATAGCAGATAAAAGCATATATTGAATTCTGCTTGGAATCTGCTGTCATGCTAATGGCCCCATTAATTATGATTTCTTTGGGCTTTTATTTTATTTGGAGCTATCTGCTGTCGACAAGTTGAGTTCAGACAATTTACTATGTCTATTGTGGACAAAATGGAAAGAATTAGACAGGTTTAGATGTATTCGTCTTAGGCAGCATTCAAAGGACTCTGCCTCTATAGTTTTACAGACAGGCCTCAGAAATCATTGTATGTAGCAGTGTGTCTTTCACACAATTCGAAACTGAAAAGATCAGGTATTGTTGGAAATGTAAATGGCATTGCACACAGCTACAGATCAGTGTGAGATGAAAGTACCACCCAACTCAGTTGCTATTCAATGCTTCGATGAATTAATTTTTATAATAAGAACAATATTGTATGTCTTACAAAAAGACTTAATCCTTGTTGTGCTCTTTTCTTTACTGTTGTCTTCAGCACAACCAAAATGTGTAGCAACCCAATGAGCTCCATGTTTCATAGAACATGCATAGAGTTTTAAAATACTTTCCATTTAGCATATTTAAACCCTGCTGGCAATATATGTGTGTGTTTTTGCGTATGTATGTGCATGAATAGCAATTTACCAGCTGTTCTATGGTAAACATGCAGCCATTAGATTACACATGGGGAGGATCATCAAATCCCATGTGGAATACACCAAAACAATATTCTTTGAGTAATATACAATTGATTTTTGCTATTTTTTGTTGAATACTAATCGTGTTACCTCACCATTAAGGTTTGGCTGACCTTGCCAGAATTTGAAAGCTAAGCAGGATTGATTCTGGTTGATATATGAATGAGAAACCACCAGGGAATATCAGACTATATTGAGTTGACCTGGAGTTGAAGAATAAGGGATATTGCCAGATAAACTGCATATGTGTGTCTGTCAGGTTGTTGACAGCCAAGTTCCATTTGAAGGAAGCCTTACTCTTACTCTTTAATCTTACTGATAGTGGTAAGGGCAGCACAGAGGTCTCTTGTCCATGCATTCTAGATCTTGAAATTTGTTCATATTACCTTTGGTTTATTTATACTCTATAAATAAATTTTCCCCAGCTTCAGCCTATGGTCTTCGCCAGCTTTTGAAGCCTGCTTTTTTGTGTGCACATCCTCACATCCAACAAATTTGTCCTCTCCAGTTATGTCCATGTGCACTCAGATTTTTCTAACCAGAGCATTCTTATCAGAATTCTCAAATATTGATATTTGGTTGTCTTGAGATTAGTTTGTTTCTTCATCTTTTGTCTTCAGAGCATAAAAGATTGGTTGTCTTTCAAATGGACTTATTCATACTCCCGAGTGACGATGTGAGCAGTCCTCATTTGTTTAACGATAAGCTATCTTCCAGGCATCTGATGAAAAGGGCTGATGCAGGGAAGTTTATACACTTAGCACTTAAGGTACAATAAGATGGTGTGCCATTTTTGCTACCCCTCAGAAATTGAGCGAGATTATGTTACCATTGCAAAAGCAAAAAGAACAATAACAGCAAGAAGCAATTTGAAATTTATCCATTTGTTTACAAATTTGTATAGCTGCCCATCTCAAGAAAAAGCAATTCTGTGGGGTATAGAGCAATTGAACGAAACAGCAGATATAAAAATAGCAGTTGTATAATTACCACATTAGAAATAAATATTATAAAAACCATTTTACAAACTTTAGGCAAAGAGAGGATAAGAATGGTCATCTCAGCAGGGGCTCTATCTAAGCATATACTAAAAAATACAGTTTAAAGGGGAGTTGACTCTTTATTTCAACAATATGCCTTTACCTAAATACAGACAGACATTTAACAGACAGGTTTCTGATATGGTGATCCCAATAATTATATTCACCAATGCAAGAATCTGAGTCAGCACACCAATACTCTATCAGAAAGCTTTCCAATTAAAGGTGGGTGAGTGGGTGGAGAGGACATTCTAAAAGCAATAAGGACTTAATCAAATCTGCAGAAGGAATATAGCAATATTTTATGGTATTTTCTTTTTAACTTTTTTGCAAAATGGGTGGACCAATATTGAATAAAACTCCAGAAACGGTTTCCCTCCATCTTCATTTTTCAGTATGCTGGAGCTTTTTCTCTTTCAAGAGAAAGAATCAAACGAAAGAAACAAGCTAGTCATGTACAAATAAGGGAGACCCAATTGTTGTTTCTCAAAGTAACAACAACAATAACCACAGATTATTAAGTTTGTATGCTGCCTGACTTTTAAAGACTCTGGATTGTTCACAACAAACAAATCAAAATAAAATCTATAAAACATACATATGTACATATGTACATATGTATATATATATAAAGTATACGGGAACAGACAAAGACTTCCCTCCCTCCCTTTCTTCCTTTCTCAAAATAGAGCAGTAGGGAAGAAAAGACATATTTTCAGTACTAAGATCCATATTTATGGGGAAAGCTGGAATATTATCATCCATCCTGCCATATGAGTTTTAGAAAGGCCAATGAGACATTTCCAGTATATAATATTGCAGAGAGACAGCTGTGAAGAAATACTGAGTACTGCCACAAAAAAGAGAAATATATAGACTAATTACAGTACAGTTATATATTTAAAGTACTAACTTATTCCTTTGACAACACTAAAGATAACTTTATTTTCACTCTTAGCTGTAACTGTGATCTATTATAGTGACACAGAGCAAAATTAATGTGTATGATATGTTTGTATGAAAACTTGACACCTCCCTTTTTGGACTTGATGAAGAATTGAGGCAGTGCGGATTTGTTTTGATTGGTGCAATCAGCTCACAAATAGTGGCGTCTACCCATATGCCAAAACCTCATTGAAGAGTGGAAAAGATGCAGTAAAACTATTTTATTCCATTGATTGGAAATTAGAAATCTCTCTTCTTCTTAAAGTAACACTTTGAAGATCTGCATAGCCCTAACATGCAATTTTATTACAGTCCTTCTGAGGACAATTCTCGAGATAGGCCCTGGAGATAGGCCCTGGAGAGAAATTCACTTACAAGGGACACTGGAAGAATTAAAGAGAAGTGAACTAACCTGCTAATCAAGATAGCTGGCATAGACAGTGGATTCCCTGGCAAAATCAAATCTAAAGACCAGGTGTTTTTTCTTGCAGGTGGGCTTCTAAAGTCAGCTTCATTTTGCTTTTACCTATTGCTGCTCTTTCTGCAGGAGAGTTTTCTTCGGGGTTGATGGAAAACAGATAAGAAAAGAAGATCCATAACAATTTTAATTGGAGAGCAAGGAATTATACAGCAACCTAGGGATTAGTAAAAACTAGACGTAGATTAGAATTTGATTTGATTCAATGGATTGTGATTTGAGAGGAAAGCCTGTGAGACTTTTTCAGAACAACTTTTCAGAACATCTTCTTCTTCTTCTTCTTCTTCTTCTTCTTCTTCTTCTTCTTCTTCTTCTTCTTCTTCTTCTTCTTCTTCTTCTTCTTCTTCTTCTTCTTCTTCTTCTTCTTCTTCTTCTTCTTCTTCTTCTTCTTCTTCTTCTTCTTCTTCTTCTTCTTCTTCTTCTTCTTCTTCTTTTCCTCCTCCTTCTCCTTCTCCTTCTCCTTCTCCTTCTCCTTCTCCTTCTCCTTCTCCTTCGCCTTCTCCTTCTCCTTCTGCCTCCTCGCTCCTCCTCCTCCTCCTCCTCCTCCTCCCTCTTCCCTCCTCCCTCCTCCCTCCTCCTCCCGTCTCCTCCTCCTCCTTCCTCTCCCTCCTTTCCCTCCTCCTCCTCGTCCTCTGATATTCAAGGGGCCCATTCTACAAAATGAGCAGAGACAAGATGACCAAGTGTGTAGGGCCCTCAGAAACTACTTTCGAATTAGTTTTAATTATGTTGAAATTAAATAAATGCAAAAGTAAGAGAGCCAATCTGATGTAGTGGTTAAAGGTGCTGAGCTTAGAAGCTGGGTGAATATGAGTTCTGGGTCTGCCTTAGGCATAGAAGTCAGCTGGGTGATCTTGGACCAGTTCTTTCTCTCTGCAATAGGAAGAAGGCAATAGCAATTCACTTTCCAAAAAATGTTGCCAAGAAAACTACACAAGGAAAAAAAAAATCCCGTTGCATACAATGGGAAGTTATATATTTAGACAATATAAATGGCTGATCTAAAAATCTCCTCACTCATCTCCATCATAGGTTTGCTGGGGCTTAAATTTCTTCAGATCGTTGACCTTCCAATTCCCTAATCTGCAATGAGTATAACTCCCAAGGCTGATGGGGAGGATTCTTGTACTTAAAGCAGGAAGTATCCCATTCCTATGGCTTTGGAGATGCTGCCTTGAAGACCATAGAATAGGCTCTTAAAGCCTCCATTTTAAGCCAGACATTAAATGAGTTTTATCCATTCCATTGCAATTTCTCAGTACAAGATATATGCTACTTTGCCACCCAGCCACATAACTTGTTTAGGTTGTCCAATTTCTTTGTTGCAGGTTTTATAATGGCTTTGCAAAGGGGGACTATGGTAACCATCTCTAGAATTGGGAAGTCTTTGGGAGGAGAAAATGCACTATTAATAGATCACTGCCACAATGCAAACTGAGTTAGACAAGGCATGCTTTGTTATAGAGTGTTGTGCACTGAATGAAGTAAAGATTGCTTCATTATTGCAATAACTGGTTCCTCAGCAATGGTAAAACCCTAATAAATAAAGGAAAATAGAACTGCGCAGTAAACAAATTAAGCGGTAAATAGTGACAGCAGTGTTGTCTATGATGGTCTCATGAATATGCATAAAATAAAAGAAAGTGATTGCTGGCATAGAGCAAAACCTCCTTTTGCAAATAACAATTAGCAGAGCGATGGTAAAATGGTGCGTTGGTGATTGGAGCTAAGAAATCTTGATAAATTGAGACTTTGTATAATTTGCAACTAGTGCCTGTGAATCAGATTGCAAAGACAAAGTCCCTTAGAAAACGTTGGAAATGCAGCCATTCAGTTGTAAATAGGGAGAATGCTAACAAACACATCATCAACAACAACAGTGTTTAGACAAAGATCAGATATGTAGCTGTAGTATTTTCCCACTCACATTTTCCTGCTCACAAGAGTGCCGACTATGGGAGAGAAATACTGGCTGGAAAATCTTTGACTTAAATTTGTCTCCCCCCCCTCCTCTGGAATTTCAGTAATAAAAGTATAAGTATGTATCAAAGAGGTTTTTTTAAATTTTTTGAAAAATGGGTAGAATTTTGTATTTCTTATTTTTATAAAAAACCTCGGTGACTCTTATCAACAATAAATACATACATTAATTGAATATGTAATATGTCTGCATTTATTTATCTCACAAAATAATTGATCTCAAGGTCTCAAGTAATATTTATAACATGAGATACTGGAATTTCCATTGTTTTAATGGTATTTGCATAATAGTGCATGAATTGTTCTTATTGATGTAAAAGTTCATAAGATCTATTTTTTCAGTTTTGTTTGTGGGTGTTTTTCGTGACGTAGGTAAGGCATTCTTTCACTTGGTGTCATGTTTATTTGGCACAATGATGAAATCGCAAGAAAAGAAACATTATGCTGTAATCTGCATTCAGAGGACATAATGTATTTATTTGTTTTTCAGTTTTTCATAGATTCCATAACACTTGAAATAAAAACATCAATACAGAAATACAGCTGGTAAGGTAGCCAGTTTTCGTGTAGGGTAAGACTAGATCGCTTCCATTTATTCCTGTTGATGAGGTTTCAGTACTCCGTCAGTTATTGGTGTGGAAGTTTGCTTTACTTTGTGGACTTTCAGAGAGGTTCCAAGCATCTGTGAACATTCTCAGAAGGCTGCCAAACATCTGGAGCATGCACACACTCAAACACACACACCTAAACAGAACAGAATAACAGAGTTGGAAGGGACCTTGGAGGTCTTCTAATCCAACCCTCTGCTCAAACAGAAGACCCTATACCAGGGGTCTTCAAACTTGGCCCTTTTATGACTTGTGGACTTCAACTCCCAGAATTCCTCAGCCAAAGTGCCTGGCTGAGGAATTCTGGGAGTTGAAGTCCACAAGTCATAAAAGGGCCAAGTTTGAAGACCCCTGCCCTATACAAGTGCAGACAAAAGGCGGTACAGTCTCTTTTTAAAAGCCTCATGTCCATGCACTTTTCTTGGCAATATTTTTCAGAAGCAATTTGTCCTTGTCTTCTTCCCAGGTCTGAGAGGGAGTGATTGGCCCCAAGTCAACCATCCTAAGGTAGGATTCATTCTCAGATTTTCTGGTTCCTAGTCCAGCCCTTTATCACTAGACCACTGGCTCTCACATGAAAATTGAATTCTTTGCTATTGTTTAATGGTCACCCAGATTTTTGTAACTCCTAATTTAGCAGACCTAGACTTTGAACTGCCTGGGAAAATCTGATCAGACTTACCAACTGACTAGAATAATTTCTCATCTGGACATTGTGGGAAAGTTAAGCATCAGATAGCTGTTGGATTATGATAAGGCAGGGTTCTTAACACATAGAGTAAACCTGCTGGTAAACCCAAGGTGGCGATAGTGAATCTGTAACAGAAAAGGTTTGTTGTTGGGAACATAATTATATAAATTAATTTTCTCATCCATAGCAAGATTTTTAAATAATCCATACTTAGAAAAAAAGTCAGCATATAGAATTCATGACTCAATGTGGGAGGGAGGTTAATCTACCAGGCATTGCCAGCAAATGTTCACTCAGATAGTTTTATCTGAGTGTGCATATGCACAAATGATTAAAAAAGCAATAAGCATTATTAAAAATCAAAATAAGCTACTTCCCCGGAACAGAGTACTTCATCAAAGCTATACCTTGTTTGCATATTGTTCTTCAGTAACCTTCTGGTTTCACTTTCCCATCTTACTTAGTATGCAGTTAGCATGACTTTTGCTTTCTGAAAAAAATTAACTTGACTGTCAATTTTGATACAAGTTGATATTTGACTCTTTTGCTGGGTTTCATGTCAGTAATTTGGCTTTGGACTTTATTTCTGTTTGGATTTATTTTGAGCCATAATCCTGACACTCTCCCTTGAGCTAATATCAACACCTGGGTAACTGGGTTCTTCCAGATTGTATCACAGGAGAGAAATGGAATAAGGTCTGTGAGCCAAATTCACATTTTCCCCCATAGTGAATTTCTGACAGTAAATGGAAATGTCATAGGCTTTAATTCCATAGCAGACTGAAAAACATACCTCCCTGGCCCCAATGAAGTGCAGGTGTATTTAAATGAAAAAGGAATGAAATTGCTTTGACAAGATTAATTTTCAGATAGGCATAAATTACCCAAATTGAATTTTCTTTCTGCTATCAGTGGAATCCACATACTGCTCAGACAGAAAGTTAAAAAATCCAATATTTCAATAATTCATACTGTACCAGAAACAAGGCAGATATAATAGAAATAATGGTGATCAATAATTTTATTGGCTATGATAGATCACTGTTGTTTATCTGCAAAATATTACTCATTTAAAAATTAGAATATATACCTTCTCCCCCTTCCTTTATTTCTTGAGTTAAAGTTTAAGAAGCCAATTTATTTGGATTTTTTAAAGAAAGAATGTATAGGGAAAGACATACTTTAATTTTGCTGTATTAAAAATATAGGCATAAATAAAATATAAGGTAAAGCATAATGAACCAAGAGTGAATTAAATCAATCAAACAGGAAGAAAAAAGGAAAGGAAAGGAAAACAGAGGAAAGGAAAGAATGGAGAGGGGAGGGGACGGGAGGAGAGAGGGGAGGGGAGAGGAATGGGGAAGGGACGGGAGGAGGCGGGAGGGGGAAGGGGAGGGGAAAGGAAGGGAGGAGAGGAGAAGGGAGGAGAGGGGAGGGGATGGGAAAGGGGAGGGAAGGTGAAGGGAAGGAAGGAGAGGGAGGAGAGGGGAGGAGAGGGGAGGGGATGGGATGGGGAAGGGGAGAAGATGGGAAAGGGAGGGGAGGGGAGGTGAAGGGAAGAGAGGAGAGGGGAGGGAGGGGTTGAGAGAGGGGATGGGAAAGGGGAAGCGAGGAGAAGGGAAGAGAGGAGAAAAGAGGAGAGGAAAGGAAAGATAAATCATAAACCAGCAACATACTTCAAATTTGGCTTTTAAACTCTATTATTATGGCATTTTACAATGAAAGCAATAAAGGAAGGGACAAAATATACAAAGAAGGTATTAATTATCACCACAAAAGTCCTTTCTTGAATGAGACTTACTTTTGAGTAAACATTTATAGCACCATTAAGACTGTGGGTCCATTATTGTAAGGTAAGTACACACTCATCATGCTGTCCGCCTTTGTGGAAAGCAACTGGTAAAAAATAAAATGGCAAGCACAATGCATTGAGACATGAGGTAGAGTACGAAAAGGATGATAAGGACAGCAACACCATTCACTGTATCATCCCGTTCTTTTTTGTTTTTAATCTTTGCAAGTTATCTTTGCTTTCAGCTTGCTATTTCAAACTTTGTCTTTTGTTCTTTAAATTTTTCACCTCTTTTTCTGAAAAGCTCATTGCCGCCATCAGACCATGATTTTCTCGGTATTCTTATACATTCCTTCTTCTTTCATATATGTATTTATTTTGTGATTCAGTTCTCATTCCTTCTCTCTATAGGACCAAACCACTCTATGTCTTTCTTGCTAGTCATTCACTTTGTAGTCAACCCACATTCATTAGGACCCATTCTTGAACCTCTCTCTTTGTATTATACCACACACTCTTTTATATAAGTAATCTTCGACTTACAACAGTTCATTTAGTAACTGTTTGAAGTTACAATCGCACTGAAAAAAGTGACTTACGATCATTTTTCACACTTACCACCATTCCAGCATCCCCATGGTCATATGATTTACATTTGGATACTTGACAACTGACTCATATTTATGATGGTTGTATTTCCCAGGAGGCCATGTGATCACCTTTTGCGACTTCCTGACAAGCAAAATCAATGGGGAAGCCAGATTCACTTAACAACCGTGCTACTAACTTAACAACTTCAGTGATACACTTAACAAATGTAGCAAGAAAGTCAGAAAATGGGGCAAAACTCACTTAACAAATTTCTCACTTAACAACATAAATTTTGGGCTCAATTTTAGGTTTGTCTTCACTTTTGTATAATAAATGAGCAGACTTAATCTATCTTCCAATTTTTGATAATCTGGAAAACATATTGACATATATTAACGTGCAATCCATTTATGCACATTTAAAAAAGAACACTTCAGAACTGCTTCATATGTAATTTTCTCAGCTCCCTTACTGGGTTTCTTCCTATGGGTATTCATTAAACCTCTATACAATTATTGCAGAAAAAGAACAAGATACCAGGTTTAAATAGGCTACCTTCCTTCATCGTTATATGTTCTTTATCTACCATAATGCCCATCATTTATTTCTATTTATTATAACAGAATCCAATCTATGTAAAGTACGATACTGAGAGTTTAAAGAAACAACAAAATCAGTTTAGAGCTTGTCAAGATACAAAGAAAAATTAACCTTTGTGCTGGGTTGTTCTGGTAGAGCATTCTGTTTGGTTAAAAAATAATAATCCTTAAATGACACTTCTTTTTAAAAATTCTTTTACTTCTCTATATTTTCTTTTAAGTGAACAATAGGCTTAAGACTATAAATTTAAAAAGCAAATGCTCTTTGTTGTAAAATGATCAGAACAGATAAACTTACAAACAAAGGGCTTGTGACCAAATAGCTCAAATGTTCTATTAGGAATTTGCTGCACCATCTGTATATATTCACTTGCTTCCCATGTTGGAGAGTCTACATGTTTTATGTATGGCAGGGTTATAAATAGCATGCAAATGTGAACTAGGATATGCATTTGGCTTTGCTATCATGATGAATTTGATTTCCAGTCGCCCTAAAGTATTCAACTACCATCTCATGGAAAGATGATTGTGTGTTTTGACTTTAGTTCAATCCAACAGCTGAAGTTCTTTCGCTTAGGGCCAAGGTATGCTTTTGCAATTGTTTCATATTCATAGATCATAAATACTAAAGTAGAAGCTGTATGGAAAAAAATGGGAGAAGATAATGATTTAACCTAAAAAAAGGGATCTTGTAACTGGTAAGGTGGCACTATTGGAAAACCTTAACATCTCCACTTAGATAAAGGGACAAGTGCAGAATAAAGACTAATTGTTTACATAAAAATCATAAATTTAATATACTATATCTAATGTAAGAAGGACACTATATTTAGTATTGTCATGGTTATTCCCATGGATTCCAGAATGCTAAGACTGGAAATTTGTTTTATTATTCTTTGCTACATAGATAATTTACTGACTTTTATCAAATATTTCATTCAATACTCACATATAGCAATTCTTCTCCAAATTATGGACCTCCTAACTACAATATGCAACCTGTCTCTACACTTGCCCTCTTTAGAGGATTGGAAAGTGGCCAATGTAACTCCAATTTTAAAGAAGGATTCATGGGGAGAGCCAGGAAAATTATACACCTGTCAGCTTAACATCTGCTCTGAGGAAGATTGTGGAAACTACTACCGTATTAAAGATAAAATTATCAACCATTTGAAGATACAAGCCTTGCTCAAGGATAACCAAAATGGCTTCCCAATGTCAACTAAACTACTCAAGTTTTTTTTGTTAATAAACATGTGGATAAATATGAACTAGTAGATATTATCTACTTAGATTTTCAAAATACCCTTGATAAAGTCCCTTATTCATGACTTCTCAGTAAGCTTAATAGCAATGACATAAAAAAGATAGGTCCTATTGTGGACAAGCAACTTAGTGAAGAATAAAACAACAAAGAGTAACTGCTGGACTAGATGGCCAGAGGTCCAGTCCAGCAAGGCACTGCTTATGTTTTTATGACTGTAACCTTCAGTGATAGGGAAAAGGGAGGTAAATTCTAGGCTAGCATCCTTCTGAAATTTCAGGAATTGGAATTAATTTTTAAGGCATTTCTACACTGCAATCATTTCTACTTTATTGGAGTTCTCAAAAGTCCTCCTCTTTTCCATTGTCTCAAAAGGCTAGGAAATAATTTCAAAACACAAGCAGCCTGATGTTTTCCACTCTGTTTGTCCCCTGTCAAAGAAAATGTAGTGGATAGAATTGTTATCCATTGATACAGGGGACTGCTAAGTGAAACCAACCTGTACCTTAAAGAACTTGCTAGAGCTTCTGGGTCTGAGTCCACGGTCAGCCTGGTTACTTGTGAACACCTCTGGATACTCAGGTCGAGAAATCAAAATAAATAACACCAAAGAAAAGCAAACCACTTCCACATTGCTGCCCAAAAAACTACATGAAACCATCTATGAACAAAGCAAGAGCTTGACTCAAAGACATCTTTAATTTTAGGAAAACCAAAACCCAGGAACTGAGAAAAATGGAGAAATAGCCTATCCTCAATCTTTGCAGGGATTCACTATTAAAAAAAAAGAAAAAAAATTCCTTCCTTTCCCTCCCTTTTTGCAGTGTGGGTTTCACTTCAAATCCAGAAATAAATTGGCCCATCTCTCTACTGATCTGTGAGCATCAGAGGTCCTTTTGAATTGGGCAAAGTCCTTATGTAGAAGGGTCTTTAGTTTACTGGGGATTTGAAAGACTTTATAAATAACAACCAAGGAAAGGTGTGGAAAAGAGTGGACTAATGTCTAGCTTCATAGAAATATGTAATAAAATTATTTTCAAAAGCCTAAGAATAGAAATGATCTCCCCTCCATCCAACATTCTTTTGTCTGTGGACTAATGGAGTGCTTATTGTGATAAAAGACTTTAAACAGGTTTACAGTCTATTGGGGAATTCAGTTGGGTGCATGTAACTATAATACATTTGTTAGGCATTTTGCAGGAAAAATTCTCAAATATTAAACTCAAATTATCATTGGAGGAAGAAGACGTATGTATGGTGCCATGCTACATTTGAATTGAATTTTGTTTGATTGTTATTTTGTATGGGCTACTTTCATCTTTTTTCTCTGAAGAAGCTGACAGAATAAGGTAGGAACAGGCAATGTTTCATGGGCAATCTGCTTTTTCTTTTTAACGCTTGGTCTTTGAGAACTACGGAAGATATTTCTAATGATGCCACATATTTCTGATATTTCCTAGTGAACTTTTTCTGATTAATATTGAAAGATGAGGTTTTATTATTTGCCAATAGCTACAAGATATAAAAGATGAGATATGGAGTGAGGAGATTTTTTTGGTTAAAATAATAGGGAAAGTATTAAGTAACTTTTCCTTTTCCCTTTTTATATATTTTCCTTTCCCCCCTTTCTTCTTTTTCTCTTTTGTGCTTTTCTTTTTTATACAGTATTTTCCTTAGTTTGTATTAGTAGTTCTTTTAACTTTGTGTTTTTAAACTTCAATAAAAATTATTATTTAAAAAAAGGAAGACATCTGGCTCAAAGAGAAGATGCCTGACTATTTATACGATATCCTCATTGTGTCTCTCTAAAAAAAATAGGGGAAGCAAACCAGACTGAAGAAACTACTGTGTTATCTTACAGATTTTTGCCCATATTCTCCTGAACAGGTTTGTCACTGTCTTGGAAAGGAAACTCCCAGAGACACAGTGTGATTTTGTTTTGTTTCTAGTTTCTTTCCATTGTTTTGTTTGGTTGGAATGAATTCAAAAGGCAAAACATTTCAGTAATATGATTGGTGATGATCCATGGTCTGACTTCAGGGTAAGGTGGAATTTGATTTATCTTAAATAGTTTTGTTCAAGTTCTGCCATGGCTAACCAGTGCAAATAAGAATATGTTTGGTCTGATTTTCATTAGGTGACATTAGAAGGTAAGTATATAAGAAAAATGCTTTGGCTCGCTTGAGTATCCTACTTACCAGGCTTACCAAGCAGATGTGTATCAGTTTGGTGAAGACAATCTGATGCCATTAAGAGAAAGGGCAAAGCTCTCTTTGAAAAAAACAATTGCTGTGGCTTGATTCCAATTATAGTAACTAATTCCCACTATTTAGGAATTTTAATTGCATGACTGAACCCAACTTTTTCATATTAGTTTTCTATTTCCCTAAGATTCTTCTTGACTTATTAAAAGGAATTATCTGAATATTTTAAATCTTATTATTTGGATAGGCTGGAAACTGGGTCTTAATGAGATTAGTTATAAATGTTCTAAGAAACAGAAAATTTCCATGCCTTCTCATAGCAAAATACAACTAAATAAGTGCTCCCAAGAAAGGGGAGATTTTAATATAGTAAACACTATCTGTTTGTATTAAAAATCTAATGTAATTTTCTATTTTCTGATCTGATTATATAAAATTAAATTTCTTCATGCATATTCAGCATAGCATTTAGCATTCCCAAGTTTCAAGCATTGCACAAGCATTTAGGAAGTAGTGCTAATTAAAGCTAATCTATTAGGTCTAGAAAATGTATTTTCATTTATGAATGAATATTCTCTTATTACTCCCGTCTGCCATTTCAGAGGAATACACTGTTCCACTGAAAACTGTCATTGTGTTATATTTTTAAAAACTCCATAAAATCTGCACTGTATTAAACTCTTCTGTACTATACTTATTCATGCTTGCCTAATGCATTCCAATTATTTTAGTATTTCATATTTTTGGCACAACACTGATGGTATCACTTTCCACATAGTTCCACTTTAATGTTACATGCTATACTGGATTTTTAAAATTTGTGAGTCTTCATTTGAATTCCTTGAAATGGGATCAAAGATAAAACAATCCATATAATCATTCTTATATAGTAGGTATATGTTTATGTATACTACTGATATATGTTTAGACACAGTTTGGTGTAGTGATTAAAGACACCAGGCTAAAAATCAGGAAATGGTGAGTTTTAGTCTTACCTTAGGCATGAAGTCAACTGGCTGATTTTGGGTCAGTCTACCCTAGGAAGAAGAAGGCCATAGTCAACCACTTCCCCAAAAATGTTGCCCAAAAAACTATGGAATTTAGGCAATTTTCAAGAGTCCAGACTTACTTGATTTTGCTCTAAATGAAGCATGTTGTACCTTCTCACAGACAGATTTATTGATTTTATTACTTTGGGCTGGAGCAATCCAAATGAGCATTAGCTGACAGCAAAGAGTTGGAGATAGCGCTTTGTTGTCCTCTACTAACCATCTGGGTTTTTGCAGGCCACATCTCATAGCTCTAAGCCTTATGTGAATTGGACTCATCGTGAAGCCTCCAAGACTCAAGAGCAGGGGTCTTCAAACTTGGCCCTTTTATGACTTGTGGACTTCAACTCCCAGAATTCCTCAACCAGGCATGCTGGCTGAGAAATTCTGGGAGCTGAAGTCCACAAGTCATAAAAGGGCCAAGTTTGAAGACCCCTGCTCAAGAGGCTAGTGATAGCAACAGATTGCTTGTTTCTACCCTATGAAAAATAACAGTGAGGAAGGAAAAGTTTTATGAGTAATAGCTTTAGCTTCTATCAGACTTAGGTTGCAAAACTGGTTGCAAAACTGCTAGACAGCAGCAGAAAAATACACTTTACCTTTGCAGGATTTGCCTTTGTACATGTGCACATGTGCAGTTCGGCTTTGGAAAACTAGTGATAGGTCAAAAACTGCTGAGTGTTGGACTGGAACAGGGAAGTCCAGATTTAACTTTGCCATCTGCCATGCAAAGAGTGACTGGGTGACTTTGAGCCAGTCACTCTTTCTCATGGGATTGTTGTTGTGAGGTAAATAGGAGGAAAGAGTATTCTGTGTGCTAACTTGAGCTCCTGAATGAAATGCATGATACAGAGTAAATTAAGATATAAGCAACATTATGCATTTCTTTAAGAAGTAATGATATTTAGGGCAAGCGTGCCAATTAAGCGATAAAGCAGGCCAAATGTCTTGAAAACCTATTTACATATATTATATGCCATAGTTTTTTGTCTTTAATCACAACAGGCGGTGTTCCTTGTGATTACATCACTGTTTGTATTTTGTATTTCAAAGAATGTCAGTCTAAATAGTGAAATACGGGGGGCACTCTAGGTAAGCAAGCTTGGTTTTTCTCTGCCTGCTTTTCTTTCTCTCTTTCTTATTAAAGGTTTTAAATTCATTTACTGTCATTTTTTACTGACAGTACTGTAACAAAATGCCAAACATAAATATATGTACATCTAATTTAAAATTTGGAAAAGAAGAAAAGAAAGGTCAGAATATAACTCTGGGTCATAATCCTCCTTAGATAAGATGTTATTTGAAATGTTCATCATCTGCTTAGAAAAGATGATGTTTGAGTTCTTTTTTCAGTTGAACATTGTTTCCAAGTTCATTAAAAATGTATTTTTATTGACTGTGGTTTTAGCTGTGCTATAACACCAAGGTTTTTTGGAATATGACATATATTTTAAGTCAGCTTCCACAGCCAATCACTTTTTTTTAAATGTTCCTATACTGCTTTTGAAAAGTGCTCAGATTCTCGAAAAGTAAGGCCCAT
The DNA here is from genome assembly GCA_023970755.1 of Azemiops feae. NCBI lineage: Eukaryota > Metazoa > Chordata > Lepidosauria > Squamata > Viperidae > Azemiops > Azemiops feae. The sequence continues at coordinate 326,655 of JALGBA010000244.1, forward strand.
GATTACGGTAATAATTCTTTTCATCTATAGAGGTGACTTTTTTTTGGCTTAGTAATTATGGAGGGGCAGTGCAGCTACTCAATTGTGTCTGTGAAGTAATGTAACACCCTTACTGAGAGTCCAATTTTCCTCGCTAGTGATAGATTTCTTAAACTGCTATAATCACACTGTGCTAGAATATATAAAGTTCTGAGTTGTTTCTTGTATGAGATATTTCCTCCTATTTTTCATGAGGCTCAGAACCAAGATGATACCTATGATATACATTCAAAGCCAAATATTATTAATGCAATGCGTTTAGTTAATTACTAAACATCCATCTCTGCCCTTTGCTCAGGAATAAACTGCAACAGCAAATCACCGTGCAAATATGCATATAATATAAAGTTGGTGATAGCAGAAAAGCTGTCTTTATGTGTTACTGCCTTATATGACAATCAAACTGGGTTTAGGTGAGTTCTAAGGACTCTTATGCAGGAGAAGAGAACGGAGTAAGGAAAAAAGTGGCCCAACAGGTAAAAATATAACAAGAATCCTACTGAATTGGTTTAAAGGCTTTTCTAATTCCATCTATGTCAACTAAATATCTACAAGAACCCAACAGCTTTCCTCTACTTCTGTTCCAAGCAACTGATTGTGGAACTGTTGCTGCTACAGCTAAGAACATTCCTGCAGCAGAACTTTATAGTGTCTTCATAGATCCTCCAGCCATTGTTGACATGACATAAAGCCTATCTACATTACTGCCGTTTTGACACAATGATGGTTGGGTGGTTATTGAAGAAATTAAGAGTGAGAAAATTATTTAAGACCCATTGATTAACTTATCCCAGCCTTATCTCACTTTGTTTCTGATCAGAAACAGAGAAGAGAAGACTATATGGTATTTTTTCTTTAGCTTGTTCAGTTCTAATACAGGTCACGGAGGAACAGGCACCATTCATGCATACACCTCCCAAGGAAATTGTGCTGTGTGTTTTTTCTTTCTCTACAGTAAGATCTTGAACAGGTATTGCTGCCATTGCTCCTATTATTTAACATCCATACAATGAAATATCTCTCCCAAATCTTTTTATATCATATGCAATGATATTGTCAAGGTTCCGACTAATGAAACACTTCAAAGAACTTCCAGGCATTGTTTATCCTAAAAAGTCTTTATTCATGTAACAAAGTGTCGGCAGGGCATGGATGGATGCTAAGATCTGAATTCCCCCCCCTGCACATAACATTCCAGCCTATTCCCCTCCTCTATTTTGCAGTCATAAATCACGTTCTCCAATCAGCCTGGGGGGCAAAGGTTCACTTCCATTCTGTTGCCTGTGTAATTACTCTCCACACACATTCTTTCTCCTCCCCTCCCAGCATCATCTAAGTTAACTCTAAAAATACCAGACAGTTCTGCATATTTTGTCAAGCAAGAATATCCAATATTAGCAGCGTTGACAGATATATGACACAGTCCTTTCAAGAGAAAGGATCCTTGTGATTTTCAGTGAGCAGGTTCTATTGTGGGCTTCCAGAAATGAAGACCTTCCCATAGCCACTTGTAGAACTGCTCATTTCCTACAAATTTTTCTTCAATTTAGGTTCAGCCCTCTTTTTATTTTGCCCTCCCTTGATACCAAATTAATGACTGTAATTAATACTTTAAGGAAGATTTCAGGAAGTTATGCTGTGGAATGTGATAGTAATTTGGGCAATAAAGTATTAAATGGTATTCTTTTTAACTGAGCCACCTAATAAAATTCCCATCTTATTGGAATGAATAAGTATTATTTTATTTGACTGGCAAAGCTTTCAGCAGAGAGTCTCTAGAAGGCAGACATTGAGTTTCATTCACAGCCAGTCACTGGCAGATTTATTTTCTGAATAGATGAAAACTAATTAGCTTTTTTAAAGACATGCCATAAAAATCAATTTTTATATACCATACGAGTGCCTTGAAAAATCTAGCAGTGGCTTCCTTAGAAGAGACCATATCTAAAATGGACAAATGAGAAACAGATGACAAGCTGTGCATTTCATTCTTACCTTTCCACTTTATAAGGCATTTATTTACCCAGGTTTTGACAGAAAGTCAACAACTGAACACTAGAATAAATTAATTTGGAATCAAAGTTATATAGGACCTCAGACCTCAACTGGTACAATCACCTGTATTTACTGCAAGAAATACCTATTACATAAGATGCAAAAAAGATGTTGAGACTCTAGAAAGAGTACAGAGAAGAGCAACAAAGATGATTAGGGGACTGGAGGCTAAAACATATAAGGAACGGTTGCTGGAATTGGGTATGTCTAGTTTAATGAAGAGAAGGACAAGGGGTGACATGATAGCAGTGTTCCAATATCTCAGGGGTTGCCACAAAGAAGAGGGAGTCAAGCTATTCTCCAAAGCTCCTGAAGGCAGGACAAGAAGCAATGGATGGAAACTAACCAAGGAGAGAAGCAACCTAGAACTAAGGAGAAATTTCCTGACAGTTAGAACAATTAATCAGTGGAACAACCTGCCTCCCGAAGCTGTGAATTCTCCAACACTGGAAGTTTTAAAGAAAAGACTAGACAACCATCTGTCTGAAATGGTATAGGGTTTCCTGTCTGAGCAGCTGACTTCCAAAGTCCCTTCCAAATTATTATTATTATTATTATTATTATTATTATTATTATTATTATTATTATTATTATTATTATTATTATTATTATTATTATTATTATTATTATTATTATTATTATTATTATTATTATTATTATTATTATTATTATCATCATCATCATCATCGTCGTCGTCATCGTCATTATTATTATTATTATTATTATTATTATTATTATTATTATTATTATTATTATTATTATTATTATTATTATTATTATTATTATTATTATTATTATTATTATTAAAGTGATGAAGGACCTCCATCTTCAGGATATCCCACAAAAGTTTGCCATTCAATCCATCATCTCCCCATCCTGCCACTCCTGCTCCCAGTTCAGCAGTGATAAAAGCCTGTTCTCTCTAATTGATCTAGCAGCTTTTCAACTCACTGCTAAGATTGCTCACTGCTTTGATAAACAACAACGTAAATGATTAGTTATCCTCTTCCGAATCTTTTTTTAAAAATACAGTGTGGACTCCCAATAGTGGACCACTGTGTTTCAGATACTCCAACTCACTATTTTAATTTCACACTCCATTAAGAGTCCGTCTAATTAAGTCATTGAGTTTATACTGGGGAGACTCAGGTTCAAGTCTCCACTTGATATGAAGTTCGACTGAGTGATCTGGGGCTCCTTATTTTGTCATCCAATATTCTGTCGAAAGGTTTTAGCTCTGGAATAAAACTAAGAGAGATAAGAAGGAAACCATGCTGGTGTTTCATGATTTAAAGAAGACTGGTATTGTAGAAAACATGAACTAGCCTTAGAGTTTCTCCTTTTTGATGACTATGAATGTACACATTTTCTTTTCAAGCTAGCTTTACTTGAGTATAGTTTGCCAATGTGTTATATGATGTGTTATTCTGTATGAAAATTTTCCTGAAAATCTAGAAATATATGGAAATGGAAAAAATTAACTTGTTCTGCTGACTTAGTGTGAATAACACACAGAAAGGAATTACTACTTTTATGATTATATTGATTTTATATTGTGTTTTATATTTAAGTTCAGTAAGCTGCTTAGAGTTCATTTGGTTTCAGGCAGTAGACAAATCCCATAAATAAATAAAAGAGTGCCCTTTAAGTCAAGCTTAATTCCCGGTGACTTCATGGATTCAATGTTTGTTTCCTTGACAACAAGGTAGATGTGGCCTTCTGATGGCTTTTTCTGCAATACGATTTTTGTTTTGCCAGTCTTAGTGGCATTTCCTTGAGTTTTCCCTCCTACATTCATATAGACATTACCCTGCCTAGCTTCTGGGTCCAGACAAAGTCTGACACTTGCAGAAGCTTTCTAAGACCAGGGGAGATAGGAGCACTGCCAATATTTGTATTGTATTTTAATTCACCTCATATTTTTATATCTTAACAAAACATTGTTCAATGGGGGTAACATTTCCTATTTACTACCATTATCTCTTGAAAATAAATTCCAAAGGATTTAAGGGTTAAAAAATAGTATTCAAAATCCCCATCTTTACTTTTCTGTGTAGTAGCATTGATCTTCTCTTTGAGGCAGACTTAAACCTTCACAATTAGCACAACAGGCTGTTAAATCTTGCAGACTGTTTTAAGACATAGCTTTTTAAGTTTAATTCCTTGGTATGGTATCTAAAACCTGTACCTCATTTAAGAGATGAACATGAATAATTCCAGGACAGTGATGTTATGCAGGTTTTTTTAAATTTTTGAACTAAATTGAAAGAACTAGGAAATGTTAACAGAAAAACTGCCTAATAGAATAGAAATTTGACAGAGGAACCAATTATTCAGAGAGATGGTGGACTTCTTTACTGGACATATTCGGACCAGAGGTTGCGCTGCCATCTATCAGGGATGTTTTAATTTGGATTCTTAGATTTTGAATTCAATGACCTAAATGGCCACTTTCAACTCAGTGTTTTTAATTAATTATTGAACAGGCGTTTATTTATTTACTCGTTCAGTATATCTTCTCATGTCTATTCGTGGTTTGAGGGCTATTTCATACAACTTGACTCTGTAATTAAGGAGCTATCTAAATGCCCCCTTTTTGTTTATTAATGCTATCATTCAGCCTTCTCTTGTTCTCTGTCTTGCAGTATTAGGATGAACCATGATACATCATGATGTAATCAGTCATGATGGTTTATCTCATCTATATGACTTGAAAGCCCAGCAAACTGGTATATTTTTTAGGTGCAAGGACACCATTGAAATAATTTCAGATCCTTGCTGTTCACAAATGCCTGATATTTTGCTCCCTGTATTGCCACATTGATCCACTCTCACTGTAGTGGTCCTGAAGAAAAATATCCTTGCCTGTTCTGTGAGCACTTCATTCATCCTTAATTTGTTCTTCACGAAGTCCGTTGAGATGCAGAAAACTTTCTTTATAGTTATCTAATGGTTGTCTGGAATTTGGTTGGCTAGATATGATAGTCCAACTTGAGTTGTACAGTGGGTTAGATTGCAACCCAATTGACCATCTGTATGAACAGGTCAAATATTTGACAAGCCACAAGAAATGACTCGTAGGTTGCACATTAGGTTTAGTGAATTACTAATAGTACATAAATTCGGCTGTAATTAGCTGTCTTAAATTTTCAGTTTGTTGGTTTTCAATTTGTGAAATATCAACAACCATATCTTTCCACTCTGACAAGGTTATTGCAAGATGAACATATTTATCTTGCTGAATTGTTTTTAAGCTATGGTGATGACTGTAACATAAGCCTAGACAGGTATTTCATTCTAACAGAGACATGTAAATAATCAGTTTGATGGGAAATAAAAATGCACTGGCCTTCTGTGAGGAGATTTCTATGGAGTAGCTTTCTCTCCAAAAACCAAGGAGACCATATTGTTATATTTCCAGGGTTCATATTGTTTATATGTCCAATATTTCTTGCAATAGGAACTTGTGCAGTTTCTGGAGTTAGATAATAAGACATTCCCCATTTCCAGTAACAGTGCCCATCTCCTTCTCAGGATATATTGTCCTGCAGTACAACTTTATTTCTGTAACAATTGTGTAAAAAATCATTTTGCATCTCATCTCAGTACATCTTTATATAAGTAGCTCAAAATCTGGTGAAAGGACTAAAGGTGATGAGATAGGATCCAACATTTTCCATACTCAAGAGAATTGCCATTTCAGTATACTCTGGCTGCAACTGGCCCAGCCCCGTGGCCTTGAAGAAACATCAGTTGCCTTGGAAAGCGAAGAAGAAAAGAGCTAAGATTTTAATCTTTGTTTCTGGAGCATACAGATGTAAAATGCAGCAGGCAGGTCTGGTGAATATTAGCCTTCTGGGAATCTCTTGAAACATGGTTTTCTCAGCAGCCCGGTGGATCTCATGTAAACAGGGAGTGTGCAAGGTGACTATATTGTGTATATATTGGTCCATTCTCTCAGTCTTATTTATATTTATGCTTAATTGTTTTTAATGGTTACGTATACTTGTTTTTCCTCCATTTCATCGCAACTTAATTTAGAAGCAAATAGAAATTAATAAGTGATCTGTGGTTCTATTATCAATTATTGCCACTACGTGGAAACTGTTTTGTGAGAAATGTTTACAGGCAACAGTTCAAACAGTGGTTTGAGTCATTTCATCCAAACTGAGACATATGTTCAAAACTGTTTGTTAGGTTTTTCTCCATGGTTAACTATTAAGTTCATAGTTTGCACTTACAATAATATAACTATAATAGAACACCACTTAAATCACTTCATATGTAGTGGCTATACTGTATCAATCAGACCTATTGTAGATGTAAAGTCTGGAATCATATTATTATTAGCATGGTATAGAAGAAGAGAAGGCAGCATAAATGCAAACAGGATTTTTACATGTCTGCAGGTTTGGTTTAACTTGCAATTTAGCTATCTAAATGGCAAAGGAAATCATAATAGTCTTGAATCTATTGTAGTGTATGGCTTTTACAAAGGGCCATATGATGACTCCATTCTTTTTAGTATAAAACAGCTAGATATTTTAACTAACACAACTTTATGTTTAGCAATGAATAAAGAAGTAAAGAAGTAAAGAATATATTTTATAATATATTATGAATATTGTAACTGTTAATCCCACACTAAATAAGGAAACATGTGTTGGACAATGAGATTTCTAAGTTTCTGTCATGTCTTATTTCTTGGGAACATGGCTGCAAAAGAAAAAACTGAGAAGCATTTTAAAAATCCAGGGAATTACATCTTTGAAGGAAAGAATTTTTCAGTTGCTCTCCAGAGAATAGACTCTTCTTTGATTCACAAGAAGAAGGCTGGCTCCCACCCACATTGCATTCCCAGGCAATTGCCAAATGTCAAATTAATAGCTATTTAATTTTAATTTTAACCATTAATGTTAATTTTTCCCATTTAAAAAAAAATCATAAGCAGGCTTTCTGATGAATAAAGCTTACTTGTGAAGAAATGAAAGAAGATAGACGGAAGAAAAGATTCATATTAATGTAGCTCTAGTATTGTTATAGGCCAGTAGAGTTAACAGTGTAGGGTCAACAGAAATGCAAATGTCAAAAATGAAAAAAGTTTGAAGTAAATCAAATTAATATCATATGAGTGTTTCTGAGGTCTATTTCAGAAATATGATCTGCAAGTATTTCTGAGACAATGGTAATTGCTATATGAGGTCTGCCAGGCCATGCATCTAGCAGAATCTCATTATAACTATGGGTAAGGCTGTATCTGAACCAAATAATAGGATATAGTTTAATATGGAGAAAAGTTTACAGTTCCAAATTATTTTAGCGGCATGTTATTTAGACTCATAATTAAAAATACCAGCTGGTGTCTTTGGATTACCTGCTACCTCTCAGTCAAACCCACCTCAGAGGATTGTTGTTGTTGTGGGCAAAGTAGGAAGCCAGAGTATTAGATATAAAGCTTGTCAACTTCAATTATGTATATAAAAAAGTCGGATAAAATCATAACTATAGCTTTAACTATATTTTTCTTACTATCTAGTCAAGTGTCTTTCAGGGCAAGTACCCTTTTCTTTTCTTACATCTCCTCCTGCAGAGAAGAAAATAGAAGCTGGTGATGAAGTGTGATTTGATTCAAAGTCACCAAATTGACTGCAAAGCCTACAGGTTGTCTTACTGGAATAATCTGAGAACTAGATCCTATAATTGGATCAGCCTGTGGAATCCCCTGCCTACAATGCCTTCCGAAAGTGAGTGCTGTCAAGAGGAACCATCTACCTGAGTATTTGATGCATGGCTTTGCATGAACAAAGACTTTGCTTATTCCTTATTTTCTGTTCTTCTCACAGTGTTGTCAAATAATTCTGCTGTGTGGCAAAAGCAATCAATCTCAAAATCAGAAATGATGATTAAAACATACTCGGTCTTAATTATTCAGCATCCAGTTGTTTTTTCTTTCTCAATCTCAAGTACATCTTTAAATGTTACCCTCCATCATGAAGTGATTTTAATTTCATCTGTTGCCAAAATAGAAGCGAAAGTGTCTTGTTGTGCCATGGGGGTGATTGCGTGGGAGGGATGGAAGATGAATGTTTTGAAGGAAAATCAGCAAATGCGGGTGACAGAAATAAAGGGGAATCATTTTTCCATAAGATATTATGGAGAAAATGGTCTCTAGTGTTTTCAAGAAAAGAATTACAAAACCTGCTACTGGAATTGTAAAGACTGCTATGTATTAATGGTATGAGTAATATATCTGCCCTTGGTGAATTAAACAATGCTATGAACATCTTATCCATGATATCTGGAGGTTGTAAGGAAATGGACAGGGAATAACAGGCTTCAGCTGAACCCTGCCAAGACTGAGTGGCTCTGGATTTGAGGGTCCACTGGTTCCACTACTATGTCATCTTTGGTGCTGGATGGGGTGGCCCTACCTGGCAGAATTGGTGTGTAATCTGGGAGTCCTCCTAGACTCATGACTCCTGCTCAAGGAGCAGGTGGCAGTCATGGCTAGTAGAGCCTATTGTACAGCTTCATGTTGTGTACCTGTTGTGCCCTGGATTGGCAGACTATGCACATAGTCACTCATGCCCTAATCATTGGACTACTGTAATGAGCTCTACATGGGGCTGCCATTGAAACATACCTGAAACTTCAACTCGTGCAGAATGCAGCAGTTCAAGCTGTTATGTGTGCTTCCAGAACAGTGTATGATATACTTCTGCTCCACAAGCTTCATTGCCTGCCAGTTTGCATCCCGGTCCAATTCAAAATGCAGGTTTTAACCTTCAAAACCATTCATGACATGGGACTGGGTTGTCTGAGAGACTTCCTATCCCATTAGGTCTGTCAGAGAAGGCGTGCTATGGGCCTCATCTGCCAGGGAATTACATTTGGTGGGTCCCAGGTGACAGCCTTCTCTGCTTTGGTGTTTGCCTTATGGAATATTCTTCCCTCAGAAATTAGATGTCTCTTTTGATGTTCCAGAAGTCCAGCAAGAACTAGTTATGTCACCAGACTGGGGTTCCCAGGGAACTGGAGATATGCTTAGATGGCTCTATTGGTGAGGTGGACCAGTACCGGGCCGCGGCATGCCAGCAACCGGTCCGTGCAAACAAGCAAAGCCCAATCCGTGGGATGCAGGCAGCACACAAAATCACGCCCCCTCCGGTCCACGGAAAAACCTCTCTCCACGGAACCAGTCCCTAGTGCCCAAAAGGTTGGGGGCTTGTGCCATAGATCATTTAATAGGTCTCTTAAGAACTGTGATACACACTTAATGTAACAATGAATTACATCTTACTTCACTTGATAAAAGCTGATATGAAAACCAAGACCTTCATATATATTGACTGCAATTCTAGATCTGCCAAATTTTCAAGATTAATTTTATTCATAGAATCATCTGGTAAGTTCCTTTTATATGGATAAAGATACAGAAGTTATTTTATATTATGAAAAAATCAAAGTAAATGGTGGCATTCCAGTGATGCAACTGTTGTTGTTTTTATTTAAGAATGAAAAAGATAGAATTCATGTATGCAATGCTGCAAATGACTCATGGTCCATAAAATAGTGTTTGACTGTTTCTGGGATTTTTTTTAACATTAAAAATGAAACTGCTTGCTGACTTTTAGAAATGCAGTTCACATTCATGATGTAACCTGCTCCCTGAAGTGCAGATGTGAAGGACAAGAGAGAAATGCAGGACTGAAAGAAGTCCTGCCTGACAGATTGCTTCACATCCAGCCTTCTAAACCAATAAAACTTTAGGAGAAAATGCTAAGCATCAGCTTCGTACTGAGGTCCAAAGAGACATCAAGAAAACAGGACTCACCTTCATGTGTACTTGTTTTTGTTTTTTTTGACAAAGAATAAATATTAACACCCAGATGGTTCAGTTTAAAAAAGCCACACGGTGTGCTACATAGGAGAAAGATCCTGCCACCCAGAATTATCACAGTCTAGTTTGGGAGAAGATTAACTGTCACTTTCTAATATGCTAATTAGTCTCGCTTTTAGTATGCAAGTAATGCCTGTTCAGCATTCTACTGAGATGTTCCTGAATGCTTTCAAATTTCTAACAATTCTAATTGCTACTTCTGTCCTAATCTCATAGATGACTATCCCTAGAGAAATGCCTATACAGGATTAGGATCGAAATGTAAAATCTGTTCTGATGTGTCCTGGGCCTTGCTGAGTCATTCAGCAAGGCTCAAAAAGTCTGCAGAGACCAGAACGGTTGCAGAGACCCGGGCAGACCACGTGTCTGCCCGGGACCCAGACAGTCTGTCTCCAGCCTTGCGCGCATGCGCAAGGCGGGAGAATAGCCTGCAATCATTGGCTGAGCATTCCCTTGCATGGGGAGTATAAAAGGGCTTGTTGCCATTCTGTTCAGTGAATGTACCAATAAAAAGACATCTTTTGTTGTGAACTGCCTCGTCTCAAATGTCTGCTTATGCGAACAGAACATGTTCCATACTGGTTTTGAGCAAGGGGTGAATGCAAAATGTAGAACCTGCAAATGGTTTCATGTCCTCCTTTACTGCTAGTCTTCTGTTTGATGGAAGAAAAAAAGAACGTTTTAACTACAGTATAGAAGTGTGTTGTATATTTGACAGTGAATTTGGCTTGCAAAAAATATGCACAACAATACTAGTATAATTAAAATTCAGATAAAATTTGAACAGTAAAAATAAATAAATGTTGCAGAATTGATAGCAATCATGGGCATGGTTAACAAATCTTCGACATTGTCTATTCCTAAAATCTGATAGTCATGCTTGCCCCAAAATTTATGGAAACAATGATTTCAGTAAAAGAATTATGTGTCGGTTTTATTATGGATTTCTGTACACGCATGAATAGCAATGAATGAATGAATGAATGAATGAATGACATCTGTTGGCATTGCCTTACTTTCAGAGAGTGCATGTTCAGATATGATAGGTCCTTATTCTTGTTTACTTTCTGTGTAGTTTTCAGTTGGTCTTACTCAAAAACAAAAACATATATATTCTGAGTGTTTTGTTCAGGCATGGATTGAAATACAGTTGATTGGTTTGAGATACAGTCCAAACCCAGATGAAAGTATTTAAAACACTTCTCCATTTTAGCACCTGTGATTAAAGGTTATTTTTTTTCCTGCTGCATTTGGGATCTGTCATGTTCCTTGTGCTACAGGCTTAGGGTGGGGTGGGGGGTTGAGGATGCGAGTAAATGACCTAGGAGAAGTTATGAATAAAATACCAGGTACTTCAGGTATTTATATTTACAGGTATTTATATTTATACATAGCAAGGTGAAGGAACCATTTTGGATTTAGCTGCTATTGGAGAATGACTATGAAGAAGAAGAAATTGCTTCAACTGACTACCTGGATTTAATGGTAGACTATGCTTCTGCTAGAGTGGTGGTGACTAGTGGTAAGTCACCAGCCTGCCCCTGAGGCACATGTTATTTTACTGTAGTTTCAGTATCTGTTTACTGTCCTAGGGTGGGTGGTGATTTCAGTTAAATGGAAACTGGGAGGGATTCTTCTACCCCTGCTATTCCCTTTCTTTCAAACTGGCTCCCTTTAGTTTAAAACATTGCTCCCTCAAAGCACCTTTTCCCACAACATTGGGGAAATAATTTTTCCATTTAGTTTTTGTGCTGAGACCCTGAGCATGCTATTACACTGCATGACCCGGAGAGCCTTTAGCCTGTGTCAGCAGGTCTGCCAGCTGTACCCCTTCCTGAATAAAACAATAAGGGGACTCATCATTCCATAGTCAAACTATTGCAGTTTGCTTTATGTGGAGTCATGAAAAGTAAGCTCAGAGGCTCCAGTTGGCACAAATGGAGCTGCCTACTTCTATTTGATATTAACCAATTTAGCAGAATAATGCTCATTTTGTGAGAGCTCAGTGGGCTTTGGGGCCACATACCAGGAGCTGATGATTACCTATAAAGCTATATGGGTTAGGAAAGATCTAATAGGATCTAATAGGAAAAGGATGCTTAACAGGAAAAGGATGCTCTAACAGGAGAAAGATGCTTTGGCTATCCACCCCACAAGACTTTGGAGACCAGGGATCTGGAGAATGATCTTGGGCACTATTGATGCAGGATCAAAATACCCAAAAATGGTGCACTTTGCTACAAAGGCATATTTGATTTGCCTATTTGATTCTGTTGGCTTGATCTGTTTGCTACAATTTTTCTTCAGTACTGCACTTCAATGCAAAAAAAGAACAGATGGTTTCGTGAACAGGGATGTGAGCAAAACCCACGATCCTATTCTGTGTGCTATGACATAATGATGATATAATCTACATTTACGATATAAACGATAGCAGTAGGCAGAGATGGTGTTTTTTATGCTTCCTGGAATGGGGCTGCACTCATGGTCAGACTGCCTGTTTTACCTTTAATACTGAAAAACTGAGGTAGAAGGATAGAGTTGATGTTCTTGACTGTCTGCAAAGATAGTCTTAGAACAGGATTTTTGTTTGTCCTGAGTGGACTGAATGAAATTAATGTAATATTTTTTTTTTTTGCCAGAAAGTCCTTCTGCCTATCCTTCCACTTCTTCTCACATTCACTTCAATTAAAATTCATATTTCTTTGGGACAAGTGGTTGGTCTTTGTTTAAAGAAATCTAGGGTAAGGGTACCAAATTCAGACTGCAAAAATCTAAATGACCATTGGATGGCAACATATTAATTATGTAGTAGTAATCCACTGTTTCCATGACCTGAACGTCTGAGTCAGCCAAAGCTAAATTGTTTCCAGTCCAAAATCATTGACAGAACTTTTGGAACACGGTATTTTGTTTCAAATTCAAAATAAAACATATTTTCTATTTTGGACAAATACCTCTCCCAGAATTTTGAGACCAGAAAAGCAAGGACCATAGAAGCTCCTGTAATAAGGAGCTTGCAAAAATCAGAATTCCCCATCTTAAGTCGGGCTTCTTCTTTTTTGTCTTTTCAAGAATGTTAGATGGATGTGGAAAAACAAAAAAGGCATTTAAATTTTCATGTTAGACAATAAGAATGATAGCATCATTGTAAATATCCCATCATGATATAATATGATCTGAAAAAAAATGTTTCAAAAAATATGGCATCTCCATGTGATGAATTCTACCCCTAACTGTTCATTTAAGCTGTGTCACACCAGAGATCAGAACTTTGTACAGTTGTGTAATTATCTGAAAGTAAATAAGTATATGATTGCATAGAACTCCGGCACACATTTTAAAGAAACCCTCTCTGTCTTAATTTGTTCTTTTGCTCCTTTAAGATACGGTTGACCATTCTTACAATCATTTCACTCAGTTCTTCAGTTCTGTTCATAATCTCAACAAACAAGGATTTTAGACTTTACTCAGGATGAATCAGAACACTTTTTTCTCTTGATTTCATACTGTTTCGTTTTTTTAAAAGCTTTTGTTAGTAATTGTTTTACTTTCTAGTTTGTTCTAACTGTGTTTCAATTGCATATTTTAATATGTATTTACCTTTGCAAACCAATGGTGTTTAGTGAAGTTTCACTCTGAAAAGTAAATTTGCTTAATAACTATACCAATATGAAACATATTTTATCAAATTTGAAAGGCAGTGAAACAGAAACTCTCTGGAAGGTTATTAAAACTGAGGGCAGTTATTCCTTTTACAAACTTTACTGTCTCTTCTTTGCCTTGTATGAGACTAACTGACTCTCTTTACTGATTTAATCATGAATTATTAAGAAAAGATTTTGGATGTAAAAGTGTTCCTGAGTGGCAAGCATAAGAAAAGTATATCAGAACAACTATAATGAACTTTTATGTTCAATGTTATTTCAAAATAGTGCTTCTCATTTTCAAGCAGATTTGTCAGGACAGCAATTCTTTATAATGCTACCCAGATTGTTCTATTTTTGGGAGGGGGGGCAAGGGGGAGGAAGAGGAGAAGGCTTTCCTCGTAAAAGGCTGAGCGAGATAACAGAAAGAGAAGATGGCTTGTCAGGAAAATTGATGGGAAGAAGGACATTCTGCTTTTCCTCTTCACCAAACTCAGGACAGACAAAGTGCCCGGCCAGTTACTTAAACATTTTCTGTTTTTGCGGATGTTTCCAAGTGCTTTGGGCAAAGTGAATCAAATTAATTACATATCGCACTCAGCATCAGATTGACAGCGTAAATCTCCTCAAGCAGGGATCAATAAGGAGCGGAGCTGCCTGCGCAGAGGAATCGCCACCACAGATCTCTGTGTTTAAAGTTTAGTCAAAGAATCTGTGTGAAGCAAAACATATTTCCTTCCTGCAGTTTTCACACCGAGTGAAGCTTCTATATTTATATTTCTTTTTTCTCATGCCTCAGTGTGACCTGTCTTCTGTTGGTTAGACTGAAACTTTTGGGATTTTCATCATTTCCTCTCTTTTAGTTCACCCTTCCTTTCCTACCCGGGCAATTTAGGTTCTCCCCTGAAGCATTCTCTCTCCATAACGAGGGGAACACCTTTCAGGTTTTAAGCTATGGAAGGACTGATGCTTTCTTTGCATTAGGTTACAGCCCAAATAAAGCTCATCTTCATTTCCTCCCATGCAAGCACCAGCTTTCAGAATACCAAGTGTTACTCCTGTCACTTCCATGTCATTCTCTCATGTTCTTTTCACTGAGCAAACCAGCCTGCTAACCAACGCTCTTTCCCAATCAATCTCTCTGTGTTTTCCTACTTACACATCATTTGGTCCCAATAAATAAAGGCTGAACTGTGTGTCCTAGACTTTGCATATATATTGTGCCCAAGTAAACACACTGATTCAACCCCAATTCTGCTTCAGGCATTATTTCCTTGTTATTTCTTCCTCAATCCTGCTCTGACTTTTCTCTTTCTTTACTGATGCCCTTGTTAATATTAATCACCACAGCTCTATATGTGAGCAAAATCGAGAATAGGCAGTGCAAAACTCCCACATCATTTGAAATAAGGCAGGGGTCTACTGAAGGGGGAAATAAAAAGTCTTTAGACAAAAGCCATCTCTGTGGTAGGTCTGCTTTGTTGTCTGAGCTCATTTCTAAGTGAGCTGCTGTTGCTGCACAGTAAAATGAAAGACACTTTCCTAAAAAGCTATTTATAAAGACATTTACTCCACCATTAAAGAGAATTACATTAGAACGAAATTTCTTGCCTTGTTATAACTTCTCTAACTGGTGAAGAATAGTAGTGAGATACAGTAATCGATACCTCCGACACTCAGCAATTCTGGTTTAGATCAAAACATGCAAAGCAGAGAAATATGCTCAAGAAATTACGAAGACATATTCTTAAGGCATTTAGAAATAGGATTTTCATATGTATCACCATATGAACTTTCATGTTAGATATATGGTTACTTTTTAATATAGGAATTTGATAGTTCTTGGTGTACATATGGAGTAATCTGTAATGCAGTAATATTCTTCTATTTGTTTGAGAAGCAGATAATCAGAGGACAGCTAAGAACAGGCTGGAAATTGGACTATAACTTGAGGAGATATTAGGCCAGTCACAAACTGCCAATATAATATTCACATTGGAAAAGCATTAGCTAGAATTGCTATAAAATTTGTACCAGGAAATAAACCAAAGAAAAAAATTGTGGCAATGATTTTCATTCAACACTGTGAATACATTTTTCATTTTGATGACTTCAACATGGAAACAAAACTATTATCATTCATCAGGCAATTGTTCAACAATAAGAACCAACTATAGCAGCCAACCAGTAGTATAAAGTCCATAGACTCATTTAAGAAGCCATTTGGATCTACCCCTTATAGACATCTTGCTGAAGAAAAAAAAGGGCAGACTATGAAAACAAGGAAATTATGATATAATTTTAGATAGGGCAAAATATAAATATATTTTTAACCTCTGTTATGAAGATCAGAAGGTGCTTCTTATATCTTTTCTTTCTTTTTCTATTTTCTTTTCCTTATTTTCTCTCTTATCTATTCAGTATTTTTCTTTATTTTCTTCATTTCTTTTCTAAAATTTGTATTGTTTTTATCTTGTTAAAATTTTCTTTAATAAAATTATATAAATTATATATTTTCTGTTGTAATAGCTACCCTTATCATTGCAGGAGAAAAGAGGAACTGTGCAAGATGAATAAGCATGCAGTTTTTTCCTACTGCCTTCTGAGTGGAATAAAATCTTAAAAGTCTCATTTTGCCAGGCTTACCTATGTGGCTTAATAAAGTTAAGAGTTTGGAAGACTAAATTTTAAAAAAACCAAAACACTTTCCTTGAACCACCCAAAGCTGTAACTCAGCAGCAACAGTAGCTCCATACGTACCATATGCCCATATATGAACTCTCAAGCTTACTCCTTCCGTTATATTTTCAAGATGGACAGTATTTAATATTTATTTGTTATGTATATGTAGGGGTGTGGGTCTATACATAAGTTGTATATAGTATGTTAGGTGTGTGTCTTGTATGTGTTCACTTTGAGAGCAACTAAATTTCATTTTTGATGTGTGCCGTTGTGCCCACAGTAAAAACAAATGACAACAAAGGTTATCTTGTCTTGTCTTGTCTTGCCTTGCCTTGCCTTGCCTTGCCTTGTCCTGTCCTGTCCTGTCCTGTCCTGTCCTGTCCTGTCCTATCCTATCCTGTCTTGTCTAGTCCCATCTCGTCTCGTCTCATCTCGTCTCGTCTCGTCTCATCTCATCTCATCTCATCTCATCTCATCTCATCTCATCTCATCTTATCTTATATATCCATCCATGAATATATGTTGTCCATTCTTTTTTGTGATTCTAGGCAGTTTCCAAAAAATATTATTTAAAATTCAGTGTACCAATTAAACATGATTATAAGTGGCAGCAAAAACATCTCTAAATTAGTCCAAAGGCCTAGATAAAAAGAGAGATTTAACTTCCCCCAAATGATAACAGAGGGGGGCCAGCCTCAATTGTCCCATAATATAGGTCCAGTCAAAGAAAAAAAGCAGTTCTAGTTCTAAATTTATCCCTGGCAGAACCAGAATAAAATGCTCTATTTGGAGCGCTGAGTTCCACTATTTTAAAAAGGTCTAGATGTACATGATGGTCTTAATGTCCTTGCAGTACTCAAGGCAAGGATTGAAGTAAAGATTCAGAATCATCCACTCTCAAATTGAGGGCAGAACTTTCAGCATCTGTTTCCTCTTTGTTTTTCACTTTCATGCAGTTTTCAGATCCGAACTTTAGGTGAGCAACCAGGTGTGCTGTCATTCCTTTTAGTCTTATCAGCGATCCACACTTCGAAAAGCAAAGCAACCCTCCTCATTTAGGTTCAGAAAGTAGAAATCTAAGAGTTCAGTTTTGTGTCCCCCCCCGGCATGTTTTGAACTCCATGTAGTTTGCACATCCTGTCAAATATTGTAGCTGTGGGAAAAAAAAGATTAACACTCAATATCATTAAGGAATAAAAGAAGGATAGTGAAAAGTATCAAGGCCTGGAGGAACGTTGTCCATGGGGCCGCGATGGGTCGGACACGACTTCGCAACTAACAACAACAAAGTGAAAAGTATGTGTGGGTGCATGCATATGTATATGTATATACACACACACAAAAACTAATACACAAACAATAGGGAATAAAAGAATAAAAGATTAAAAAGGATTAAAGGAATTTGGAGAGTTTGAGTTTGGATCTGCTCACTCATTGCCTCCCTTAATTCTGGATTCTGCAGATGCTTACCAATCGAATACCACTTACAATGAATGGTATCCTTCAAAGATCATTTTTCTATTTCTTTCTTCAAAACATAGACTGTCTCTGGGGTAGCTGCTGATTTGTGAACCACGCTTCCTTTAGAAGTACATGCAGCCTCTTTTTTTTTTTTTTTTGACATTCTGGAAACTAATTAAAACTGTGTCATTTCAATGAGCTTTCAACCCCAATGAATTGTTAGAGGACCTTTATCTTGAGCTTTGATTAAATGTTATTGTCTTTTTTCCTATTGTTTCCTATTTCATTTTTCTTATTGTAGGCTGTCCACTGTCCTTTGGGATGGGGGCAGGTAGCAGGTACTGCTGAATAAATATATAAAATGTCTAAGGACAATGTGGAAACAGCACAATAAAGTTTGCGGATAATAATAATAATGTACAGGCCAGTTTTTTAAAATATATTTTATTTTATTCAGTTTAGACTTCACCCAACTCTAATTGATTCTGGGTGGTTCACAAATAATATTTTTTTCCTAAAATTAATATGACAGTGTGGGGAATGATGTATATAAACCAGGAGTCACATTTAAATATTCTGAGCCAGAATTTCTCTCTATGCAGGAAAAATTTAGTTGCTATGATGGAAACATGTAATCATGCTGATTGATTCATCACTAAATTAAAACCGTTTTTAGAAATCCTAAAATTTCAGATGTGATCCATAGAATCTAAATATACAGTACATGGGCATTAAAATGTAGTGCAGAATATAAACAACTAGGTACATCACCTCTTCTTTCCAACTCCTCCACGTTGTGAAAGAACATATTTTCATAGATCACTTTAGTCAAGACTGTAAGATCTAATTATCTGAGCACAGCAGCCAGTTGGTTAGAAGCAAACAAGAAGATAAATTATTGCAGAAGCAGATTACAGCTGTGAACACTTCAGGAAAATAGATAATTCATAATAATGAAATGTAACTGGAAAAGTTCTTCCTTTATCTGTTTATTTTCAGGGTTTTCTTCTTAAACTCCTGGTGAGCTCTCATTATCTATTCTTTACTCAATGCCTTTAAAAAAAAGGAGAGTGGAAATAACCCCATAAAGTTGTGTTTTACTTTACTGGAATCTCTTGAAGATTTTCTTCCAGATGGAAAAATATAACACCCATTTCCCGCCTTATTCAGACAGCCTTTCCCACAACGGTGCTTTCCACCTTTGTTGAACTTCAATAATTCCTAATTAG
The DNA here is from genome assembly GCA_023970755.1 of Azemiops feae. NCBI lineage: Eukaryota > Metazoa > Chordata > Lepidosauria > Squamata > Viperidae > Azemiops > Azemiops feae. The sequence continues at coordinate 345,668 of JALGBA010000244.1, forward strand.
CACAAACAATAATCCTGATGGCAAAGGCCTATGGAATTTAAAATCTAACATACCCGAAGGATAGGAGACCTGGAAGGCTACATTAAGGAGTAGACGGCATTCCTTTGGCCTTTTGCATATGCTCTAAAATGGCAGCATCACTTGTAATTTCAATGTTGAAATTAGAAGTGATGAGAAATTCCCTTTTAATGTATTCACTAAATTGTAGACGCATGGAGGGGGAAGGAGAGTTCATTCTGAATAGGTAGAAGATTAATATGTTCTTGTGTTCAGCTTTTAACTCCTGGTAACTATTTATATATGATCATATATAATAGACATTTTTACACCAATTATATATATAATTATACAGTATATATAATTATAACAGGGCTTTGACATTGCCTTTTTCCAGAACTTTTTTTCCCAATTTTGTAGTCTACTCAGTGGTCCAGATATTCCCCAATGGCCTCTTACCCAGGTTCTAACTAGCTTCAACATGTCTACTGAGCCCAGCCATGATTAACCAGGGGTAGCTACCACCTGGTACGACTGAATAAAATTAATAATTTTAAATATTGAGTGGCTTTGCCCCAGTTTACAGTTTCTCCCAAAAGTTTATATGTTTTATTTAATTTGGTTCAGGCACCTTAGATAAGGAATTTTTTAAAAAATCCAGAAATTCAGGGTGGCTTTTAAAGTCTTGGTTTATTGCAGTAGACTTGTTAATATCATCATATGAAGATATAAGGCTTTAAACCATTATTTAAATGTATTTATAGTACATTAATACATATTTATAGAGATTTATAAATATTTATTGATATTTAAATATGAGAGAGTCCTCTTTCACTGAAGGATTTTTTTTTTTTTTACCAAAAAGGTATAAAGATAACTGTATGGTAAAGATAGCTTCATTCTCCTAGCATGGCAAAACCTTATGGGCCTCAAGAGAGATTTTTAAAGTATAAGTGCCACTTTTAAAGTTTCAAAAGAGTTTTCTCCCCTTCTCTGCACAGCATTATTAATTTCAAAGAGATTTCATAGGCATTTCTTTTCATTAGTTAGAACAAGTAATCCATCCTCATCATTAACCTCCTGTAAAACTTTTCATATGCTCCAATTGTAGCCTCTCTTCTCTATGGATCAGATTTTTCTGAGTATTTGAATAACCAAATTCTCTTCAAAGAGAAGTTGATATATACAGTCCCTTCTCAACAGCTGTCTGAGTTGTTGCTCAGTTTTTTTTAACCAGTAGGTACACAGGTCTGGTGTATATGGAGACAAGGTTGAGTGAAATATCATTTTCCATGGAAGAGGGAAATGTGGAAATACATTTATGTGTTGTAGTGGACATATATTTATGTGGCCAAGGATTTGCAGGCAGAAAACATATAAACTCAAAGCCTTGAGTGGCTCTGAATGACTGTTTATACCAGCATTTTTCAACTTTGGCAAATTAAGATGTGTGGATTTCAACTCCCAGAATTCCTCAGCCAATGTGGCTAGCTGAGAAATTCTGAGAATAGAAGTCCACACAAGTTAAAGTTGCCAAAGTTGAGAAACAATGATTTATACCAATGCTGACCATTTCTATCACTAGAAAATTTCATTATAAAAGCATCTGTTTCCTGAGTGAAACTTCCCCATATTTGCATCTGATTTGAAAAACAATGTAGAGCTCAAATAAAAATTTACTACTTCATTTGTTTGCTGTGAATTAATGGAACATTTCTAAAAATAATTCTGCAATCTCCCATCATACCCCCAAAATGAGTTTGAGACATTTTCATAATTCCAATCAGCTAATGCTTTGATGACGTTTCTTTTTATGAAACCAGTTCTTCCATTTCCCAAGGAAAAAGACACCTTGTAGTTAATCAAATTTGGCTTTGTGCTGATGAAATCTTTTTCGGAAGCTTGACTATAAAGAGCTTGAACTGAAAATGTTCCCTGAGATGTTAATTAAGTATATCTCTTCAGAAAATAGCATTGCTGAGCAGCGCCTCAGATACCTGGTAGAAAAAGTTTACATTTGATTGTTTTACAGAGAGTTTTTAAAGTCACTCTCCTCTGAGATCCTCCAGAGGTGCTGAAAGATAAGAGAATGACAGGAAGAAATGAGTGCTTTCTTGTGTATAATCTTCTTTACCATGTTAGTTTTCACCGTGCTTGTATTAAATGAACAAATAAGAATACCATGATGATTATGTTGACCCTGCATAATTAAGAATTACTGTATCTGTCAATTTCAATTTTTCTTGGTTTCCAATTTATTCCAGTCAGACATTTAGATTTTTCCATTTGGGTATTTATTTGACCTTTACAAAAATTAGAAGAAATGACGTTGATGCTGTCCTATCCCCTGAACCTTTAGGAGTGGGAGGAAAGAGCACACATACACACATACACACACAAATCCCAATACCTAATCACAGAAAAAATTCCCATCTCTGCCATTGGAGTCAAGTCACATCTACCTGGCCATACAGTATGTCAGCTTCTGCATATAAGCTACTTGAGCATTTTTAAAGTGTCCTTTAAAGCACCATAATTGTGTTAGGATGACAAACCTATGCCAGAGCACTACAGGGGTTGATAAGCTGTTTCCTCTATCCATGATGCCTAACACATTATTGTAGTGTTTATCAAACTTGGCAACTTTAAGATGTGTGGAATTCAACTCTCAGAATTCCTCAGCCAACATTCTGAGAATTGAAGCCCTCACATCTTAAAGTTGACAAATTTGGAAAAGAAAAGAAAACTACATTAGTGGGATAAGCTAGTTTAAAAATAAAAGCAGTAAAGATACCTAGTTATCAGAGTATTTTTTTGAAAAACTATATTATGCAGAGATAAATGATTAGGAGAACTGGATTCAGATCATCATCATCATCATCATCATCATCATCATCATCCTGGTTCATAATTTGTCTCTTTGGGCAACATGGGAGAAATAATGGAACCTAATTCAAAGGATAAATGTGGAATTCAGCATGATGCAATCTATTAAATATTTGGTAAAGGAAACATGTTTTATGCATGAGAAAAAATAGTAGTAATCATTTAATTTCTATCAAGAGGAAACTTTAATGAAGCTTACTATAGATCAGGGGATCCCCAACCCCCGGTCTGTGGACCGGCACTGGTCCGCAGCATGCCAGAAACCAGTCCGCGCAAACAAGCAAAGCCCCATCCGTGGGATGCAGGTAGCATGCGAAACCACGCCCCTTCCAGTCCACTGAAAACCACTCTCCATGGAACCAGTCCCTGGTACCCAAAGGTGGGGGCCATCAATGCAGATAACTGGGTACGGCCCCAGGATATATAACTCAAACAAAATCCACAACCTAAGTATATGTATTTTGTGGTGTTTCCAATAGTTGAATTTGAGTTCAGAGGAAATATGCCTGGCTTTGCTGAAGTGTTTTACCCTACTATGAGTCCCTTAAATACCTAAGACAATATTTCCATTTTCAGGAGGTCTTTAATGGCTGGAACACTCTAGAAACTAATCCTCAAAACAAATTTTGGGCTTACTTATTTGTTTCCACCATACATATCCTAGATCTCTTATTTAACATTCAGAGTACTTGTTAGGCAGTAAAGGTCATATCAAAAATTGATTTCTTCAACTGGACATAAGTTAATTTTCAAAGGTTACCAGAATTTAGCTTTGCCTTTGAAATAAGTTCAATTACAAGATTAAATTTTCCTTAGTTTAATTTTAAGCCTCTTTAAGTTAGCTGCAGTAATAAGTCCTTCATCCTTCCAATCTTCATTAGATGGTTCAAATTACAATATGTACATGGACTAAAGTTTTTTTCTTTAAAAAAGAAGGTAATTAAAACAGTATTTTATTTTTTATTTTTTTCACACCCACCCATCCTGTGTCCAGTTTATTGCATGTACAAACACATATGGAAGCATATAACTATATGTTAACTTCTATTGTGTTTAGATTAGGGATCCACATTTGTGCACAATAGCATGAGTTTACTTGGGGTTAAAACTGGACTGTATTTGTGGCATACTGGCCTCATTTTTACTAAAGTGTGCAAGTGTGCACAGCACCTGGATTGACCAATGTCATAGATGACACAGGAAAATATATTTTGGTCATCATCATCATCATCATCATCATTATCATCTCCTGTGCAGAGCACATTGGACAGCAAGTGTTTTCCAGTGGTTTTGATCATCGGCAGCATCTCGGGCATCATCTCAAGGGATTTTGCTATTTTGCCAATAGGCACAGCTTTTGGAAGATCGGAATTCTGAAAGTAAGAAGAGTAATGATAAAAAGTATGAATCGATGAGTGAAATGAAAGAAATCAAAATAAATATATTGCATGTCTGTGATACTGTGCAGACAGAGAAGAATGTGATGGTTTATATTAGGATAGTTTGATCTTGTGGAAGGCGCTGATGGATATATGCAAAGAAATGAAGATGTAATTTTAATTAGAAGTGAAAGGGAAGTATGAATTTATGTCATCTAGATGGTTATGGGAGCCTATGAAAGTAGGAATTCATAGGATGTGATAGCTGCAGTGATTTATGAGAATGAAAGAACCGGGACTTAATTTTAATAAAGAATGTGCAACTTTCTGAATGAATGCGATCCTGTGGGACAATATTCTCCTGGTGACATGAATGGATGGGTATGGATAAGACAAAAGAGGATAGAAAAAGCAATTGGGTCATTTGCAGACCCAAGAGTGACTAAGAGTGATGATTGATGAATACAGTAGTCCTTGGTTAACAACAATGTGTTCAGTAATTGTTTGAAGGTGTTGAACAAAGAGACTTATGACCATAAGAGACTTATGGCCAGATTGTGACCATCTCAGCAACTTGTGATGGCAATTTGGGTACTTGGCAATGGCTTGTAATTATGATGGTTACAGCATCCTGCAGTCACATGATTATCATTTTGCAACCTTCCCTGCCAATGGGAAAGCTGCCAGAAGTCACAAACGGTGAGCAAATGATGTCACATCTAATGACTCCATGGGATTCACTTAACAACCACAACAGGAACTGCTGGAATTCCTGTTGTGAGTGGGCAGGGTCATACGACGTCATGCTTTTTACAGCTGCATTGCTTAGTGACCGAGAGTGACCAATTACCATAGTTAACTGAGGTCTATCTGTATCTGCTTAGAAAAAGTTCTACTTATTTGAAATACTTGGCAAAAAGCATATGTCTGTTGATGCATGCACATAAAAGAGAAATAAATGGGAAAGCATATTTGATTTTGTTTATGGCTGAAATTTCAGACAGTTACTAAAGGTTACAAGAGATTCAAAATATCAGACAGGCCATTTAATATATATCTTGGGGGATCGTGGGATCTTGGGGAAAAAGTGGGCATAGGAAAAAAATGGCAAAAGAAAAGCTGAATGGCTGCAGGAAGATAAAGCATGACTCATCTATCACAAAGTATGATAAGATAAATTAATTCTCCAACTGCATGAAGAGACTGTTGATGTAAGGAAGCTCAGTGTAGTAGCTGCTTGGTTAGAGTGAAAAGAATTATCAAGTACCACAGAAGCATATGGAATTATGTTAATGGGCAGTATAGAAAATGATGAATTAAAAGCATGTAGGTGAGAAAAAAATGTATATACACAAAAGGATTGTTACAAGAAATGGGGATGAGAGAAAAAATATTTATTTGCTTGATTTATTTCCCACTGCCTCTGGGTTGGAGCTCCAGGTGGGAAGTGTTCTCACCAGGTAGGCTAGTTAGAGAGGGAATAGTTTGAAATCACCTAGTGAATTTCTCTGAAGATGAACTAGAACTGGGATTCTTCCAGTTCAGTCCAACACTACACCCCACTGGCTGTTTTGCATAGAAGAGTGCTATATTAATTAATGATTGCGTGTATATCCTGCCACAATCCCTAAGGACTCTCAGCAGCTCAGAAATAATTATAATGCAATATCAATTAGAACATGCATGGTTAAATTAAACTTAAAACATAGAAACAAATTAACACATAAATATATAAAGCACAAACATTCCTGGCTGCCCACAGTCAATAAACCTCACTCAAGATAATATCTCAACTCAAATATCCTCTGGAAGAGCTCTATGTTCAGCTGTCCCTGTAATGCAGTTAAAGTAGCCTGGTCACCATTGGAAGCTCTACCAAAGGGCAAGCCTTGTTACTGAAACCAGCACTTCTAAGGCTTGGCCTCCTAGGCCTCCTTAAGTGGAGAACTATCAGCAGCTTTTCCTGGCAAAATTGAGTTAGTCAGAAAGGAGTTCTGCAGGTAATTGGTGCCAAGTCATGAAAAGCTTTATAGGTCAAGAACTGCACCTTAAATTGCACCAATGCATTTTACTATTGGCAACCAGTTCAGGTCTATAGTACAGTTGTAATGTGATTCCAGCAACCAACACTGGCTACACATGGGCTACATGGGCTACTGTACTGTGAACCAATTGCAGCTTCAGAGTGGTCTTTAAAGACAGTCCCATTAGACTAGGCTGTAGTAATCTAGGGCACATGAAAGTATGAACTACCATAGCAATGGTTACATCAGATGAATGACTTCCACCTGCTGTTCCAGCAACAGTTATGCCTCCAGAAAGATCTCCAAGTTGTATATCTGCTCTTTCATGGGTGATTCTCCCCATCAGGAATCACTATTGGATCAGACAGAAAATCTTGATGGGATACCAGATTGTCATGCTAAGGGTCATCCAGATGTTCACAGTCTCCAGGCACTGAAATAAGATGATCACCATTGACACTACAGACCAGCATTGCCATCCTGGGCAAAGATAATGCTATAAAGTTGAGTATCATCAGCATATTGATGGTATAAAACCCGGATCATCAGATATCCTCAGTGTGAGAAGACTGAATTTGTGCTTATAGAATGCTGTTTTTGTCCTCTAGAAAAGGAAAGATAGCAAGAGTGAATACAAAAACTATAGGAGGATTAGTTTAGTACGTGTGTCTTCGCAGATGTTTAGAAGAATTCTGTTTGAAAGGTACCAGAAGGGAAAATGAGCAGATTTAGGAAAATGCAGTGTGGTTTTAAGTAGGGCTGGGATTATGCAGATCAGGTTTTTGCTCTTTAACATGTCACTGAGAAATATGAATGCTAGAAAATATTGAATGTTTGTTGAAATCAGTTTGAATTTTAAAATGTTTTGCGTTCATATGGAACTGAAAGTTGGTTGTTAAATGTAGTAAAAGCAGTATATCATAGAATTAAAGCAGATGTGAGATTAAATGAAATGCTTAGCAATCGGTTCAAAACTGAGAAGAAATTAAGAAAAGGATAGTGATTGCACCTTTTTTGTTTAATGTATTTATGGATAATTGTTTAAAGAATGTTTGTAATTGCTTTAGACTACTATTGGTCAGACATACAGATGTACACGTGCAAGTACTTTCTATGCAGGCAATACCTGATGTCAGGTGAGAACTCTAATACTTTGCAGCAAATGTGTCATAGATTGCATGATTCAACAAGGAGTACACATCTGAAAAATATTGTATCAAAGACCAAAGTAGTTGAGTTTGACAGGGAAAATAGGCAAAAGATGTAAAGTTATACATAAATAGAAAAACATTTAAAGCAAATAAATGAATATTTATTAAAGACTAGAAAATGGGTGGAAAAAATAGAAGTGCAATGCTGGTTGAATGGAGGTGACTAGTATTTAGTTGGTTGTGAGGAATGAATGTTTGTCAAAACAACACGCTTCTTTCTACTTTGTTATATTGAACTGAGAGTTGGGTACATCCAGAAGACTAGAAAATGGGTGGAAAAAATAGAAGTGCAATGCTGGTCGAATGGAGGTGACTAGTATTTAGTTGGTTGTGAGGAATGAATGTTTGTCAAAGCAACACGCTTCTTTCTACTTTGTTATATTGAACTGAGAGTTGGGTACATCCAGAAGACATAAAAGTCGAATGTAATGGGAACGGGACACTTATGAAGTGCATGTGGTAAAACAAGAAAAAGATAAGGGAAAGAATGAAAGTATACTAAATGTGGATTAAATCAGTGGTGGGATTCAGCTGGTTCGCACCACTTCGGCAGAACTGGTAGCTAATTTTTTGTTGCCCAGGCCCAGAATGGGCTTCCGGAAGCCACATCCATAAAGAGAACCGGTTGTTAACATATTTGAATCCCACTACTGGATTAAATTCAAAAGTGGACAACCAGTACAAAAGAAGTATGTTGTGACGGTTTGGTTCTATAGAGAACTATACAGAATGAGAACTGGATTGAGAAGCAAATATATGAAGGAAGAGGAAGTGAAGTGCAGGAAGAGAAAACTGAGAAAGTTATGGTCCTCTGGGATTGATTAAATCCTCAAGAAGAGACATGTGATGAGTTTAAAAAACGAAGAGACATTGTATGGATGTGGTGGAAGGAAGTATGGTTGGATGGTTTTCAAGTTTAGAAAGGAGAGATATAGTGAATGGTTTTGCTGTAAACGATTGACTGATTATGTTTTCTTGTCTATAGAGATTCTCAGTCATCCAGGTCATGGTTGTTCCAAAGGTGTTTTCTCAAGAGGCAACTGGACAAAAAAAGAAAAGAAAAAAAAAACAAGAAAAACAAGAAAGTCCAGTTGCCTCTTAAAAAAGCACCTTTGGGATTATATTTTCTTGTATCTTTCATATATTTTGCTCAATTTTAGCCATCATTTCCCATACTTTGCATAATGTTGCTTACCCTGGAAGTAATTTGAGTCATGGATATGTAAGTATTATGCGACTCCCAAATATTTAGAAATCCTTCTGTTTTTCTGCCTGCTGGAGGCAAACCCATTTTACTTTCAGGAAGATTTATAACTGAATGCTGAAGGATATATGAACTGTGGATCTCCATTAGAAATGAATATAATCCCTTGCACAGATAAGTACTATTTCTTTATTTATAATTACTTTCTCTAACCTTTTGTTTCAGCAGCAAATTTAAAGTTTTTGAAAATGTATTAGGAAATCAGTTGAATTCTATCTCTATTAAATAGTATTTAATCAAGTTTATAGTGCTCAGCTAAAATATTGTGATTAATAAGCATATATGTATATTATTTCCAGATCAGGTGGTAAAAAAATGACATAGGAACTTGTTCATTCATTGCTGGCAGGAAAAGCTTATTTGTATAATTGCTCAATGGGGATGGAAGTGTCTAAACTGGTAGAATAAGGAAGATGACCTTGACAGAGATGTGTAAGCACTGTTAGTAGGGCATCAAGGAATAAATGTATATTTTAATCCACAACAAATAATATTCAGAAAAGGCACAGACACGTACCTTCCTAATTTACTGAACCATATTGAGGCAAAAGAGGTACAAATAATTATACTTGTGATGTTCTATTATTATAACCAATTTCAATAAAAGCAATTTTAGCCTTCTGGTGGAGTTGATTTCTTGGTTTGGTCTACCTAGTGGGATGATATCAAATAGCACTCTGCTAGGAAAGCTGTGCCCCATCCTGACAAGCAAGTGCTAAGCTTTGATGTCACCTCTGTCCAGAAAACACTGCAGAAAGTTAACATTCGGAAAGCAGCAGGCCCAGATAACATACCTGGATGTGTCCTTAGAGAATGCGCAGATGAGCTGGCTTGTGTTCTCACAGATATTTTCAATCTCTCATTGCAGCAGGCAGTGGTCTCATCATGTTTTAAGACAGCCATCATCTTGCCATCCACAATTACAGGCCTCAATGATTACCGTCCGGTTGCACTGACATCCACCATTATGAAATGCTTTGAGAAGCTGATAAAGGACATTATTGTATCTAGCCTCCCACCAGCATTTGACCTGCTTCAGTTTGCCTACCGACCAAATCGCTCTACGGAGGATGCTATTTCTTCTGTTCTCCATCTGAGCTTGAAGCACTTAGGGGAAAGAAATACTCATGTGCGTTTGTTGTTTGTCAACTTCAGTTCAGCATTTAACACAATCACTCCCCAGCATCAAGTATACAAACTGGGCCTTTTAGGCTTAAACACTCCTTTGTGCAACTGGATTCTTGATTTTCTTACCAACAGGCCACAATATGTGTGAGTTGGAACAAATCCCTCTAATACCATTTTCTTGAGCACAGGTTCTCCTCAGGGCTGCGTCCTAAGTCTGCTGCTGTTCACCCTGTTGACCCATGACTGTTGTGCTAGGTTTGCCACCAACCTTATTGTGAAGTTTGCAGATGATACAACAGTAATGGGCCTTATTCATGTTGACAATGAGGGCGCTAACCGCAAGGAGGTTGAGGGGTTGGTGAACTGGTGTAAGGAAAAGAGCCTAGTTTTAAATACCGGAAAAACCAAAGAAATCATTGTCGATTTCAGAAAAGGCAGGCACAGCCACACTTCTCTGTGCATTAATAATTCACCTGTGGAGATGGTTACCAGCATCAAATTCCTGGGTGTGCAGCTAACCAGTAGGCTGGCTTATCTTGTAAGTTCCCTATTCTTTTTAAAGAAAGACCAAACATCTTTCTTTTGTTATTGGAAATGATCCATAATCCTCAGGACACCCCATTATCTGCTGAACACTTCATGCAGTGTTGTTGCAACGTTAGCAAGTGTATGTACAAATAACCAACTTAACAAAATGCCATGATTCAGCTAACAGAACAGTTGGCACCAAACATACCACAACCACCAACAGCATAGCAGCCTTCAGTACAGCCAATATTTTTGTGTTTTTGTGGGAACTTTGGAGGACAACTATCCCTGAATTTCACATCTCAGTGAGAACTATTTATGGCAGGTTGACCAGCAGAATTTCCCATAAATCACACTAAAGTAACTGTCAGACTGAGTTTGTTGGAAGAAGGGGAAGTAAGCTCTTATTGTACAGTTACAATACAGAAATCATTGAGTGATCTAGGAGAGTTTTCAGTAGAGAAGGAGAGCAATGCATCTGCACTTTTCTTCCCATGGCTATGACAGAGTTTTCAGGACATGTGGATGAGAAGACTGAGGCAGAGATGTGAGATAGAGGGTAGGAAAGACCTTGATGAGGATGTGCAAGCACTATTGCCAGAGTGATTAGGGGTAAAATATATTTGAAGTCCAAAACAGACAGATATTATTTGGAAGAGACTAGACAGACACCTCCCTAATTCATTGAACTATAAGTAGTAGTGGGAGAAGGGACAACATAACCAGACTTGCAAGATTCTGTTATTATAGCCAATTAGGAAGATGGAATGGTGACTATCATTGGTAACATATCTAAGGATGTTTCAATGTGATGTGATTGCCTGTTTTCCTCAGCATGCAGACATGGGAAAATGATGTGATGTTTGGGAGTATGAAGCCAGTATGGCCCTCCCTTGTGCAAGCTGCTAATAAAAGGACCCTATTCTTAACTCTTCTCTAAAAAACCAGAACCTATACTGATAGCTGATTGACTGGTTTGGGCAATCTTTAAAGATTTGGATTATTATTAATAAATGACCATTGCTAATGATAGCTGTTGGGATTGCTACCACTTGTATTGGCTTTAAAGTGACACAAAGCAATATTTTAGGATGTTCCATTCTACAGAATGCCTCTGTTTTCTTTAAATGAGAATTGTTCTTCACCATTCAAGGCCAAGTGAATATTTTTAACAGATATATCTATTTTGTCAAATGTGTGTGGGAGCCTTCCTCCCCAAAGTGTATATGAGAGTTTAAGACTGACATGACTTAAACATAGGGGTGCTATCATACAGTGTGTTAAAGTACTCAGTTCCCACACATACTACTCACTAATTGCAACTTGTTGGCAAATTGACTGTTTATAATGTTTTTTTTATTTTGGGAAATAGGCTCGATCTGGAATAACTCTATAATATGACACATTTTCCACATTTTATTATGGATCTGTGATCGCTATGCAGAAACCTGTAACTATATTTGGAGCACTGTCTGCCACGTAATCATTTGACTAACAATAAAATGTACTATGGGAAAAGAGTGAAAATGAAACAGGTCTGAACGATGAATAATACAAAAGAAAGAAATAGAACCATTTGGGTAAATATCCCTGACCAATTTGAGAGCTGTGGAGTAGATTCCACAATTTCAGCCTTTCCTCTTAGATGCCTTCCCAAAAGAAGAGGGAGAGTTTTGTCCTATAATCAGTGTCATTAAATGTAACTAAATTGTCATGGAAACCAAATGTGTGATTTCTTTTTTTAACAAAAGAGAAGGAAAATACTATCCTAACTTTCATTTGGGTTTGGGTTTTTTTTCCAATTTTTCAGAGTATAACTTTTTGCAAAGGAACATCTCAATGCAAATGAGTTGGGTCTTTCTATGTCTTTTGTATAATATCTGAATGTTTTATCCAAATGTTTTATTTGCATAAAAGAGAGAAATGTTCAAAATGCAAAAAGACAAACTCCAGAGAAGTTCTTTGACTGTCTCCAAGCCTGCTATATACCATTTTTTTGTGGTTTCGTGCTATGTCTTGGAAGATGGGACAACAGCAACAGCCATTCTGTCTGATTAGATTCTCTTCAGATTCTTTTCGTTGAAGGCTTAATGGATTCTATAGACAGTGAAGACAGTGAATTCTATAAAATTGTCTTTTAACCTGATTAAATAATGCTGCAGACCCCCATTTGCCTTAGAACAAACCCTAATGAATGAATTTATATCTGAATAGTAGAATGTGGTAGAATGTAGTTGCAAGCGGGAGGGGCTCTTTCCCAGAGATTAAAAAGACAGTGGAGCTTGGAATGGCTGGTAGGCAGGAAGAGGGCATAGATAATAATAATAATAATAATAATAATAATAATAATAATAATAATAATAATAATAATAATAATAATAATAATAATAATAATAATAATAATAATAATAATAATAATAATAATAATAATAATAAAAGTTGGAAGGGATCTTGGAGGTCATCTAGTCCAACCCCCTGCTCAGGCAGGAAACCCTATACCATTTCAGACAAATGGCTGTCCAGTCTCTTCTTAAAACCTTCCAGTGTTGGAGCATTCACAGCTTCTGGAGGTGGGTTGTTCCACTGATTAATTGTTCTAACTGTAATAGTTATGTGGATAGTTGCTTTAGTCTGGCAAGATTCTGTTAATAGGTGAATAATAATAATAAAAAACTACTCAGAAGTAATTCCACATATCATTGTTAGTTCTTTGGGCCTGTCAGAGTAAGAACATAGCATTGTGTTCTATGATAGTAATTCTTTTAATGGGTCAGGCTCTTAGATGATTATGATGATCACCATCAAGTCAGTATCAATTCTTAGCAAACATGTAGACTGATTTTCCCCAGGAAGATTTGTTCCAAACTTGCTCCTTCAGCTCTTCCTTTGCTGAGCTAATGAAATCCATCTATCTTGCTACCGTTGTTTCTTTCTCTTTCCAACCTTTCCAAACATATGGACTTCTCAAGATACAAACCTAATTATTTCTTTCCTCCCACCTCTTTGATGTATAAGATCAAGTTAGCTCTCAGTGAATATCATGACTATAATGAGAATGTTCCAGGACTTTGAACCACTTTCCCTTAACTCAAACTGGAGTTGCAATCACTGACTCCCAACTTGTTTCTGCTGTCTCCCATTCAGAAGTCTCCATTCAACTGTAGACATCTCTAATATATGATATTGATACAAACTTACAATATTTGAAAGACTATCAGAAGAAGAGGGGGGTCAACCTATTCTCCAAAACACCCGAGGGCAAGACAGGAAAAGAAGTAATGGACAGAAACTTTTCAAAGAAATATACCACCTAGAATTAAGAGAAATTTCCTGACAGTGAAAACAATTACGCAGTGAAACTGCTTGCCTTCAGAAGTTGTGGGTGTTCCAACACTGAAGGTTTTTAGATGACATTGGACAGCCATTTGTCTGGAATGTTACAAGGTCTCCTGCTTGAGCAGGTGGTTGGACTAGAAGGCATCCAAGGTCTCTTCCAACTCTGTTATTCTGCATTCTGTAATTTGATGTTATTAAAACTCCTTCTGTCCAACAGAACTGAACAGTCTATAGCCTATGGTTCATGTACAGTCACTCTCTCACTCTTACCTATAACCCTGGCCACTCCCAAAACTGATGCATAAATTTGGTTGTGCTGACACCTTAGAAAATGCTCATATTTTCTAAGCAGCATCATAGACTAGCTATCAAGTCTCTCCTATGACTATAACCTGACTGCCTCAAGCAGATATTGGCATAATGCTGTTTAGCAATGATTTTATCTCATAATTGGAAACAAGGCTTGATAGCCCTTGGGAAACTCTTCATGTTTATTAAGTACAAGACACACATTGTAGAATAAGATAAATGTGGTTGCTAGAAAACAAGGGCAATGAGTTTATCTTTGGATAAAAAAGGAGATAACAGAAAATAATGAAAAACTTTGTCTTTGCTTACTTGTTACAATGGAAAGTAGGCTACACAGCATTATGAGGAAGAGGGTTTCTTTAGAAATGAATGAGAATTACATGAGTGAGGATGCTTAGGGAAGCTATTAATCGGTGGATTATGGAATTTTTCCATGAAGCTGATTTTTCATTCCCTGATTCTTAATATGTGTTAAAATAAAGGGAAATGATATTCTTTTATAAATGAGTTAGATATTGTCCCCCTTAAGCAAGTTTTGGAAAAGAGTTAAATACCCTAGCTCAGAACTGCTCATAATCCATGATCATAAGTTAGAGGCTGTTTCTTGGGCAAATTTCCATCAATGTTTGCTTTTTGGAAAGAAAAAAAAAACAGCTTGGAAAATATTAGACCCTACTCATGTCCCCAGCTAATTTATTCCATTTGTAATGCCTCCAAGCTTTTTTGTAGAGCTCAAAAATCCCTATATATGAATGGAGAAATTACTACTTTGCAAATTAAAACTAAAGCTATTTATGCACATGTTTTAGTTTTAATTTGAAAAGTAGCAATTTTCCTATTCATTTTCTTCTGCCCGGTATCTTTAGTTTATGTAACTTAGTATACTTTCATGCCTAGCATTGTAGGTTTTACTAATGTTTGTATTTTTGGTGATGTACTGTAGTTGTCAAAGAAACACTTACAAACTGCAGCAGCCCAAACCACTGTGAATGACATGGAAATTGTGCCATTGTAGCTAATCATAATAAATGTAGATGGATGCCAAGAACTCTACTCCATCAGTATCTGAAGAATAACAGAACAACAAAGTTGATAGGGACCTTGGAGGTCTTCTAGTGCAATTCCCTGCACAAGCAGGAGACCCTATACCATTCTGTGCAAATGGTTATCCAATCTCTTCTTAAAACCTCCAGTGATGGAGCACCCACAACTTCTGAAGGCAACCTATTCTATTGGTTTATTGTCCTCAATGTCAGGAAATTTCTCCTTAGTTCTAGGTTGCTTTTCTCTCTTTGATTAGTTTCTATCTATTGTTGGATGAAGAGTTGCAGGATTGTGAATATGATTCTATGGTTTCAATTTCATGGACTTCTAGTTGAAATAATTACTGGAATCCAATTTTCTTCTTACAAACTCTGTATGCAATTGTTATTGCCAATGGTAGATTTATGAAGTATTCCTTTCCATGATTTTAGATAGATTTGTTCAGTTAGTTTCAAAGAACTGTCTGATCTCATTCTCCATTTATGTCAGCTCCATGAGTGTGTGTGTGTATATACGTATATGTATCTGTATGTGTGAAGACCAGGGATTTGTATACCTCAGTTACCATGATGAGGATATAACACTGAAAAAAGTAATCTACTGTAGTCACAGTATATGGTATATGTTCACTTTGTTTTGTGGTATGGAGAACTCTTGTACATTACCTGTGACAACACAGACCCTTATTTTGGTTTGAATATACTTGGGAACTACATTACAGCTGGATTAAGGATAAATGTCAGTAGTGATGATAGGATTTGTAGTGCTCCACAACCATGATATGCCAGAATAGGAAAGGTGGACTTATTTTCTTATGCCATTTTCAGAACTGATAAATTAATTCCAGAGTTTAATAAAACAAGAGAAATAGGGAATTGAAGATTGCCCAGATACTTATATTACTTGGTGTCAAGTAAGAGAAAGCCGGGAGAAAGTTGAAGGCATAGCACCGTGTAAAAATGAAAAAAGTGATTCATTCAGTGGTGAAATAGGCATGAACTGACAGAATGCACTGGGGGCTGCCATTCAGATTGTCAGTTTTTTGTATTGCTGAGCAACTTGTGACTGACAACTTGCACAGCCAGAGCTCCAATCAGAGCTGTATGCAGAGAATAATTTTGCCCAGATGGCATAAATGGAATTGATGTTAGTAAAGAATGTTTGTTTCATTACAATTATTTCAGAATAACAAACTTTTCTCCAAGTCAAAGAGATATTGGAACAGCTAAACTGAAAAAGGATTAAACACCAGGCCCTCATTATTATTATTTTTTTGAAAATGTAAGTTGTTAGAAGACAGTAAAACATTCAAACATTTCAGAATTCATAGAATTATTATACCTACAAATAAATGCAAAAAAAATTGACACATGCTTTGCAGAAGCATTATTGATATGAATAGTAATCAGAATGATTAGGGAAAACTTGAATCATTCAGAAAAGTTTTGGAGTGGTTTTTTGTTTTTCATTTTTTTTGGCTTGATTTTATTTTGAAGTAGTGGAGCCAAGTCAAAGGAAGGCATTCTTTCAAGAGAAAAATCTTCAATTCTCCAAGGAGTATATGGAGTACATTTCAAAGCAAAAGATGGTTATAGGTTCTAGTGTCTTTTTTCTCATGTAACATTTCTGGCAAAAGAGAAGCAAAAGAGAAGCTCATTGTGAAAAAAGAACAGCCTCCAAGGCACAAATCAAATATGAAAATTGATAAAAAAAATGAGATGGGAAAGGTTGGCTTCTCTCGCAGCATTCACCAAAACACAGAACATTAATCATTCTGCATTAATGGAAAATTGTCTTTGAACAAAATGATCACACATTCCTAGAGCCAAATATTAATTTCAGCTTATCCACAAAGACATATATCAAAAGCAATGCTTGGTATATGGTTGGGTAGTGTTCAGAGCTGCCGGCAGTGAAGTTAAGGCCCCCTCCAAGTTTTTTCATTATATTTTGCCCCAGTACCTAAAACAGGCTTACTTGGTGTAGAATCCTCTGGGCTGTCCTAACATGAATAGCCCTGTTTGAATTGTTCAACAACCACCAGCATTTAAACACTGATAGGTTAAGCCTGGAATTCATTCAGACTGTGTGAGACCAAACTTTTCTTTCAAAAGGCATTTGCAACATTCAAAAAAAGAGACCAGAAAGATCTCAATTCTTTCACCTATAGTTTGTAAAGAGTTATGGATGATGGTGGTGATGGTGGTAAGGCAAAGAAAATAATGTGGTTAAAGCTAGGGGGTGGGTGAGCTTGTCAATATATGAATGCCGAATTCTGGAAATCAGCTCTAAATGTTCTAAGGTTTTAAAGATACTTTACTCAAGGGAAAATGAAGTTTGCTAGAGTTACTTGATTTGGTCTGCAAAAATCCTGAAGACCACTGGATGGTAATATTTGAGTTTTCTGTGCCTGTTTCATCTAGTGGCCATCCATATTTTTGTAGGCCATCCTGTGATTTGCCATTTCCCAATAATTACCTTTCAAGTGTAGAAGGTAGTCTTACATCAGCAGATTAGAATCACACAGAAAGCAAGGAGCATTGAAACATGTGCAGAGTTCATCAACACAGAGTTTTTCCCTATTTGTGGACTCTGCACATTTTAAAAAGATTTTTCTCACTTAGTGAAATGAAAGCTATGTTCCTTGAATATTTGAGAAGACTCCTGCGAGTCCCTTGGACTGCAAGGCGATCAAACCGGTCAGTCCTAGAGGAGATGAACCCTGACTACTCTTTAGAAGGCCAGATCCTGAAGTTGAAACTCAAGTACTTTGGCCACCTAATTAGAAGGAAGGATTCACTGGAGAAGAGCCTAATGCTGAGAAAGATTGAGGGCAATAGAAGAAGGGGACGACAGAGAATGAGGTGGCTGGATGGAGTCACTGAAGCAGTAGGTGTGAGCTTAAATGGACTCCAGAAGATGGTAGATGACAGGAAGGCCTGGAGGAATGTTGTCCATGGGGTCATGATGGGTCGGACATGACTTTGCAACTAACAACAACAAAAAAAAGGGGAATAGGGTTAGCATTTCAGTTCCTTCAGAGGGGAGTAATGACTGAATAGGGCTAAAACTCTTGAATTCTTGGGAGTAAGAACCATTGAACTTAATGGGATTTCCCACAGAGAACTCTCATATCTCCCTCATGTAGTAAACAAAAATAATATTTCATACATATTTTTGTCATGCAGCACAATTAAATTATCAATATTTGACTTAGTTCACTTAATAGTAGGATTTTTAAAAAAAAATAACTTAGGTAATATAAAGTTTTGAAAGGTCAGGCTTTCTAATTAGGACTTCTGGAAATAAAAAGGTTGTGACAGAAGTGAATTGTTCAGAGTATTGTATCATTTATGGAGAATAGGTATCCTTTTAACCTTCTAAATTCAATTCTTTTGCAATCATTAGGCGTGCAATATTCATTTTGTTGTCCTCCTGTTTATTTTCAAATAACTGGTATGTAATTCAGAAGACTGTGAATATGAACAATAGCCAATGAGGGTTCCAAGACAAAATGAATAATGAAATAACTTTTATCCAAACGAGTGAGCATAATTCAAGACAACGTACAATTACCCAATGCCGCATTGAAGCTCCAACTATTATGTGTACTCATCTATTGGCTTTCTAAAATGATTCATGTATGCCAAATAAAAAGAGACGAGGAGTCCTTGATGCTCTCTGAGCTTGGTTGTTTTCCTGCAGATGTTTCATTATCCAAACTAGGTAGGATCATCAGTGCTAAAAAGAGATGTACTTGAGTCAAGCTCAGTTCCTGGTGATTACATCCACCTTTTCAGTGTTTTGGAGAGTAATAAGGGAAGTGGTTTACTATTGCCATTTTCCTTTCTTTTCTTTTTTCAGCTGCCAATTGAGCCAGCAGTAGAATTTCCATAGCTGGGCTGCAAAAATCTAGCAAAATATTAGATGGCAGCAAAGAAATACAGAAGATGTTGACATCATCTTGTAGATATTTGAGTAAGGATGGGGTGAGATTTATTTGTTTATAAACTTAGAAGAGGAGCCTAAATAAGTTAAATTTTAAGAATTCTAAGAAAAAAGAATTTGAAATGGTTATACAAAGTGAATAACATCTGCTAGGGTGCATGTATTAACTCCTATTTAGATATGACACAGAGACAGAAGAATAAAAAAAGGGTATGATAAAATGGACACAAAAGTTTAAATAAATAGTCTTTAAGTAAATAATCACAATGCAATTATAGGAAGAGGTATGGATCAAATCCATAACATTCATTCCAAGTTAGAATCTAAAAGAAAATTGATACATATGATTTAATAAGCATATTTATTAGATTATTTATTTCCAGTATGTTGGAAATATCATGAAGAAGGAATCTTTATTACGTGTGGTAAACATATTTAAAAAACTCACAAGTACTGGAAAAGTATACCATAAGTTTAGTTGATTTAGAAAAGCCAGCCAAAAGATTAAATGACTAGAATTATTTCCTTGAGAGGAATGTGTCTGGACCTTTAAAAAAAATTCCAGGAAGTTTTGAATGAAATGAATTATTGAAAAGCTTATGATGATGGTATTTGGCTTTTCTGGGTTTAATACTGGTCCATGCAAAAAATCTGCCCTTCCTTCCTTTCTTCCTTCCCTTTCTTCTCTTATGCTTAGAATAGAATAGAATAGAATAGAATAGAATAGAATAGAATAGAATAGAATAGAGCTGGAAGGGACCTTGGAGGTCTTCTAGTCCAGCCCCCTGCTCAAGCAGGAGAACCTATACCATCTCAGACAAGTGACTGTCTAGCCCAGGGGTCGGCAACCTGAAACACTGAAAGAGCCACTTGGACCCGTTTCCCTCACAAAAAAAAAACCTGGGAGCTGCATGTGCGCGTGCATGCGCGCGTGCATGCGCACACGGAACAGGGGGCTTGATTAGAGTGGAGCCTAAGGTGAGACATGCACTGGCCCTGCCCCCCCCCATCCAGCTCTGGTATGGACGGCTCTGCCGTCCTGGCTTCTCCTCCCCTCGGAAAAGACTGCTCCCCCCCCCACACTCTACCTCTCTGGGACTTTCTTCTTAGGGAGGAGGAGGCCGACAGGGAGAAGGAGCTGCTGCGGCAAATCTTCCAAGGCGGCAGCAGAGGGCCGCTCGGGCTCGCCTATCTCAGCCTGCTGTAGGAGGCCATAGTTGAGGCTTCTGGCTCGCTCTGGGAGAGGTGCTTGGAAAAGAGGATGAGAAGCAGAAAGTGGGAGAAAGGACGTCTTCCAGCTCTCTGGGGTTCTTTTGCTGGGAGGGCGAGGAAACAGCGGGGAAAGACAGCTCCGGAGGGAGGCAGCCCCGCAGCCAGAAGCCGGCAGTCCGAGCGGAGCGGCACGGAAGACCTACCGGTCAGCGTGGGAGGCTCCAGCGTTGCCTCCCACGCTGACTGGTAGGTCTTCCGTGCCGCTCCGCTCGGACTGCCGGCTTCTGGCTGCGGGACTGCCTCCCTCCGGAGCTGTCTTTCCCTGCTGCTTCCTCATCCTCCCAGCAAAAGAACCCCAGAGAGCTGGAAGACGTCCTTTCTCCCACTTTCCGCTTCTCATCCTCTTTTCCAAGCACCTCTCCCAGAGCGAGCCAGAAGCCTCAACTATGGCCTCCTACAGCAGGCTGAGATAGGCGAGCCCCAGCGGCCCTCTGCTGCCACCTTGGAAGATTTGACGCAGCAGCTCCTTCTCCCTGTCGGCCTCCTCCTCCCTAAGAAGAAAGTCCCAGAGAGGTAGAGTGTGGGGGGGGAGCAGTCTTTTCCGAGGGGAGGAGAAGCCAGGACGGCAGAACCGTCCATACCAGAGCTGGACGGGGCAGGGCCAGTGCATGTCTCACCTTAGGCTCCACTCTAATCAAGCCCCCTGTTCTGTGCGTGCACGCGCATGCGCATGCGCGCTCACTTGCGGCTCCCAGGGTTTTTTTTTTGTGAGGGAAACGGGTCCAAGTGGCTCTTTCAGTGTTTCAGGTTGCCGACTCCTGCCCTATACTATACCTGTACATTTGGTTTTTCCTGCCTAAATGTAGAACCTTGCTTTTTTCACCATTGAATTTCATTTTGTTAGATAGTGCCCAGTGTTCAAGTCTGTCCAGATCCTCCGGTATCTTAAGCCTGTCTTCTGGAGTGTTGGCTATTCCTGCCAGCTTGGTGTCGTCTGCAAATTTGATGATTTCCCCATCTATCCTCTCGTCCAAATCGTTGATGAAGATGTTGAAGAGCACTGGGCCCAGAACAGAGCCCTGGGGCACCCCACTTCACACTTCCCTCCATGTAGATGCGGTTCCATTGAGGACCACACGCTGAGTACGGCCGGTCAGCCAGCTACGGATCCATCTGGTGGTGATGCTGTCTAACCCACATTTTTCTATCTTATCAAGTAGTAGGTTGTGATCTAATTTATCAAATGCCTTACTGAAGTCCAAGTAAATTATATCCACAGCATTCCTCTGATCCACTAATTTTGTTATTTGGTCAAAGAATGCAATAAGATTTGTCTGGCATGATCTGTTTTTGACAAACCCATGTTGGCTTTTAGTAATGACTTTGTTTGCCTCTAGGTGTTCGCTGATTCGTTGTTTGATTATCTTTTCCAGAATCTTCCCAGGTATTGAGGTCAGGCTGATAGGTCTGTAGTTTCCTGGGTTCATTTTTTTTCCTTTTTTGAAGTGGGAACTACATCAGCTCTTTCAGTCCTCATGGTAGTTCCCCAGTGCTCCAGGATCTTTGAAAAATATAGTTCAATGGTTCTGAGATCACATCTGCCAGTTCTTTGAGAACCCTGGGGTGTAATCCATCTGGTCCTGGTGATTTGAACTCGTCTAGGCTGGACAGGTGCTCACTTACCATTTTCTTGCCTATCTTAACTTGCGTTTCTATTCTGTTTTTTATGGCACTATTTCTGGTAGGTTGGTTGAATTGTTACAAATGGTTCTGTTTGCCATGTGTGATATGCTACAATTATTCAAAGTGTTGATTTTAACCAGGGAAGGGAACAATGTTATTGAAGCAGAGACTGGCCATCTTCTTACAATTTGGATAGTATTTATAGCATTTCATTTTATCAAGACTGCTTATATTTTTAAAGTATTTTTTTTCAGCTAGGTTTTAATTATTATTTTTATTGTGTGTGGCTGTTCTGCTCCAAATGACTTGTATAATTTTTTATGTTACTCCAGCCCTTTTAATCCATCATGCCTTATCATCAGTTGTTTCATCTACATTAATGACTGTGAGCATCTAATTCACAGCATCTTAAATCCTAAAATCCTCTGATGTGTAGCCAATCTTGGGTATGACCCAATCCAAAGAGATCTCACAAGTTGCCTACAGGGACCAGGGACCATTCCTAGCTATTCTTGAATGGAAGATGTGATCACCAAGTATTAACAGTTGTTACCAATGCTGAAAATCACAACCCTTTTTATATTACCAAGAAAACAGCACTTGACATTAAGTCCGCAAGAATAGTGTTCTGGACCAACCAGCAGCTAAGAACTGTATGTTAGGATGTTTAGCATTTATAGGGTTAAATGCTGTTTCCTTAAGAAATGGCTTATGGGTAATGTAGTTTCAGCAGTCAGTTTATCTAGTCAGTGGGAGGAGTTCAAAGGTTTATGACTGTACTTCCTGGCTCTGTGCCATTGTTTGATTCTCTTCACATTGGGATCCAGCCTCATGGCTTGGACACAGCAATTATTCAACATGTGATTTATATACAGGACGGAGGATATTACTGTCTTTTAACCTAATGATATGGATCCAGATTAATATTGCATTCCAGACGTATTGCATCTTAATCGTGAGTTGTTGAATATCTCTGTGAATAAAGTATTCTTCTTTGATCTGTTCATTCGAGTAAACTGCTACCTGTCTACACGGAAGTAGGATACACACGACCGTGGAAACAGGATAGTTAAAAGACAGGATTAAAATTCTCTGTGCCTTGTATGGAAGTTAAAAGACAGAGTTAAAATTCTCTGTGCCCTGTTTGGAAGTAAATTCATTAATCTTCTTTGTATCAGCTTGGATGCAGTAAAAGTTAATGCAATTCTCTATGCCTTGTCTGAATGAAGTGAGAACAACTGAACTCTTGCAAGTTAAAATCAGTGATTACCTTCATGTTAGCTTGGAATATTTTAAAGTAAAGCAATTGAGATGATTTGTGCTCTTACCACTGCTGACAGGCAAAGTGAAAGACTGTAGGATATTCTTTGTGACTATGCTAAAGAATAACAGCTCGGTATTGAATCTGTTTGCCAGCCAACATTTTAAAAGAGTTAAAATCGGGTGCAGGCTTCCTCCCCAATACGTTTCTGCCTTTCTACATCACATCACCAGAATTTCTTGCATGTTTAAAGACTGTGATTCTAAAGATCAAATCTGTGTATCTTCCACAAACTTGCTTGCAGTTCAAAGCTTCCAAGCCCCTATTGCCTTTCATTTAAGCTCAGAACGGTCGATTCCCCCCCCCTTTTGCCAGCAATTTAACAGACAAGACAAGGAAGGAGGGGAAAGAAGCCAAAAAATGTGTGCTTGCATTTTAGCTAACAGCTTTGGAGAGGGAATCTTTGTGTTTAACTCAGCACGTAACATTTAAACAGCTGTTGCATAGAGCCTTCTTTGCCTGCAATCCAGACGCATGTTTGTTGGAAAGAGAGAAAAGTTGTTAATCTGCAAAGGCTTTGTTCAAAAGACTTTTCAGAGCAGGCAGCCTCCCCCACCTGCCCATAAAACTTGGTTAGAAGACAAAGGAGTAGTCAAACCATTAATTGCCATGGTAACTAAGCAACTGGGGTTTAGAAGAGCTAAACTCCACCATGAAGCCCCCTCCCTTGGAATCTAAAGATTGTGTCTCTAAAAGTTCAAAGGAGTGTTGAGCAGCTAACGCCCCTTTTGCTTGCAACTCACACAGCTTGAAACAAACAGGAAGTAAAGCGGGGAGAACAGAGGTGTTTGTGCATGTGAGAGGAGACTAGCACTTCAGACCGCTTACTATAAAGACTGTTGCTTCTGAAAGAATCGTTTTTAACTGTAAATGTTTGCTTTCTCATATCAATTTTGTCTGCTTGGAAAGAAAAGGAGATCTGGTTCCAGAGGCAGAACCAAGCCCTCAAACAGACACAATTGCATCTCCTGGTGGCCAATCTGCTCACAACACCTAAAATCAGGCTGCCAACCAAACAGCCTTCAGCATTATAGCCTTGCTGGAGAATTCAGACACTTAGTTGCTAAGTGAAGCATAGGTGCAGCATCCCCCATCCAGAAGCTAAGCTTCAAAGAGCAGACTTGCACCTACTCAAGCAAGCAACACCCCCTAGAGGGTGCACCTACTTAGCACAGTTCAAAGAGAAACAAGCAGCAAATTAACCTTGCTTATTCCGCGAAGCTATACGACCCAGGTGGAGACATACAGGGAGCCAGAGAGAGCTCAGTATTCTTCAGAGGTTAACAGCTTGTAAGGTGGTTTAAGAAGACACAATTTGGCTGGCTTTTCTCAAAGCGATACCAAGGAACAACGCTGAGTAGTAGCTACTCGATACAGCAGGCTTGCCCCCAACCACGCAGCAAATGTCACCTGATAGCGGGGGAGAGAATCTCCTTGATAAGACTACTCAGATAAGGCACCCTGGTGGTGAAAGAAGGAACTTCACCTGAAGCAATCACTCAAGCAAGAAGCGACCCCTTAGTGGTCAAAGAAGGAATTTCCCTGAAGTGGCTACCCAGATAGAGAGACCCTTAGTGGTCAAAGAGTGAACTTCGCTCAAGTATTCACTCACGCAAGCAGTGACCTAGTGGTCAAAGGGTGAACTTCGTTGAAGCACCCACGCACGCGAGCACTCCCCAGTGGTGCCTCTACTGTCAGACAGTACCCTGATGGCTGATCTGCAAACAGTGACCCCTAGTGGTCAAAGAATGAAGTTCACTAAACTCATTCAAATTGTCTAGGAAAACCTCTGAGTCTTCCCTAGTCATGGCAAAGTGGCCTATTGGACCAGGAAAGCTGGTCCAACCAATCAACCTCGATTGGTATGAGTCTGAAGTTTCCCATTATTCGCATGCCCGAACCCATGGGGCACCCTCTCACACCGCCAAAAAAGCTTCATTCTTTCACCGTGTCTTACCACGATCCCGCGTGTATTCCAGCATGTCACAACCGTCTTCCGTTTCAGGCGCCTCCAGTCATTCTAAAGCATTTTCTCGGCATAGCCAAGTGTCCCGCATTTCAAGGGCAGAGAGCTTGGCCATTTGAGCTGAAGAAGCAGATATCGAAGCTAAAGCGGCCAACGCAGTCTTTCGTGTGTTGGAAGCGGAGCAGCGGAAAAAGAAAGAATTGGCGGAGATAGAGGCTGAAGCAGCTCAATTGGAGGCCAAACGAAAGGCTGAAACAGCTCAATTGAAGGTCAAACGAGAGGCTGAATCAGCACAAATGAAGGCCAAACTAAAGGTTGCCCAAGACGAGCTTGAGCTTATGGAGAAACAACGAGAGGTGGAACATAAAGTGGCAACAGCGAAAGCCCTTCAGGAAACACTCCAACGCGCCACCTTCTCGCGCAACCACAAAAGAGAATCTCGATCACCAAATGTGCCAACTGGCCGGGGAGCCGGCAATGCACCATCTGAACGATGCCCCAACAAGAAGTTTTCTGAAGAAAAGTGCCAGCCATCTGTACCATATTTCCCTGCTCTTGGAAATAATGTTTTTGAGGTTCAACAAGAAGCCACTGATCGTGCTCCTGATGACCTCACCACTGTACCAACCCAGCCTGTTGGCAAACCTTGCACAGCACCATTGGATCCTCCAACATCCTGGAGAAGAAGGTTAGATTCAAGAGAGTACAAGGCCTGCTGCAAATACTGTGAGTCTACGGAACACATGGCCAAAGCTTGTACAGCTAAAGGGAAGTGTCACCCAAGCAAGGGAGACAAGCATCCGGGAGCCCTGCATCCAGACTCTGAACAGCTACACCAAGCAGCTTCTACTCCTCTTTCAACCAAGGAGCCCCAGCATGGCTCCAAAGAGCGCCCAGAGGCGCCCGCCAAGGTCAACTGCACATTAGTGTGTAATGACCCACCATTCCCCAGTGAACCCCCAAGCAAAGAAACGTCTTTCACAACGTACTCTGTGTCACAGAGCACGGCGGGGAGGAAAGTCACTGGACTCCACATCCAGCCGGCAGATGGGAGTTCACGGTCCCTAAATCCTGGATTGGTCATCCCAGGAACGTTCTTTATCGACCAGCTCCCCCCAATTGCCTTACGGTTCCTAAATCCTGAAGCCGAACTCTTGGCTCCGTTGAGAGTAGACGCCCCTGTCAACTTTGCCTACCATGGCATGGTCAGAGCCCAAGTCCTCCAACTGCCATTAAGATGGAACCTGAATGGGTCATCCCAGGAACGGTCTGTGTTGACCAACTGCAAACTCCAACCCAGGAGAATAACTTAACAACCTCCATTCCTAGTAATGGAAGAGCACCTCACTTAAAACCACGCCAACAACACTTCACGCTTGTCACAACCAAACCCGTTTTGGAAGCAACAGTGTTCCAGACTAGTAAAAGTCACAATGACTTAGCCTTGTCCATAGTGGAAAAACAATTTCTGCAGCTACGTGCGTTCTCCCAGAGCACCACACACTGGGACGGGCCACGTCTGCCAGAACAGAAACAAGACTTGGAGTTGTTGAATACGCTCCTAAATTATCTCCAAAGCATACACGTGCAACGTATGTATATCTCCAGCTCACCCGCCATCGTACAAAAGAAAGAAATGTACGCTCTCTCAGATGTGTCAACGAAGGTGACTGCAACCATAGGATACATCACAGTCTACAGCGGGGAGAGAGTCTACAGCGGGGAGAGCTTCATTCATGTCGTTTTTGTCATTGGAAAGGTGAAAATAACAACATAACAAGGCCACACCGTACCAAGGTTAGAACTCTGTGGCACCATATTAGCAGTAAAATTCACCATCCTGACAACACAAACAATAGGTATTGAGCTACAAACCACCACCTTCTACACAAACAGCAAGGTGATGTCAAGCTACATCTGCTACCAAAGCAGACACTTCTACTTCTATGTAGGCAATAGAGTAGAAAAGATTGAAACATCTTCAAGTCCTGAGCAATGGCAACATATGCCAACAGAACAGAACCTTGTGGACCAAGTCAAACGATTCACCCTTGCATCACAGCTAGCAAAATTGATCGGGCTAAAAGGTCCTGAGTTCCAGACCATCTGCTTGTCCTCAATGGGCAAAGAGACAGGGAAACCGCCTTCTAAACATTTCCTACCACCAGCCCGCTTTAAACGCCCCTCCAAACGAAGACCCATCAGATTGGGCATAGTATTGATCGTCCTGATCACTTGTCTTAGCATCCAAGGAACTAACTTTGTAGAAGCCTGCAAGGACTTATAGACTATTGAAGGTATTTTTCATGAGCCAATAATTGACAAGGGCCTGAAGGCTAAAAATTACCCTCCACATGCATCTCACATGGGAGAAGCATGGGAGCGCATGATTGTCAGACCCCGCACAATCATAGACTCTATGGTGACAAAAACACCCACGTTGACACATGAGGTTCTCACTACCTGCATGGCAGAAGAAGCAGCCATCATCAGCGCTGATCCAGTGGCTCCAGTCTCTTCTGTTCCCGAGAATCCTGTGATCTCAGCTTCCTTTGTTCCAGAGTATCTTCTGGCTCCTGATTCTTTTGTTCCTGTGAATCCTGTGGCGCCAACTTCTTCTGTTCCTGAGAATCCTGTGGTTTCAGCTTCTTCGGTTCCTGAGTATCCTGTGGTCTCAGTTTCTTTTGTTCCAGAGATTCCTGTGGTTCCAGATTTCTTTGTTCCAGATTCGTCTGTTCCTGAGGTTCCTGTGATCCCAGCTTCTTCGGTTCCTGAGTATCCAGTGGATCCAGCTCCTTTGGTTCCTGAGTATCCAGTGGATCCAGCTCCTTCTGTTCCTGAGTATCCTGTGGTCCCAGCTTCTGCTGTTCCTGAGTTCCCAGTGGATCCAGCTTCTGCTGTTCCTGAGTATCCTGTGAACCCAGTTCCCTTTGAGTATCCTGTGGATCCAGGTTCCTTTGTTCCTAAGAATTTTTGGGTTTCAGTTTTCTTGACCCAGAAATCCCTTTGGTTCCAGTTTCTCCTACAGGCAGGAGACCTTGTCTCGGTGAAAGACAAGGACGCGTACCAGAACTATTGGCCCATGGGACTTGTGCATCGGGCCCTACCCAGTTTTCTGGACTAGTTCACCAAGCTGAGGTCCAGATCGTGAAACCACATGAGTCAGACTGTGACTCAAAGACTCTTGTGAAAAGGCTGCACACCAGGCCAATCACTGACCTGGTCCTGCTGCAAAAGAAGACCGAACTGGAAGATTAAGCCTCAAGCCATGTATATTGTGTTTACCTCATAATTGCATTGTTTGATGTAACACCTGTTATAATTGTGCATGTTTTATATTTACCCTACAGTTATGCATGTTTTACATGTCTTGATACCATGTTTTGCCTACTTTAGTTAAAGTCAGTTAGTAATGATAATTGCATGCCTTAATGTTATGTTTTGCTTATTCAAGTTAGCCAACAGTGATTTGCATGTTGATGCTACGTTTTGCTTATTTTAGTTAGTTAGTAGTGGAAATTTATATTTCCAAGCGGGGAGTGTTCTGGACCAACCAGCAGCTAAGAACTGTATGTTAGGATGTTTAGCATTTATAGGGTTAAACGCTGTTTCCTTAAGAAATGGCTTATGGGTAATGTAGTTTCAGCAGTCAGTTTATCTAGTCAGTGGGAGGAGTTCAAAGGTTTATGACTGTACTTCCTGGCTCTGTGCCATTGTTTGATTCTCTTCACATTGGGATCCAGCCTCATGGCTTGGACACAGCAATTATTCAACATGTGATTTATATACAGGACGGAGGATATTACTGTCTTTTAACCTAATGATATGGATCCAGATTAATATTGCATTCCAGACGTATTGCATCTTAATCGTGAGTTGTTGAATATCTCTGTGAATAAAGTATTCCTTCTTTGATCTGTTCATTCGAGTAAACTGCTACCTGTCTACACGGAAGTAGGATACACACGACCGTGGAAACAGGATAAATAGAGTCCAACATGAGGGATAGTTTTCTTTATTAAATATAAATGGTACACAGTATTAGAATCAACAAGCTCCAGTATGCGTTATTTTGCCTTGTAAATGGATTAATATATGCCAGAATTAATAGGTTGCTTTATAGCTGTTTTGATGGAAGAATCAGCTGCCCTTCAAAATGTGTACTACACTAAAATTAAAGAAAAAATGTCTGTCTGAAATCGTATCTGCAAGATCTTCCCACAAGAACAGTTGAGATATTACAAATGGCTCTTCTTGCTTAGTGCTATATGCTAAAATTATTCAAAATGCTGGTGATTTCTCAAGGTTGGTGCTCATTTGCTGTAAAGCCTAACCACCTATTATGATGTAGAAATCAGCTGTATAATAAAGCTAAAGTGGTTTCAAAAACTACAGATAAAATCAAATATTAAATATTGGCTTGTCTATTCTGAATCTTTTCAATATATTCCTTTCCTCATTTCCAACATTTTTGTCACAAACATATTTCAGGTAGTCCTCGACTTATAACCATTGATTTAACGACCTTTCAAATTTACATACTCAAAAAAGTGACTTATGACTATTTTTCACATTTACAATCATTGCAGCATCCTCATGGTCATGTGATCAAAATTCAGACATTTGGCAACTGGAATGCATTTATGACAGTTTCACTGTCCTGGGGTCATGTGATCACCATATGTAATCTTCCTAGCTGGCTTCTGACAAGCAAAGTCAAAGGGGGAAGCCAGATTTGCTGAACGACCACGTGAGTCACTTAACAACTGCAATGTTTCGCTTAACAACTGTGGCATAAAAGGTCATAAAATTGGGCAAAACTCACTTAACAACTGTCTTGCTCAGCAACAGAAATTTTGGGTACAATTGTGGTTGTATGTCAAGGACTACCTGTATTTGAAAATACTGATGAGGAGACGAATTGGACAAACTGAAGTAGAAATTTATTTAAAACAAAGGTGCAGATTGTGTTTCTGAAAGCAAAGACATGATTCAAAACCAGAAAAATAAAAAAAACTTATTTCCTTCCATTCTTCTAATTGACTGATAATCAAATTCTTTCTACACTGATATGCCTGTAATGAAGCACACAATTTTCCCTAATATATAAACAAATAGGGGCCTTTATATCTGTTTATATGTATGTGTGGTTTGATTTGTTAGAGCTTAGGCTGATGAAGTGACAAAGTGACATCTGCAATGCCAAAAGAGAAGACAGGCAGCAAAAGAGCCCATCTTTGTGCCTACAAAATGATGATAAATTCAGCAAAACTTCTGTATTTCTCTATTATTGCATCCACAGGGTGTTGATCAGAGGTCTTGGAGGAGGCCAGTTATACATTTGCAAACAGGACCCAAAGCAATACAGCAGCAGGTTGGTGCAACCTGCTTAAGGAAAATGTTACCTGTAATCAGTGCTTTTTTTGTAAAAAAAAAAAAAAAAAAAAAGTGCCGGAACTCACACACGTCATACAACCCGCCTTGCCTACCCTACAAGGTTTACCTTTGTAGTTGAAAAAAACCACCTTCAATTTTTAGTGTATCTAAAAGACTAGGATTTTGTTCGAGGCAACTCTGGAAAATCTGTCGAAAAAAGGCGACGGAACTCTGTTCCGGTGCGTTCTATGACAAAAAAAGCCCTGCCTGTAATATTGTTCATGCTCATACTAACCATTTGCACAATACGTCGCACCACTATTAAGGGAGTTTTACTTTGAGAATTTTGGATTATATTATATTGATTGTTTGATGGTTTTATATCTTGTAATTATGGAAGTAAGATTGTTACTGTTGTTATACATTTTGATTGTGTCTGGCCTTACGGCTGTAATAAACAGATTGATTGATACTAACCTGGACTGCATATCAATAGGGTTTGATAAGGTGATTGGGATTATCTTATAAAGTTATCTGGAACTCATTTCAGCTGGTGTACCTGAAGAAGTGGACATTTTGCTTTGTGGTCATCTTTGGACTGAATTCTTGCTCTTACTCCTGCTTGAGCAGGGAGTTGAACTAAAACACTTGAAAGCTCTCTTCCAACTCTTTTATTCTGTTATTCTACTCTGTTATTCCTCTTGAATCCCTCCAGATAACATTGATTCAAATTATCAATGCTTCTTATGGAGAAAGGCTCCCTCAGGTGGTTTCTCTTTTTTTTATATAATATTTTATTAGTTTTCTGATTTTACAATTAAACATTTAAAAAGCAACGTGGTGACTGGGTTAATCAATAATTCAATAACATACATAAATCTTTAGTATAAATCTCAAGTTACAACATCAGATATTTCCTCTCTTTTTCCCTTAATATCTACTATCTCATATTAGGCTAATATAGTTCTTACTATTATCAACTAAGTAAAACCATCTTTGTTACATTTATCAATAATTTTTAGCTTATACATATCTTAATTGTGTTTGCATTCAATCCTTATATACAATCAATGTCCCGTTATTGCTTTTTCCCCCAAGCTTTAATTTCCCATCAATATTCAAATTAACATTGGATATTTATAATTTCCAAGCTTTAGGTAACCAAAGTTTCCCTTATCTCAACTTCTTCCTTTTCCCCTTTTCATAACAAAATCTAATATTCTAAATAAACATCTTATCTATTTGCATAAAGTCTTGTTCTGTTTTCTAAGTTATCTATTTTCCACCACATTAAACCATCTAATTAATAATACAGTATCCCCTCTAATAATTCAAAACCATTATATGTATTGTCTGAGTTAACCAATAAATCAGTAATATACATAATTTTTTTCGTTTAGGTCTAATTTTTAAAAGCTCAAATACTCCCTCTCTTTTTCTGGTAATATCTATTATCTCATATTGGGCAAACAGAATTCTAATTTTCAACTGATTTCCAAATATTCTATATTAGGTGACCAAAATTTCCCTTATCTCAACTTCTCCCTTTTTCCCTTTTCATACCAAAGCCTAATAGTCTTGTTACACATCTTACCTATTCAATTATAATGTTACTTTATTTTCTAAAAATTATCTATTTTCCACCGTATTCAACCCTCTAATCAGTAATATGAAATCCCCTCTAATAAATCAAAACCCTAGTTTCCTTCAGCCTTAGTCTGGCTTTCTTCCTTTGCCAACTAACCTTCCATGTCAGTACTTTTGAATCATCAAACAGTTCTCCCTCTATTATTATATATATTATTTGAAATAAGAAAGACCATTTGGTTAGTTTTTTTGGAAGAACTAGCCCATTTGTATTCATTAGATTGCCTCCCTTACTCCAATTTTCCACGATAGTCCTGATAGGTTTATCTTCCCTTCAATCTGTTGTTCTTCCTTTTCCTCAAATTTCTTCTGATTTATCCAAAAATTCTTTTCCATTTTCAATGTTGTCACTCACTTTTCTGATTTTTCCGTTGGGTGGATCTGTTGGTCAATTGAGTCCTCTGTCTTAGTGTTTAGTTGTTCCACTTCTCCTGTTATTTTCTGCATTGTTAGTTCTTTGGTTGTAGTCAAGATCTGGGTTTGTATATCTAAGCTGGCATATTGTTCCTTTATGTTGCAACTTATTTTGTCACAAGCTGAAAGAATGGTTTCGTGTATTGATTTCAACATAGAAAGGATTTTTTCCTGATCTTCATCCATCTTCTCTTGATAATGTGTTTAGTTGAAGATTTTAAAATCAAACGTTAAAAATAGTTTTTTGTTCTTTATAACTGGGTATGGGACATGTCAACGCTGCTAATATAGGATATTATTGCTTTGACAAGATATGCAGAACTGTTTGGTATTTTTAGAGTTAATTTCAGATGATGGTGGGAGGGGAGGAGAAAGATAGGAAAGCGCGGGACAAGGAACAGAAGTGAATCTTTGCCCTTCAGGCTAATTGGAAGATGTGATTGATGACTGCAAAATAGGGGAGGAGAATAGCCGGAAAAGCTATGTGCAAGTAAGAGAAACTCAGATCTTGGCATCCATCCATCTTGTGCCAACACTGTGTTCCTAATTAAAGACTTTTCAGAATAAACAATGCCTGGAAGTTCTTTGAAGTGTTCCATTAGCCGGAACTATGACATCATGCCAAGATCTAAATCCTTTTCAAACAACTGGGGGTGCATTACCCCCACCTCTTCCTCCTAGGCTTGAGTGAAACTGACAGAGTTTCAGGAGGAAGATCTATCATGAGGAACGGGAGTTTCCTTGAATACAACCCGGCAGCTGCTGATAACCCAGAGGGGGAAGTAACAGACGGCATGCTGTGGGAAGATGAATTTTGGCAGACAAACAGCTGGCAGACAAATGCAAATCAGTGGTGGGATAACGGACAAACTGCCACTCGAGGCCTGGAAAGATTTCAAAACCCAGAGGTGAGAGGCAGAAATCCACTCCTGCAGAGAGAAGCCTGCAGCCCCTCCATTGTAAATCAGACAGCCTTCAAGACCCTGTCTTCCCCTGTCAGGGACTCCAGCCCTGAAGAGAGAGGGAATCCCAGTCTGAGGCCTCTGCAACAATGGGGAGTGTGACATTCTCAGCAGGCAGAGGGTAAACAGCCTCTGAGCTTACCACAACTAATAGAGGCCTTGCAACAGCTTGGGGTGGTGCAGGAGCCAGGAGATCAGCAGCTGGTGGAAGAACGACCACAGCAAGGAGATTGGCCCCAGCCCCCGAACGTGCAACCCCTGGGCATAAACCAACAGCCAGGATGGGGCCAGCAGCAACAGCCACAGTGGGGGCCCCAGCAGCCTATAATTGCTCCACCTTTCAGAGCAACCTTCAATGGGGACCCAGAGAAGCTGATTTTTTTACTCAACCAAGTGCACTCTCACTTGAATTGCTGGGCCTATCTCTACCCGGACCCAGGGGCCATGGTCAATGTGATTGCGTCCAGCCTAGAGGGAGAAGCATCCGAATGGCTGAACAATTTATATAATGAGCAAGCCCCAGAATTGGAGGACCCCCACCTCTTCCTCCCAGGCCTGAGAGAAAGATTTGAGGACCCTTCCCTTGGCCTCAAAGCAAGAGAACAAATCCACAAAATAAAACAAGCCAGCAGGCCTGCCCTGGAGTACGTGCGAGAGTTTCGCAAGATAGCAGGTCGAATAGAGGGGTGGCCAGAGCAATCCCTAATCCATCACTTCATTGAAGGATTAGATGATCACCTCTCTCAGGCCTGCTTCTATCGAGCAGTACCTGATCAGCTGCAAGAATGGTACCAGACATCGGTGAAGCTAGACGTTCAGCTCGCCCACTATAAGAAGCCTCCCCCACCTGAATCCGAGCAGCAGCCAGAGCAACCCGAACAACAATCACCCCCACAAAAACCTCAAACTACTGTGATGGCTGAGTGACCCAGACCACCCACAGGCCCGTCAATTAAGTGTTTTCGGTGCAGACAGGAGGGACATCGAGCAGCAACCTCTCCGGTCCCCTACCCCCGACTGCAGAGCAGACTGGAACCAGCGGCGAGAAGGAAATCTGCCCAATGACTGACTAAATTGTTCCTGAAACATATCTACCGGCTGCATGGCGCCCCTAAGCGAATAATTTCAGACAGGGGGGTGCAGTTCACAGCGAAGTTTTGGAGGAGTTTTCTTAAATTAATTGGATCATCTCAAGGCTTATCATCTGCTTTTCATCCAGCCACCAATGGGGCTGCAGAATCCGCTAACAAAATGGTGGAGCAATATCTCAGACCTACCAACAGACAAACTGGACTGACCTCCTCCCTTTTGCAGAGGTGGCGTACAATAATTCTGTGCACAGCAGCACCGGCTAAACACCTTTCAGAGTAGCCACAGGAAAAAAGTTCGGTCCAATACCTGAATACCCTCAGGTGCCAACCGCTTCCCAAACACTGGACCAATGGGTGAGGGGATGGGAAGAAGTTTGGAGAAACACGAAAACTGCTTTAAAAAACTTTCGAAACCTATAAAAAGCAGGCTGATAAAAAGAGGGCTCCCCAAAGAACATTCCAAGTTGGGGAAAAGGTTTATCTGTCGACTAAGTATTTACACCTCAAATTACCCAGTAAAAAGTTAGGACCGAAATTCTTGGGGCCTTTTCCTATCGTAAAGATCATCAATCCGGTCACCGTAAAACTGAAACTCCCTAGACTTTTAGGTAGAATTCCCCGTCTTCCATTGCAGCTTGTTGAAACCTTATCGGGACTCCACTTTAAGACCTCCCCCTAAGAAGGCACCCGGGCCCCTCGTAGTTGCGGGACACACCCACTATGAAGTGAATTTTTAAAGGGAAATTGCAGTACCTAGTACAATGGAAGGTATACCCGTTGTCTGAAGCCACCTGGGTGAAATCCAGTGAGGTGAAAGCTGACAGGCTCGTCAAAAGGTTTCATGCAAAACACCCCAACAAACCGAAAACTAGTCATTAACATATGCTTTTGTTTACATTACAGGATCTGTCCTTTTTGTAAGGGGGGCTGGATGTCAACGCTGCTAATATAGGATATTATTGCTTTGACAAGATATGCAGAACTGTCTGGTATTTTTAGAGTTAATTTCAAATGATGGTGGGAGGGGAGGAGAAAGATAGGAAAGCGCGGGACAGACAAGGAACGGAAGTGAATCTTTGTCCTTCAGGCTAATTGGAAGATGTGATTGATGACTGCAAAATAGGGGAGGAGAATAGCCGGAAAAGCTATGTGCAAGTAAGAGAAACTCAGATCTTGGCATCCATCCATCTTGTGCCGACACTGTGTTCATAATTAAAGACTTTTCAGAATAAACAAAGCCTGGAAGTTCTTTGAAGAGTTCCATTAGTCGGAACTATGACAGGACATCTATTTCATGTGTTGTAGGAAGTCTTTATAGTGGAAATTGTTTACCAAGTAAGAATTTATAGTCCAAAGTATTCCGTCATCTTGTGTAATAACAGATGCTTCTCATGTAAAAAAATAGGAAAGCAGTTCCCCACATATAACTCTGAAAATCAGTAAAGGTTTACATTCATAGTTCAAACAGGCCAGATATGCTGCCCAGAAGTTCCTTCTTTACAGCTGAGTTTTTCACAGGTGGTATCTGTCAAGGTCAAAAGAGTTTTTTCTAGACTCTGGGCTTCAAGCCAAGTCTTTTCGGCAATAACAAGTTGTAATACCATACTTCACCACAAGATGTCACAGATGCCGTTTAAAGCTTTTTAAGTCCAAAGTTTTTATAATAGTTTTTTAAGGTTCATTTATTTTTAGATAAAAACAAATGTTTCCAGTAAGAATAGGAAAACTTTTAGTCCCCAAGTTTCAAAAGCATATACATCCAATTAGATTAGAATTGTTCTTATAGTTGCTCTGTTTCCCCTGGATAGTTAATCGCCGCTGTTCTTAGAGGGTGGGGCAGAAATTCCCTTCCCTCTCTCCTCACAGGGGAAAAAATCCTTTGGGCAGCTTTTACAGGAAAAGATATTTAAAGTCTTAAAGAGAAGATTAGATCTCACCCAGTTTCATCTGCGTTGCTTTAAAGGTGCTTGGTGGTGATTTTGACTTCGGCTGTCAGCAGCTTAGTGACGAGCCATATTGCTATGGCCGGTCTTTCCCCCGCCGGTTTGGAGGGCTGCCCTGGATCAAGCGGAAGGGCTGCCACCCTCCCGTGATCAAGCAAGGGTCCCTCCTTGCTCGTCGCCCCTACAGGGCGACTTTCAACCCTTTCCAGGGTCCCCCAGAGGGACGAATTAGGATGTGAAAGACAGAGCTCGTCTTCCAGCGTCCGTGCCACCGCGATGGCAAACTGGAAGTCCTCAGGTGGTTTCTCTTGATCTGGTAATATTGGCCAGTTAAAACCCATTGCCAATTCCCCTTGTTGGGAAAGTAAGAGAATCCATTGGAGAAATGGATTATCAGGACCCCTTTTGATATACATTCAGGCTTAGGTATGGAAGTGAAACTGGATCAGTCATTCTGATAAATGTTAGGAATTGGAGGAGGATTGTGCAATTATTTGAGAATAGTACAACTCTTCTGGTCTTTTTAGATCTCTTGGGGGTGGCTTATAGCAGGGATTTCCAACCTTTTCACAGATTGTACCACTTTTAGGACATGACAATATTCCAGTACCACCAGGTGTCAAAAAACTTGATGACTAAAAACAAGGGGGGGATTTTTGGGTTTTACTGGTTAGATTCATTTGTTGTTATAGAAATGGCTACTTTATATTATGGAAAAGTAAAAAGTTAAGGTTCAATGTTAATGCTTCCTTCTATTGCAACAGAGGAAGTCGGAAGTCCAATGCCTTTTTTCTTTTTTCCTTCTCCCCCTCACTTTTTCACCCTTTTTCCTCCCCAGTGTGTCCTACTATTTGCTTTTGTATTTTTGTATTTTATCCTATAATCTAATAAAATGTTACATAGTGTAAAAAAAAAGGAAAAAAGTACTGGTTTTAATTTCTTCAGTGGTAATTTCTTCCAAGGCAACTTGGAAGCTGCAATCACTGCAAAATGGGCAAGTTACCACTACCACATAACACCAAGTCTTGACACCCACATTGGCTTCTAATAAGATTTTGGGATTCAGTTCAAAGTGCTGAATTTAACCTCTAAAGATTTGCACAGCTTTCCTCTGAGGTATCTCCTTTTAGTTAGAACTGTCCCATCCCATCACTCACCCCAGAAGGAATGTGAAAATGTTGGGGGTAGAAGCAATGTTTTCGCGCTGTAGCCTCCTCTTCTGGAATAAAAGGAACTTTTATTAGGAGAAGCTGATAGCAGGCATAATAGACAGGATCTGAGGGTTTCCCGCTCAGATCAATAGGTTAAAAGTGTCCCAAGCAAACCCCACCCCAATAGTTCATCCGGTCAGTTCAAATGGGCCAACCCCCAGGTGTTAAGTCCGTTGTGGGAAAAAGCTGATAACGCCAGACTGTCTCAGGTTGGTAGCGATGTTTGTTGGGTCTTCGCACCTTCCCTTCCGAAAAAGGAGATAAGCCAGTGCCCGGAGGTGCATTCCTTTCTCCCCCCCCCTCGAGCTGACATCAAGGGGAAAGACAGTTCAAAGAGCGTGTATGCGGAGACAGCGAAAGAGTTACATTGTAGCGATAAACAAGCGTTTCCCCCCTCCCTTCCAGGAGCATGGCAGAACCCAGAAGAATAGAAAGAATAAAGTTAGAATTAGAATTAGAAAGAGCCCCCTTAGGATGTGGGTTCTGACATCCTGCCTCCCTTAAAAAAAAGAAGGATCCACCTGTGGAGAAATAGAGACAAATACATATATAGGTTAATCTGGTTTGTTTGGGTATTTGGTGTGAAATTTCTTAAGCAGTTTAGGGACTTTGATATGGCGTTTGTGGACCCACTTGTTTTGGGAGGATGGAAGGTGTTTCCACGCCACTAAGTATTGAGTGGAGCCATGGTATTTCCTAGAGGCTAGGATTTCTTTAATTTCGAAATGTTGTTCCCCTTCTACCATAATGGGAGGAAGGGGAGGAGCAACAGCTGGTCTTAATGGTGACTGTTGCTCGCATTTTAAAAGGCTGCAGTGGAAAATTGGATGGATTTGCCTGAGGGATTTTCAGAGTTCTAATTCTACTGTTACCGGGTTTATAATTCTAATAATGGGAAATGGTCCTACATATTTGGGCCCCAGTTTCTTTGATGGTTGCAAGGATTTTAGGTATTTGGTGGATAGGTAAACCTTTTCCCCTACAGTAAAAGGTTTTGGCTCGATCCTCTTTTTATCTGCTTGTAGTTTATATGCTTGCCTAGCCTCGTCTAAGGCTTTTCTGACTACTGGCCAAGTATTTTTTAATTGTGCAATCCACTCCTTTAATGCAGGGATTGCAGGTTCTGCAGAGGAAAGTTCCAGCATTGGGTTAAAACTTTGTCCCGTGGCTACTTGGAACGGAGTGTAGCCCATGCTGGAATGAACGGCATTGTTGTAGGCGACTTCAGCGAATGGAAGTAGATCGGTCCAGTTGTTCTGCTGGTAATTAATAAAACATCTTAGATATTGTTCCAGTACTGAGTTCGACCGTTCAGTCCCACCATTCATTTGCGGATGATGACTAGATGACAGTCCTTGGGTGGTCCCTAACAAAGTTAGGAATTCTTTCAAGACGTCCGATGTGAATTGCACCCCTCTATTGGATATAATGCGTTGTGGGGCTCCATGTAATTGATATATGTGCTGAACAGTCTTGCAAGGGTTTTTGCGGTAGGAATCTTTGAGCAGGGGATAAAATGCACTTGTTTGGAAAATAAGTCCGTTACAACCCAGATGACTGTGTTTCCGCTGCTATCTGGTAGTTCCACTATCAAGTCCATGGAGATCTCTTTCCAAGCCGCTGAGGGGATTGCTACCGGCTGCAGCAACCCAGGTGACTTTCCTTGCTATCTTTTTGCTGAGGCACAAATTGGGCAGCTAGCCATGTAGCTTTCAATGTCCTTTTTTATTGATGGCCACCAAAATTGCCTTTTAACTAGGTGTAGTGTTTTCACAAACCCAAAATGGCCTGCAGATTTTGAATCGTGGCAAAGTTGCATGAACGCAAGTCTCTGGCTTTTAGGTATGTATAATTTCTCTCCAACCCATGGTAGTCCATCTGTGATTGTGCATAGATTTTTGTGGCTTAGGAACCATTCATCGGTTTCTAATGCTTTTCTAAATTCAATTCCTGCTTGGCTCGCTAAAGGTTTTTGGAGTTTGGCTTGTGCTCGGGTAGTAACTCGTGCTGCCAGCTGTTTTTCCGGCATGAGTGGTTTCATTGCACTAGCAGAAGTGCTATTATATTGTAGCATTCTGGATAGTGCATCTGCCAGAAAGTCCCCCCCCCCGGTAGGTGTTTC
Organism: Azemiops feae; assembly: GCA_023970755.1. Classification (NCBI taxonomy): domain Eukaryota; kingdom Metazoa; phylum Chordata; class Lepidosauria; order Squamata; family Viperidae; genus Azemiops; species Azemiops feae. The sequence continues at coordinate 385,670 of JALGBA010000244.1, forward strand.
AGTGTGAAATTGAAACGGTGGAAGTGTTGTGACCACCGTGCTTGCTTAGGGGTTAATTTCCTGGGCATTTTCAGTGCTTCCAGGTTCTTGTGGTCAGTCCACACTTGGAAAGGAATTTTGTTCCCCTCCAAGAAGTGCTGCCAAGTGAGGAGAGCCCATCGCACTGCGTACGCCTCCTTTTCCCAGACTGCCCACCTCTGTTCTGTTTCGGTGAGTTTTCTTGAAGTATATGCACAGGGCTGTAATATCCCTTCATCGTTCTCTTGTAAAAGTACAGCTCCCATAGCTACGTCGCTGGCATCCGCCTGAATTACAAAAGGTTTGTTGGTGTCGGGATGCCTTAGTACTGGCTCTACGGAAAACAGCTTTTTTAGTCTCTCGAATGCGGCTTGGCATTCTACTGTCCATTTTAACGGTTGGCTCGGCTTGGGTTTTACCTCCCCCCTTGTTTTCAATAAATTAGTAATTGGCAATGCTATTTGGGTGAAGGAGGGAATAAACTGTCGGTAAAAGTTAGCGAACCCAGGAAACTCTGCAATTGTTTTCTAGTGCAGGGCGGAGCCCACTCTAGCACTGCTCGGACTTTCTCGGGGTCCATTTCAATGCCATCCGGGGAGATGTGATATCCCAGATAGTCAATTTTATCCTTATGGAATTCACACTTAGAAAGTTTCGCATAAAGGTGAGCTGCCTGTAGTTTGTTTAGGACTGCTCTGACCAGTTTGACATGCTCGTCCATGGTCTCAGTGAATATAAAGATGTCATCCAGGTAAACGAGTACCCCCCTTGTACAGGTGCTCCCTTAGCACGTCATTTATCAACTGCATGAATACGGCGGGAGCTCCTTGCAACCCAAAAGGTAGAACCCAAAATTGGTAGCATCCCAAGGGGCAATTAAATGTTGTCTTCCATTCATCCCCCTCCTTTATTCTGATTCGGTAGTAAGCTTCCCTTAAGTCCAGTTTGGTGAAGATCTTCCTTTTCGAAAGGTGGGATAACATGTCTTTCATGAGAGGGAGAGGATATACATTGCTTTCACTTATTACGTTTAAAGCCCTATAATCAACGCAGAGGCGAAGAGTCCCATCCTTCTTCTCTCGAAACAGCATAGGGGCGGCAGTTTTCGGCTTTGCCGGCTGAATGAAACCCCTTTCTAAATTTTTATCTATGAATTTCTGCATTTCCTCCACTTTTTGCGGGCTCATGGAGTACAATCTAGGCTTGGGAAGTTTCGTGCCCAGTCTGATTTCTATCGCACAGTCCGTGGGTCGATGAGGCGGCAATTCATCAGACCTTTCCTCGCTGAATACTTCAGCCAAGTCTCTATATTCCTCTGGTATTTTGGGTAGTTCCTTTTCTCCCCCTACCACGGCTTTCTCGGTCAGGGCTGGGCTGGTGCCTTGGTCGACTCTCTTTTCAGGAATCTAAGCTCTGCCGTCCTCCAGTCCACCCGTGGGTTCCAGTTGGCCAGCCATGCCATGCCCAGAATTATGGGGCATTCCATGCCAGGGGTTACCACAAATGTTATAGTCTCTATGTGGTCTCCCAGGGTGAGTTGAACTGGTAGCATTGCTAGGATGGCGGGCATCCCCCCTGCTATGGACCCATCTAATTGACTGAATGAGATCGGTTTCTTCAGCCTCACTGGAATTCCTAAATTCCCCACTAAAGTTGGGCTTATAAGGCAGCGAGTGCAACCAGTCAATTAATGCTCTGACTTCTACGGCTTCGGGCATGTCAGGGGCTAACAACTTTACTGTCCTGGTGAGGGGCGCAATGGGTCCACTTACCAGGGGTTCGTCCTCGGAGTTGTTGTTGGATGAGTGGGACATCCCTCCGGTATGGGCCAGAGTTCCCTTTCCTTGCGGAGCTGAGGCGGGGAACTCAATGGCCTCCATGCCTTTCATGGCCTTTGGCTTTGCTGGTGGTTTTCTGGGCTTCCCAACCGGGACCAAGTCAGACTTTCCAGTCGGGGTGCAATATCGGCATTTGGCAGCGAGGTGCCCCTCTTTCCCGCATTTGAAACATCCGGTGGTTCTTTTGGTGGACGATGATTGCTTTGCTGGCTCGCGGGTTGGCTCCGATGGTGACTTCCCCCATGATCTCCCCCCTCTGCGTTGCCTCTTGGCCAGGTCGATCTCGGCTTCCTAAGCCAGGACGTACTAGTCTTGCAGCCAATGAGGATCTCCCCGAGGGAGGCAGGCGTCGTAGAGGTCATAATTCAATCCATCTTTGAAATGGCTGAGCAGGATGTCCTCTGGCCAATTCAGTTTGCTGGCCAGGGTCCAGAATTCCTGGATGTATTCCGCCACTAGTTGTCTGCCCTGTTTCACCGTCTTTATCCGCTCCCAGGCTTTCTGGTCGGCTAAGGTGTCTTTGAACCGGCGTCTGAGGGAAACCATGAATTGGTTGAAGTTCAGTAGCTCTGGTGTGTCTGAATCGTGGAGGTCTACGACCCAGTCTGCTGCAATGCCGTCCAGGGCTGTTTGTACGATGCGAATTCTAGCTCGGTACGATGGGATGTCCCGGCCGTACTCCTCCATATATTTTAGCACCTGGGTTAAGAAAAATCCCAGGCGCCATGGCTTCCTCCAGAACTTCACATCTAGCTGTGGGAACTTCTGGATGGATCGATGTCTTTTTTTTGCTTGTGTCGCCTCCCTTCTCTGTCCGCAGTTTCCATGCGGTGGGGGGTGGCTGCAGCAGAGGCGACCGCGGCAGTTTCGATAGTTCCTTCGGATGGATCTGAAGCCTCGGGTTCGGTTTCCCCTTCGTTGGCTCTCCTGCCGGATCCCAGGCAGATGGTACCCCAGTACGGTTCGGCTTTCTCCTCCTTCATGGAGTCGAGGGCTATTTTCATCATGCTGATTGCCTGTTCCAGCAATCGGCTGGAGTACCCAGGGCGATCTTCTTCGTCCTCGCTGAGACGGAGAGACCTTTCCCTCTCCTCCTTCCAGCCCAGCTGGTGACTGTCCCGTCTGAGCGTCACCTTTCTGGCCTTCTTCTCCCAGTCCTCCTTCCTTCCAACGCCCATCGACCACCTGGGCTTGTGGCAACGTTCTGTCACCACTTCCTCTTCCGAGGAGCTCTAGGATCCGGAGCTGGAGTATTTGCAGGGATCTGCTCGGCGGGAGGCTTCCCCCCATGGCAGGTTCCTCTCTCTCTATTCCGTTGTCTGACATGATTTGCCAAGTCCCCCAGTAAGGGCTTTCCTTCTGGGCTATTACTGCAGCTCCTGTCTAATGTCAGGGCCCACTTCAGAACCTCATCCTAACAAAGCAGAACTCGTGGAAGCAGTTTCTTCCAAAAGGAACTTTTATTAGGAGAAGCTGATAGCAGGCATAATAGACAGGATCTGAGGGATTCCCGCTCAGATCAATAGGTTAAAAGTGTCCCAAGCAAACCCCACCCCAATAGTTCATCCGGTCAGTTCAAATGGGCCAACCCCCAGGTGTTAAGTCCGTTGTGGGAAAAAGCTGATAACGCCAGACTGTCTCAGGCTGGTAGCAATGTTTGTTGGGTCTTTGCATCTTCCCTTCCGAAAAAGGAGATAAGCCAGTGCCCGGAGGTGCATTCCTTTCTCCCCCCCTTCGAGCTGACATCAAGGGAAAAGACAGTTCAAAGAGCATGTATGCGGAGACAGCGAAAGAGTTACATTGTAGCGATAGAGAAACAAGCGTTTCCCCCCTCCCTTCCAGGAGCATGGCAGAACCCAGAAAAATAGAAAGAATAAAGTTAGAATTAGAATTAGAAAGAGCCCCCTTAGGATGTGGGTTCTGACACCTAGAATGGGCTTTGTGGTATACCTTTTTTACTTTTTAGTGGGATGATGATCTATTTTTTAACGTTATATTGTAAATCACTTGGAGTCATTTTGGAATGTAGTATATAAAAAGTTGCAAATATAGATGCACAAAATAGGAACTATAGCATAAAAAATCTAAATTGTTGTAAGACAATTATATGGTAATTTCATTTTGAGCTGCCATTTATAGGATTATTTTTATTACAGCATTTTTTAATTTTTTCTGATAGAAAGCTTCAGCAAAATCAGAATACAATGTTCCATTTAAATTCATAGTAATGTGGGATGGAATATACTGAGGGCAGAATGCACCAGTTGAATAATTTTATTTATTACAGTACAACCATTTGTACATTGTGCAATCTCAAGCTCATACAATAAAATACAATACAAGTGTTAAAAGCTTGCTATGTACTCAGGCAAGCTTCTGGTTAAAATCCTTACTATTCAGTAACCTTAAAACATATAAACTAAAACTAAAATCATCAAAAAAGCATGCCAAAGGCAGGCCACCGATATTCAAATATCCATCAGAACATGAATATTAACACAACTTTACAATGTGTACTGGTAGCAGAGGAAATATATCTCATGAGGGTAAGCTATTTTACAATGCATATTGAAAACCTGATGTTTTCAACCAATGAAGAGATATAGGTAGTCCTCAACTTACGACCACAATTGAGCCCAAAGTTTATGTTGCTAAGTGAGAAATTTGTTAAGTGAGTTTTGCCCTATTTTACAACTTTTCTCACCACATTTAAGTGAATCACCGCAGTTCTTAAATTAGTAACATGGTTACTGAATCTGGTTTCCCCATTGATTTTGCTTGTCAGGTCACAAAAGGGGATCACATGACTTCAGGACAGTGCAACTGTCATAAATGTGAGTCAGTTGTCAAGCATTCAAATATAAATCATGTGACCATGAGGATGCTGCAATGGTCATAAGTGTGAAAAATGGTCATAAGTCACTTTTTTCAGTGCCATTGTAACTTCGAATGGTAATTAAATGAACTGTTGTAAGTTGACTATCTGTACTTTAGAAAGCTAAGCTGGTGCTGGCATTAATCCCTTAGCAGAGTTAAGAATCTGTGAAATGGCCATAACAACAGTCAGTTAAAGAGGCAAATTTCAGTAACATCACCAATTATTTGGGAGCTGCTTTAGAGAGAAAACAGAATAAGCTCTAGGACAGCTTGCTGCAGCCATCTCACTGTGGCAAACTCGCCATGGGACAACTCACTATGGCCAACCTGCTGTGGTACAACTTGCCACAGAAAATTCCATATGGAATAACTCAATGCGATAAAGGTTATCCTCCACTGTTTCTTTGACATTGTTTCCATTGACAAAAATGGAAATTATGTTGAAGAAACAGTGGCAGATAACATTTACTGAATTATCATACATGGAATTTTGTGGCAAGTTATCCTGTGGCAAGTTGGCCATGGAGAGCTGTCCGGTGAGTTGGCTGTGTTGCGATGACCACATCAAGTTGGCAATGGCGAGATGGCTGCGGTGAATTGTCCCATTCCAAACAGAATACAATGGGGAGCAAAAAGTAATACAGTAGATTAAAAGGACAAATAAGGTGCCATGTGGTTCAAGAAAGCCTATGCGGCCTTTAAGGACAAGTTATAAGGAATCCCCAGAGAAAAGAAAGGATGATCATTAAATACAATTCTTCCCTCCAGGGAATCCATGATAAAGTTTACAACTGAAATAAACTGTACTTCACAAAATGTCTTAATTATATTTTTCATACTGAGTCAATATTTCTCGAGCATTATTTGATAGGTTGCTTACAGAATATGGAAAAACAAGGACATCAGCCTGGTAACCAAATGTAGGTTAGTTCGTTCTATTGTATTCCCCGTAGCTACCTATGGTTGTGAAAGTTGGATCTTAAAAAACCAAGACAGGAAGAAAATCGACTTGTTTGAGCTGTGGTGTTGGAGAAGGCTCCTATATATTTTTTAGACAGCAAAGGTGACGAACGAGCAAGTACTGGAGCGTATAACTCCAGACATGACACTAGAAGACAAAATCACGAAACTACATCTCACTGACTTTAGTCATTTCATGCAGGGAATTCACTGGAGAAAACAATTATGTTGGGAAGAGTTAACGGTAAAAGGAAACTAGGCCATCAAAGAACACAGCTGGACGCTATGAAAATTGACACCAGCCAGAGCATAGAAAAACTCAAGTAGTGCAAGGTCAGAAGATGTGGAGAGACCTGGCCTACAGAATTGCCAAGAATCAGACTCAACTGAATGGATATCATCATCACATGCAGGAAGTTTAGAAGGATCCACATCATTCTACTCTTCTTTATCCATAAATGTAGACAGTGAAATTGTGGCTCTCTTTATAGCCAGGTCTCTTTTTTACTTAGCTTTTCAGTAATGTCACCAATTATTTGAGAGCTGCTTTAGGGATTGCTGACTTAGTAAGTTAGCTGGAAACACACTAGAATAGTTCAAGAGTCAATACTTAAAAGGCTGAGAAATAACCCCGTAAGCTTGGCATGGGCTTTTCTTACAGTATTTATAACATAAATGTTTATTTATTATTGTTATCATACTACAATTATCTTGTTCTTTCTAGCAAAATCTTTTATTGCTTATTCTTGTAACTAAATATTATAGCCAATTATACAACTTTATAGTCTTGCTATCTTTATCTCTTTCATCTCGTTTATTTTCATGCAATAAGCTTGCTCTCCACCAGTGTTTTCTTATTCTTGCAACCAAATATTATACAAAATTCTGCAACTTTAAAATCTTGCTATTTTTATATCTCTTTCAGCTCATGTATTTTCATGTAATAAGCTTATTCTCCACCATGTTTCACTGGTTCTTTTTTCTACACAAACACCGACTGCTTTGCTTGTGAGAATCAAAGTAGTGGTGAAGATTTGGAACAGGTTTTCTACATATAATGAATTTTGTTCTTCAAAAATAAAAAAAATAAATCTGTGTAAGTAAATACTGGGTTTCTACTTTTTGAAAGCAGATTCTGAAAGTCTTAACTTTTTCTTTCTATTGTATTGTGTCTATGGGAAGGGAGAATATACACTGTTTTTTAAAATGAATTATCTCATCTCTTCATTATATAAAAATTATCAAGAATAAAGGAAAAAGGATTTTCCCCCTTTTAGTGTGTGACAACTATCTCCAAAACATCATCCTATAGCAAATATAAGCCTTAATTCTAGAAATCTATACAGCCCAACTAAGATGGTTAATAGATTTGTGGAATAGAAGGGGAAAGCCATAAAATCTTTTACAGCAGTACAGTGTTCCCATTATTGGACTATTAAGTCCTGAAGAGTGCCAGGCTACTTGCCCAGAATTAAAAAACACTGCAAGTTCCCACTTGCATAATTTAACAAATACTAACAAAGCCATGCTTGCAGGGAAATAAGTCAATCTGAAAAAATGGACAATGATGGTGGTAAATAAAATGGATTAACTCATAGAATATAGTAAGCAGCATCTGCTAGCCTAAAATAATGGCTGGGGAAGTGGGTGAAGGCAGGAAATGCTACTGTATGACACCACGAAGATTTGTCACCTGGTTAAAGAAATGCTAAGGAATGCATCATATGGGCCTATTTGGGCAATTAGTATTAATCTGTTCATTAAATTTTTAGAGCCTATGAAACTAAAATTATTCTTGATTTTAGATACAAAAAATATACTTTGTTTTAAATAGACAGAGTATTTACAATTACATATGCATATTTATATAGGCCATAATCTGAAAATAAACATCTGAATGGACAGGTAGAGGACTCTAGTACGGTTGATTGTCAGCCATCCTTTTTCACAGGTTATGACAAGGAAGTAGCATAGAATTAGGGGAGCAGCATTCATATCCAGGTACATGCAACATCTTCTGAACATAGGGACAAGCATAGAGAGGGAGGCATAGACAAAGCGGATGAAAGTGGGAGTCTGCAGGAAGAACCAGGGTGGGCAGCCTAACTCACCCACACAGCAGTAGCTTGCCCAGCAGGTATAGCGGCAGCAGAGGTCGTAGCATGCTATAGTCCTTCCACAAGGCTGAATCGATCTGGCCACCTCAGTTAGGGCCAGCGCACTTACTCAGCTGCAAAGGCAGCAGTGGTTGCAGCTCCTTCTAAGGGTGCCCAAAGTGCTCCTGAGGCCAGGAAACCGGGATCTGTAGCGCTTTCACTCCTTGCTTGCTGAGCTGGGCGGGAGGCATTTTCTCTGGCACAGTCCCCACCATGCTGTATATAGGCTGAGTCACTTCAGGAGCTGGTCCAGAAATGTCAGCCTGCCTCCAACTCTTGGGATAGCCCACAATGCCTTTTGTGTGGACCTTCACCATGAACTGGCTCCAGAGCCTGTTCACAGTATCCTTACGAATTTCTCGCCTGCCAAAGCAGGACTGGCAGCGGGATATCCTTGGTCACGCTCCCACTCAAGAAAACTCAGGGCAGAAGCACTGAAATGTAACGGCTGCTGGAATTGGGTATGTCTAGTTTAATGAAGAGAAGGACAAGGGGGGGACATGATAGCAGTGTTCCAATATCTCAGGGGCTGCCACAAAGAAGAGGGAGTCAAGCTATTTTCCAAGGCGCCTGAAAGCAGGACAAGAAGCAACGGATGGAAACTAATCAAGGAGAGAAGCAACTTAGAACTAAGGAGAAACTTCCTGACAGTTAGAACAATTAACCAGTGGAACAACCTGCCTCCAGAAGCGGTGAATGCTCCAACACTGGACGTTTTTAAGAAGAGATTGGACAGCCATTTGTCCAAAATGGTATAGGGTTTCCTGCTTGAGCAGGGGGTTGGACTAGATGACCTCCAAGGTCCCTTCCATCTTCTTCTTCTTCTTCTTCTTCTTCTTCTTCTTATTATTATTATTATTATTATTATTATTATTATTATTATTATTAAATATGTCAGGTTGCTGCTTACTTAATAATACTTGACATTCTGCTACTTAACATGGATTACTTTTGTACGAGGGTATTGAATAGGGCAGTTTTTAATCCACAGGGGCAGTACTCGAATTACAAGATAGGTGCAGAGGAACATCTACTTTAAGTTTCTGCAGGCTGCAATTTTACATATACTGTACATATGACAGCTCCCAGTTGCAGTATAAGCATTATACCTGTTTTTACACATGAATTGTCTAAAACAAGGGAGATGCTCTTTTCTCTACTGTATTTTAGATAGCGAACATTGGAGTATTTAAGTTAGGCATTTCCAGGGCTTTTTTTCTCATAGAACGCTCAGAACGGAGTTCCGGCACCTTTTTTGGATGGAACCTTGTAGGGTAGGCAAAGTGGGTTGTATGACATGTGTGAGTTCCGGCACTTTTTTTTTTACAAAAAAAGCACTGGGCATTTCTGAGCACATTTATTTATTGCATTATTTGCAATGATCAGTTGAACAAAGCAAACCGAGATGCCACATTTTCTGCAGTGACATTATTACTCAACTAAATCTCTTGCAATCTTGTGGTTAGAGCTTATGGCAGCAGATATAGCATAATAATTAAATAGATTTTGCTAGAACAATTCTCTGCATCTTTCCTAAATCTCTACTTTGTTCCCCTAAGATAGAATTGCATACCATAACTTTGGAGAAAGGATACTATAGTGCTGAAAAATAATTCACTCACAAATATATTTAACTGAAACACAAAGATAACAGTCATAATTGCACTGAATGTTGCAACTATTATACATATTTTTTCTTCTGTTCAATCATGTTAAGGCATAAGGTTAGAAACCAGGAGACCATGAATAAGTTACAAACATAATAATGAAATAATGTTCCTGTATTACTTAACTTTATGATGCCAAGTGCCCATCTATATAGAAATTAGGTATTTTATTTTGCTTTTTATATAAGCTCCACTGAAAGAAACAGAATATGCATAAAGCTTCAAGCCACCAAATTCTGAAATAGTGTCAAATTAGCTAGTCTGTTCCAGAAGTGATTCAAAACAGATTGATACACCAGCCTTGGATACCTGACAAACAGGAAAACAAGTTATTGCTGAAGTCAACAGGATGCCATTAGCTTGGCTTGGTTGGCCTGCAAGAATTAATCACTGGAAGTGAAACTTTGAATATTTTTGTGGACTAAAGTCTAGACCTATTCAGAATCAACTCCTATAAGACTTAGTAAACTCCCAGTATTTTCAGTGAATTAGTTCTAAGCACGTATAACCATGCTGACTGAATCCAACCCCGTATCTTGGGCATCTGCATGAAACATATTTGTGCAAACCTCTAACTGTTTTATTTAGGATGATCAAATTTTAATACAGGTAGTCCTTGACTTACGACTAGTTGCTTAACAGCTGTTAAGCTACAATGGACTTGAAAACAATTACTTGTAATCTGTCCTTGAAGTTATGACTGCCACAGCACTCTTAGTCACATGATCAGGAGCATTTACGATCAGTTGCAGCATCCTGCAGTCACATGAACAAGTTTTATGATGCTTTTTGCTGTTTTGGCAAAAAAATGCCCATTGGATCAATTGGATTTGGACTTACAACCATATGATTCATTTAATAACTGCACGACTTACTTAATGATCGCAATGACTCATTTAACAATCATCATAAAGACGTAAAAATCGAACGTGGTCATTAGACCTATGATTGCAATGACTTATAACTAAAATTCTGGGCTCAACTGTGGTTGTAAATCAAGGATTATCTGTATGACTGTAATAAAAAAGGAAACAATTTTCTAATATTTTATTAGAATGTTTGAATGATCGGAATCAATATACTGTCTGTACCAAAGCTGTTTATTATGAATCTGCATATTATAATGTTAGGGGTAGGATTTAAAATTATATTTAAAAACACATACTAACGTTTTAACAAGAAAAATTAACATGATTCACTGAATTTGAAATAGTGTTGTCTTAAAGAAAATAAATTTAAAACATTACAAGTTTGCAATTCACTTGTGATTTAGCAATTTAGCAAATGAAGGCTGAATTTAGCTCTAAGTGCCAATTAGAAAAATTACAATTTTAATAATCTAGAATAGGCATGATTTTAAAATCCAAAGATATTTCTGTCACTGGTGACAAATATATATTCACAATAAAATAGGAAATTCTATATTATCATTACTGAGATTTTATTGAGGTGATTTAAAGGAAACCCATATCATTTTTTAAAGAACATGATAGTTCAAAAGGCCACAATTTTTCCAGTAACACTTACAAAAATGAAATAAGGAGAACTTTTAAAATTATGTCAGAATCACAATATGCTGCTACATATATTTATATAGAGAAAAACCTTAATGTTATGGAAAATGTTAAAACTACTTTTAACATTACCAAAACATAGTCTACAGATTTACAATATATACATATTTACACATTTCTGTTAAATACTGAGGGAAATGCAAATAGGGAATATTCTTTTTGCATATAAATGTTCTTGCTATGCAAAGTCAATAAAGCTATAATGGTAAATATATAGCTACATACAATCTACATTTCGCGAGCCACCATCCATTGTCAAAGCACCAAACCTAAATAAAAAACACAATTCAGTTATTACCAATAGTAACACTAAATATTACATAACTTAGCTTACAGACTATTTTAGAGATGTAATCCCAAGTTTAGAAATAAAATAATATCTAAAGCGATGCAAAGCTTTGAAAGAAATAACATGCTTTCAAAATGGCAAAGGCTGTGACATTTGATGGATTATCTGCTGTTTCTTGCTTTGAAGAATTCTAAACATTCTGTTTACATTTGAACAACACTGGGAAAGGTTATTTGATGACTTCCACAAATCTCCATTCTGCCATAAGCAAAATGCCCATGACTATTAACCCTTCAACAAACCTTGCCTATTAAGAACATCTGGGGGGGGATAATGCTGCTTCGTTGTTTGCTCTCTCTGCTAAAATTTATTCAGAAAGGTTTGTTTTTTTAAAAAAGTCCAGCTTGATTTTCCTTGGGTGACATTCTATATTTCCATCAATCCATCTATTTTATTGCTATTCTATTTCAATCTATTTTGCTTTACAGTACAAATTCTGGGTTTTGCTGGTTTCCGCTTCTTCACAATAATTTTAGAAATAAACCATCCTGTTCTCTTTCTACTATTTGTCTCTCTGTTTTGTCTTAGGCTGAACTGGTCTGAGATAGTACGCTTGTGTATAAACACAGACCATTTCTTTATGTCAGTGTATTGTATCTGTCATAGTAATAACATATATCTCAAATGTTTTTCTTTTAAATAAAAGTTGCACATACAACTTGTGCAACAGTCATGAAAGAGGCTAATACTGTCAGTGAATGAGCAGCCTAAAAAAGCATTTAGTCAGTGAATGGCACATTCTCTGAATTTTAGTAAGATCTTATATTTTCAAAAGGTTTCTGTTGTTGTTATTTAGAATCTGACCCATTCTGCATTGATTGTGCACAATGTGTCTCTAAGCTCTTTGCTGGACATTCTGGAGGCTGGTCTATTCTTTCCTTATTTCTCCTGTATTTGCCCCCCAAAATTCCATTGTATCAAAAAAAAATAAAGATCTACAGAGAGCTTTCTCATTATAGCATATACTTAAAACTTGGTTGAGTCAACATTTGTTTGACTCAAATCTTGCCATTTTTGAATCTTGAATTCAAATTGAACTGTGGTTGATTTATATATTTTTAGTTTACAAAACACTGATATTTATGAGATGTCTGGCTCAAAGGTTAAGTAAGGCAAAGTTTGATTAATACTTGAATGAGAGTCAAAGAATCCCAGGGCTATAGTAAAGTAAAAAGATATCCTATAAGGTGGCTGTGGCAAACCACTATCAAAAAAACTACCTGGACACATCTATGAAATCAGTTGTTTACATATGACACATGATTTACAAACTATTTTTCTTCCATGAGTAGCCTAACGTGAGTACAGCCCCCCCCCCCCCAAAAAAAAAAAACAACTGCTGGTACCAAATGAGCCTGTAGTAGGCAATTTAGTGTTTTCCGGATATTTTGGATTACAATTCTGGTAAGACATAACTGACACAGCAATGGTTATACAGTGGTACCTTAGTACTCGACTGCTTCAATACTTGTTGAATTGAGTCTGCGACGCATTTTGATGTGAAAATGCTGCCTTGGTACTTGTTTGTTTGGTACTTAACACACTACAATAGGAAGAGGAGGACGGCTGTGGAGAATGGCCAGGAAGTCAGCCATGCAGGGAAGGTTGCTGCAAAAGGAAGCAGGAGATGGCCACAGAGGGCAGATAGGAAGTTGGCTATGCTGAGGAGGTCACCAAGACAGGAAAAGAGACAGACAGAAAGTCCTTCCCAGTAAAAACAAAAGGTCAGATGGTAAGTCATGTAATTTGTTTGGTACTTATTGTACCTCCCGAAACCAATTAACAATGATTACTGAGGTATCACTGTAGATAACAGACATAGATTACAAGAATTGCAATTTTGGAAAACCTGTGGTTGCCTATCCTGAGGCTACATACTCACTCAATTTAACCCATTGTTTCTTTGCATACCTATTGAGCTACTGGTAGAAGAAAACTACTCTGAATGTTATGCAGAAATACTCTGTCCTAATAAACATTTACTTAAGCATCTGGGGAAACTCCAAATATCTCTAAGTCTTTTCCAACAGCCTTATTTCTCATCCAATTCTCTCCCCTTGTGGTTTTGCATTCCATTCAGATAATTCCCTGGAAATCTGACTTCACAGTTCTCTGGATATATGCTACAGCGCAGTATGAATAACTAACCTTTCTAAAAGATGATTGTTTTCAGCTAGTTCTTTAACAACACCCTCCATTTCTTCTTTCAGTTTCTTCATACTATAAACAAATTAATAAATAAAAATTAATAAATAAATAATGAATAAATAAAATAATTATGAAATATTTCTGATATTATTCACTGAACACTGTAGTAGAAGTGTCTTAGGAAAAGTAGATATAAAAAAAATAAATGCCCTTATACAACAGTGATTTTTTCGGGGGGAGGAACCATAAAATCTGAACCATTATCCTTATTCATCTGAGTGTTATTATTAAAATGGATAGGCTAGATAATAATTTAATAATTTGCAAGATGACAGAGCAAAACAGAGAAGATAAATGCAATTCTCTACAAATTGCTGAGCAACCCCCCTCCCAGATGTCTAAAGTCAGTCCCACCTCTCTTTCTGCAATGCAAATTAATCTGGTAACTATAATATTTATTTATTTGTTTATTTATTTATTCATTCAATTTCTATGACCACCTATCTCAGACAAGGATGACTCTGGGTGGTGAACAATCAATTAAATCAAGTACAAACACAATACAAAAAAATAAATATATATAGCAGCTGAGAAAAAATTATAACCATAGATGTTAATATAATCAGGAAAGAGGGCCATTAACACACTTGGGCCCCATGGCAGGCATGTAACCAGGTCTTATGAAAGGGAAATAGGATCAGGGCTACTCTAATCTCTGAAGGGAGGTAGGCACCATGGCAAAAAGGCGCACCTCCTAGTCCCCACCAGCAGACATTCCTGCCAAACTGGATTGGGTGAGTAGAAACAACTGGGAGAAAATGATGTCTCATGTAACTGGTCGCAAGCCAGGTGGTAACAGATCACAAGTTAGGTTAGAGAACAGACTTTCCTGACATAGAACATCTGAAACTGGCAAGATCAATCAGTTTAAATTTTAGCATCATCATAATCATAAAGAAAGCATATAAAAGTTTCCTATTTGTTCAAATAAAAATTCTTACCCAAGAGTCATTTCCACCAAAGTGTTTGAACTGGGATAAACTGGATTAAATGTATGTTTGATCCCACTGGAAGCAGCTAACATCTTATGGGGCAATGTTTCATCTAACTGCAATGAATGCATAAATCCATGTAAATGATAAAACCACCATATTAAAAATATTTATTTCCTATAAATAATCACTGCATTTGAAGGATACAAAAGTATTCTACTCTGGTGATATCACTGGACACTTATCACTGATTATTACTGTTGTTTTACATAGCCTATTAATTCAAGTATTGATCCTAGTCATGTTATTGGGATTTCCAAGCAAATTGCTCATTCCCCAATTACATTATAGAAAAATGCAGTGTAGTAATGATTGGATATTTTTCCATATTAAAACACTGCTAAATGTTTCTTTGTTTTAACATTTCATGTAACAAAAGATGAACAAAATTATCAGTATTGGGGTCTGTAATGCATACAATAAAAACTCAAGGTGTAGTGGAAAAGGCTATTATTAATTTTGAATAATTAAGGAGAACATCACCTCGTTTACATAGTCCTGGTATTTGGACACCTCTTCCTCAATATCAAAGCATAGTTTTCTAAGACCTAGTAACTGTTTCTTTAGAAGAAGCATCTTTCTGGAAAGAAATACAATTTATATGAAAGTATTGTATAACTTTTGTTAATATGTTGCTATAATACAATACACTAATGTTAAATATTACTCAAAAAAAGGAGCAACTTGCCTCATGCAATCTTCTGCCTTATCTAAGAAGGTTTCATATTTGTTGACACATTCTTCCTTGAACAGAGTCATGGCTTTTGTGGCATGCAAAAACAGTTTTTGCCTGTAATACCCAGAAATAAGAATCAGAATGCTTTAAGGTACTAATTTTCCAAATTTATTTGAAAGTTTAAAAACCCATAGAACATGCATGTAGCTAAAGTTCAAGAAAGAGGAAACATTTCAGCAATTCACCTTCTTGTATATAGAGAGAATACATTAGGTCAATGTGGTCAAGTAACGTATTTTAATATGTTGTATAGTCTGTCCTTTCCATTATATTCAAATTAATGCAAATAGCACTGCTTTATTTTGAATGAACTCATCATAATGGGTTGGCTATAAATTGTTTTAGTGTGAACTACTGGATCTTTCAAGACAGATCGATTGTGCCCTTCTCAATTATAAATAAATATAAATTAATTCATGAAAAAGGGTATGCATGCTCTAAAACTCAAATAAACAAAAAGCTTTTAAGAATATTTTAATCATTTTCCTGTTTGGTTGAATGTTTTAGAATGTTAATATTTTCCAGTTAAAGAATTTTTAACCATTGTGTTTAAATTTATTAATAATTTATCATTTAATGAATCTTAATGTATATGAAGACTTCTAAACCTTAAGAGTTGCGTAACAGCCAGCTTTTTCTTCAATGGCTGATTTGTATTTTTTCCCCATCACTCTTTCTAAAACTCTGTAGTGTTATGAGGCCTAGATTTGTAAAATACAGAGGACTCATTCTAATCTCTGTATACATCAATAGACATGCACATTCCTTATATGTTTTGTATTTTATATGGACACAGTATAAAAGGCTGTTGAGTAAAGGAATATTACACAGAGCAAAGGCATCCACTTGTCACTTCATCCCTAGCTTCACAGAACTTATTCCCCCAATTATATTGTTGAAGACAAGAAACAAAGAAAATACAGTACACTACAAGTATAAAATCCTTATAAAACAAATGGACTTACTTGTCAAATTTGTGAATTTGCTCTTCATTATAAGGAAGTCCTAAAGAAGGAACCATTTAAATCAGATTGGATGGCCAAGAAATTATTTCACACAATTAAACTCTCCTTACTAGTATACTGATTAAGTGCCAGCAAGTTGGGGTCAACTCTTTGTGTCTACACAAGCTTTTTCCAAGATGATCTGTCCTCAACTTGGATTTTTAGGGATTTTAATGGTGTATTCACTGCTATTATAATCTAATTCACCCATTTTGCTGGTGATTCTCCTCTTCTTTGTTTCCACTTTGTTCCCAGTCTCTTGGACTTCTCAAGAGACTGGGTCTCCCCTTAATGTGTCTCAAATATGATTGTTTGAATCTGGTCACGTATACTATTTCAATTGAAAACTCAGAGTTGATTTATTCCATGGCCATTTGTTTTCCTGACAATATGGTATTCTCAATAGTGTTCTTTATTGGAATTGCACTTCTATTCAAAAGAAAATTCTGAATTGCTTTCAGAATTTCTGCCCCATCAAGTCAACCCAGAAATTTAAGGATGTTTTGTAATTAACTGAAGCTAAAACAAAAACAAAAATAGTTTAAAACCACTTACTTCTTTCTGCTTTGTCTTTTTTAAATTGATAATAAATATCAGTTATGGAAGTCAGTAGGACTTGCAATCTTTCTGGGCTAGAAGAAAACAGAATAAAATGAAAATATAAAGATAATGCTGTTATGCAATGCTTTTAATTCAAAGGCAAACAATGACTTTAAACTGCCGGGATATGAAACTGGCACTTTCTGCAACTTAAACAAAATATTTTTTTCCAAGAAACATCCAGCAACTGTTTAAGATAGCTAAGCAATCCCAGGAAAAGCTACAACTCCTTTAAGAAGCTTCAAACATATCTGTAAGGACCGGCCCCAGCTGATCCTCTCAGGCAAGCACAACTCTTGACTCCATAAGGTTAATCAAATGAACTTTTACTGAGAGAAAGTGGTTGCAATAAAGACAAGCAGAATCTAACAGTCCCATGCAAAGCACAAAGCTATTCCTCCCATTCCAAAACCCAAACGCCCCTGACCAGTCCACCGGCAGCCAATGTATTGCTGCAAGTTTTTTTTGAGAGTGCTGAGGTACAAGCCTGATAACGGGTCATTCTCAGGGTGCAGCGACTTTGGAGTCAGACTGGAACCGGCTGAGAGGAAGTCCATCTTGTATCTGAAGATCCCCCTCCCTAATTCCTATGCGGTTACAGCAAAGCGGAAGCATGTAAAGAATGCTCTCCCCAGAGCCTCCTCCCCCCCCTCCAACAGAATGGCAGGGCACTCAAAAGGTCTCCTTGTACATTCCAAAGCACCATTTTGTCTTCTAATTGAAAGTCCTCCTATGCTCTAAACAATGATTCACACCAGGATTTAAAAGTTAAATAAACAATTAAAACTCAATGGAAATTCTACTAACTTTCTATCTTTTGGATGTGTACCATCTTGGCTAGTCCAGCTGTCAGATAGTAAACCACTAGGAGAAAGCTTGTTTTTGATATCCTGAAGACTGGTCTCTATTGTTCCTTGAGAACTAGAAAGCTACAAAAATACAACAAATTTAACACCAAGAAATCCCAGGAACTAGAAAAAGCTGAATATAGGACTATTGCCAGAGGTCAGCAGCAAAACTATATCTTGTAAAAACTAAATAACTTATTGTAGAAGTAAAAATATTTCAAAAATAATTTGACTGAAAAAATGTCTGTGGTATGTGTCTAGTATGTGTTGTAAATATGTACATTTATATTTTGTTAATACTAATATATGTAGGGCAATCTGTATGTGCGTTGAGAATCAATATGGTTATCGATGTTATAAATATGCAATAAGTTATAAGCCTAAAAAAGGAGCTGGAAAATAATAATTTCAAAAACTGATATGACTTAAACCAGTGGTGGCGAACCTATGGTACGGGTGTCAGAGGTGGCACTCGGAGCCCTCTCTGTGGGCACACGTGCCGTTGCCCCAGCCTTGCCTCCGCCCACGACCCCCTCACCAGCAGCTTCCCTGGAGGAGAGTCGCCTCTGAGCGTGGCCCACGCGAAGCAGCGCAGCCAAGGACAAGACTCTGCCCTCACGCCCCAACGCACACAGTTGATGCTGTGGGGCGTGGGCAGAGGGCGTGGCCGCCATGGCGCTGCTGGGATGCCTGGGCGATCTGCAGTGGGCCCTGGAGGCGGTGAGTGGCCCTGCGGGCAGGCAGGGTGGGGTGGAGTGAGTGCGGGGCAGGGGGTGGAGCGGGGGTGGAGCAGGGGCAGGGCCAGTTTTTGGGCACTCGGTCTCTAAAAGGTTCACCATCACTGACTTAAACCATCTTATGTAATACTAGCAACACTAGATAATGCTCACTGAATACTAGCTAATAGTAATAGATTCTACTGATTCAATATTTATAGGTATAGATAATGACAATTCATTCGACATCAAGAGCTATTTCACATTCTTTTAATTTTATTTATAAAATTATCATCTACAGGTATGGATGGTATTTCTTATATGGCAAATTATACATCTGAAATTTGCATAAGTGCTATAAACAATACGTTATTATTGTTCTCACCAAGAAAAATACAAATGTGTGTAAACTTATTTTACTTATTAAAAACTAAAAAAATCCTTTGCAAGTAAATTTCAGTGCTCCTGTAATTTGGGAGAAACTCTATTGCGCACTAGAATATTGTAAGATAAAGTTTTACCAGTAACAGTTTTGAGTGTATGTCTAAAATGTCATCCACTTCTGACGGTGCCATATTTTGGTATCTGTTCACAGAAAGAGAAGACAAACACAAAATAAATGAATAATGGTTTATAATTTTGTTTACAATATCACATTTTTAAATGTAACATTCTTGAATAATAATTTTGGATCTAATTGAAAAATTTCATGTGTGTGTGTGTATTATTGCTAGTATTATTTAAAAAGTCTTGCTCAAGTTATATATGGCTCTAATTTGGCAATAAAAAAACCTGTGCAGAAATTTCATTAGACATAAGCAGCAATTTTGCTGAATATTAGTTCAATATTTTATGTTAGCAGATTAATCATTGTGTTATTGAAATAATATCTGTCATATGATTTATTCTGCTCTTCTCTGGGTCAGGTTTTCTTGGTTCACAAAACTTCCAAAACACAAATAAATAAAAAATAAATCACTGAATTCCATGTGATGATCATGTTCCACTGATGCTGTCTAGTTTCAAAGCTTTTTCCATAAATTTTGTCAGCAAGCTTGTATCTTCCAAATATTCTGATTTCAACTTGAGTAACTACAACCTGGACAATTATGTAAACATGGCTTTAATAAAAGTAAAACAAAACAAACAATATATTGTGTCAAAATGCAATTCAAAATAATTGCTTTGATTGCATTAGAAATCAGGTCAAAATAGATTTATCATGCAACAAACACTATAGTAGTGCACAACCACCATACTTAACCCACTATTGATATACATATGCATGTACAGATATTGGGGAGATGTCTATAGGTTCACATGTATATTCATAGATCTTTCTTCTTAGAATTATTTGTCAACAAACTGTCAAGCACCAGGGAAATAAGGAGATCCAGGCAGTTCAAATGATTATAAAGATTTATTGCAAGCTTAAACTTTCTACAAGAATCTGAACTACTAATGGGCCAAGCAAAATTGCAGTAGATAAGAATCATGGGAATTCAGGGTGGGCTGGACTTAGATTGCTTGTGGACGTAAAGGGACTCATGACTGATGACACATCGGGCTAAGCCTGGTCATCTCCTACACAAACAGTCCATAAGGCTTCCTTTAGCCATGGCCAGTTTTTAGGACAACATGGTGTGTTGCTTCAATTGTGAAATATTAGATAATAAATAACAATGACAATAATAGTCATCATCCAGAGGAGGGCAACAAGAATAAATTAGAAACTAAGTTCCTTGAGAGACCAAAGAATCTGCCCATATTTAAGAAAGTTACAATAGCTTGTTTAAATATCTGGAAGGATGTCGCAATGAAGGTCAAGATCTGTTCTCCACCATATCAGCGTTTAAGGCAAGGAATAATAGAACTAAAGGATGCAGAATCTAACCAAACATTCAGGGGGGAAAAAATATCAACAATAGTGGAATAGAAATTTGACAATGGAACCGATTATCCAGATAGATGGTTGGCTTTCCATTAGATGTGTTTGTATTTGAGCTAAGGCTGGACCAACATTTTTTGAGAATGATTTATTTTGGATTTTTGCATTCAACAGGCCTGGACGGCATCCTTGGACCCTTCCAACCATACAATTCTGGGATATTACACTGATTTTATAATCAGTTAGCTAGTACTGCATTTGTGTGGTCAAGAGTAGCACTTTGTGGGATATTATCACAAGAAATTGAATTAAAACCAGAAACCTTTTTATTAGGGATTACCAAGGATAAATTCAGCAAAGGATCTTTATATTTAGTATTGCATATTCTAACTGCAGCGAGACTAGCCTATGCTCAGAAATGGAAGGGAAAAGAAACCCCTACCGAAGAAGAAGTAATAAATAAAATCCTATCCTGCGCTGAAATGGATAGATTAACATTAGAGCTTAAAAATAAAACTGAAACAGACTATTTCGAAATTTGGAATGAAGTGTATAAATGGCTAGAGCAGGGGTAGGCAACCTTGGCTCTTTTATGACTCGTGCTGACTCAGGAATTCTGGGAGTTGAAGTCCACGAGTCATAAAAGAGCCAAGGTTGCCTACCCCTGGGCTAGAGTCAAGGAGGCATGTTGGGATGATTGTTGATTGATAAGTTGATAGTTTAGAAATCTTTATACTAGTATTTTTTATACGATAGAATTGAAAGTTATTTAACCACAATGTATACGATTGGAAGAATGCTTACTAGAAAGTTCATAGACTCTATATGCATATTTTGTTATAATGTTGTTTAAACCAGGGAAGTTGTATCATGTCCACTGTCTTTTTTGTTAACTGTATATTCAATAAAATTTAAAAAAAAAAAGAGTAGCACTTCAGTTTTCTTGCTTTAAAAAATAGACAACTGCAATGTAGATGAATTCTCCCCAAAATACTCACATTTTCATAGCTTTTTCTGTATTTCTATTGCAACATTCCAGCTTGATAACAACCTCTGTCTTTTTGTGGAATGTTTCGTTGTATTCTTCTTTGATGATTTCACTAGAAAACATAGCAACTGAATCAAGAGACACAGAGATGAAAGCATCATAAACTTTTTTCTTGGTCTTATGGAAAAATTAAAATGCCTATCACCAGTCTCCAGAGGAGGAGGGAGTGAGGAATGAAAAGAATACAACAAACACAAAGTGACCTGGGTAATCTAGTACAATCTCCTGCTCAGTGAGATTGGAGCTAAAGGGATGTCCGGTTGCTGTATGACATCTCCATTGTACTATTCTATTACTACTCTTAAGTTTTATTACTTAACCATTCTTAATATCAGGACATTCTTTTGAATATTCAGCTTGAGTTTCCTTTTAGTTTTAGTTAATTTGTTGAAACAATCCCAGGTTCAAGAAAGAACAAGTGTATCACTTTTCATACATGACACATATTTGGATTTTTGCAGACTGCTGTACTCCCGCCATAAGTCTTTAAGACATGCGATAAGAGGACTGTGAATTGTGAACACTGAAGTATACTACCATTATCAGTTCAAGCCATTATATTCCTCATTAAATTTTTTCTCTGGTCTTCAAATACAACAATTTACCAGAACAAACATTCAATCAGCTTTTTCAGTCCGCCCCAAAAAGAAATGTGAAAGTTATTTTTGACTTGCCTAATTTTAATATACTAAAGTAATTAATAAACTCCAGTACTATTGATGTAATTAGGAACATTAAAATTGAAAATATTAAACATAGCACAAAAATCGTTATTCTGCATCCACATTACATCAACTATTTTAATATTTTATATTGCGAGATAAATATATGTTCTGACAATATATATATTTTAATTTTAAAGGTTATATCAGTTATGAAGAGGGATATTTGAGGCTGTATGTCCACAGTGAATGAAGCCAAAGTCCCAAATTCCTTCCTTTATGCACATGCACAGAAACTATCAAAGAAGCCCATTCTTCAATTCTGCAGTAAGCTAAAGAACTAATACTTGGGGAACTGTCACTTAAAATCCCTTCAGATGCCTTGAGAAGAGGCGTCCTGATTGAATAATTTTACTTCCCTTCATCTTTCTCATTCGGAATAGAAAAAAGGATGCATATTGCTGTGAGCCTAGAACGTAACAGTGGGTTGAAAGAAATATGCTCAGGGTTGAATCTTTAATCTCTAAACTTTATAAACATATATGGAATCTGATATTGTTATTAGCAGGTATTTGATTTGTTTGTTTCCTTTCATCAGGAAAATTTAATCAATATAAATACCACCTACTTTGTATGAAGTAGTATCATCCATTATTGCACTTGTTTGGTTACAACTGGATGAATAGTGCACATAATTCTTTATTACAATATTTCTATGTCTTCCAAAGTGTTCGTGACTCAGCTGATTATATAATCATAAAATATAATCAAATACAATAGAAACTTAGAAGCAACTCAGAACCACTGTCAAGCCTGATAGAATATTAGAATAGAGTTTTCACAGCTTTGCATGCAAGGTGAGGGCTCTCCTTGTCTCAGAGAGTAATTTGGGCCCTCATTCCCTTAAACTCTGGTTGGGTAGGGATCCAAAACAGCCTTTTAAGGGACAAATAGAGCATGTTGATTTTGAAACAGAAATGGGCATGGCATCATATAATCTTTAACAATTAAAATAAGCATTTTGAAATGGGCTACTGACTTAACCAGGGTTTCACATAGTCACTGAAAAACACACATTGAATATTTATTCATTTATTTGAATTTATTAGCCGCCAATGGACTCTTCCCATACCTCCAACTCTTACTTAATTATTCAGAGTCAGAGCTGTTACCTGCAGGAACGACAATGAGCACAGTTGATCAATAGCATCACTCACATTAGCCATCTGATTCCTTTTCGCATGAGCTCTTGATAAAGCAGTAAAGCTCGGGCAATTCTACAGGCATAACATACAACTCCTGTTACTACCTGTAAGAAAAAACAAATAAAATGCATTAGTGAATAATTTGCTACAGTAATTTTATTAATAGGATAATGTAATATTTAGATGAAATAAGATCACAAGGTAAATGGGAATATAATCCACTAAACCAAATACCAAGCATAAATAAATATCAGTTAAGTTTCTGTATTAAGTTAGAAAGTTGTAATACAAGCTCTGGAAAAAGCAAAAAGTAAACATAACTTGAAGACTATGTATATTACTAAGATGAGTGGTAATAGATCAAAGAAGTTCAGATTAAGGTGTAAGGCAAGCAAGTTCTTATTATATCATCATTAAAGTTTTTTAAAGAATCACTAATAAAATTACTACTTATACAATTCTACCCTATATTATCTGCATTTAATAACATTAATTTATTTCCCTCCTATACATCTTAAATGTAGCTGTTCTTGTTTGTCTCACTTAGTTGCAGGATCTGCTTACTTTGCATTGCACTCATCTAGTTCTTACAGTGAAGTTTTTAAAAAGCATGATTCAGCAGGAACTTTTGTTTGTCACATTGATAAGGGCTGAGAAGGAATGCCTGCTCCTCACTGACCCAACTGGGTTTCATACTTAAGGGAGAACTAAAACCTGGATCTCCCCACTCCCAGCCCAGCAATGTAACACCACACTGGCTCTGAAGTATTCATTCTTATACATGTAATTATAATTAACTGAGATACTTACTTTCGCCATACTTGCATCACTATCCAAGTCATAACGTTGATGAACCTTAGGAAGCAAAACTGCAATAGAACAGAAGGTTAAAAAAGAAAATTAAAAATTACAGTCAGAATTTAAAAAAAAGAAAAAAACCCAGAACATATCCTTAAGATAATCTGAGAAAATGGCAACTATTATAAAAATTACCACAGAGTGATTTGGGGAAAGAATGAATTCATTATAAGTAGAATACATTTTTCTAACTAATCCTCTTATAATTATGTAATTTGTTAAAGAAAATCATATGGTGAAAAGCCTTTTTCACTAGTACCCATTTCTTTGTCAACAGAAATGTCCATATTATTATAAGTTCTACCTTATTTGTAAAGTTCATTTACATTCTATTAATACTGCTACATTTCAAATTGAATGTGTGTTAAGGAGTTGCCACAGGATATTGTATCTGTCAAAATTTGTAAGATGGAAGGTACAGTGTCACAAAGCATGTGCTATCCCTTTTGTATATATATGTAACAAAATTGAGATAACAGGGCTTGGATCAGAAGATAGCACTTACCTTCTTGCCATTTTGATCACAAATAATGCCCCTTTTGCTTATTTTATGTAATTTCTGCTTTTTTATTGTAGTATTATGCTGTATTTTCAGAACTGTTTATTTTTTATTTTGAAAATTCTTTGAATTGTACCAAAAAGCAAAATAAATATTAAGAATCCTTTTTGAAATGTATGAAGACGGAACATTGTACCAGTTCAGAACTACACAATTTCTCAAATGAAATGAGAAAAACTCATTGCTATTTCAATAATTAATTTCCAGTGAAAAATGTGTAATTTTGATTACACATGTAATCCTATAAGTAAAATAGAATTTTGAGTTAGGATACATTCCAAATAAAACTGAATTAAAATTTTGCCCACATCAGATGGGCCCTGAGTGGACCCTGACTTATCTCAATAAAAGTTAGATAGGACTGGATGCGGCTATTACTTAAGAATACATTGGTGCAATACATTAGGATACAACAGTAAAAAAAAAAGTCTTATTTTATTATTATTTAAAAAATAATAACTGCTACAGTCATATATAAAATATTATAGCTTTTAAGAGTTACACATTTAATACAACTAAAATATGTTAATGCTTAAGTTTTAATAAAAAATAATAATTCCGTCATACTTTCTTCATAGAGTAATCCTATGACGTTTACAGCTTCTCTGCTTACTACAATTATAGGATTTTCCTCTGTGGTTTTAGGGAAAACTTGTGCCAGTCTGCTAGGTTCTAGTACTAAACGCCGGCCTTCATATACCAATTCTTGATTGTGTGAAGGTATTTTCGTCTGTTTGTAGACAAGTTCATTAAATACGGTAGTACTGTTAAAAGGGGGGAAAAACACATGTAAGAAAGAACTCCCAATCCATTAAAATAGCCAGAGGTAAGAGGGGAAAAAAATCTATTTAAAGGCAAACAAATCATAGACCTAGTTGACTTATGAAAATAAAATTATAGAAACACTTACTTATTATGATTGTGAATATAAATTTTGTGTGCAGTCATTTGTTGAAGAGAGAAGACATGAATAATTATCCGATGAAGTATGTCACTCGTCTCTGCAAAAAACTGATCAAATCCCCAACATTTTTCTTGATCCGCTTCAAGAATATTCGCAAGGACAGGTGTAAGCAGTACCTGCAATCCCCTAAAAGGTTACATAGAAAACAAATATTATATTGGATAAAGTATGATGGCATTCTTTCTGTTTCAGCCAAACTTAAATATACTAATTTTTATTATATAAGTAGTCCTTGATTTACGACCATAATTGAGCCCAAAATGTCTGTTGCTAAGCAAGACAGTTAAGTAAATTTTGCCCCATTTTATGAGCTTTCTTGCCAGTTGTTAAGTGAATCATTGCAGTTGATAAGTTAGTAACATAGGTAATAAGTGAATCTGGCTTCCCCATTGATTTTGCTTGTCAAAAGGTTGCAAAAGTTGATCACATGACCTCGGCACACTGCAACTGTCATAACTACATGCCAGTTGCAGTGTCCAAATTTTGATCATGTGATCATGAGTCTTAAGTGTGAAAAATGGTCATAAGTCACTTTTTTCAGTGCCGCTGTAACTTCAAACGGTCTCTAAATGAATAGTTGGAAGTCATAGTAATCTATACCTGAGCATTCTACTCAAATGTTAGAGTCTTTCTGGAATTATGAGCACATAAATTGCAATAATAAATATAAATTAATAAAATATTGTCATGCAAAGACTTTTTTTATGTTCAAGCAATACAATTAAGTCCTACTGCAAACTAGAATTTTCTTTTTCACTTATAACTCAGCAATGCAGATTACTCAAAGAAAGGATTCTCAGTCATTTCAAGCCCTGTGCATTATCTATTCCCCAAACTGCTAAAATCACACAAGATTTTTTTCATATTCACATGAGATCTTACGAGACATAGGAATCAACATTAAATTATGTAAGCAAATCAATGGTTTGACAAAACTTACTTAGAAAGACTACAGGAAACAGGCATATCACGACTCCATTCAATGGGACCATTTTCTGCTTTCTGTACTCCAGATATTGCACCAGAAGGTTTTCCAGTTATAATTTTATACCTTTGAGATATAAGAAATACCATAATCAGCAAACATACTCTATAATCAAAGTATGTAATAGTAATGTGAATTACAAAGCAACCTTAGGCAACTTTCTAACTCAGAACAACTAATTACATTTCTAAAGAAGTGGCATTTTAATTGTTATTGAACCATTTACCAACTGTAACAGGAAACACAGTTTTTAACTGTATAACATTTGGAACCATTAAAATTTGAATGAAGTGTTTTTCTTGAAAATTAAAAAAGTTTTAAAAAGTTATTTTTTTCAACATTTATATATACAGATAGTGAAACAAGTATCTATGAGACATTACAATGGCAATAATGTTTCTAGTGGATTATAGCCAGTAATGATAAGAGATCTTTCTATTTATAATGTGCACAGAGATCCATTAAAACAGGGGTCCCCAACCTTTCTGGGGAGGGGCAGGCACCTTTATGTGCTTATGCGTACACACGCAAATAAGCTGCGTGCGTGTGCGCACAAATTGGGGCCATGAGCATGCGTACTCCGTAAATGGGGCTGGTAGCGCCGGCTCGCAGCTTGGCTAGCGCTGGCGTGCGGCTTGCAGCTCGGCTAGTACTGGCGAGAATCTCATGGCTCAGCTAGCGCCGGCTCACAGCTCACAGCTCAGCTAGCACCAGCACGAGGTTCGCAGCTTGGCTAGCTCCGGCGAGAGGCTCGCAGCTGGCTAGCCCCAGCACAAGGGGGGTGAGTGCACACAGCCAGCCACTCACGTGGCCTGGTGGCCAAGAGACCATGGCCAGGTAGTGTGCCGTAGCCCTTAGGTTGGGGAGCTCTGCATTAAAAGGAAGGGAAGAGGTAATCTCTACTGATTTTTTTCATCTGCAGCCCCCACATCATGTCCTGTTCCGTTCCATACCTGCTTTCCAAGAAGAATATGGGACAAAAGAATCGGTAAAAATCAGATCCATTTTTCATTCTTGTAATGGAAACATTTTGTAAGTAGAATTCCATTTGCAAAAAATGAGGATCCAACTGAGGATCATTTGTTTGCCTCAGTCATCTATAATTATTGAAGAATCATACTCTACCTCAAACTAAAGAATGCAAATAATGTACACATAATTCAATGGCCTGATTTTTTTCCCAAAACTAATTTGTCTGGACAGAAAACGTTGGCTGATGTGTATTAAAGCTTTAAATTATTAAACTCATTATATTCAATACGGCAAAACCTTCTTGGCAATTCCCGTAAGGCAGTAGTAACTTATGAGTTGGTTTTAAAAGTACACATAAAATAATAGCTATTAGGTGTTTTATATATTGCCTCCAACATTGGAAAAAACATACTGAGTCAAAATGAGTGGGAATCTATTATTGAACTCATACTTATTCCATAACCATTTGGTTAGCTATTGAAGAAACATGATCACAGCAGGGCCTCTTTTATGTTAACTGATTTTTTGCAAAAATAATAATAATAATAATCTCTTCCTAGGCCGGCAATATTGCCATAACCAAAATGTCTTTCAGTTGCATATTTCTGGAATTGACCATTAAATCTATCCCAGATTGCTTCTTATGCCACCCAAAAACATTTTAATAATATTGTCTTTGGAAGTGAGATATGTCCTACATGCTATCAACAGTCTAATATTTAGACATAAACAGAAGAACTGAGCTTTATAAATATGCCAAATTAAATCTGCCTTCAACACAATTAAAAAACATCATTTCTACATATCTAAATGCAGTACATCCTATGTTTAGCCATGTTACAAATTATATTTGTTGCATCATATGAAAAATAAAAATAAATTGCAAAGCAAATAATGAACTCTCAAGCTTCCACTTACTCTTTCTGCTATGTATTCAAAATGGACAGTGATTTATATATGTATAAAACTGCTGCCTGGGGATAGCCCTAGATTGGGGCTGATACAGGCAAAAGATTTCTTCTTCCCATATTTGGGCCGACCGGGTGCAATCATAAAAAAAAACACTCAAGACATATCTCCTCCCCTGGTCTCTTCCCTCCGACACAGCTGACAAAGTGAGAAAGAGCCTGTGGCTTAGAGGTCAACACAGCTCCCTAACGCAGCTCAGGTTCGAATCTCAGAAGGGTGTAGCTGGCTGATGAGAGCTAAGGAGCTCGAAATAGCTATACCAGTTCCCCTTTAATTCTTTCTTAGCAATCCAAATTTAACACAAAAATGACTGTCGCAGTAGCGACTGCTGCCTGGGGATAGCCCTAGATTGGGGCTGATACAGGCAAAAGATTTCTTCCTGTATTTGGGCCGACCGGGTGCATCATTAAAAAAAACACTCAAGACATACATACATACATACATATATGTACAATGGTATAAAATCCTCGAACTCTGGGATGAATATAAACCAGCTGTTTATTGTTAAAAGAATAAAAACAATAAAAACAACTATTTACAAATCTAAAACAACCTTAGCTTTCGCTGGTCCACTGCCAGCGTCATCAGAGTGAGTGTTAGGGGTGGGGAGTTTTCTTATAAACCCTGCTGACTCAGTATTCTGCCCATTGATCGTGTGATAGGGCCGTCCGTCCTAACCAGCCGTAATTGCCTCAGTTGTCCCGCCTCCCCTCGCTTGCATTCCAGTTTTGCAACTTTCTTTCCTCCCGTTGTTCCTTTCTTTGTCCTTCCCACTCCTGTCAACCCTGCCTTTCCTTGCTGTGCCCCCCTCCTGGCATATCCATCTGTTCCGCCCGTCCTTCTTGCCCCCGGCCATCTGATGTTATTGCCGCTGGTCTATCTTCCAATCGCCCCCCCCGTGGTCATTGTGGGCTGCGCATCTGGATCTGGCATTATAGGTGCCCTTCCATTGTTGCCCCCTCCTTCCTCCCCCAGTATATCCACTTGTTGTTCCTGTCTTCTGCTGTTTATCCCTGTCAGTCCCATCTCCTCTGGTCTCTCTTTGCGCATGGGCGTGCGCGCGCGTTGCAATATCCTTTCCCCCTGCCTCGTCCGTACTCGATCAACCAGAGTGACTGCTGGATCATTCCCAGATCCGCTCTGTCGTCCGCGTCCAGCAGGTTGCTCTCCGTGCAGGCATGCGTGTGCGTTGCGGCGTTCTCCCCCCGCCTCGTCCATACACGATCAGCTGAAGTGTTTGCAGGATCATTCCTAGGTTTCTCCCACCGTCTGCGCCGGGCGAGTGGTTGTTCGTCCTGCTTCTCCTCCCCGCGGGTCGCGTTGTTCTCCTCCGCTCGTCGTTCTCCCCCCCCCCCGGCCTCAACAATTTGCCATGTATCCAGTCTCCTTTCATCCACAGGGGCTATAGTTGTTACCTTCTTTGGCTCCTCTCCTTGCGAGCGTGGTCTGCATTTTGGATTGCTCTTCATATGCTTTCAATGCTTGGTATGCCGGAGGTAGCTCTATATGCCGGTTGATCGAGCATGTATCCGAGAGCCAGGCCTCCCTGAGCAGACGGCCTCCTTTGGAGGCATCCTGGGCGATGGCTTCTGCCCCCATGAAATCGAACGAGTGGCCATTATTGATCATGTGCGTCCATATCTGTGAGTACTGTTCCTGCCTTTTGCAAAACTGGAATGCAAGCGAGGGGAGGCAGGACAACTGAGGCAATTATGGCCAGGATAGGATGGACGGCCCTATCACATGATCAATGGGCAGAATACTGAGTCAGCAGGGTTTATAAGAAAACTCCCCATCCCTAACACTCACTCTGATGACGCTGGCAGTGGACCAGCGAAAGCTAAGGTTGTTTTAGATTTATAAATAGTTGTTTTTATTGTTTTTATTCTTTTAGCAATAAACAGCTGGTTTATATTCATCCCAGAGTTCGAGGACTTTATACCATTGTACAGATATGCCTGGGATTCGTATTTTTATAGTTATTAGGGACATATATGTATGTATGTATGTATGTATGTATGTATATATGTATATATATATATGTGTGTGTGTATGTGTATATGTATACTTTCTTTTGAGAGCAGGCAACAGAAATTCATTTTTAATGTGTGCCAGTGTGCCCAATTAAAAAATAACAATAAAGTTTATCTTATCTATCTTATCTTAATATTGTAAGGATACAA
Source organism: Azemiops feae (assembly GCA_023970755.1). NCBI lineage: Eukaryota > Metazoa > Chordata > Lepidosauria > Squamata > Viperidae > Azemiops > Azemiops feae. The sequence continues at coordinate 416,506 of JALGBA010000244.1, forward strand.
GAATGTAATAGAATCCCCCAAAAAAATGTTTCTAGAAATTGTCTATTTTTTTCTCAAATTTCATGTAGACAATTTAGTTGGTAGTTGGTGACAGAACATTTATTCTGAATTACCTACATCACTTCCTTATTTCTACGTGGCCCTTCAAAAGGTCGAAATGGTAGACTTCCAGTTGCAGCATGATAAAAAGTCACTCCAATGCTCCACAAGTCAACTGTTGCTCCATACTTCTTTTGGTGGTCCTTCCGCAATACTGCTCGCTCATACATGTCAGGATGCTCGAGTACAAAGAGGAAAACAATACACGACATAAAAACCCTATGGATATATTACAGAGAGCACCAGAGACCATAGCTTTCTAGATACTATTTTCCGTAAAACAGAGTATAAGATTCTACTGGGTGAAATTCTACAGGTTTGAGTATTTTATTTCACAAAAATGAATTAATGGCAGAATACAAATTAAATAAAGCAAACAAGATTTGCCATAAACAGAAGCTACTGACTTTTATATAAAATCACCAGCTTAACCTGACAGAGGTTTTCTAAACTAAAACAAACTCTAATATGAACAAAGTTACCAGTGTATCTCTTTAGCAGCAGTTATCTTGTCAAAAAGAGAAATAATTAAAATAAATTTGTTCACATTAATTTTTAATTTTCTTCTCTACATAAATGAAATGAGGGAGTTTTTTTTAATGGGATACTTTTTTGTAGAATGTTTGATAGGTTTGTTTGGAATTTCAATTGTGATCAATTTTGCATAAAACAACTTTTTGATTGACCTGTGCATTTTAAAATATGATACTCAGGATGTGTGATTTGATCCCGGACTTTTAAAAACTGATATATATTTTGGTTTGCTTGTTGTTTGTGAATCATCCATTATACCGTAGTATTATTTCAAAGCAATAATTATTGTTTGTTTAATAAACTAAAATCTGTTTAATAAATTAAAATTTCTATTTAGGAGTCATTAAGCAAAAGAAAAAACACTGCGCTTACCAAATATTCTTCTGTTCCATAGAGAGAGACAAACTGTTCATCATCATCCAACTCCCTAGCAGCCCCAAAATCTGTTAGCTTATAAACTGATTGACCATCTTCACCTATAACACGCATTATATTGCCTGGTTTGATGTCACGATGCACTATTCCATTTTCTCGAAGATGGTTCATACCAGCCACTTAAATATAAACAATAAATTAAAAATAAATATCTGTAGATTGCAAAATTATGTAGGCTTGATAAGAAACATGGTACCGTATTACAACTGTAGGATATTTGTATCTTATTTTCAATTATTTTATTTCAACGTGAATTAATAAATGCCAAGAAGGAATGAATTATAGACAAAAACTTTGGTTTTGCAAGAGATTATAGCAAGCCAATTTGGGTTGTAAGACTTCTGCATATGATAAATATACAGTACACACATTTTAACAATAAAATGAAAAATAAAGAAAGCACATAACAAGTAAACCAAGTTTTACAGACATCTAAACATCTTTAGCAGACTTTCAAAGCAGAGAATTTCAAATCTAGATATTTTCAGAGTAGTCTTGCTCTCTTTTATCGTACACTGAAAATATTTTTTGGAGAGGAAGGTACCTGCCAGGACAAATCCCTGCAGTTTTCTTGGTGAATTTTTATGGAAGTGGTTTTTCACTGCCTGCTTCTAGAATTGAGAGAATATGACTTGTCCAAGGTCATCCAGATGGCTTTGGGCCAAAGGTAGGACTAGAACTCATGGTCTCCTGATTTTTATCCCAGAACATTAATCACTAAACAAACTGGTTCTCAAATATACTTCTAATGCTGTATAAACAGTGGTGGGATTTAGCCGGTTCGCACCGGTTCGGCAGAACCAATACCTAATGTATCTTCAGTTCAGCGAACCAGTTGTTAAAATGGCACTTGAAAAAAGCAAAGTCATGTGCACATCTGCCTCGCGCTTGCCCTGCGTCCGCCATGCTCTCCACAGCGCACTGCAGCTTATCTGAGGCTGCCGGCCAGGCACAGAAGCACACTGAAAACAGCGGAGTCTGTGTGCGCGTCCGCTACGTGTTCACCCATCATGCCACGAGGATTGTTGCGCCGATCACACCGGTTCCAACACTCGTGGCTGGAAGCCGCATGGCTGATTGCGCCGATCGCACGCCGAGCCGTACAGCCTCCTGCAGCAAGCGGCGGCACTGGTGCAATCGGCACCCAACAAGAGGCACCTCCACCCTCGCCACAGCCCTGCGGCAGCCTGAATCCAGGACTTATGGAAACCCAGGAGGAGCCTGGCAGCAGCTTGCCCGCACATTCCTTGATCCAGAGGACTTGGAGTCGGGGCGCCTCTGCCAGTCAGCAAGAAGCCGAGCCACAAGCGCCACAGCAGCCTAGCCAAAATTGGCGCCGCCAAAGCCGGCCTGGTGCCTAGCAAGAATCTGTACCGCCCACCTCCTCCCATGTCTCTGCCTACGTGCTCAGCCTGCTACCCCTCAATTCTAGCTGGGTGATCGATTTAGCGAAGGCACCGGGGTGTGTGTGTGCTGCTGCAGATTCCCCATGCATGAGAAGTTGGCGAAGGAGGAAGGCGAGTGGCAGCCCCAGCGGCAAGAAGGACCACCGAAAAGAGCAGTCTGATGGGTGAGCGCGTAGCAGGCATGCACAATGACTCCGCTGTTTTCAGTGGCCCTTCTTGCCGCTGGGGCTGCCGCTTGCTTCTTCCTTCGCCAACTTCTCGTGCATGAGGAGGAAGGCAACCGGCAGCCCTAGCGGCAAGGGCCGCCGAAAACAGCAGAGTCTGTGTGTGCGCCTGCTACAAGCTCACCCGTCAGCCGTGCTCTCCACGCCTCGGATCAGCTGTAGCGCGCTGTGGAGAGCATGGCTGATTTGGGCAAGGCAGGCACACACACAGACTTCGTTCTTTTCGGCCCTTCTTGCCACTGGGGCTGCCGCTTGCCTTCCTTCTTCACCAACTTCTCATGCACGGGGAATCTGCAGCCCCCGCCTTCCCCCCCATGCCTTCACTAAATCAATCACCCGGCTAGAAATGAGGTTTAGCGGGCTGAGTGCGCAGGGGCACAGGGGGAAGTGGGCAGTGCAGATTCCCTGTGCATGAGACCGGATTTTTTTTTCCCCGCTGCCGGATTTTCACTGCCATACTGTTTAAGTTTCTTTAAAGTTTACTTGATGCAGAACGGGAAGGATCTGCATTCTGCATTAAGTAATCTTTAAAGAAACTTAAACAGTATGGCAGCGAAAATCCGGCAGTGGGGAAAAAACCCCGGTGTTTTGAGACGCCAGACTGGCCTGCATTCATCCGCTTCCAATCCCCTTGCTTGCTGCAAAGCCAAATTGGCGTCCTCAGGCCGCTCGTTCCAGCCCATTTCCGAGCCGGTCCAAAAGCGAAGGGAATGTTCCCACCCCACCCAATCGCTGCGGAGCTTCGTTTCCAAAGATCCTCTGCACAGGCTCCGGACAAACCGAGATCTGGGACTGAAAAAGCAGCAATAGGAGCGAAGGGTTTTTCAAAGGAGGAAGAAGGAGAAAGTGGAAGAAGTTACTGCCGAACAGGCGAGGCGTGACAGGTGTCGGGGTGTGATAAGCCTGGCTGCAGGGGCCCTTCGGCACGGTAAGCGGGAAGCATGGGGCAACTGCCCCCCTCCCCCACCTGCCTCGGGGCAGCGCCCCTCCGCCTTTCCCCCTGCAGAGAACTGGTTGTTAAATTATTTGAATCTCACCACTGTGTATAAACAACAAATGCTTCCAATCGGTTTTATGGAACAGTAATGTCTCTGCTGAGCTGATTAAGCTTTTAAGATCAGCAGTCTGATTTGGGCCCAGAATAATAATTCCAATTCCAATTCCAATCATTTATCTGCCATATTTTGGACTAGCTGCATTTTTAGTCCATTCTTTAAAATGTAGTTCCAGATAACCTGGTTATGTGAGATATGTGTCACCCTGTCTGCATCAACTTTGCCAAAAGAGGCATACAACTGGTGCAACAAAATTAACGGAGTCAGAATGTACATGGCCACTGTGGGAACATGTTATTTGTAGTTTTACATATTAGAGATAAACTCCTGTTACACAGTTTGGAAAATGTGTGCCCACTGCAGTTAAATGAAACTATACCCAAATTGTTATTTTACAAATCAAGCACATTCTAATTAAGTTAAGTAGATGAGTATTGAATGCCAAAAAATAAAATCATACACTAGACTACATAGTATATTTTAATTTTAGGCCCTTAGGTGTTATTGGACCATAAATCCTAAAATGAAAATAATAATCAAAAGAATATTTGGAGGTTAAAAGTTGGAACAAGTACAATAAACATATATCTAATGATGTAACTGTCAACATACCAACATCTCTCAATACAATTAAAAATTCTGTTTCTGGCAATCCATAAGCATTAGATGGCTCTTCCAAAACTGTATATAAACTGCCACATGGACAAAATTCCATAACAAGGACTTTATGTCTAGAGGTTGTCTAGGGAAAAAAGTTTTAATTTATATTAAAGACTTTACAAAATCAGAAATACAGTGAAGTATATATTATGCCTTAGATTAATGAGCTAACCTATGTCCAAATCTATAAGACTTGTTTATTTATATAATTTAATTATGAACTGAAATGTAATTAATTTTATCATGTAATTCTGCACAAACAATATCAGAAAAGGCTTAGCATTATAAAACTTCGCATTACAAAACTAAGTGTAGTTTCCTCTTGGCGTCTCTAGCTCCTTTTGATCTTCTGAAGTTGAGAAACTTTCAATTTTATTTCATATTATGATAGACTATCATGTTGTTTGAATCCAAACAAATTATTATTGTTCTTAAGTAAGATTAATAAAAGAACATCAATGTAAACATTTCCTTTCCTTTCGTTAAGCAAAGTTTAGGGACTATGAAAGATACATTAATCTATAACCAATGAAAGCATGTGCAAATTTTCTAATCTCTTTCTTGTGGGCATTCCAGAAGAGGAAGCAGGGAGATTAAGTTCATTTTCATAACATTACATTATTATATTTCAACATGTCCTTATGAATCTCAGAATAAAATTAAGGAAGTGGCATACTGAAATCTAACAATCAAAATGCAAAACATGAATTGCTCTTTAGTAAAATATATGCACAATACATAATAATTACCTCTTCTTCTATGGCAAATAATTTGACAATGTTCTTGTGATTCAGTTTCTTTAACACTTCAAACTCCCTCATCTGAACATCCACTGGACGAAGGAAGCTAAAGTTATTAAATACTTTGACAGCATACAAGTCTCCAGTTTTCTATAAGAAACATTAGGTTCATTTAGAAAAAGCCCAGAATCATTAAAATGATCATCTCTGAAAAACAATGTCCATTTAAATTTTAATATTAATGACATTTTTGAAAATATTTATGGAATATTTATCTGACAAAAGTTACAAGATCTCTGTTATTAAGACACATCTGCTTCACTTCTAATAGGTAAGGTGATAAATGCCATTCAATATGAGAAATTAAGAAAAGATTGTTATGTTGAGCCTAGGCAAAAATCTTTTCAGATGGCAGAATTCTATTTTTATACAAACCTTGTGTCGTCCACGGAAAACATTCGCAGTAGCTCCTTGTCCCAGTATATCTGATAGAAGCCACAGATAATTTGATGTACTCTGCATATTTGCTCCCAATTAGTGAAATCTTATTAGGATTGAAATACAAAACATAACTTCATGAATTAAGTTGCCAATATGTCCAAGACAATGTATGAACTATTCTTATTTTGGGTCTATAGAAAATATTCCTGTAAGATATTTTTAACTGACATCAGAAATAGCTTTTCTGCTGTTCATATAAAAATACTCTAGCTTAAACAAGTTGCTGCAAGGGTATTTACTTTTGTATTAAAAACTGAAGAATAAAAAAGCATAAACTTATTGCGTCGGTATAAATACCTTATTTTCTAAATAGCAAGCCACTTGGACCATGTACTGTATATCTCAACACACACTCATACTTAAAGTATTTAGCCATCATAAAATTCCCCTGAACTAAGCTTGACTCCTGCTGACGACATGTTTTCTTGGCAACAATACAAAACTGCTTTGTCATTGCTTTTTTTCAGGATGTCGTTTGAATTACCCAATCTACTGTAGTTTACAACCATACAACCTCTCCCATTCAAATACTAACCTGATCTAAACCTGCATAGCTTTCTCAAGATCAGTTTCTCAAGATGTTGCCACCTGCTGTTACCAAAAGTTTATACCTTTATGGAATTAACATGGAGAAACATGCTTTTTTCAAACATAGAAATAATTATCAATGCTATACAGTAATCTGCATCTGCTGATCAGTAACACTATTAATAAATAATATAAAAGCAGTATAAATATGGAAACATGCATAATAAGAAATGGAATAGTTAGAAAATTATTCAACAGTGAGCAGGACAAGGAAATTCAACAAGGAAATCTGATATCTGCTTAATTGCTTAATATTAATAGATAAAAGTACAAAATGTTCTATAATGACCTAAGTCATGTGTTGCTTAAGGATGTGAATGTCTGTACACTTTTGTATGCTGATAATGCCATGCTGTTGGCTGAGAAAAGTGAATATACACAGTAAATATTAGAGTGTGCGATAAAAGGATTAAAGATGAAAATTAGTATATCAAATGCTAACATATTTACTTTATTCGGTCAAACTTACAGGCCACTTTAACCTTGCAATACAGTTGTTTTTGATAATGAAAACTGAGTGGCTGATTGCAAACATAAATTATGTAAAACTAGAGGGAATTTTGGTAGAATGGATGGAGAAAGTTTAAGATATACAGACACTCATAGAAAGGTATCTGTTAATTTAGGTTTTTTGTGACACATGAATATTTAAAGGAACAAAAATAGTTGCATATAAAAACATGCTTCTCACTTCTCACTACAGAAGCACTAATAGAGCATGTCAGACAAAAGATGTAAGTTTAATGTAGGAGGAATACCTGTTACACAGCAAGAAAACAGAATCAAGAATAAGGGTTGATAAGGACTGAATGCAAAAGTGAGCGAGCAGTAGAAAGCAAGCAATATGAAATGGTTTAAACTGGTGGTTCTCAATCTGTGGTCCGCAGACCCCTAAGGGGTCATGATGTCGTCACAGGGGTCCACGAAGAAATGTTATGATTTAAATCTTAAGTCTTGGTGGTCCATGGCCATGGTCCGTGGCCACAATAGGTATTTACAGGGAGTCCATTGTGAAGAAAAGGTTGAGAACCACTGGTTTGGTTCATTCAAGAGAATGAATGAGAACAAAATTGCAAAACAATTATGAGGTATGAAAGAATATGCTGAGAGGAGTGAAAACTGAGAAGCTTGGAACCAGATAGAGTTGATGGGAACCTCACACAGAGAAATGAGAAATTAAAAAACTAAGAGCAATATATAAATCAGCATCTGGACATGGTGAATACAAGAATGGCATTCAAAGATAGTAAAATATAGAAAGTAATAATGAATGGTTGTTGGTATATCCTAATTTTATTTCTTTTTTCCTTCTCTTGTTTCCTGGCTTAAATTGAGACCAGTCATTAAACAAGGATTATCTGTACCACAAACTGCTAACTTTACAATCCATCTATTGCAGAATCTCCAATCTTTCCGGCTTTGCAGACCAGCAGGGAATGGGAGAGGGGATGGTTCTCTCGTGCATGCAGTTCCATTTATGCAAGTGGTAAGTGTGAGTGCCAACTGCTCACACAAATGGAGCTTCCCACAGGAATACAAGTGCCTGCTGCTTGCACAAATGGAGCTTCCCGCAGGAGCGCCCACCACTCAAGCACACTGTGTGTGCTTGTGGCTCACCTGCCGCTTGTGCGGCCCAGTTCCAAACAGGCCTCGGCCTGGTACCAGGCCACAGCAGGGAGTTTGGGACCCCTGATCTAGTGCCATCTCAGATAGATTTACTTAGAAACCATCCTAGGGGAGCAAGGACATATCTAATTTTAATAATATTTTCTATTAATTAAATATATTCTAGCAAATAATAGCAAAAACTTCATATTCTCCATCTATGATTAGCCAAACGAGAGTTGTTTCAGTTAATAACTTGAATGCTGGTATAAATTAAGCTATAAAACAGATTTAAATGACTATATAGTGTACATAATCTTCTAAAAATGAAATCTATCTATTATTAAACCTGAATCTGTATATATTAAGGGCAAGTTACACAACAAATGGATATTTTTTTTCTAGAAAATTAAAGAGTTATCACTAGTATCAACCAGTCTTTATTTTCAGGAGGACGTCAAACATATTCTTAGGAAAAGAATGCCCTATTTAGTGTCAGTTCATACTTACGGCAGCACTGAAAAAGTAGCTTTACAAATGGTCCTCAAATTTATGGCTACAGCAGCATCTCTGTAGTCATGTAATCGCCATTTGTGAGCTTCATAACAAGCTTCCAAGAGGCAAAGTCAATAGATTTACTGGCAGTAAGTCGCAAGTTGCGGACATCTGATGTCTTGCTTAACAACTTTGGATGATTTGCTTACTGACCACAGAGGAACCAACACTAAGTTCAACATGGTAATGTGATGTTTTGCTTAATGACCCTATTGCTCAATAGAGTTGTTAAGTGAGGACTACATGGTAGTTAAGAAATAAGGCAAGTACTTCCTTTCCCCAAGATTATGAATGTGAGAAGGAACACTGATATAATAGAGAACAAGGCTGGAGAGGGTAAAAGAGTGTAAGCAAGGAGATATTTCTTTCAGACATACTTGCACATTTAAGCACAAGCTTAAATTTACAATATACCAGTAGAAGTTTATATGCTAATCATCTCTTACCTTAAAGAGCCCGTGAATTATCTTTGTTATATAATATCATGCTTGCAATAAGGCAATATAAATCCTCCATTACAACGCTAAAAGCATGAAAGCTGCTTCTTACAGGCAGGTGATTTCATTATATTATGCATGTTACAATAAGCACCATGCCATGAGATGTAAGAGTAAAGATACAGATGCATAAGAGTCAGAATAGGAGACCCGATCGCCTATCACAATTCTGGACAACCAAGTCAATCAAGAAAAATAAGGCTTTGCGGCAAGCCATCAATAGGTAGGAACCCGAAGCTAGGTGGATGGAAACTCTAATCCAGGGGTCTTCAAACTTGGCCCTTTTATGACTTGTGGACTTCAACTCCCAGAATTCCTCAGCCAGCGTGCCTGGCTGAGGAATTCTGGGAGTTGAAGTCCAGAAGTCATAAAAGGGCCAAGTTTGAAGACCCCTGCTCTAATCCAGCCGACTTGAGACCACCAGGCACAAAGCGACGGAACCGCTTTAGCTGCCGAAAACCTAGAAATAAGCCCTATTACCCAGAACAGACAGGCACAAGCTCGAATCAGTTCCGCAGAGGTTAATTTTGTTTCCTTGGAAAGCTTCCACTGCTTCCAGAATATGAGTCCCCGGAAGTGGCAGAACCAAGATTTTTCCAAAGCCTCAGGAATTTTGCTTCTGAGAGAAGCTTTCATCCACCCCTACTGAGGCGCGGTGCCGGACTTCCCTAACTGAGGCCTACCAAGCTGGCCCCAAATGCCCTCCCCTTCCAAGGGATTTGTCATTCAGTCCTGGCCACGAAGGGCTAAGCTCCGCGACGCGTTTCCTGGCCCTTTGCTCGTCTTTACCTTCACGCCGTCCAGACGGTCCAAGCAAAGGCGCGCGGCTTTATCTTCTCAAGCGCCTTCGCCCAACCGCCCCCCCCCCCCGGCAGTCGGCGAGCGCGGCAACGACTTCCTCCCCTACCCCAAAGCCCACTCCGGCTCTCGCTCACTGCCCAGCTTCCCTTTCGTTTCCGGCTTCCTGGCTACGTAGGAGGCGGAGCAGACCAGACCGAGGCTGGAGCCTCGGTGTACGCCTCCTCTGCAGCTTTGCTGTTGGGATCGTCCACGCTCTATCCCGCGTACAGTGGGAATTGCGACGCACAGGTGTCCATAAGTTTGCAGCTTTTATTTGTATTGAAGCAGACACAGAATATGTGTGGGGGGTGTATATATCTACGAACATGCATTTTACTACTAAAATAGTTTTTCTTTACATAGGACTTGCTCCCAAGAAAATTTCCCAGTCAAAAACGTTTGAGTATCACATAAAACATACCAAAGGAAACAATTACACATATTTATAATAGTTTACTTTTTTCTTCGTTCAATCCTGTCGGAAGACTCCCTAACGAGTCCGTAGTTTTGGCATTTCAGAAGAGATTTGCATTGCCTCCTTCCTAGGCTGAGAAAAAATGACTAGCCAAAATCACCCAGGTGGCTTTGTGCCTGTCTGCCAGTTTATAGCCAATGCCTTAATCACTACGCCAAACTGACTCTCCAGTTGTGTATGTAGTTTTATATATTGGGCATGCGTTCACACAGGATGATATTACTTTCATTTTTTCTGGGCCTTGATGTATTGTTTACTTCAGTCCTTTCTGCAGTCTTAGCTGCAACAGATTTAATAATCGTCACAAAACATAATTATATAGAAATAAATTGTGAGATTGTACTTTTTATGATTTTACTCAGTTATTAAGCTGTTCTGTTTAGCATTAGTATAAACATTAGTATTTTACAACATGTCTAATGGACCAATGTGGCCATTTTTGAAACTGAGTAAGATGAAAAACAAGGATTCTAGTCTTAGTCCTTCAGGCAATATTAACAACCTTCTGGGTCATTTCACTGCACTAGTGCAACAACTAACACAAGAAGTCTGTTTATACAATTAAAGCAACTTTTTTTGGTTTTTACAATGACTGGTTATCCAACTATACTATTGTGCTTTATCTGCAGTAAACACAATGCAGCAATGGCTTCAGTGAAATTGAAAAGATACCTAGCTGAAAATCATAACCCTTTGAAAATAAAGGTATTGATTATTTTTAGTTATTGGAATATCGAAACAGAATAAAGCTGTGGAAGGGCTCAGAAAACAGATTATTTAATAGAACTTCTTGCCCATAAAAGAAAAAAGTCATGAAGTGAAAACCTTATTATACCAAATAAAATGCTAGGACAAGATGTCGGATGAGAAGTTGAAAAGCTCATTAAGGTCTCGTTGTTTTCTGTGGTTATATGTTGGAATAGAATGTTAAGGAGATGACCAGAAGTTTGCTTTAGCAGGCCCCCAATCATCTCTTCTTTGAAAACAATCCTTAGGATCCTGCTCCGAAAAGCAACTGTTATGATAGTTAAGAGATACTGAGTAAAAGAGGCAAGAAAATAGTTTAAAAACAGTTTGTTCTAAAAGTCCAGGGAACTCTGGAATGTGCTATTCCTCCTTTAGATCATTCCCTAAAAGATTGGGTCCAGGAGAAAAGTATTCTGGAATTCTCAAAATAGAAAGAATGACACATAACTAGAAGAAAGCTTTATTGAGTCTTGTAAAGATAGCTTTATGTACCCAAGATGAATTGTGTCCTTCATTGTTTACAGAGCTTCTAAAATAAATATAAAAATTCTGTTCAATTACCAGTTTTTGAAAAAAGGAGTTAAACAACAATTCTATTCAGTACAGACAGCTGACTTAATGGCCAACATATAAAAAATACTTTAAGACAGTTTAACAATTTCATTGAATAATGTTTATTTGTTTGTGTAAAAAGATAGTGCCACATACTATTTCTTATCAATCTATTAATAACGGTTTTTCCTGTGTTTAGTCCATTCAAAGAAAGATCTATCTACAAATAGAGTTTTATTTTATTCCACAATACATGAACAAATGAATCTTGTTTCTAATATGCATATATTTATTTTAAAATGTACACAATTTATAACAATTTCTATGTAATTTGGAGAAATTTATACACACTTTAATTTCAAAATAAAAAAGCATTTTATTTTTGCTTTTTTAATTACAACATATAGTTATCCAATATATTGTTTGAAAGAATCAGGCATCTTGTGTTGTCTTTATGCCTTTATGTGCATCAGCCAGCAAAGTATAGGCAATTTTCCTGTATATGTAAAAAGGCTAATACATGTATGATTTATGAACAGAGAAACTAAAAAAATAAAATAAATTGAATGGCACAGAAGTTAGCATGCCTATAAATTAATATCTGGAGTTCCTGATTAAGGGAGACAGGCAGAAATTCCAGTAGATTCCTCAGGGTTTTGCTCTTTGAAAGAATACCTGTTTAAGAAAATATATCACATGAGTTAAAAAAAACTGAAAAAATCAAATAGAAAGGGATTGTATTATTGACAGAAGCAAATTTGGAACACTACAGCAAATTTCTTCGATGTAATGGAAGGTAATAGGTTGGCACAGAGCCTCCAAGTTGGGCAGGATATAGTATTACAATCTATTGATTCATAACATGAAAAACTAATGTTCTTCATATATACAGTGGGGCAAAAAAGTATTTAGTCAGCCACCAATTGTGCAAGTTCTCCCACTTAAAAAGATGAGAGAGGCCTGTAATTGTCACCATAGGTAGACCTCAACTATGAGAGACAAAATGAGAAAACAAATCCAGACAATCACATTGTCTGATTTGGAAAGAATTTATTTGCAAATTATGGTGGAAAATATGTATTTGGTCACCTACAAACAAGCAAGATTTCTGGCTCTCACAGACCTGTAACTTCTTCTTTAAGAGGCTCCTCTGTCCTCCACTCATTACCTGTATTAATGGCACCTGTTTGAACTTGTTATCAGTATAAAAGACACCTGTCCACAACCTCAAACAGTCACACTCCAAACTCCACTATGGTGAAGACCAAAGAGCTGTCGAAGGACACCAGAAACAAAATTGTAGACCTGCACCAGGCTGGGAAGACTGAATCTGCAATAGGCAAGCAGCTTGGTGTGAAGAAATCAACTGTGGGAGCAATAATTAGAAAATGGAAGACATACAAGACCACTGATAATCTCCCTCGATCTGGGGCTCCATGCAAGATCTCACCCCGTGGGGTCAAAATGATCACAAGAACGGTGAGCAAAAATCCCAGAACCACACGGGGGGACCTAGTGAATGACCTGCAGAGAGCTGGGACCAACGTAACAAAGGCTACCATCAGTAACACACTACGCCGCCAGGGACTCAGATCCTGCAGTGCCAGACGTGTCCCCCTGCTTAAGCCAGTACATGTCCGGGCCCGTCTGAAGTTTGCTAGAGAGCATTTGGATGATCCAGAAGAGGATTGGGAGAATGTCATATGGTCAGATGAAACCAAAGTAGAACTGTTTGGTAGAAACACAACTCGTCGTGTTTGGAGGAGAGAGAATGCTGAGTTGCATCCAAAGAACACCATACTTACTGTGAAGCATGGGGGTGGCAACATCATGCTTTGGGGCTGTTTCTCTGGAAAGGGACCAGGACGACTGATCCATGTACAGGAAAGAATGAATGGGGCCATGTATCGTGAGATTTTGAGTGCAAACCTCCTTCCATCAGCAAGGGCATTGAAGATGAAACGTGGCTGGGTCTTTCAGCATGACAATGATCCCAAACACACCGCCCGGGCAACGAAGGAGTGGCTTCGTAAGAAGCATTTCAAGGTCCTGGAGTGGCCTAGCCAGTCTCCAGATCTCAACCCCATAGAAAACCTTTGGAGGGAGTTGAAAGTCCGTGTTGCCCAGCGACAGCCCCAAAACATCACTGCTCTAGAGGAGATGTGCATGGAGGAATGGGCCAACATACCAGCAACAGTGTGTGCCAACCTTGTGAAGACTTACAGAAAACGTTTGACCTCTGTCATTGCCAACAAAGGATATATAACAAAGTATTGAGATGAACGTTTGATATTGACCAAATACGTATTTTCCACCATAATTTGCAAATAAATTCTTTCCAAATCAGACAATGTGATTGTCTGGATTTGTTTTCTCATTTTGTCTCTCATAGTTGAGGTCTACCTATGATGACAATTACAGGCCTCTCTCATCTTTTTAAGTGGGAGAACTTGCACAATTGGTGGCTGACTAAATACTTTTTTGCCCCACTGTAACTTTAAAATGCAATGCTTTATCCTTCCAAGAAATAATATTGCAGTATTTTAGTGTCATACATTTAATTATGGATTTAAACTTAATATAATGCACTATGAACAAATAATTGGTAATTGGTAATAATCAGTAATTTTCTTGAATACCATTTTAAAGTAAAACATATTTATGATGTGCATTTAATTGTGTTAGATACAATTTAAATAATAACTTCTAAGAGTCTAATTATATAATACCAATTTAAAACTCTTCCTTAGATTTATTAACCAAGATGAAAGCAATTCCAGTTTAGATGTTGAGGACATAGTGAGTGAAACTGACTTCTATTATTCATCTATCCTTAGTCTTTTAAAATTTGCTCCCTCATATGGTCGAATATCAACAAAAAAATTTGTAAGTCAAAAATCTTTCAATGAGTTTTCTTTATAAACAATTCTTTTGAAATTCTGTGTAGCAGTTTCACATAAGTTAAAGTAAGAAAGCCTCAGACTCTCACAGCCCCAAATATTTTGTGTATTCAAATGTCTACAAATAAGCATCTATATGTAGTTGCTCACATACAGGTGTTCTGTGATCTGCCACAATCAGGGGACCCTTCCTTGCTAACCCTGCTGAACATGTGAATCTGAGCAGCCAGGGTGACCTATCTCGTAACTTGTAATGAGGCTTGTATGACCATTTTTTAAACCATATGAAGCCTCTTCATGTGATACAAGAAATCTTCTGTATTGACACATTCATCATTCTTTCTACAAAAAAATATAATGGGTTGAACCACATTGGTACATCTATAGCATGTTATTATGAAGCACTTATTCATATAATCATCTTTACTTCAACCATCACTCAGTTCCACCTTTTTCAAGAGCAATATGCATACAAAGACAACAAAGGCAGAGAGAAAGTATCAGAGACAATAAATATAGCTGAATTGCTTAAATATTCACCATACAGTTCACATGCTATTTTTCATATTTACAAGGGTTCAAGTCTGTTGAAAGTCAAAAAATAAGCATGAATTTCACCTACCTTTAAGTAGTTTTTAAAAACTTTAGCATCAGGCTGCTGAAGTGCTTGACAGAACTCCTATATGAAAAAAAAAATCAAAAATTCTAAATTAGAAAAATACATACTTGAAAATTATCCAATCCGTTGCAATCTTACCTTTTTCAAGAACCAGTATTGATTAGATGCCGCTGCTTGCTATGACAGTACCTCTAATACTAGATGTAAAATATAACCAATTCTCAATAATCTAATTGGTAATCCTAGCAGGCAAGAACACACTATCCATATTTGCACCAATTAGCTCCATGAGAGGAGGCAGAAGGCAAAAATCTGGATTCAAGTCATCATAATCAGATAACAGTTCACGAATGTTAGGGTTTTCATGCACTAAACCAGGGTCAACCAGGATCAGTACTGTATTACAATTTTTCATGTAATTTGGTTATCTATTTGGACAGTTAGTATTGATTCCTTAAAAACTCAGATTAATACACTGTTCCAAAGACCAATAACCTTCTTGCAATTACTTGAGCCGATACTTCTCGAATGAAAAACTCTGTAAGACTTAGAAAAATTTTAAACTAAATCAGCTTCAGAATATGCCCGTCTACTGCCAAGGCCACATGTACTGGATAAAAAAAAACCCTCTAACCTGTATTATTTCAGGGGCTACTTGCAATGAAGGAAGATATTCCTGTTGCAGATACTGGATACATTCAAGCCCCTAGAAAAAAAACACATAGGTGTTTTGACAGTGATTAGATATTTTATTATTTCAAATGTGCTCCATTTTACTTGATTACAGCATGTTGACAAGATTACAGATTAACACTAATGCCAATCAAGACTGAAGACTATAAAAACAAATGAAAAGACATTTCAGTCACTTTTAATCATTGTGACAGATTGGAAATTTACCATTTTTAATATAAAAATTCTAAAGAGATATTCTGACAAAAAGTGCTCCTTGCAATTATATGTGGTACCATTCAGCAATTCTGACATGATAAAGAAAATTCACTAGTTCTGCAATCAGCCATTATGCAAATTAAGCTTAAACAAGCAGGCACTGAGTATGAGTAATTTATTTCATTAAACTACATTGAGGAAGTACAATCGGGTTTCCCCGAAAATAAGCCCTATCTCGAAAATAAGCCCTAGCTTGCTTTTTACACGTGCATCCAATATAAGGTCTACCCCAAAAATAAGCCCTAGTTTTGGGGCAAGGTGCAAGCATAAAAATCAAGCTAGGGTGGGGATGGGTGGGTGGAGCTGCCCCACGTGCCCAGTACCCACTTACCTTAGGACCGCTGCAGCCAGGTCTCCCAGGCACCAACACCTGTTGCGCTGCTGCTTGAGTTCTTCTGCAGCTGCTTGCGGCCACACACATGGTGCATTGCGCCACTGCTGCCAGTTGTGGCAAGAGGCCACGAGACTCGTCGCGCCAATCGCACTGCTGCCGCCGGTTGCAGGAGGCCGCATGGCTCATTACACCGATTGTGCCAGTGCCACCGCTCACAGCAGGTGCCTGCGAGGCTCTTTGTGCCCATCACAATGCGCCACGTGGCTGCAGAAGAATTCGGGCAGCGGCGCAACAGGTATCAGGGCATGGGAGGCCTGGCTGTCCTAAGGTAAGACATTCCCGGAAAATAAGACCTGCTGCCTTTTTTGGAGGCAAAAAAAATATAAGACCAGCCGGGTCTTATTTCCAGAGAAACAATAGGTTTCAGTTTGCTATCTGGATTTCTGATAGTGCTATTGCCAGAACACAATTGGAAATTAAAATGGAGAAAAACTGTCAAAATAAGTTATCCAAAATTCCTCAGTAAGACAAGTTTCAAATAAAATATTATTTTCAGGTTCCTTACCCTTTTGAGATGAATTGTTTTTAATGTCACTGCACATTCTGATAAAGCCTATTAAAACAAAACAAAGGGATTTCAGTTCAAATGTTTGAATATTGCAGTTTAAATGTTTGTAATTTAAGTTTTAGGGGACTAATACAAATTATGTGAAAAAATGACATGTTCAACTTTAAAAGATCTAAGCTATTTAACAACCTTGTGTGTTAAGTGTTTCTATGGCAGCCATCTGTTTCATCTATTCAGATGAAAATTCTACCATTATTATAAAGTCTTCCAGACAAAGGATTTTCTAGGTCTTTGAAGCCATGCTTTGGAGTGGAAATGTAATTTCCATGTATCATGAATATCATTTGAACTTAAAGCCCAACACTTTTTGAGCAGGGTTTAGTCTACACAGAAACCCTGCTGGGATCCAAATTCCAAACCTGGCAGTTTGAAATTCAGCAGAAATCCTGTCTACGTGTCATAGAAACAGTATTTTAATGCTACTAAATAATTGTGAATATAACTCGTACACAAAAAATCTGGAAACCTAGAATACTTTTGAGATAACTCTTTTAAGCTTTTACATTTGGGCAGAATTCAGAGGTTATGAAAATTGACTGCTATATTTTCTGGGCAACAAATGTTATCCAAGATTCCTAGTTTTCATTTAACTCCAGGTAAATCACCAGTAAATAGCATAAACACATTCAGCAATTTCTCAATAAAATCATATGATAGAATACCTACCAATACTGTCTGTGCATCTGCTAAGTCAAATGTTTGTTTCAAAGGTGCTAAGAAACATGCAGGAACAATATGTTTATAGACAAAGTCAGCAAAACCAACAGGTCCATCTTTGCCTCCTAAAAAAAATATGAGTGTTCTAATCAATTCCTTCATCCACTATTTAGTAAATAGGCTTGCAATAATGCATTATTATATCAACCTACTATCAGTGTACTTCAAATACGCTCATTTGAATGCACACGGTAAAAATGCATTAAGTTTAAACCATTAAAATATGAATGGAGGCTTACCCCAAAGTTCCACCAATTTTGAAAGAATGATAAAGCAAGTTTTCTGAGCAATAGGATCAGGATAGTCAACTGCTCCTTGGATGATTGTGAACAGCACATGCTCCACATTGTCTGCACCTAGAAACGAGAGAGACAGTAGAATTTAGTAATACATAATTAATTATTCTGAATCATAAAAAGTTATTTACAAAGACAGAGATGTTTTCTACATATAAATAGATGCAAAATGTCCTTCCTTCAAGGAACATACAAAAATAAATTTAAGAACTATCTTATTAAATAGTTCAGTTCAATCCTGTTCTGAATTATTCATGGCACTGTATCATCCAGGGCTTGGTTCTCTTTTAATCTTAATCATATTGTGCTTCCAGAATTAAAAGTCCTAATTTTCAGCCTTATTCAAATAATAAACTTACATTCTGGGATAATTCTGGTTTGAAAACTGCAAATCTTTTTTATATAAATATTCATGGGTCGTAAAGTACAAAGAATATTAAATATGTCTCTGAATGCAGTGGCTCAGTGGTTAAGGATGGTGTGGTGACTCAGCAGTTAAGACGCTGAGCGCCATTTGATGGGGTGAGATCCTATCCTTGTCCCAGCTCCTGGCCTCCTAGCAATTCGAAAGCATGCAAATGTGAGTAGATAAATAGGTACCACTTCAATTGGAAGGTAACAGCACTCCGTGATGTCATGCTGGCCATATGACCACGAAAATGTCTTTGGACAGCACTAACTCAATGGCCTTGAAACGGAGATGAGCACCGCCCCCTATAGCTAGCAACAACTAGTGGAATAAAATCTGCAGGGACTCCTTTACATTTTACTTTATTATTTTAAGATGACGTTAATTCAATGCATTTTTTTGTTCATTGGTTGTCATC
This sequence comes from Azemiops feae, assembly GCA_023970755.1. Classification (NCBI taxonomy): domain Eukaryota; kingdom Metazoa; phylum Chordata; class Lepidosauria; order Squamata; family Viperidae; genus Azemiops; species Azemiops feae. The sequence goes on from JALGBA010000244.1 coordinate 435,291, forward strand.
TTCATATGTAGCAAGTGTAAATATATGGAGGAAATAAAAAACTAAAATAACAGGACTAGCCACTGTGTTGCATGAAAAAAATATGTTAATATGGTTTTGGGAAAAGTAATACAATTTAAAGATATGAAAATAATTTTGATTATACTCTTCAACTTTGGAATGTTATCAATATATGAAAAATTATGTAGGTGATAAGCATGTAGAGTTTTACAGTATATCTTTTATGATGGAAACAACGTCACTCTAGATTTGCAGTTTTGGACTACTTTTTGCCTGGAAACCGGCTTTCTGATCTTAGTGGATCAACATTATTCCATAGCAACAATGTTAAATAGCATTCTTAAAAACGTATGCCTTTAAAATCTGTTTATACACACACAGTTTTTAAATATTATTTTTCCACCATTCTTTCCTTTCTGCATGTTAAAACATAAAAATAACAATCCCTAAAGTCTATTTAGAAAAGGAGATATGTTTTATAGTAAAAAAAAGTAATTTGCAATCTAGCAATACAAAAGGCCATAAATGTAAATATATTTATTTTGAGGAAACTGCCATTCGCAAAGTGTGCCTCCTAACAAAGAAAATTGATGAGTAGGGCATTCCCCATCCCTAGTGTTCTAATTTTATTATGATTAAAGTTTGAAAACAGACTCTTATCTTACCCTGATTTGCTATGACTTCACTCATTCCACTGCCAGTGACTGTTTGTAGAAAGGCAAAGTAACTTCTTCGCAACATTTGCTTTTCTAAAGCAGCAGATTGGTCATTATCTTCAGCAGGCTGGTGCAAGACTTCAAAAATAGCATGCAGTAATGGCATAAACATTTGCTGAAGAAATGGAGAGACCTGGGTCTATAGATATGAAAAATATAGCTAATTAAGTTTATGATGAATAAATACATAATAATAAAAATGGAAAAAGTTATAAAAACAGAGTCTGTAACTGCTCCATAAAATTAAGTTCAGCTGTAACTTCATGGCTTATATTAACTTTGTATTCCTTAATCATTTCCTATTTGTGCATTAACATTTTATTATTATAACCAGGCTAAGCTGGAAACAATGTGGTTTGTCTGCACCCTAGACCACTAACAGCATGGTTTAAAGTATTATGACCCAGGTGGTCAATGCAAGGCAGGCCTAAAGAATTCTTTATTTCTCTTAAACAAAGTTCCGCCAATGACCCTTCAACAACCAGTAAGGCTCCACTCTCACGCTACCTTGAAGGCAGCCATCCTTAGTTCCCCAAACAACAGCCCCTATAGTACCAAGAAAGTCCACAGAGTAGGAGCATGCTCATAAGGCAAGGTCCAGAGTTCCAAGTCCAATCCACCAGGCAGGTCCAGGCACAATACAAGGGCAGTCCTCAGGACAAGAAACAGGTCCCAGAAAAGAAGCAGTTCCAAAGCCCCAGTGAAGCAAAGGCCAAATGTAGCCACCAGAGAAGGGCGAGGTCCAAAACAAAATGTGAAAAGCAATCTTCAAACCAAGGCAAGGCAAACAGCAACAGGCACGAGTAAAAGCCGGGGGAGTGTAAACCAAAGTAAACAATTGTTCCTAGCAAAGACTAACTCCCCACAGCTACTCCCCTCCAGGTGTTCCTTGTGAGGAGGGATGGCGACCTCCTCCCGAGTAGCCTTGCAGTCCTTCTCTGGGCTTGCCTACGTTCCACTCTCCTGACCCTTGGAGGGAGTGAAGCAGGCAGCTGTTCCTGTCAGAGGAGATTGGCTGCTTATCAGCACTATTGCCAGTCAGCAGCCGATCCTCCTGGGTCTGTGCAGGCAGGCAGCTCTCCGTCTGGTCGACCACATCCCCCAATGCCTAAGGGGGTCGGGACAGCATCATCCTCAGTCTCTGGTCTGCCTTCCCTGTCGAATGGTCCCCGCTCCAACTCTTCCTCCTCCTCCAAACCAGCCTCTGAGGGGTCCATGACATGAAGTGGTTTCAGTCTCCAATGTGGAGGCGTTGCTAGATACTCATGAACTTACTATTTGTTTCTCATTTAGTCTCAACAGCAACAAATGGTGGATTCAGAATAGAAGTTTTGTATTTTGATAATATATGACAGTCAGGTGTCATATATGCCTTGCATTCTAGGTTTTGGCAATTTTTCTTTTAGGATTACTTTAATAATATTAGTATATGAAATGGATGTTTTGTAACTAGCTGAGACCAACATAATAGCCATTTTTTAAAATGGATTTTCCTCAGAGCAGCTATTTTATTAAATTTGAAATGACTAGTAGAAACAAAAAGACTGAGACATTTAAGATAGACTCTTACCTTAAACTTTGCTGTAATCTGGTTTATGAGGGGAATAAATTCTTGAAGATCTTTTGCTTCACAATCCTTGAGCATATGTTCAGAGGCTGAAGGAATGAATGGGAGAACTTCTTCCTCTAAACAAATAATCATTCGGTGAAGAAAGGTGCGTACACCACTTCTAAGAACTTCCTTCTGCAAGGGGCAGCTGAGAGCTGGTAGAAATGTTTGTAAGCAGTCCAGATACACTTCTGAGCATCCGCATTGTTTAACTGTCTGCTTATTGCTGAAAGCTTTGCTAGTACGACTATGCAAATAAAAAAAGATATATTACACTATGGTTTTGGTATGCCATATAAAATAGCTTCCTAGGATGAATAATTTGAAATAAGTTGGATTCTCTTCTTCTTTACACCAATGGTTTATTTCATACAGTAGCAGCAAAGAGATACTCAGTTTGGTCCAGGAGAATATAAATTTCTCTGAACAAGAGGTACTAAAATATCATTGGATTCAGAAGATCTGAACAATTATAGCCTTATTTTATCATTATAATTATAGCCAACATACTCTTCTTGCGCAAAAGGTGTAGGTGTGTGATAGTTGTTTAGATCCAGAAACCTCTGGAAGAAATAGATTTCCTAGTTCCATTTCAGCTGGGTTTGGGCATTGCCTTGTTAACCCCAATTGATGATTTTTATCAGAAGACTGATGGAGGACAGTAGCCTTCTTGATTCTTCTGGACTACTCAGTGGCTTTCATTAGATCTAACATAATATCTTTCTGCAGAGGTTGTCCAAGCTAAGTGGAGGTAGAACACCTTGAAGGGAAGAGCTGAAGTAATAACTAACAATGTAAAAACAAGTTTGAGTCTAGCCTGCTATTTTTATGCTGACAACTACACTACTTTTAAATATAATTCAAATAGGCTACACAAATCCCACCTTGCAAAGCCTACTGCATGATGTAGGCAATCAGCTAATGCCATCTGTCTGTCTTCATCTTGTGCCATCACAAGCTTTTCTAGCAGCACTCTGAATCTCTCCATTAGAGGAGTCAAAAGGTTCCTCATTAAAGCCTGCTTGCGTTCCGTAGAGTATTCACTGTTCACAATCAATACTCCTGCAGTCTCATAAATAAAAAGTTGATCATCACTGCTTAATAAAGCCTGGTAACCATTCTCCTGGAACCCAGAAAAAGAGAAGAGTATTTAACATTAAATATTTTTTCCTAGAATTAGAATAATTTTCTAATTATTCTGCTTGCTGAGTTCTATAGTCTCCCCAAGTTGTATAACAAAAACCCCAAACCAATCTAAATTGCACAGAACACCCTATAATATCTTGCACCAAATGCCGTATGATTGTTAACTAGTGTAGCCATGATTTATTTGAAAATGCTCCCTTATAACTGCATATTCTAATTACAGTAACTTTATTATATAAATATTACATTTCAATACTCTATTGATGTACTATGGATTGTGGCTATAATCCTGTAAAACTGAGACCAGTTTAAGTCTCTCTCAATACAAACCAAACATATTATATGTGGCTAATTTGAGATAATGTTCTTACCTGATGAACATATAAATCAAATATATGTATATATTAGAAACCAATATGGAACAGAGATTAAAGTGATGGGCTTGAGGTAGGGAGATCCAGTTTCAAGTCCATTCTTATTTACAGAGCTCATCAGATGATTACAAGACCAATAGGTTGTATTATGGAGATAATACAAGGGGAGATCTCCATGTTTGCCACCTTGAGTTTTCAAAGAAAAGATCCATTATAAATATATAAATTCCATTAACTATCTCCAATATTTAAGTGGAAATTCAGTAAACTAAACTCTCCCTCCCTTGTTCAGCAGTCCACAAGTCTGTAGTCTTCATTAAAGGCAATACAAAAAACTTACAGATGGCTGGTTTGCCATCACAGCGCCACGAACGCTGGAAGACGAGCTCCGTCTTTCGCGTCCGAATTCGTCCTGCTCAGGGACCCTGGAAAGGGTCAAAAGTCGCCCTGTAGGGGCAACGAGCAAGGAGGGGACCCCCGCTTGATCGTGGGAGGGCGGCGGCCCTTCCGTTTGATCCGGGGAAGCCCTCCAAACCGGCGGGGGAAAGACCGGCCATAGCAATATGACTCGTCACTAAGTTGCTGACAGGCGAAGTCAAAATCACCACCAAGCACCTTTAAAGCAACGCGGATGAAACTGGGTGAGATCTGATCTTCTCTTTAAGACTTTAAGTATTTTTTCCTGTAAAAGATGCCCAAAGTATTTTTCCCCCTGTGAGGAGAGAGGGAAGGGAATTTCTACCCCACCCTCTAAGAAAGGCGGCAACTAACTACCCAGGGGAAACAGAGCAACTATAAGAACAATTTTAATCTAAATGGATGTATATGCTTTTGAAACTTGGGGACTAAAAGTGTTCCTATTCTTACTGGAGACGTTTGTTTTTATCTAAAAAAAGAAATAAGACCTGAAAAACTATCATAAAAACTTTGGACTTAAAAAGCTTTAAACGGCATCGGTGACATCTTGAGGCGAAGTATGGTATTACAACTTGTTATTGCCTAAAAGAGACTTGGCTTGAAACCCAGACTCCAGAAGAAACTTCTCTGACCTTGACAGCTACCACCTGTGAAAAACTCTGCTGCAAAGAAGGAACTTCTGGGCGGCATATCTGGCCTGTTTGAACTATGAATGTAAACTTTTACTGACTTTCAGAGCTATACGTGGGGAATTGCTTTCCTATTTCTTTACATGAGAAGCATATGTTATTATACGAGATGATGGAATACCTTGGACTATAAACTCTTACTTGACAAACAATTTCTACTATAAAGGCAACCTATAACATGTGAAATAGATGTCCCATACCTAGCTATAAAAAACAAAAAACTATTTTTAACATTTGATTCTAAAGTTTTCAACTTAACATACTATCAAGAGAATATGGATGAAGATCAGGAAAAAATCCTTTCCATGTTGAAATCAATACACAAAACCATTCTTTCAGCTTGTGACAAAATAAGATGCAACATAAAGGAACAAGATGCCAGCTTAAATATACAAACCCAGATCTTGACTACAACCAAAGAACTAACAATGCAGAAAATAACAGGAGAAGTGGAACAACTAAACATTAAGACAGAGGACTCAATTGACCAATAGATCCAGCCAATGGAAAAATCAGAAAAAGGAGTGACAACACTGAAAATGGAAAAGACTTTTTACAAAAATCAGAAGAAATTTGAGGAAAAGAAAGAACAGATTGAATGGAAGATAAACCTATCAGGACAATTGTGGGAAATTGGAGTAATAGGGAGGCAATCTAATGAATACAAATGAGTTAGTTCTTCCAAAACAATGCAACCAAATGGTCTTTCTTATTCCAAATAATATATATAATAACAGAGGGAAAACTATCTGATGATTCAAAAGTACTGACTTTGAAGGTTAGTTGGCAAAGGAAGAAAGCCAGAGTAAGGCTGAAGAAAATAAAGGTTTTGATTTATTAGAGGGGATTTCATATTACTAACTAGAGCAAGAGTAGGCAACCTTGGCTCTTTTATGACTCGTGGACTTCAACTCCCAGAATCCCATGCTGGCTCAGGAATTCTGGGAGTTGAAGTCCATGAGTCATAAAAGAGCCAAGGTTGCCTACCCCTGAACTAGAGGGTTGAATATGGTGGAAAATAGATAATTTTTAGAAAATAAAGTAACATTATAATTGAATAGGTAAGATGTGTAACAAGACTAATAGACTTTGGTATGAAAAGGGAAAAAAGGAGAAGTTGAGATAAGGGAAATTTTGGTCACTTAATATAAAATATTTGGAAATCAGTTGAAAATTAGAATTCTGTTTGCCCAATATGAGATAATAGATATTACCAGAAAAAGAGAGGGAGTATTTGAGCTTTTAAAAATTAGACCTAAACGAAAAAAATTATGTATATTACTGATTTATTTGTTAACTCAGACAATACATATAATGGTTTTGAATTATTAGAGGGGATACTGTATTATTAATTAGATGGTTTAATAGGGTGGAAAATAGATAACTTTTAGAAAACAGAACAAGACTATATTTAAATAGATAAGATGTGTATTTAGAATATTAGATTTTGTTATGAAAAGGGAAAAAGGAAGAAGTTGAGATAAGGGAAACTTTGGTTACCTAAAGCTTGGAAATTATAAATACCAAATGTTAATTTGAATATTGATGGGAAATTAAAGCTTGGGAAAAAAGCAATAAGAGGACATTGATTGTATAAGGATTGAATGCCAACACAGTTAAGATATGTATAAGCTAAAAATTATTGATAAATGTAACAAAGATGTTTTTACTTAGTTGATAATAATAATAACTGTATTAGCCTAATATGAGATAGTAGATATTAAGGGAAAAAGAGAGGAAATATCTGATGTTGTAACTTGAGATTTATACTAAAGATTTATGTATGTTATTGAACTATTGATTAACCCAGTCACCACACTGCTTTTTAAATACTTAATTGTAAAATTAGAAAACTAATAAAATATTATATTAAAAAAAACTTACAGGTGGCGAAAGCTCTAGCAGGTCTTGTATTCTGTTCAATACATCTTCAATAAAAGGATTCATTTGTTTACTAAAGCATAAGAATGTAAACCACATTACACACTTATAAATATGTTAAATAGCTCCAATATTAAAATTCAACAATACCCCTATATTAAAGTTTCTCAGTTAGAAATTACAGCACCAATTATGCGATTCTATCTTGTAATCCAATGGCAGAGCAAAAGAGACCCAGTATTTACTGAATGAATTGATCATCATATCACATTAGATTTTCATTAATGTGGAGATAAGAAAACCATGATTTAGAATTATACCACTACAATATGTATAGATTTTAGAATAATTTATAGTTGTAAAGAAAGGTAAATTATAAATTAATGACTTTGGTCTTTGGAGGTAAAAATCAGTCTTAAAAATTAAGATATGCTTCTATTATTTGTGCTGGAAAAACATCCTTCTGAATATATTTAACAGTCTCCTTTATGTACCAAACCCATCATACTCTATTCAGAATATTCACTTTTATTAAATGACTTAATTGTCATTAAGCTTACTTGAGGGATTTGACAAATCTGGAAAAAAGGTATGCTATTCTGCTTCGTACTTTTGGATTAGTATGGCGAAGACCTCTGTGATCCAAGAATGCTATCTGCAATTAAAACGGGAACAATTTAGCCAGTTGAATTTCTAACAAACTAAAAGAGGCAAATTGATTACTAAAGGGATCCAATATTTTTCAACTTTTTAATAGAATAAGATATACCATAATATTATTGATAATTGCATAAACAAATAGCTATCTAGTATGAACTTACTAAAACATTCGGAATGTGCTGAGGTTCCAGAGAGAAAAATTTTTCATATCTGACCACAGTCTCAAAGAATTCCAGAGTTACTGATGTGTGCTGGTAGGTGCTAATACCTGATGTAACCAACTAAAGAAAAAAGGAAAAGAGAAAAATGACTGAGTCAATTTTCTTAATATAAAAATTGTAATAAATTACACCAATTTTGATTCACACTTACAGTCCGCATCATATCTTGCAGAGCACTAGCTTTTGTATCACCTGTAAAGTGAGCACTATGAGATACTGGAAGAGCTTCAGCTAACATGTACAACAATCTTATTGCTACTTCTACTTCCATAAACGATTTGGTTTGCCAATTCCTATAAAAAAGAATAGATACAAAATAAATTAATAAAATATGGAATTATTTTATAATTTATTAGAATTCAGCTGTATTAAATATACATATAAAAACATAAATGTTTCATCAACAGATAAATTAAGCATTAACAATTAATTTATGGGATTATGAACTACATCAATCTTCTCCAAACCTGTCTTCTATCTTTTGGGCAAACTGTCTCCAAGTCACCAGTTGTTGCTTATGGAGATAATGGATAATAAAATTTGAAATTTGATTAATTTGGTATAAACTCTATATATTTTTACTATAGTATGCACTACAGAATATGAACCCTAAAAGAGGGAAGATTATTCAAATATTTTCATGTGAACAATTTGGCATTATAAAATTATAATAAAATTAATTCTTCCTGTTTGTTGTGTGCAATCCTCTTTCTCCCACATTAAAATTTTGTGCTTGTCTTTTAAATTGCCAGGTATTTTTGAAGCTGAAGTTACTTAATTCTTTCCGATTTACTAGCAACAGCATTTCTTTTTCTTTCTTTCAGAACACAGTGAAGACACAGTGGGAGAAAGGTATTGCCTTTAACAAGTTTTTTTCCCTTATGTTAATGAAACGAATAGTTCCTTAACAAAGGAACTACATGGCAAAAAACCCCTATGAAATCCGTATCTACATTATAGTTCCAGTAATCAGATTTTGGGTACTAAAATGTACTATGTTTCCCGGAAAGTAAGACACTGTCTTACGTTCGGGGAAACATGGTACATTTTAGTACCCAAAATCTGATTACTGGAACTATAATGTAGATACGGATTTCATAGGGGTTTTTTGCCATGTAGTTCGTTAACACTGTCTTACTTTCCTTTGGGTTCTGAAGCAAGCACAGTGTTTTACTTTCGGGGAGGGCTTACTTTTTGCCGGTACCGGCACCAGTAGGCCGCGAGCGCGCGGGGGTGGGGCGGAGCCTGTGCATGGGGTAGAGAAGCAACGCGGTGGCACTAGCATGGTGGCAGACCAGTTGCTTCCCTCCCTGCCAGACACCTGCTGAAGCCGCGCAGGGTAAGGTTGCCGCGCCTGCCCAGATGCCCTCGCCTCCAAGCGTTTTTTTACTAACCTGCCTTTCAGCTGCATTCCGTTTCTCTGTTCGCTTCTCAGCCTTCGCCACGTGTTTGTGGGACTATCGGTTAAAAAAAAGAAGTTCCATCAGACTTTCTAACTTCTCGCGAGATCTCAAGAAGTTAGAAAGTCTGATGGAACTTTTTTTTTTTTACCAATAGTCCCACAAGATCGCGAAGTTGGAATTGATTGACCTTTTTTTCCCCCAAAAAAACTTCCGTTTCCCTGCACGCGGCGGCGTATCGCGAAAGAGAAACAGCACAGGGTTGGGAGTCAGGTAAGGAAAGAAAGGCAATTTCTAGGGGGAGCAAGGATTTCTTTCCTTACCTGCCCCACTTGTTCCGAGGCCACTTTCCGCTGAGCTGCGTTGCTCTTGCCAATGGCCTGACCATGCACTTCAGCACCCTCCCTCCCCGAGCCGCTGGCGCTCCACCTGCTGCTTTGGTGGCTCTGATGGCTCTTCTCTGTCAGAGAAGAGAACTTCGCAGCTCTGCCTACAGAGCCACCAAAGCTGTAGCTGAATGGGCAGGTGAGGGGGGAGCCTGCCCCACTTGTTCCACGGCCACTTTCGGCCAAGCCGCATTGTAGCGGCATTGGGCGCAATGCAGGAGGCAGCAGCCGCGTCATGTCGAAATTGGCCGTTTGCCGCCTCCTGCCCAATGCCGCTGCCATGAGGCTGCGGAACAAGCCGGGCGGCGGTAAGAAACCGGTATACCAGTTCCTCACCTCCGCCCAGCTTTTTCCACGGCCTCATGGCTGTGGCATTGGGCAGGCCGACGGCAGCCATGTCGCACCAAAACCGGCCATTTGCCGCCTTGCACGTCGCTCCCAATGCCACTGCCATGAGGCCGCGGAACAAGCCGGGGCGGAGGTAAGGAACCGGTATACCTGATCTCCCGTCCCCCATCAGCTTCGCCTCGTCACAGAGGCCGTCCGTGCAGGCCCTTAAGTAGGGCTTACTTTCGGGGGAGGTAGTCATTACTAATCAACCAACTGGAAAGCAGGTCTTAAGTATCAATGGAAACTGTCACTCAAAAGAAAGCATTTTATTACTGGAAATGAAAACTTCTATCAGAAATTCATTTGAAACTTACTGCAATGTAGTGTTAAAAATTCTGCGAACAGAAACTAATAGTAATTCAGGTGAGACTTGTGCAAGTCTATCCAACAACAGTTTTAGCTGTTTCCGATATTCTACGAACATGGCTTCATCTTCACCCTATAGACGTACACAGTATGAACAGATTAGTCCCATAATATACTAGAATTTGATATTACAAGGCATTTCTTGCTAGATGATTAATAAGCATAGCTTAGTAAATCCATCATCCTTGTTGCCTGTAATCTTACTATCTGTGAAAGTAGTCCTGCTAGATTGCAACTACATAAATGCCTTTATTATTATCACTCATTCTTACTGCCTTTTGTCTCACTCTTGATTCCTGATGACTAGGTGGGCAAGTCCACACACTCTTATTGACCACATTTTTGGATGTGATTTGTGCGCAAGGCAGGAAAGGATTCATAATCTCCTGGTTTCCAGCCTGGTACTTTTAACCACTACACCAAAATGACTGTTGTTGCTCCTGTTCCTTTTATTGTTAATTTAAAACAGGAACTTGACCTCTTGTGCCATGCATGCAGATGACTGGTGGGTATGAAATAGAAGAAGAAAAAGAACCCAAAGGATCAAATATCTCTCATTTCTAAAACATGCCTATGAAAATTATTTAAAAGTTTTAGATCAGAATGTTAAGATGATTATCTACATCAAAATTGTTTCTACCTTTGTTAGAAACTTACTAATGAAAAAGTCATACTCTTTTCAAGACTATTTACAAGCATATGCCAATCTAACTTCCCAAAAGAAAGGTTTACATATTATTGCCTCTAATTCCTGTTATTGGTCTTCATAAGCATTTGACAAGTCAGTCTAGCTTAACAATGTCCTGAAATTCTGAAATTTTTTAGTGACAAAACTGTGGTACTGAGACAGTTTTCCCCGCTAGTGGAAACATACAATGGAAACCATTCATCCCTATTTATTGTCCTTGGTCAACTGTTGCATTCTTCAGAATCTTGCTGGGACACTGTTTTGTAACGGTCTTTATCCGTCTTGCTGAAAAATCAGTTCATTTTGGACAGGGCTACAACACTTTGAAAGAATGCTGCTTCATTCTCAGCTCTCTGGAATGACACTGGGAAAGATGGAGCAAGAGCACTAATGAGTCCACTGTGTGTATCCTGAACCTATAATGTGGTTATGTCTTATTTTGGAATAGTGCAGCATAAGTTATAATGGGGTATCTCTGAAAAGTATCCAGATTAATCCAAAACTACCATTTCTGGAGCTAGACGGCTAAGTGGAATAAGAAACAGGCGCCACAAGAACTGAAATTGTCACTGAATTATCTAAGTGTGACTTCTAACCTCATTTTCAAAGTTGTATTCTTCATCGTACGTTAATTTTTTCATTACTGCCAGCATAATTGCCTAGAAAGATAAATCAGTGATAAAGTTATCATCTAATATAAGCTTCTACTTATTAAATAATAAAAGCAGTGAGAAAGATTCAATAGAAATAATGCAAACCAGAAGTAATGAAATACTGTTAAAGAAATCTCTATGAGCGCTGTTTTATACTGTACCACTATAAATGAAAGAAATAGTAATTTTAAGTGCAAGACATTCAGCTGCATAGAAATCAAAATAACGCTTGCTTCTCCTGTCATAATGTTAAAAACTATGACTTGAAGGGTTTTTTTTCCCAATCAGTCATTGTGTTCAACTGGTGATGGAAGAAGACTGAAAGAAAATACCAGTTTTATCATATTACCTATTAAAATGGTAAGCTGCATTTGGAAGAAGGGGTCCTCCGCTAAATTAAAGAACATATAATGATTTCATGACTTGTTGGTAAAAAAGTTATCCGATAAGAATTTAAATAACTTTGGGAATTATTTCATTTTTTAATTTAAATTCTTAATGTTAAAATATGTTAAGTTTTACTGCAGATCTGAAATGGTTTCCCGTGGCAGTTTTATTGACTAGTAAAACAAAGATCTTCAAAAAGGTGTTTCATTATTCTTACCTCTACATTAGCTTTTTGTTGTTCTGAAAGCATAGGGAGCTACAAAATAAAAGAAACAAAGCCTAGTTTTGAAATGTCTCAAGCAATGTGCACATATTAATGCTGAAAAAGTTGAGAAAAAATGGGACTTTTCAGAATGCAAAATTTCATAAATGTACCTGTTTCAATATGTGCAGATAATCATAACAAAACCCTATTATATTTGAAGATATATCATCATCTTCATGAATCAAAAGTTTTAACATTAGAGCCACTTTTGCTTCAATTGCTTGCAGAGTATCTTGAGCATTCTTCAAATCTCCAATCTTCACAAGTTTAGACCAGCTAGCTATCAATGCCTGCCCCATTCCATTTATCAGTTTAGAGAATCTAGCTAGAAAGTCTACATCTTCTTCCTGTAAAGGTTAAACATTAATTAAACACTTTAAAAGAAAAATAAACAACTCGAGTCACAGATTATATCCCTGTAAAAATTAAAATCTCCATGATGGATACTGTTATAATAGATTACTAAGAATCAAAATGATCACTTAAGACAGCAATACTTGTTGCACTTACTAGATGAAATGGCAATAAATAAAATCTGTTAGCATTATTATTTTCCCAAAGACCACTTTCAAAAATCAAGTTTTATAATGATGTTAGTGGCTGTGGCCTGGATTTACAGTACTCCCAATTCTTTTACATATGAATACTTTTCACCCACACATACACAAAACACATGTCAGCATGTGGAAATGCAAAAATGTAAACATCCTCCCTACCCAAATCTGCTCAGCTGACAAACATATACAGTTATACAGTATGGAGAAACTACAGAGGGAGTATTGTACACTGAAGCTGGATAATGGGAGCCTTATCACAGATGAAAAGAAATACTTTATCACATAAGCACAGTTAAACTACTGGGGTAGTTACCATAAAATGCAGTTTAGAACAAACAACATAAATTACTTTTACAAGTACTGAAGACATGAACAGTCATACAAATCATAGTAATGTAACATTTCTTTCACTAAAAATAACTAACCTGATCAACTATAAATAGGCCAGCAGACTGCAAAACTTGACACAAAGTTTCTACCAACTTAGTTTTATCAATTGGATCCATTCCCTTATTTACAATTTCAAACAAGCAGTCACATGCTTCCTCTCGTAAAACTTCTATGGACATGTGACCTAGTAGCATATTTATAAACCTAAAAAAAAGACAAAAATTTTGCTTTGTGGATAAAAACAGAAATTAACAGTACATTTTACATTATCAGCCTATGCTTATATTCTTGTATAAGAAATACAAAAGCTATATATATAGTGTAATAGTGTAAGTGAAACCTCATTTTAACAATCCTCATTTACCAGATGTTAGATGCAACACACTAGATTCACATATACATACTCAAGTCCATTGCATTGAGGTAGTTTGGACAAGGTAGTTAAATTTACATTAATTCTACTTTAACTTTACATCTGTGTCAATTTATGCTATTTGCATAATAGCATGCAAATAACATAAAATGATATAATTATAGGAGTGTTGTAAATTGCCACAATGAGATACTGCTATATTTAACAGATATTCAGAAATAATAGACACAGTCTCCCCACAAATAGCACTTTAAAATTAGGTTTCACTATATTTGCAAAACAGCTAACAATTATTTTTAAAGTGGCTAATTTTTCAAACAATTACAAAAAAGACTTATTTTTTAATGGTGGTTACCCTAAAATTTCACTAGTTTTATCACACAGTAAGTTCATTAGTGAATGAATAAGAGCATTACCTTTCATTTGCAATTAGACTCAAATCTATCCAAGAGACATATGCTCCAACTACTTCAAGGCACTGACACGTCAATTCTGAATTTGTATACTGATATGTTTGCAAGATTTGATACCATGATTCAACCAAACTTGGAATGCATTGCTCCCTCATAGTATCCTTTAGTAGAGTATTTCTGCGAGCCTCCTATAGGTATAATAAGGATGTTAATCTTCAAAAGTAAAGACTGAGGTGCCTGTTTCCGTTTTTTGAAAATTGAAAACGTTGGGACAGTTAATAGTAGCAGTAATCTAATATTCATCATAAAATGCTTCTATATGGTTGATGTCTCTTCATCACTACTCTGTAATTTCAAATGTTTAATATTTATTTCCAACTTTGTATGACATGTTGCATTAATGTTTAAAAAATCACATATTAGGGATGAAATGCATCTAAAAAAAATTCTAATAGTGGTCTGTGCATGTAAAAGAGAGGAAGTCTAAAGGTCCCTGCTTTGGGCCTCATACCAAACACATAGGCTTGAGTCTCTCTCCCAGTGTGGCCTTACCCAAAGCAGCATTGCCGGGATAGATTATCAAGGAGCTGTGGTATTGATTGGTTAACTGTACTCCCAGCCCCAACAATCTTTACATTCCTTCTCCACCATACGCTATGCATTTTCGTATCTCTTACTTTTTTCTTTAACTGCCTGCCCTGCTTGCAGTTGGGATTTTTATATTCTGCCTTAATGCATGCCTCCAGGTTTCTGAATATCTTTCTCTCCCTGCCTTGCTCCTCTGCTTTCTCTTGCCTTCTGCTTTTTAATTCTCTGACACATTTCATCACCCTGTGCTTACCAATCTTTTTTTTCTCTTGCTGCTGCAGTCTATACATCTCTATGCATTATTTTTGTCTGATAGTATATGTATGCATAACTTTAGAGTATGTTGAGTAGGAGTATCCATCTATGTATTATACTATATTTGACTGCTACAGTCTATGCATTTGGTGAATCTAAGTGAATTTGTTTGTCTTTCTGCCCCTTCTCTTGTATGCCCATTTATTTAAGTATACTTTTTACTTTATTGCACTGGGTATATTTTGTGTTTTTATTTCTTGTTGTGGAAGGGTGTTACATTTTAGTACATGTGACAATGTATGTGTAGCTCTGTGTGGCTGAATTGCAGAATGTTTAAATTTTTGCATCATTTCTTTTTTTTTTAATTTATTCTAATCAATATGTATGCTAACTTACCTAACATTAGACAACTTATATATTAAAAAACATAGGATTTCTTTGTAATAATATTATTGTCAATATATGTCAGATATCACTACATCAGGTACAATTGTAAGAAGTGACTTTGAATGGACTATGGATCTCTTGTGTTTCTCCCTACAGAATTATTATAGCAGATGGAATTTAAAGAGGCTCAAATGATTCATAGCTGCATTAGGCAAAATTTCCTCAGATGTATTTTTAGCAAATAACTTTAGAAGCTATATCTTCTTCTCTACCCATTGTTAACCTGAAAGACCAATGTGAACTGTGGATGTAGGAACCCTAGTTTCACAATCTGTTATGACCTGTACAACTGAACCAAGCCTTAACAGCTTCTGTGGTTCAACACATAAAATATTTTTTCAGTTTCCTGTGTTTTCAAGTAGAAATTAAAACAATCTTTTTCTAGAATCTAAAATGTAACAATTACTTCTATTATACATATGACCCTGAGCTCATATTGTATCACAAACTCTGTTGCAGTTTCTCCCAACCTAATATTCTGCAAGTGTATTGGGACTCAAATTTCTTGAATTCCCCAGCACAAAAATTCTGAAAACATTTCAGTACATCTGGATGGTACCAAGTTGAGAAAGACTTTTCTACACTTTCTAAATATGCCATTTTAAAGACATGGCTTCTAAACATGCCTTGTTTAACAAAACAGGATAATTATGAAACTGTCAGCAAAACCCAATTTATTATGTCAAGATTGTTACATAAAGCTTAAATTAATGGGCACATTTATTTTATAAAAAAGGAACTTACCTCTGAAGTATGAACAACATCCCTATCTACCAGTTCAGCATCAACTGCCATAAGAATTCTGAGATAAAGGTCCACACCTCGAGGATTCAGGCCTACCACAGACAGAATATCAAAGAAAAACTTGGGCCATTTTGTGACATATTCTGTAACAAACAGCAAAGCAAAGACCTGAGCTGCTTTGTTTCGTATAAATGTCTTCTCTGATTGAGAATTCACCATCTGGGGGAAAAAAAGCATTTTTAAAATGTTTCAAGATATGATCATGTATGAAATAAGCAGCTATATTTTTATAGGTAAAGTCATTTATTTGGAAAATTATTGAAGCACATGGTAAATAATAATAAATTATATGAGAAAAACTTACCTGTGCTTGTAACCATGTTACTAGCGTTTCCCTAATTAGCTGTTGCTGTACTTCAGTTAGTTGAGAATACCTGAAACAGAGCATTAATATTAAAATATTTACAAACCTTTCAGAGAAACATTTCTGCAGAATCTTCCAGTATCCTGTTGGCTACATAAGATTTTGGATTTTTAAATACAACTGCTATGGACAGGAATTTTTGCATTAGAAAGTAAAATAAAATACATAAAACAGAAACAAGTAATTTGGTTTACACACACACACACACACACATGCAGACATATATGTGTATGTTTACATGCACACGTGCTAATATATAGTTCCTCTTAAGTTTCCCCCACCTCCAATCCAGACCCATACAAAAATTGTGAATTTGAAAAAGACTGCAAAGATTATCTACTTCAACCTTTCATAAATATAAGGCAAGTATCTCACTTGTATTTAATTTGATGTTCCAGAACTTGAAAGCAGAAGAACTTGATGTGATCATCACTGAAATAGAGAAAACAATCTAATAAATACGGAATGAAACTATTTATTTGATATGTTTTATCTGATGGCTTGGATAGGAATCTAGTGTCTGATCAAAATTTTGCTTTGTTCATAATTATAAGTACACAAATATAAATTTATAGACAAATATGTACATATGTATTCATTTACTGATTTCACTTACATTCTGCTCCTCATTTGAAGAGCTAAAGTTATATCTGGGTTCAAGGCAATCTCCTTTTAAATAACAAAATTGCATACATTTTGCAGCAGAAATCATTGCTCCAAACTATTTTGGTTTAATGACAGGTTACAAAATTTAGCTATAACTACTACAATCTAGACACTGCTTTCACTACAGGCAAAGTGATAACATGTTATTAAAAATAGACCAATTCAAGCAAGGGATTATATATTTAAGCTACATTCCTAGAGGTTGATCACTGAGTTGGGTGTGGATACTTCAGACTAACACAGATATCTCAAGACAAACTAGAGATTATGGGGATACAATTCATATTACAACACAGGTTATGTTTAGCTGTCAGCGAATGGCTCAAATATACAAACTCTAGCACGAGTGAAGTAATGAATAATAATCTATGGCCATGCTGCTACAACATCTATTTAGACTAATAACAGATTAGGCTTGGATCCACACATGTAAAAGGAGAAAAAGCAGCATTCAGTAGCATAGAATAACTTTTAACTGAAAACACTAAATATAGCAGCATCTGTGAAAATCACAAATACCACACATAAGGACAATCCAGTGTCAACTCTACAAACGGATTTGGTTGAAGCCATTTTCCCTTCATTTTCGGTTGCCACAGAATTGGGAGGGGGGATGAGTATTTTTTTTAGCTTAGTCGAAACAATAAATTGTTCTGTGGGAACCAAGGTCATTGCTGATTACATTTTGGCGGGCTAAAGCTTCCGTTAGAAAGCCCGCTCAAGTAGTTAATTGGGGAATTGATTTATGACATATTACTGGCGTGAGAAGTTCAACTTTGTAACATTGTAACCTTTGAGTGGGAACTTCAGTCTTGGTTTCACTTTTGATCTGCCGATACCATGTAGCCAAATAAATATGTTCTTTAAGGAAACTTTTTTGCCTTGGAGTTCTTTTTTACTCATCTCATCTATCGGAACCATGACATCCAGGTTTTTGCTAATTTAACAGTTCTTTCCACTATAATCCTAGGCCATAAAGCTAAACAGTCATGTACTTCAGAGAAGAATTCTGGAGGGCTGACAAACTTCCTGAGAAACAGAAGAGAATTCAACTTCCATTAGTTCCACTATTTGTGTTGATCAGGATATAACCAAACCAAACAATACAGATAGTCCTCGAGTTACGAGTGGAATGGAGCCTGCCCATTCCACTCATAACTCGAAAACTCGTAGAGTGAATCTTGTTCGAGGTACGAGATCACTCCCTTGCTCATTAAAACACACGTGGCTCATTAAGCGAACATGAGGTATCTCAGGGTGGGGAAGGCCATGGAGGGCCTAGTGCTGGAACAGGCCCACTAAGATACCTCATGCTTCCCCCTCCTTTCCTGCCACATCGGACTCACCTGGAAAAGACCCGTCTCCTCTCTGCCGCGGTTCTGGGCAGCAGCGGCCTGGAAAAGGCCTCCGTAGCCCGGATCGGGTCGCAGGGGGGTTGCGGAAGCGTTCCCCGGCTTCAAACCCGGGCGGCAGTGGCCTGGAAAAAGCTTCCGGAGCCCGGATCGGGCTGTGGGGGGGCGGTTGCGGAAGCGTTCCCCAGCCTCAAATCTGGGAGGCAGCAGCCTGGGAAAGGCCTCCGGAGCCTGGATTGGGCCACGCGGGGTGCATAGAAGCATTTCCTGGCCTCAAATCTGGGCAGCAGTGGCCTGGAAAAGGCCTCCGGAGCCCGGATCGGGCTGTGGGGGCGGTGCGGAAGCCTCCCCTGGCCTTAGATCCGGGCGGCAGCGGCCTGGAAAAGGTCTCCGGAGCCCCGATCCTCTGGAGGCACGTAGCTTCGGTTCCGTTCTCTGTTGCAGAGAACAGAGGCCTAAAAGACCATGAGATCACGCGAGATCAATAGCGTGAGATCTTGCCCCACTGATCTCGCATGATCTTGCGTTACTTCAGGCCTCCATTTTCTGCGAACGCACTGAAGGCCTGGAGCAGCCAAGAAAGCGAAGGATCTCGATCTTCGCAGGGTGAGTATTGAAGGCCTGTTGCCTAGGGAGACCCGGGACAGGGGTGGGGAGGGAGGGAATAACCAGGGTGAATGTTGCAGAGCCGCTGCGGTCACTCGTAAGGGCGAACGACTGCCGTGGTGCTACAATATTCGTAACTTCAGGACTTGCTCGTAAGCACTAGGGGGAATTCATCATGTAACTTTGAACAAGCGTTAAGTGAACGCTCGTAACTCGGGGATTACCTGTAATGGAGTTGGTTATCTGCTTGAAATTTACATTTACATCTATTGTATATACAGAGAAGTGTTTCTACTTCATATGCAATTTCAGTATGACTGCAAAAATATAAACTAATATAAACTAATCACAGATGTCTAGCTATTATGAATCAAGGGGTCCTTGGTGCTCTCTGAGCTTGGTTGTTTTCTTGCAGACATTTCATTACTCAAACTAGGTAACATCAACAGTGTTAATGATATTACCTAGTTTGGATAATGAAATGTCTGCAAGAAAACAAGCTCAGAGAGTACCAAGGACCCCTTATTTCAACCCTGGGCTACAAATATTCTCCTTTATTGATACTATTATGAATTATATGGTGCGGGAGAATGGCACTTACACAATACACTATCTCTTATAATTCTACTTAAGAAAAGAAACAACTTAAATTTTGTTACCTGTAGATTCTTTGGGCTAAAGCTTCAGCACACACTTGCCAAGCATCAGGAGATATCTTCAACTGTTCAAAATAGGCCAATGCCTGAAATTATTTTTTAAATGTATATTTTTACAACAGAAGTAGCTATGTATCCTTTAATAAACAGGCATAATAAAAATAGCTGTTCTGATTCTCTACAACTTTGAAATAAAGTAAATTTAAGAAGCCATGTTATTTTAATCAGTGCAAAGTTGCTAAAGGCATAGAGGAAATCTGAGGCAAAGTAAGCAAAGTAGAGGTCTGACGGAATAGCACTTTGGAAGAAAACTGGAGAAAAAAAAGAGGAAAAGGAAATCTTATGCCCAATAGAATTAAATATTAATGATAAAAAAGTACAGAAAAAATCAAGATTTTTGACCATGTGAAGGTTTAAAAATGAGTGGAAGTCCTGATCTCTATTCTCTCTATCATCCACATTGTTATTTGTGAGATTTGTTTACAGTTACTTAAATATGAATAGGTCTTCATATGATCAAGAATCCTGCAAATAGCGCAGAGAGGTATATTTGCAGACAGGCAAATATAAATGTATCTCCCTTTTTCAATTTCTAACAGAACATGGGGAGGTGAGAAAGAACATTGGTTGCTGGCCACATATACAACTATGACCACTATCATCTTTCAAGACCTCACATATTCAGATGAAAACCTGAGAGAAGAATTAATTTAATGCAAGAGTTGGCAAATGTCTTCCTATTGAGAGTCAAGTCCCCTCCAAGATAGTCTGCTGCGGATCATATGGCAGCTGACACTAGTTCCAAGCCAGAGAGGGATCCAAAATAAAAAGTCTATGGAAAAACTCTCTTTAACACATATCTTAAAATTTTTGACACTGTCATCTGCTTCTCAAAAAAATAGACCGCCAGTTTAACTTAAGCCAACACAGTGCTAGGCTGCATTAACAGAGGGATAGAATCAAGATCACGGGAAGTATTAATACTTTACAATGCCTTGGTAAGGCCACACTTGGAATACTGCATCCAGTTTTAGTCACCACGATGTAAAAAAGATGTTGAGACTCTAGATAGAGTACAGAGAAGAGCAACAAAGATGATTAGGGGACTGGAGGCTAAAACATATAAGGAACGGTTGCTAGAATTGGGTATGTCTAGTTTAATGAAGAGAAGGATGAGGGGGGACATGATAGCAGTGTTCCAATATCTCAGGGGCTGCCACAAAGAAGAGGGAGTCAAGCTATTTTCCAAAGCGCCTGAAGGCAGGACAAGAAGCAATGGATGGAAACTAATCAAGGAGAGAAGCAACCTAGAACTAAGGAGAAACTTCCTGACAGTTAGAACAATTAACCAGTGGAACAACCTGCCTCCAGGGGCGGCAACACTGGAAGTTTTTAAGAAGAGACTGGACAGCCATTTGTCCGAAACGGTATAGGGTTTCCTGCCTGAGCAGGGGGTTGGACTTGATGACCTCCAAGGTCCCTTCCAACTTTTTATTATTATTATTATTATTATTATTATTATTATTATTATTATTATTATTATTATTATTATTATTATTATTATTATTACTATTATTATTACCCATGTCTTAGCTGGACTTTGAGGGGCAGAGAACAATACCCAGGTCACAAAAGGAAACAAACAAAAAGGAAAACGGATAAAGATGGATTGGTGATGACTATGCAGTAATATAAACACAATGTTGTGAAAACTAGGAAAGTATGAATGACAGAGGAAGGATCTCTCAAGATAAAGATGTTAAGAAACAGGTGACCAGGACTATGAAAGCACTTGGTGAAATATTTACACAGAGCAATGAAATGGTAAGGACTGGTCTAGAGAATCGTGAACTAGAGATGAAAAGATCTTGATAAATGTTATATAGCTTTAAAAAACAGCCATATCTTGGCTATAGT
This sequence comes from Azemiops feae, assembly GCA_023970755.1. Taxonomy (NCBI): domain Eukaryota; kingdom Metazoa; phylum Chordata; class Lepidosauria; order Squamata; family Viperidae; genus Azemiops; species Azemiops feae. The sequence goes on from JALGBA010000244.1 coordinate 456,927, forward strand.
TCATAATATTTATAAATATTTATAGCAAGCTGAAATTAACATGCTGTTTATGATAAAAGCATAATTAAACTTACTCGGTGCCTGAAATCTAAGTCAGCATTTGGATTTAATCCTAGAAGAGCTTGCTCATCCATTTCTGCTGCTATTCTCCAGCTTCTTTAACAGGATTATCCCATTCATATACAATCAGAGATACAAACATCTATGGATGAAATAAAATTAAGACAGTAGCAAAACTCTAAATTGAAGCCAAGATTTAAAAGTCTCAATATAGATCAACTACATCTTAGACAAAAAGATCAGATGACAGAAAATCTTTCAGTATACCTGTTCTTTTTTACCACACTAGGCAGGCAAAGCAAGTGTTACAGCCCAACACATCTGGAAACCTGAAACAGTCAATGCTAGGCAAGATTTTAAAAAATCTTTTAACCAGATATGAAGCAAAATAAAAGTATCATTCTCTTATGTTGTTAGCAAAGGTATAGGCAACATTAGTCTCCTTGCAGATACATTTCATGATGCGTGCTGATTATTTTTTTAACATACAATTTTAAATATAATAAACAAAATAGAAAGCAGACATATTGCAAAGCAAAGCAACAGAATCATATTTATTTCTAAGATTCCATCTGGCCACCATAGGTATTATTAGAAAATACAAAACGTGTACAGTCCTATGGTTTCTTTCTGCACTTACCAAGAAAAAATAGAAAAGATAACTTGGGAAGTAGAAAACATGCTGGGAAGATAGATGAAGTGATAGGGAATTAGCCACTACTTTGCCTTCTAGCGAATGTGTTTTGTAACTGAACAAAAGGAACTTTCAATCTTAATCTGATGAGATCTGTATGAATGCAATCTGAAGATCTTCTATTTTATTATAGTGATCTAACTATTAAAAACATTAGTAGTAGAAATTTATGAATAACCTTTGGAAGATGAGAGGTACTTTGGATGCTGTGAATTCTTTGTGACAGTGAGTAACAGGGCAGAACAAGAGCTGATACGCACACATCCTTTCTTAATCACACATCTCTCCAGCCTCTGGTAGCCCTCAATTTATGACCACAATTGGGATCATAATTTGGATAGTTAAGTGATGCAACCATTAAGCAAGCCATCATGTTACCAGACCCAATTTTACAACCATTTTTACCATGGTCGTTAAGTGAATCGTGTGATTAGGTGCAGTTCCACAAACTGCATGTTCCCAAATGACTTTGCTAGTCAGGAGCCTGCTGAGAAAATTGCAAACTGCAATCATGTGACCGCAAGATACTTCAACCATTGTAAATGCGAGCCAAGTGCCTGAATTGCAATCACATGATTTTGTGTGTGCATGTGTACACACACATGCTCATCTGTTATAACTACGAGGAAAGGTATATGTCACTTTTTCAAAGGCCATCATAACTTCAACCTTCATTAAATGAACAGTCATAAGTTGAGGACTATCTGTAGGAAGCAGCAACTGACTGACATACCAACTTTTGATCAGATTTTCTGGGGAAAGAGATTCATTTCCCCATATTCCTATGTCACCTTTTATGTCGAAAACATTTCAAAAAGGCATATAATATAATTTAAAATTAAGCACAGGTACTAATAATAAAACATCAGATGAATTGTATTCATCACCTTTAATGAAAAATAGGAGAAAGCAAAAAGTTTGAAACTATTTTAAAAACTGGTAAATACTGGTAAATATAAGAAGCCAAATAAACAAAAGCATATGAGAATTCTGTATAACAACCTATATAAAGGATGGATAGACTATAACTGACAACCCTGACAACAATATATAATTATAATGTTAATTCAGAAACTAAGAAACTAAGGACCTAAAATGAATGAGACACAACAGAACTCTCTTGGCACCTGTGTCCTGAAATATAATTCAGTAGAATTCTATGATAATTGTTCTCAGATATGGAAATATAAGATTATAGCCTCTGAGTGATAACCATATGATCAGTCAAGTAAGTGCAAATGCAGTAAATACTGCAATTATATACGCTTTATTAAAAAACACAAGAGTTTAGTTTATGTAGGCTAGGGGTCTTAATCAAGACATATTTCCTACTATTGTCATACACATTTTTCAACAGTTATCCGACATCCTTCTAAAATTTCTCTGAGTAGAAAATGAATGCATGAGCACACTTTCTTCTTAAGAAAATCTTTGTAGTTCATGTGAAGAGTATGTAACCATTCAATGGAGAAACAGATAAAACTTGAGTACTATCTGGAAAATGTTCTCAGAGTTGAACCGCCTCCATTGACTCAGTTTTCTGTAGGTTCTAAATGGTCGCAAAGAGAGGGTCTATCATGCTTTTCTTTAGCTCGCCTCTGGTCTCTGAGTCACTATTGCTATTAAAGAGAATGGAGGGACATTTAAATGTTCACCTAAGTGTCACAGATTACCAGGAGGATTTTTAAAAATCCTACCATCTACTGCAGGGGTGTCAAACTGCCGGCCCGTGGGCCAGTTTCATCATACCGAAGCCGTGCCACCCCATTGTCGGCAATGCAGAGTCGCGATATGTTATATCCTCAGGTCAATTTTTTGTGCTTCAAGCAGATCTGAAAGAAAGGGTAGGGGCAAGAAAATCCTAAAAATGCAATACTATCTGTATTAAAATAAATGCAAAAGGGTTCTAAAACTCAACCACAACAAAATATCAACCTATTTCAGTACTATAAACAATAAACTCAAATCAGCTAGAGCAAGAGTAGGCAACCTTGGCTCTTTTATGACTCGTGGACTGGCTCAGGAATTCTGGGAGTTAAAGTTAAAGTCCACGAGTCATAAAAGAGCCAAGGTTGCCTACCCCTGAGCTAGAGAATGGTATAGTCAGCCCCTTGTCTGAGGTTTGCATACAATGCTCATCCATATAAATTACAGCACTAGTTCTGCGGGAAGCCTGTGGGCTTTCCAGTGGTCCATTGGGCTCGTTGGAATTAGATCACTGCTTTTCTGCTGCCAATGATAACAGAAAATCAGAAATCGCTATTGAGCTGATAGGAGGAAGAAAAAGAGACATATGTATGAGTTACAATGTATAAAGAAATTCCAACCTATCTTCTAAAGCTTCAGCTAGGATAGTTGTTCAATTTATCATGTTATTGCTGGATCCACACTTCAAATTAGTTATTCTATAATGTGGTTTGTTTGGTTTTTGCAAACCCATCTGGTATAATTTGTAAACTATTATTTATGACTTATAATTTGTGAATCATTCATTTATGAGATCAATGATTAAACAAATTATAATTTAATGTAGTTTAGGAACTCACTATGTACTAATTAGCATCACCAATGGCAAAATGCATTATAAATATAAAACCACAATTATACTTTTTATCAATTTGCAAATTGTCACTATAAATAAAGTAATAAGTAACAAATTTTACTGTTACTACATTTCATTATCTTTTGACTTCACTATTTACAGTCTTCTCAAAATGGCAAGTGTGTATATTATTAGATAATTGAAGTGGACTGTAATGCCATAAAAATGTTGTCATAATATCAATTACCATAAATCTCTTTGATATTCTATGATTCACTCATACATGCAAGTTATTGCTAACGTAGATATAGATAGAGCGAGTAGAAAAAGAATTTTGTTATTCTATTTAAGAATATCACCAAGAAAAATCTTATATTTAAATATCTATTAGTACATTGCATCAATGTTTTAGATTATGGTATGTGGGCAACAGGATGTTAGCTTCCACAGTACTGTATAGATTAGAGAACTACGTTGCATAGAATAGGATGACCATGCTTGGGGTGAAACGGCTTCCACTTGTGACAGATTGGTCAAATTGTGTGCAGAATTATCTTTACAGCTAGCAGGAATGCTGCATGTAGCACAGATACCACTAAGGCTGGTAACTAGGTCTCACCTTCTCTATTTTACTGAAAGGCATGATCTGAAATCCTCAATTAATAAAACCATTAGGGACATCAAATATCTTTGAGCCAATCTGATAATAGTGATCACACATAGAAGATTCAATTTTGGAATAAAAGAGGAGTAAATAATAAAAGTAATGCTTGTGGCAGTACCAGAGGGATATTAGGATGTGAATGAACATGCACTTCTGTAAAACACTGGCAGGGTTGTTGGCTAATATTTGAATGGTTTGCAGTGACTTTTAGATAAGCATATTTATTACTTCTTGAACTGCTATCTTTATTTTGCATATTCCCATTCACCATTTGGCTGAACTATCAGAAAATGAGTTGCATGATATATTATTTCAAACAATGCTTTTCAATGTCAATTCAGCATAAACATGGGCATAAACTCATCATGAAATAAAGTTGATTGCCAATTAAGAAAAGTAGGTGACCTAAGAAGAAAGCAACAGAAGAATATGAGACAGAAACTACATTTCCGTTACCAAGTAAAAGAAAAAGCTGTTTTTCATTATAATGCACAAATAATTTGTTTTCCCCATCATAATACTTTCTGGTATTGGTAGTGATAAAAGTGGGCTGATCACTAGGAAACTGATGCAGGGCTATTCTACATGGGTGTTTTCTTCAAACGCAGATCTTTCAAATACATTGGGATAACTAATCTTAGACTTTCCAGGCTAAGAATTTTGGAAGATAACATCCCAGAACCTTAGTAGAGTACCAAGTTGAGCAAAGAGCCAGAAAATACTTTAGCAGATGCGGCACGGGATGAAATGAAGGGCAATGAAGCACGGGCCAAGGGATAGGAGATAATCTATGCGGCTTTAGGTTAGTAAGGCCCTAAGAGAAGGGGGATCCTTCCCCAAAGAGCAACCTTGATCAAGGGACTTGGAACACGAGGCGGCCACGCCACTGCACCATGGGGCCTCCTGGGCCAAGCGATTTCTCCTTTCTGCATTTAAAGAAAAGTTGGGTAGTCCCCATCCCTCCCAAGTTTGCAAATACGGCCACCCTGAAAGCGCACACAGCCCTCCAACAGCCCCCGTTCCCGTTTCATTACCTTCCCAGCTATTCCATCAAGGAGGGCTTGTGCCTTGTCGCACTATTGGGAGGCCGCTACAGCGCAGGGGGGCCGGGCAGAGGAAGCCAGGGAAGGCCACACGCGGCAGAGTTGCCGCGCCGCCAGGAAACACGCAACACGGTTAACGCGCCTCTGGAGGTTCCGCAACACCCCAGTCTCTTTTCATACAGTTCCGCTCGGGAAACTGCTCCAATCCTCGAACTACAGCATCCAGGATACTCCGCGACACCAAACCCGAGATTCGCCAGGCAATAAACCGCCTCAGAGAAAATCTGGAAGCCAGAAACAGGTTTTTCGATCCTTACTTTAAGTTTGCCAATCAGGGGAAGAAAGCGCGTTGCACACTGGGAAAAAAGCTTTCTGCTTAGGCGCAATTCATGATGGGAGGCGTAGTTCTCGAGCTGCTCTTTAATTCAGAAAAGACGAGCTATTCCCCAGCCTTTCTGTTCGCTTTGCGTCCCTACCAATAGCCCAGATGTTTAGCTATCGCCAATCACTATGTTGGCCTTGAATGAGAAAACCTCTCGCGTTGAATAGCTTTAGCTGTTGTTCCCAAAACTGGGTCTTAGCTTGGTGTTGAAGCCAATTAATCACATCAAACCCAAGGAATGGAAAAACAGACTTTTATTTTGGCACCAAGGAATAAAAATGACCTCGGCTTTGAAAGCTACCAAGGCCCCATTTACAATTGTACAACAGTTTTTATAATCAAAGGTGATTTTCATACACCCCTCTGCACTCCCCCCCCCCATAATACATGCATAACATATAATATTGATTGGCTACCTGGATTGCAGCCCCTTAAAGCTTTCTCGCTTGCTATGCAAAATAGCTAAATGTCACGCCACCTTTGCCCACCTTACATCACGGGAATCTTGGAAAGCTTCTAATTTTCTGTGCCAGCTATGTGGTTTTAACATTTCTTGTAAATGAAGCGCAGCATCCCGGCTAAGTGGTTAAACCTGTGAATCTGTCTCACTTCATTGTCCCTGCACCCCCCTATCCCCTGCAGCCCCCCTAACATGTCAACTGTTAGCTAGCTTATCTGCAAAGCCCTCAGTGAGCAGAAAGGAAAAAAGCTGTTAAAGAAAAAGTTGTTTAAGAGTAAGTGTCATGGTTCCGATAGATGAAACCGTTTAAAAGAACTTCAAGGAAAAACTTTCTTCCTTAGAGAACATTTTATTTAGGAAACAAAGTATCAGCATGTACATAGGTGAACCCAAGACTAAAAATCCCCTCCCCGTGGTTACAAAGTTACAATTGCAATTCCCACCCCAATTTGCTGTCATAAATCACATTCACCAATCTTTACACAACGAAGGTGCTCCTCCCAGCTCTCCAGCCCGCCAAAATGTTATCAGCACTGACCTTGATTCTCACACATATGAATTGTTTTCGCTAACTGAGAAACTACACATCCCCCCACCCCTCTTCCTTCATCTAAAATCTCTAAACTAAAATGTGGCAACGAAGACAAAATGAAAATGGCTTCAGTTCGGTTTGTCACAGTGTTGACATTCGGCTCCCCTTAAAAGAAAGGAGAAATCCTGCAAATCAAACAAGAACAAAAGTTAAGAATTCCCCCTTGGTTTGTTCGGATGTTTATCATAAAATTTACGTATAAGTCTGTCAGCTTTCACATCAGTACACTTCACCCAGGTGGCTTCTAATAATGGATATCCCTTCCACTGCACTAAATATTGCAATTTCCCTTTATATAATCTTGCATCAAGAATACGTTTCACTTCGTAATGAGTCTCTCCAGCTACCACAAGTGGCCCAGGTGCTTTCTTTCTGTCTTTCTTTCTTTTTGTAATATATATTTTCTTGATTTTTTAAAAACTAACAACCTGGTGCTTAATAAACAGCATGTTGTCTGGGTTCACATTTCACAACAATAATAATCAATTTCTATCATATCGTACTCTACATAACAGCTTTCCTTGATTTTCTCTTCTTCCCATATTGTTCTCTTTTGCAAACATTAGGTTAATACAGTACTTAGTATTTTAGTAACAAAGAGGTTAAATATAAACATTTTTCTAACATTTATCCAATTAGTAATAGCATCAATATAGAACTTCTTTTCTAGTTAGTCCTCTTGGCTGCGTTATATGTCCTGTTTTCAACATTCTCATTTAGACTTTTTCCCCACAAAATTGAAAACATTTTTATCTGTTAAGATTTTCTCAAAGTTAATTTATGGTTAAATATCTAAGCTGTTTCCCTCACAATAATCCTCTCAACAATTACATTTCTCACATCATAAAAAAAAAATACAATACTACTCAGAATAGGAAAGAAGAAAAAGAGAAAGAGAAAGAAAAACATATCTCTCTCAAACTAAAATTCATTTATATCCCCCATTTTTTTCAGTTTTTAACTCTATTCCATTCGATATTTACTAATTAAATAATCCATGTTATATTTTAACCATATTCAAACAAATACTTAAATCTTTAAAAATTGCATCTGATAAGACAGTTACATTTCACATATCAATATATATATCAATATATATATCAATATATATATATATATATATATCAATATATGTAGGTCTTTGGTCATTCGGGTTTTCTCCCGCGTAAAATTGGAAGTGTCTTGGCGACGTTTCGACGAAGTCTCATTCGTCATCTTCAGGCTGGTGTCTCTTCGGCCTCGTGCTTCTAGGAGCAATGTGTGATCGCAGCTGTTTCTTCCTTTTAACTGCCAGTGGGGGTATGAGCTGATTGGGTGGGAGCTTGGCTGTGTTCTGATTGGGTGGAGGTGTGTTCTGATTGGTTAGGGGCTTGGCTGTGCTCTGATTGGATGGGGGGTTGGCTGTGCTCTGATTGGCTCGGATTAGTCTGAGTTGCGGGATTTGAGATGGAGAGCTGCATTGCTGTTGTTTGGCTTCGCGTTCGTGGTCGTGCCATATCATCAAGGTGGGTGTCAGTTTGCTTCATGTATGGATTGGAGGGGTTTGAAATGGCTAATGATGCATGTTCTGGTTTGTGGTCGTGCCTCATCATCGGTGTGGGTTTGGGTTTGCTTTTTGCGTGGATGTGTGGTGGTGACATCCTGTGTGGTTTTCGTGAGTGTGGGTCTAGTGTCATTCTTTGTGTTAGGGACTCGTTTGTCAATAAGGGTGGGTTTCCAAATGGCTGGTAGGCGGGAGGTATCATCTCGTTTATTCATGCTGTGTGGGCGTTTTTCTATCTCGATGGCTTCTCTGATTATTCTGTTGTTAAAGTGTTCAGTTTTGGCGATAGTTCTGGTATTTTTAAAGTCAATTTTATGTCCTGTGGCTTTAAGGTGTTGGACCAGGGAAGAAGTTGGTTCCTCTTTTCTGACTGAGTTCTTGTGTTCTTCAATGCGTGCACTTATTCTTCTGTTGGTTTGTCCGATGTATGTGGTGGGGCAGGCGGTGCATGGGATTTCATATACTCCTTGATTTTCTAACTCAATTTTGTCTTTGGGGTTTCTTAGGATGGTGGATATTTTTCGGTTGGTGCAGAATGCTGTCTTGATGTTGTGTTTGTGGACACAGCATGAATAAACGAGATGATACCTCCCACCTACCAGCCATTTGGAAACCCACCCTTATTGACAAACGAGTCCCTAACATGGAATCTCAAGAGCTTGCAAAAAGAACTTGTCAAGAAAAACCAAATACTTTCCAGGAGGAAATGCTCACTATGTTGCAACTAATCCAAACAACAACGGCTCTAAACCATAATGAAATTAAAAACAACTTTGATGACATAAATGGACATATCTTTATGTTAACCTCACAACATAAGAATTTTCAGAAAATGAAAGAATCTACCAATGGAAGGGATTGTGATTTAACGCAAATGGAGGAAAACAAAGATGTGACTGAAGCACCGGAACTGGAAGAGATAGTCCACACCCCAGAATCACAAAACAAAGCCGAAGATAAGAAGAAAAGCCTGACAAAATAGATTACAGAGATAAGAAAAAATCTACGACTTGAGAGATAAAAAAAGATAAAAGAAATCAACATCTTACCTGATTTGTCTCTCCCATCCTTAACAACATCCACAAGAAAATGGCAAGACTTTTTAACTAAGTGGAATAGATGGATGAGAAAAGCCGTTTGGCGAAAGAAAAAGACTAAAATCAGATTCAAGGGATTAGAAGATTGGACCTATCAGAAGCAATTTTTAAAGATTAAGCATTTGTTTGAATATGATTAAAATATAATATGGTCTGCCTAACCAGTAACTATTGAATGGAATAGAGTTAAAAGATCTATCTATCTATCTATCTATCTATCTATCTATCTATCTATCTATCTATCTATCTATCTATCTATCTATCTATCTATCTATCTATCTATCTATCTCTATCTATCTCTATCTATCTATCTATCTATCTATCTATCTATCAATCATCTATCTATCTATCTATCTATCTATATCTAATCTATATCTATGTATATGTATATGTTTTTATAATCAAAGGTGATTCTCATACACCCCTCTGCACTCCCCCCCCCCATAATACATGCATAACATATAATATTGATTGGTTACCTAGATTGCAGCCCCCTAAAGCTTTCTCGCTTGCTATGCAAAATAGCTAAATGTCACGCCACCTTTGCCCACCTTAGGTCACGGGAATCTTGCAAAGCTTCTAACTTCCTGTGCCAGCTATGTGGTTTAAACATTTCTTGTAAATGAAGCTCAGCATCCTGGCTAAGTGGTTAAACCTGTGAATCTGTCTCACTTCATTGTCCCTGCACCCCCCTATCCCCTGCAGCCCCCCTAACATGTCAACTGTTAGCTAGCTTGTCTGCAAAGCCCTCAGTGAGCAGAAAGGGAAAAAAGCTGTTAAAGAAAAAGTTGTTTAAATGTTTCTTCTCAGAATTCATCTTCCTCACTCCCATGTCCATCACAACCATACCTGGGTCCTATCTCCACATATGACCCTTCTTCTGATCCCCAGGGCCTTATCTGCACGTACATTCTTTCATCTGACCCTTCATAGCTCCCCTACTTTTCATCGACCGGCTGACAACTGACATACTTGGAATATACCAACGCTACACATAACTTTGATTTAAATATCATGGCTTTTAAAAAGGGATGCTGGGAATTGTAGTTCTGTAAAGCGCTCATTTAATTGGCTTCAAAGTCTTTAAATGTGTAAACTTTCCTGGAAGATAATACTATATCAATGCAATCATTAACCCATCAGATTATTTCCATTGGGCTTCATTCTCAATATAGTGTGTGTACAATTACGGCCTAAAACTAATGTAAAACAGATTCGTGCCTGGAACTTTAGTCGGAAAATAAAGCAATGCGTGGCTGGGACAAATCTTCAGTAAGGAAGCTTATAGCACTTCTAGGTACTATAAGATCTGTTCCTGCAGAAAGATACACTCCTGCTTTGTTAATTCCATATTAACAGATCAGGAGTCAGCAGTACCCATCTATCACCTAAGTGAAAGCATAGGCTAATATCTTATTCCCAATTATTTATCTGCACAAAAATTCCAAAAAAGAGGCAAATGCTACAGTGAATATAGATCTTTTCCTATATAAATATCAGAAATGAACAAAAATTAAGCACACAACTACATGAAGTCCATTGAATAAAGTACATTCACCAAAAGTGAGTGGATAAGTGGTTCAGTGTAATCAGGAATGCAGTAAACTCTTGGTATATTTTAATATTAATGTTGAAAGAATAGAATAGGAATAGGAATAGGAATAGGAATAGGAATAGGAATAGGAATAGGAATAGAATAGAATAGAATAGAATAGAATAGAATAGAATAGAATAGAATAGAATAGAATAGAATAGAATAGAATAGAATAGAATAGAATAGAATAGAATAGAATAGAATAGAATAGAATAGAATAGAATAGATGTCAGGACCCACTTCAACTAATCACCCAAGAAAGCAGAACTCTTGAAACAGGCATTGTCTCAAAAGGAAACTTTTATTAAGGATTAGTGATAGCAGGGAATTTAAGGCGAGATCTGAAGAAAAGCCCGCACGAACGATATAATTAAGCAAGCAATATGCCCCCTCCCACCAAAGTCATAATGTCCGTTTGAAATCCAGCCAATCCACAGGTGGCCTGATGGGTGGCTGACTGGCATGGTAGGTACGTATCTCAAGGTCTTCTCCAGCTTTCGTTTCCTTGTAACTGTCTCCTAGATAAGGAGACACATTCCATACTCAAAAAGAGAAGGCCAGACAAAGGAAGGAGAAAGTGAAAGTTAACACTATGAATCCCCCATGCACCCCCTCCCCCAACAATAATGGCAGGCCCCAAAAAGACAGAAAAAAGGAGAGAGCAGATGAGGAGTTTTGGGGTCTGACATCCGCCCCCCCTAAAAAAACGGGAAATGCACCTGGAAGAAAAAACAGGGAAGGGGAAAACAACAAACAAATCAGTTAGGTTTATCCAGATATATAGAGTGAAAACGTTGTAGCAATCTAGGGGTTCTAACATGCTTCTTATACACCCATTCACTTGGGGAAGCAGGGAGGTTTTTCCACAAGCCCAGATATTGAGTTACTCCATGGTGGGTTCTAGCGTCTAGAATGTCTTTAATCTCAAAATGTTGTTCACCCTCAACCATAATGGTTGTAGGTAACGGCGGAGCAGGGGGTCTGAGAGTGGAAGTAATCTCTGGTTTAAGCAGGCTGCAGTGGAACACAGAGTGGATTTTCCGTAGATTCTTTGGCAGGTCTAACTCAACTGTTACCGGGTTGATGATGCATGTAACTTTGAAAGGTCCAACGTATTTAGGGTCTAACTTCTTTGAGGGTTGTAACGATTTTAAGTATTTAGTAGAGAGAAATACGCGGTCATTGACTTTGTAGGGCTCCAGCTCCATCCTCTTTTTGTCCGCTTGTAGTTTGTAAGTCTCTCTGGCCTCATCAAGAGCTTTACGGACCACCGGCCAGGTATTTTGCAATTGCTTAATGCAGTCTTTTAACGAGGGAATTTTGGGTTCCTTGACGGGGAGTTCTGGTATGGCCACAAAAGTTTGGCCATTGGCAATTGAAAAGGAGTAAACCCAGTACTGGAATGCACTGCATTGTTGTAAGCAACCTCAGTGAAAGGTAATAAGTCTGACCAATTGTCTCGTTGATAATTTACGGAACACCTCAGATATTGTTCTAGAACCGAGTTCAGACGTTCTGTCCCCCCATTTGTCTGTGGATAATGGGAGGATGATAACCCTTGACTAGACCTCAAAAGATCTAGAAAAGCTCTCCAGAACTTTGAACTGAATTGGACCCCTCGATCTGAAATAATCCGATGTGGGACACTATGGAAACGATATATGTGTTGCGCAAAAAGTTTGGCTAAGGTTTTTGCAGTGGGGATTTTGGGGCAAGGTATAAAATGCACTTGTCTAGAACAGGGCTTTTCAACCAGTGGTACGGGTACCACCTGTGGTACATTGGCACCTGGCAGGTGGTATGCGACCATCCTAGAAAAGTGGTAGCAGGGGAGGGGAATGAGCTGAACCGGTGGCAGCACCGCACAAGCCTGAGCAAGAGATGGCTGGAGCTGCAGGGCTGTCAGGGCTCAGCGGAAGCGCCAGGATCCAGCTGGAGCTCGGTGCTGATCCTGGTGCTTCTGCTGAGCCCAGAAGAAGCGCCGATCAGCTGGAATGTTGCAGCATCTCCAGGGTCTTGTGATTTACATTCAGATGCTTGGCAACTGATTCATATTTATGACGGTCACAGTGTCCCATGTGAAGTGACCAAAACCTGCTGCAACCACCCAGCAGACGGGGGAATAAAAACCAACCCCCCCCATCCCTGCTGCCAATCCTCAACAGAAATGCTCACAACAATGAAAACCTCGGACAGGAGGAAGAGTGCGGCCAGGTGGGCAGGCAGGTGTCTTGCTTGGCTGTGGCTTGGGGGACACTTTTTCAGTGCCATTGTAACTTCGAACAGTCACTGAGTGAACTGTTGTAAGTCAAGGACTACCTGTACTTTATCACTTTTTTTCCTTTTGGGGGGGGGTCAAGTTTTTGACACCTTGCTAGGCGACTGGTGGTACTCGGATGTTGCCATATCCTAAAAGTGGTACAATGGGTGAAAAGGTTGAAAAGCCCTGGTCTAGAAAACAGGTCTGTAACCACCCAGCTAATCGTATTTCTAGCACTTTCAGGCAGTTCAACAACAAAGTCCATGGAAATCTCTCTCCATGGTGCTGATGGGCTTGCTACCGGTTGAAGTAACCCTGGGGATTTCCCTTGACATCGTTTTGCAGTTGCACATATGGGACAACTGGCTACATAGCTTGCAATGTCCTTTTTTAATGCAGGCCACCAAAATTGCCTTTTAATCAGATGCAAGGTTTTTACAAAACCAAAATGCCCCCAGTCTTTGAATCATGCCCAGCTGCCATTACTTTAAGTCTCAAACTAGCTGGGACATAGATTTTCTCCCCAATCCATGCCAATCCGTCTTTGAGCACGCACAGATTGTTATGATTACAAAACCATTCATCGGTATCTAAAGCCTGTTTGAATTCTAGTAGTAAAGTCTTATTCTCTGGCTCTTTTGCTTTTGTTTGAGCCCTGGTAGTGACCGGGGCAGCTAGTTGATGAGGCTGCAGGAAAGGTTTGGTTACCTCAGGTTTCATACTGTTGTATTGAGATAGTCTTGATAAAGCATCAGCTAAAAAGTTCTTTCCCCCTGGAAGGTAATGGATCGTGAAATTAAATCTGTGAAAATTCTGCAACCACCTTGCTTGTTTTGGGGGAAGTTTCCTGGGTGTTTTCATAGCCTCTCAGTTTTTATGATTGGTCCATACCTGGAATGGTATTTTATGCCCCTCAAGAAAATGCCTCCAGGTTAGTAGAACCCACCGTACTGCGTAGGCTTCCTTTTCCCAAGCTGCCTATCTCTGTTCAGTGTCTGACAGTTTCTTAGAGGTGTATGCACAAGGCTGTAACCTCCCTTCCTTATTCCTTTGTAAGAGAACAGCCCCCACAGCTATATTATCGGCATTGGCTTGGATGATGAATTGCTGGTCAGGGTCTGGATGCTTCAGGACTGGCTCCATGGAGAATAATTTTTTAAGTTTTTCAAACGCTGCTTGACATTCACCTGTCCATTTTAGTGGCTGGCTAGGTTTCGGTTTATCCCCTCCTTTGGTCTTTAACAGATTAGTGATAGGGAGGGCAATCTGTGCAAACGATGGAATAAATTGTCTATAGAAATTGGCAAACCCCAGAAAACCTTGGAGTTGTTTCCTGGTTCTTGGGGTAGCCCAATCCAGCACTGCCTTCACTTTACCTGGGTCCATCTCTATCCCCTCATGGGATATGCGATACCCCAGGTAATCATTATGCTCTTTGTGAAACTCACATTTTGATAATTTGGTGAACAACTTTGCAGAACGTAATTTCTTCAAAACAGCTCTGATCAGTTTAATGTGTTCATCTTTCATTTCAGTGTAGATAAGGATGTCATCCAGGTAAACAAAACCCCCTTATACAGGTGCTCCCTCAGCACATCATTTATTAATTGCATAAAAACAGCAGGTGCTCCCTGCAGTCCAAAGGGGAGTACTTTGAATTGGAAATATCCTAGTGGGCAGTTAAAAGCCATTTTCTATTCATCTCCCTTCCTAATCCTTATGCGGTAATAAGCTTCCCTCAGGTCTAGCTTTGAGAAAATTTTCCCTTTTGACAGGTGTGCTAACATGTCCTTCATTAATGGTAGGGGGTACATGTTCTCCACACACACAGTGTTCAAACTCCTATAGTCCATGCAGAGATGAAGAGAACCATCCTTCTTTTCTCTAAATAGGATGGGTGCAGCCACTCGAGGTTTAGCTGGTTCAATAAAACCCCTTTGTAAATTTTTCCTTATAAACTTTTCCAGTTCACTCATTTCTCTAGGAGCCATTGAATACATTTTTGGTTTTGGCAGCTTTGCCCCGGGATGATTTCAATAGCACAGTCCGTGGGGTGGTGAGGGGGGCGCCTTCTGTTCACTGAACGCCTCAGCTAAATCTCGGTATTCCATTGGAAGGCTTTGCAGCTCTGACTCATTAAGGGTGGAGGCAAATTCGTGACGTAATCCACATCTCCCGCCAGTTTCTTTAGCTATGGGTAGGGTTTCCTCATCTGCAAATTTGAGTTGCCCCTCCCTCCAATTAACCATAGGATTCCATTTTTTTAACTACGCCAACCCCAGGACCAACGGCCACTCCATTCCAAGAGCCACAATGAAAGCCAAAGTCTCTATGTGGTTCCCCAGGTCGATGTGTAAGGGTCTGGTGGCAAAACTAGCAGGCACCCCTCCCGCAATGGATCCATCCAGCTGGCAAAATGTAATGGGAGTCTTTAATCTCCTGAGGGGTATTCCCATCTTCCCCATTAGTTCTGGGCTGACCATGCATCGGGTACACCCTGAGTCCAAAAGGGCGGCTAGTTTTACTATCTTTCCAGTGCCAGGAATGGACAGTTCTAGGGGCACTGTTATGGGGTCAATTGGCCCACTCACCAACGGGTTGTCTTCATCGTCATCCTCCATTTCTCCAGGGTCACCGGCTCATAGGGCCAGAGCTTGACCTACCAGACTGCAGTCCCAAGGGAGCTCCACGGCCTCCGCGGACTTCATGGCAGTTTCTCTAGGTTGTGGAGGGGTTTTTCCAACCGGCAGGCGGTCCCCTCTCTTAGCAGGCATCTTGCTGCAGTAGTCAGTGGCGCAATGCTCCTCCTTTCCACACTTGAAACATGCTGTGCTGCAAGGCAGAGGGGAGGGAGCGGCTCGTGCAGAGTCTCCTCGCTTCTCTGGCTGCAGCTTAAAGCTTTGCCTCACCGGGCAGTGTAGGTGTTTACGTTGGTCGATTTCCACCTCCTCGGCTAGCAGGCACCAGTCGTAAAGTCGCCCCAGGGCTCCTCAAGCTATGCAAGCATTATATAGCTCCTCATTCAGCCCGCCCTGGAAACAGCTCACCAGCATCTCCTCTGGCTAACGAAGGCGGCTGGCCAGTTCTTTGAATTCTTCAGTGTATTCAGCGACTGGTCTTCTCCCTTGCTTCACGGTCTTTATGTGCTCCCGGGCTTTCTTGTCTGCCAGCCAGTCCTCAAAACGCCTTCGGAGTGCGGCTGTCAGAACCCATATCTATCCGCTCTTTTGCCTCTTTTCTCTGACCCAAATTCCATTCTCTTGCCTTCCTGGGTTCTGCCATACTCCTGGAGGGGAGGGGGAGTGATCGCGGGTTTATTGCCTTAGCTTCCTCTATCGCTACATTGTAACACTTTGCTTTCCTGCAATATTTCTCTCTGTACTTTCTTCTCCCTAAACTGTCAACTAGCGAAGGGGGGAGGAAGAAAGGAATGCAGCCTCCGGCAACTGGCTTATCTCTCCACTCTCAAGAGAAGGTGCGAAGAGTCGCCTAAAATCGCTGTTACAACCAGAGCTGGCCTGATGTTATCTCCCCTTTCCCACGATGGACTTACACCTGGGGATTGGCCGATTTGAACCGTCCGGATGAACTATGGGGTGGGGTTTGCTTGGGGACACTTTAACCTATCGATCTGTGTGGGAAAACCTCGGATCCTGTCTAGTATGCCTACTATCAGCTTCTCCTAATAAAAGTTCCTTTTGGAAGAATCTGTTTCCATGAGTTCTGCTTTCTTGGGATGAGGTTTTGAAGTGGGCCCTGACAGCGGCCATAAAACGGTTGAAATTTCTCAGCTCGGGAGCATTGCAGTTGTAAAGAGTCACCATCCAATCTGCCGCCGCCCCTTCCAACACTAAGGTGACCACGTGTAACTTCTCAACATCTGTGGGCAGGGTTCTCCCATAGATCTTCATGTAGGTGAACATCTGCACCAGAAAATACCCCCGCCTTTTGGGGTCTCCATCAAACTTTGCCCCGATTGGGATCGGCTTCACTTCTGCTGGTTGGGGGGGTCTGCCCCTGGCGGCTTGTAGCGGACGGCCCCTGGGTGGTGCTGTACCTTGGGCTCTGATGGCTGCTGCCTCTCGGGTCTCGGATTCCCCCTCTTCGGATTCTTCCTCCTCTGACTCTTCTTCAGATTTGTGGCCCCCTTTCATTTGCATTTTAAACTCATTGAGGGTTTTCTTTACATACTCCATTACAGCTTCCATAGATCCCGGTTTGGGTTCTTCTTTCTCTGCGTCTTTGTCCGGGGGGGCAGGTTCTGGATTTTTCTTCTTAGCTTTTTTCTTACCTCCCCCCCGGGTTAAGGTGACTTTTGGGGCTTTCTCCTCCCAGCCTTCCTTCTTTCTGACTCCAAGTGACCATCTGGTTTGATCTTCTTCACCAGATTGTCCAGCCACTTCCAAGTCTCTGGAGAGGCTTTCGCTGGCTTCAAGGCTGAGGAGGTCTTTGGCCCATTGCGCCGCCTGGAACTCCTCCATCAAGAATTCGGTTGCGACTCCCCCAGTAGAGCAGTTTACTTCTCCAGGTTGAATACTATGCAGATCTCACCTTCTGTCAGGACCCACTTCAACTAATCACCCAAGAAAGCAGAACTCTTGAAACAGGCATTGTTTCAAAAGGAAACTTTTATTAAGGATTAGTGATAGCAGGGAATTTAAGGCGAGATCTGAAGAAAAGCCCGCATGAACGATATAATTAAGCAAGCAATATGCTCCCTCCCACCAAAGTCATAATGTCCATTTGAAATCCAGCCAATCCACAGATGGCTTGGTGGGCGGCTGACTGGCATGGTAGGTGCGCATCTCAAGTTCTCCTCCAGCTTTCATTTCCTTGTAACTGTCTCCTAGATAAGGAGACACATTCCATACTCAAAAAAAGGCTAGACGAAGGAGAAAGTGAAAGTTAACACTATGAATCCCCTATGCACCCCCTACCCCAACAATAATGGCAGGCCCCAAAAAGACAGAAAAAAGGAGAGCGCAGATGAGGAGTTTTGGGGTCTGACAATAGAAGAATAGAGTAGAGTAGAGTAGAGTAGAGTAGAGTAGAGTAGAGTAGAGTAGAGTAGAGTAGAATAGACCTTGGAAGTCTTCTAGTCCAGCCCCTTTGCTCAAGCAGGAGAACCTATACCATTTCAGACAAGTGACTGTCTAGTCTCGTCTTAAAAACCTCTAGTGATGTAGCGCCCACGATTTCTGAAGGCAAGCTGTTCCACTGGTTAATTGTCCTCACTGTTAGGAAGTTTATCCTTAATTCCAGGTTGCTTCTCTCTTTGGACAGTTTCCAACCATTATTTCTTGTCCTGCCCTCTGGTGCTTTGAAGAATAGTTGATGCCCTCTTCTTCGTGGCAGCCCCTCAAATACTGGAATACTGCTAGCATTTCACCCGTTTCTTCTTTTCTTTAGACTAGCCAAACCCAAGTCCTGCAGCCGTTCTTCATATGTTTTAGTCTCCAGGCCTTTGATCATTTTAGTTGCTCTTCTCTTTCCAAAGTCTCAACGTCTTTTTTGTAGTATGGTGACCAAAATTGGTTGCAGTATTCCAGGTGTGGTCTTACTAGGGTTTTATAAAGCGGTACTAATACTTTGCGTGATCTTGATTCTATGCCTCTGTTTATGCAACCCAGGATTGTATTAGCTTTTTTGGCTGCTGTTGCACACTGCTGGCTCATAGTCAAGTGATCGTTCACTAGGACTCCAAGGTCCCTCTCACAGTTACTGTTTTTGAGCCAGGTCTCGCTTAATCTGTACTTATACCTTTGATTTTTCCTGCCTAAATGTAAAACTTTGCTTTTCTCTAGATTAATTTTGTTTTGTTGGATAGGGCCCATTCTTCAAGTTTGTCAAGATCTTTTTGGATCCTGAGCTTGTCTTGTGGGGTTATTCCTGCCAGTTTAGTGTCATCTGCAAATCTGATGAGATCCCCTTCTATTCCCTCATCTAAGTCATTTATGAAGATATTAAACAGTGCTGGGCCTAAGACAGAGCCTTGTGGTACCCCACTGCTTACTTCTCTCCATATGGATGTAGTACCATTGAGGACTACTCACTGAGTACGGTTTGTCAGCCAGCTACAGATCCATCTGGTGGTAATGTTGTCTATATCCCACCTTTTTCTAGCTTACTAAGCAGCAGGTTGTGGTCTACTTTGTCAAATGCCTTACTGAATAAATCATCAGGTCCAGTCCAAGCTGGGAGTAAATAAAATGGAGGCTAAGATGCTGGAAATAAAATGGAGGCTACTTAGGAAAGAAGGTTCTTGTTTATTTAGTTGCCAGAAACTTCAGTGACACAACATGTTTCTGGGGTGGCTGACAAAATGGAGTTGGGATAGGTGGCTCTTATACCGTGTTTCCTCGAAAGTAAACCCGCCCCCGAAAGTAAGCCCCAGCTGATTTTTGGTGGGCAGGCCTATTAGCCCTCCCCCGAAAATAAGCCCTACTTAAGGCCCTGCACAATGGCCTCTGTGACGAGGCGAAGCTGATGGGGGAGGGGGGATCCGGTATACCGGTTCCTTACCTCCGCCTGGCTTGTTCCGTGGCCTCATGGCAGCGGCATTGGGTGCGACGCGCGAGGCGGCGAACAGCTGGTTTTGGTGCAACGTGGCTGTTTGCCGCCGGCTGCGGCCATTTGCCGCCTCACGCATCGCACCCAATGCCACTACCATGAGGCCGCGGAACAAGTCTGGCAGAGGTAAGGAACCAGTGTACCGGTTTCTTACCGCCACCCAGCTTGTTCCGCAGCCTCATGGCAGAGGCATTGGGCAGGAGGTGGCAGACGGCCAGTTTCGGTATGATGCAGCTGTTTGCCACCTCGCGCATTGCACCCAATGCTGCTGCAATGCGGCTCGGCCGAAAGTGGCTGTGGAACAAGTGGGGCAGGTTCCCCCCTCACCTGCCCATTCAGCTACAGCTTTGGTGGCTCTGTAGGCAGAGCTGTGAAGTTCTCTTCTCTGACAGGGAAGAGAAGTTCTCTTCTCTGACAGAGAAGAGAACTTTGCAGCTCTGCCTACAGAGCCACCAAAGCAGCAGGTGGAGCGCCGGAGGCTCGGGGAAGGAGGGTGCTGAAGTGGGCAGTTGGGCCATTGGCGAGAGCAACGCAGTTCAGTGGAAAGCGGCCTCGGAACAAGTGGGGCAGGTAAGGAAAGAAATCCTTGCTCCCCCCAGAAATTGCCTTTCTTTTCTTACCTGACTTCCAGCCGCGTGCCGTTTCTCCTTCACGATCTGCTGCCGCCGCGTGCAAGGAAACAAAGGAAGGTTTTTTTTTGGGAAAAAAGGTCAATCAATCAATTCCAACTTCTCCACTGAGCCGCGTTGCTCTTGCCAATGGCCCGACCGCCTACTTCAGCACCCTCCCTCCCCGAGCCTCCGGTGCACCATCTTCTGCTTTGGTCAGCCTGCCGGCCCCCACCTCAACGCCCTGCCCACCACTGCCCAGCATGGCTGCCCTGGGGCTGCAGGGCACGGGAAAGGCACGTGCCCCACCCTCCCGCCACCCTCCCGCCACCATGCAGGGTAAGGTTGCCACGCCCACCCCCGCCCAGATTCCCTCACCTCCCCAAAGCGTTGTTTTTTTTACTAAGCTGCCTTTCAGCTGCATTGTTTCTCCGTTTGCTTCTCAGCCTTCACCGCGTTTTTGTGGGACTATCTGTAAAAAAAAAAAGTTCCATCAGATTTTCTAACTTCTTGAGATCTCGCGAGAAGTTAGAAAGTCTGATGGAACTTTTTTTTTTTTTTTAATATATTTTATTAGATTTTATAAGGGTAAAGGGGTTACATCAAAGTACTTAGGAACCACCGTGGAGGTGGGTATATTGAACATCCAAAAAAAGAGAAAAACAATCACAAATATATAGCCCAAATCAATTCATTTAAAATTCCCTCTCTAATTCCCTCATTTAGTCTTGCACATTCAGATTAATACATTTCTGTATAAGCTTCAAACAATCCTATCAAATATCACTCACATTTCAATTCTAAAGATCCAGGTCCTGTTTTTAAGCTTTACTAACTTACAATTACCATATTCCAATTGGCCTTAGATAGACATATTATTAACACTTCGGGTGTCCTTTTTTTTTTTACATAGTAATTATATCTGGTATATTATTCCCGCAATAATATTCTTATATTTTCTTCATTAATACCATTTCTTCTCTTGTCACCCATCCCTCTTGTTCTCCTTCTATTTCAAAATAATTATCTTAAAGTAAAAATATCAAACCAACAAATAGATTTCTATCTAATTTAAGTATATATTCTATCAATTCATCTATTTCTATGAAAATCTTTTTAAACCAGTAAATAAAATTTACCTCTCCAGTAATTATCATGTTTAAAACAAAGTATTGTTACAAAGGGTATCCTCTTAGAAATTTCACGTGCTCCATTAGATATTAACTCAGTCAAAAAATCAAAGCCTTTTTAAACCCATTAAATAAAACTTTAAAATACATTTTTAAATCTAACTCTAGGTTTCTTTCTGTGCCATAACGGTTTCCATAATAAAATTCCTGCATCATCAAACCACAATATTAAAAGGTCCATATTCTTTAACGCTTCAGATTGGTCAAAGTTCTCTTTCCTTTCTTCTAGTAGCCTTTGGATGGTAAAAGCCGTTTTGTTCCATGTTATATTTGCCAGTTGTTTATCCACCTTTTCACGATTTTCAATAACTTGTATCTGAGTATCAGTCTCTGTTGATGTTAATGCTTCAGACATCTCCGTTAAAATTATTCTTTGATCCTCAGGCTTCTCCATAGATTGCGTTTGGAGTTGTATAAAGTTAGTTTGTTCTTTGGTTTCCACAGTTTCTCTCAGTGTAGTTTCATAGTTGAGTTGTTGACATGGTTCCTCTTTAAGTTGTTCATATTGTTGCTTCTTCTGCGCTGTCTTTCGGTTTATAATTTGATCTGTCAAAGTTTGAAAGTAAGAGTTCATATCCTCTGTGGCTTCCAGAATTTTTTCCAATATGAGCTCATAGTCCAGCTGTGTGTTAGGTTCCATATCAGTAATAGAAAGATTTTTTAATCTTTTAGAGAAGGCTCTATTTCGTAGAAATCAAACAAATGTTCAGCTCCAATTTTCAATACCAGCTGTGTCAGTTATCTTATCCTTATGCTTATCATCTTTTAAAGGTCATAGCCATTCCCAGCCATAATAAAAAAAAATATACAGTTGCAGTACCACTTTTCGACACCAGATGTCCTCAGCAGACCATCAGATCTTTTTTCTTTCTTTCCAAATTAATAGATTTTTTATTTTTCGTGTTGAAAAAAATGAAGAAAGAAATGCCTCTCAAAGTAATAGATGCGTAGTTATAACAATGATAATCAAGAATAAAATGTTTTCAGGTCCCCTCAGTATTCCAAAATTTAAATAGTCCATACAAATTAACTGGTTTTTTTTTCTTCCAAAGCTGTTTTTCCCGAATGCCCAAACGCTGCTCCCTCACAGCAGGGAAGTAATTTAAACACAAAAGCTTTTGACAGGAGAGTAATTAGGGAAAGAAGGGGTAGGAAAGGTCTCACCCGGGTTCTCCACGGGGGTTCTTTACGCTTAGTTGTTCTTCTGGCTTTCAGCTGGTGCGACGAAGTGATCGTCCATTTTACTGGGCGATCTTTTCCTCCGACGGCCCTAAGGAGAAAAGCTTGAACTGAGGAGAGCTGCCGCTCTTCCCCAGTCAAGCAGGAGCCTCCTCAAGCGGTGGTCGCCTCTACGGGGCGACTTTCGACCCGGTTAAGGGTCTACCGGCGAAGGGAAAGCAGCCGGTGGGAGAGACGGCTCTCTCCGTGCGACTGCGCGTGCCGCGTTCCAGGACCGGAAGCCGAACTTTTTTTTTTTTTACCGATAGTCCCACAAACACACGGTGAAGGCTGAGAAGCGAACAGAGAAACGGAATGCAGCTGAAAGGCAGGTTAGTAAAAAAAGACTTGGGGGAGGCGAGGGCACCTGGGCGAGGGCGGGCGCAACAACCTTACCCTGCGTGGCTTCGGCAGGTGTCTGGCAGGGCGAGGGAAGCAACTGGTCCGCCACCATGCTAGCGCCATGTTGCTTCTCCACCGCATGCACAGGCCCCGCCCCACCCCCGCGCACTCGCGGCCTACTGGTGCCGGTACTGGCAAAAAGTAAGCCCTCCCCGAAAGTAAAACACTGTGCTTACTTCAGAGCCCAAAAGAAAGTAAGAAAGTGTCTTACTTTCGGGGAAACACGATACCTTCTTGGACTTTGTATTTGAAATGCCTGTTCCTGTTGGAATACTTTCACCGGAGCTTGAGTGTGCCCTTTTGGTAGTCTAATGGTGGTGGGTTAATCCTATTATGTCCTAAAGGTCATGTTCCTGTCCTTGAAGCCTTTGTTTTTCTAATTCCATCAGCTCAAACCTTCTCTGGGGTTGTGGCTGAAGGCATTTTGTTTATGACTAGGTGGCCCCAAATCTGCATTTCTAAAAGCTAGCCTGCTCAGTTTCTGCCTGGGGAAACTTGGGCTGTTCCTGCTTCCTCTAAGATTTTTCTCCATTGTTCCTTTGGGAAAATATAATATTCTGCCTTTTTTTAATATCTCCCAAAATATTTTCTTCTCTAGGAGGGTGGGTGGGTGGACTTTCTAGACTAACTAAATTATAATTGCAAGTCCAAGGATTTATCTATGAGTTGGGAAATTATTTTTTTCTATATGTTATCATAATTTTATTTAATTTACATTTAAATTTGGATCCCAATTAAATTAGGTAATCTAATATGGAATTACAGTAGGCTAGTTATTGATGAGGTGGAAATACCGGTAGATTCCTGCAGGATGTTACATATTTGTATTTTCTCATAGGATTGTTCATTTTCTGGGACATATCTAGAGCTAACAACTGGTAATATTGTTCAGTCTATAGGGAAAGTTGGATTTTGAAAAAGCAGGATAGGAAGCGTACCAAACTTTTCTGGTGTTGGAGAAGACTCCCTAGAATACCATGGACAACCAAGAAAAAAAACAAATGGATCACTGAATACATCAACCCAGAGTTTTTACTCAAAGCACAAATGACCAACCTTAAATTATCCTACTTAGCTCTCTGGAAAAGGCTGTAATACAGAATTCTTTTATTAGAAACGGTATTCTAGTTATATAGTTATCTTTAAGCGTCGCCCTTCTCTCAAATAATGAGTCTATTGTCACAGCTTATGACTGGTCTCTGGGATTCGTTCAAAAGGAGAGATAAAGCTGTGCAAACGTTTCCAAATTACTTATACATTTGTTACATTGATATACCATTTTTCCTTCAAGACCTGAGAAGCATCGTATTCCCTCCAATATTTCCCCACAACATCACCGTGAATTAGGCTAGCAGAGCCAGAGTAATTCGACTCGAGTCGCCCAATGAGCTTTGCGGTTGCACCACGCCGGCTGTCATTAGGGACCCTTCGCATAACCCAGCCTTCACCTCCACAGCGGCTTGCCTGAATTCAGATTACCCTGCCTAGTCGCTTCCAATCGTTCGCAGCTTGTAGCGACCCCACCATTGCCTTCACTTCCCCCGACCGACGGTCTGTACCGGCAAAGACTTAGGCGAAGCTGACTTTCGCGTGCTCCAAGCACCAATTAACTGTGGTGTGTTCAGAAATCCTGTACAGTTAATTAAGCAAGCCAAAGGTTCATATTATGTAGGAATAAGGCTTTTAGCTGTTTAAACAACAATATAGCAAACAGCAAACAAATCAGCGAAAACAAATAACAGCATTGTTGGTCTTCAGGAGTCAGCAACGCGTTTCATTAACCATGAGAGAGAAAAACACGCCAGCCCAAATCAATTAGAGACGAACTAAAGGTTTAAGTCACTGCCTAAAATGCACTTGAACGGGTAGAAGATTGGTGAATCCGGGCTTTTAAAGACAGACATTTCCTATATCCAATAAGAACGTGCTCCTTAAATCCAATGGTCGGTAGCCGCTCGTAGGCAAGGCGGTACATTGCATCGGCAGTGATCACGTGCGCGTGCTGCGCCTGCGAAACTTCCTTTTCTGGACAGCCGTGAGAGAGGCGAGACGATGAAGGCGTCGGGCACGGTGAGAGCTGCGCTTGTGGCCTTCCTGGGGTCCGCGCGGGGAGACCTCTGCTGCTGCGTGGCTGAAGGAATGTGAGCGAGGCAAAGAATGGTAGAAAGGCGGGGAAGGAATCTCCGTTCGGGAATCTTCTTGCAGCCGTCTTTTTCTCTGCCACGAGTGAGCACTCAATATGGCCGCCTCCCCGCGCCTATTCCTGTAGCGTGGGCTCGGGTCGGCTGCTGAAGTCGGCGGATTCAACTCGCAACATCTTTCCCGTACCTAGGATGCAGTGTAGTACAGCGAGATTAGTTGGGAAGAAAATGCAATTGTAGCCATCCTACTCATGTCATTCTTAGGTCCTTTTCTCAGTAATCCTCGTATCGGTTTCCAAGATTGAACTCGAGGAAGTTTCAAATAGTAGGTATTCTACCTCTGTATAAACACTGTTTTTAAGTTACAGAGCATTGGGGAGCCGTGAACTTAAGTTTGATTTAGTAAAGCAATAACACATTTTTTATAGCAAATGCATCGCTTGATCAAGTTTGACTCTAAAACTAGAATGGATTTTTACTAATATTTCTCTTTTTTCTTTTAAGCTGAGGGAGTACAAAGTTGTTGGGAGATGCCTTCCTACTCCCAAATGTCCAACCCCACCTCTGTATCGGATGCGAATCTTTGCTCCTAACCATGTTGTAGCAAAGTCCCGTTTCTGGTATTTTGTGTCACAGCTGAAGAAGATGAAAAAATCTTCTGGGGAAATTGTATACTGTGGACAGGTATTGTAATAGGAAGTGGAATATATTTAAATATTGAAAACATTTATTTTCTAATACTGCTTATCCCTAATATTTATAAGTACCTATATTATTTGGATTAAAATTTCCATTACTGGTGACCCATCATGTCTTGTAAAATGCTTAGATTACTTTATCCTGTTTCATTTCATGACTGTTGATGAAATGAATGACCCGTTTATTGAAGATAAACAAAAAATAGTTGTTTCTGTGCCCTGGAGATGGGATAGAAGTTATAAAATTCTTTTAAAATTAGAAACGGCATGGAAAGATTTTTTTTCAAGAATGCCCCTTTTCAGTTTCTCTCAATGAATTTGGCAGAGAGAGGTAGAAGGAAGTTAAACTTTGCACAATCCATTACTAATTTTTTATTGCAAAGTAAAATAGTTCTTACCTTACTTTGAATGTCCATCAGTTTTATGTCCAGCATATAGAGGCATCTAGTTGATCACTACTTTGGATAGAATGCTAGAGAAGCAAACCAGTCCTGGCTTCTTCAGAGAGCTACGGTTTGATTTAATGTGTTCCTATGCTGATAAAGAATTAATCTGAGGAGGCCTTCCATAGGTCAGTGAATATGTTTACAGAGATAAATCTGTCCTCAATAGCAGACCATGAAACAGGTGAAGTAATAAATGGGCCAATCTTGTGTCTGCTGGATTCAAAGCACTTTTGTGTGTGGGTGGGCAGAGAATCATAGTACAACGCCATTGACTTCTGCTTAAAGATTTTAGTTTGTTTCAGGATTAGATTCATGTAATCTTGGGTATGTATTGCATTTTTACCCTGTATTCTGATCCAGAGAGAATCTAATTATTCTATGGAAATTGGATTACAGCTTTAGGATATTCATTCTAATTCATTCATTGTATACTTGGCATGCTAATTAAAACAACATTGATTTGTTTTCTGGTGGTCTAATATGGGTATTTCTATACTATTAGGTTTTTGAGAAGTCTCCTCTGAAGGTGAAAAATTTTGGTATCTGGCTGCGCTATGATTCTCGTAGTGGAACTCACAATATGTACAGGGAGTACAGGGATTTAACAACTGCTGGAGCTGTAACACAGTGCTGTAAGTAGAGGCCTCTCGGAGTACTAGATCATCTTAAGATATCACTATCGTAAAGAAAAATAAGTGTTGTAGAATTGATATTCCTCAGTGTTGGTTTTACCTAGTGTTCCTATTAGTTTGACTGTCTTGTACATAAGTAGCTAATGTATTATTCTGTCATTTTACTGAGGAGATAGTAAACAATAGGGGGAGGTGTTTTGGGTGCCTTTAAATCAGTTTTGACTCCTAGAGACAACTGCTGGACAAGTCTCAGCAGTTTTCCTGGAAAGATTTTGGAAGTGGGTTGGTTGCCATTGTCACTTTCCTATGCTATTGTCACTTTCTTTTTTATATAGATGTTTTATTAAGTTTTTATGGTTACAAGTCTTTAGTGCTTAATAAACAATGTGTTGTTTGGGTTCACATATTTAATAATAATAATACAACTTCCATTTCTAGTATCTACTCCATTTTTCCAGCCATTTATAAAAATTATCCCACGTTTGGGAATATTCTGTATCTTCTTTCCCTTTCATTTTCAATGTAAGCTTATCCATTTCCGCGCAATCCAAAATTTCCTAATTGTGTCTTCTTCCGATGGTGTTTCTTCGTTTTTCCAATACTGTACAAATGCAATTCTCGCTGCTGTTCGTACATGTAATATTAAATATATGCACCCGGTCGGCCCAAATATGGGAAGAAGAAATCTTTAAAGTCTCCCTTTAACTCTTTGTTAGCAATCCAAATTTAACATAAATATTAAATATATACATTTTTTGTCTTAGCGCTCTGTAATTATACCTAAAAGAAATAATTCTTGCTTGAAATCTACATGTTTTCTTAACATTTTCTGTAATCACATGTGTATTTTGACCAATTTTTTTTTTTGCTTTAGGGCATGTCCACCAAAGGTGACATGCTTTTGCCTACATTTCCAACAATCACTTTCCTAGGGTTGAGAAAGAGTGACTGGCCCAAGACTTTCGTACTTAAAGTGGAATTTTTGCTCTTTAGCATAATGCCTTAACCACTACACTAAGCTGTCTCTCAAATGGTAATATAGGTAGTCCTTGACTTACGATCGAGCCCAACATTTATGTTGCTAAGTGAGACAGTTAAGTGAAATTTGCCCCATTTTACAACTTTTCTTCCCACAATTTTTAAGTGAATCACTGCAGTTAAGTTGCTAAGTGAATCTGATTTCCCATTGACTTTGCTTGTCAGAAGATTGCAAAAATGATCACAAGACCCCGAGACACTGCAACCGTCATAAATATGAGTCAGTTGCCAAGTGTCTGAGTTTTGATCATGTGATCATGCGGATGCTGCAACGGTCATAAGTGTGAAAAATGATCAATCACTTTGCTGTTGTAATCTCGAATGATCACTAAATGGACTGTTGTAAGTCGAGGACTACCTGTACTGAATATTAAAATTGAATTGTTGAAATGTGTTATATATTGCAATTTGGTAGACTCATAACTCATGATTAGCTACGTCTGCTGTAAGTTATTTTATACAGTGCCATTTAGACAGGTAAAGTTTTCTTCAGACTATTGACTAAGCTACCTGACATTTATTTCAAATCGAAATTGTCCCAACAACTCAATAACCATTTGAATGTAACCCAGAAAGCCTTTATTGGTATTAAACAGACAATTATTGCCAAAGCAAAAAAGTTCAAAAATTAATTTTGGCAATATATAAGAAATTTGGTATAGAGACTTGGATTTATGCTGTATTACTCAATCACCAGCTTCAGGCTTTAATATTAGATATGCTTCTAATGTCCTAAATATCCATTCAGTTCAGAAAAACCCTTTGATAGGACTAGTTGAATTAGTCAAAGGATGCTTTAAAAAGGTTCCCTTTCTATGCTGGATATGTAATAAATTTGAAGAAACATGAAATAAACATGTCCACTTTAATTCCTTCTCAGTTTTATATTAATGTTGAACAACATTCTTGGACGGATGTCAGCGTTTTGTTAAATATCCTTAAAACTGGGAATCTTTTAATCTGTGAGGAACTTTGGGTAGATTGATGTTGGATTTGCTGCAGAAAAAGTGATATATGTGATTCATGGAAGACTACTTGTGCTCCAGACGTTAAAATTTGTTTTAACAAAAATTTGTCAGCTGTCTGCCTTTGTTCACAAAGAGAGGCAAGAATGGATAATATCATTTGTGGTCTAGGTTTAATTTATTGCTTAAAAATTAATGTTAAAATTAAAGGAAGTTATACAATTTGAATAGTTTGATTTCTCTGTATTTAGTTTTATTTTTGGTCATTTTTTAAATTTTTCCTAAGTTTGTTTAGCCCCCTTGCCCCAGTTTTTCCCCCATTATAGTTTTTGATAGGTTTCTTTCTAACAGTGTATAATCTTTTATACAATAACAAATGATTATTTAATTTAAATATAATACATTCATAACATATTTTTTACAAAATGTTATAAAGTTTGTAAAAATAAACTCGAACGTTTGAGTTCAATTTGGTTATCTTAAGGTAGACGTATCAAGGATTACATCACAACATAAGCCTTTTAAGCCTTTCCAAGTAAATTCAATAAATTGAATTCCTAGATAAATGTTTATTGCATATTTAGCTTCCCTTAAACCTGAATTTCAAGGCAACCTGAAATTTAAGTCCACCTGATTTTAAAAGTATAAATAACATGCCATACATTACTTCATTAAAAAGATTCTAAACATTCTTATATTCTTGTATACAAGTGATTGAATGTAGCTATTACATTTTTCATTTCTATAATCTGTTGATACTCCTCTAATTCAACTTGCTCAGCTTATATGGCAGAGCCATAAATCACTACTGGTTTTGAAATTTTTAATTGCATGCAAACCCAAAGAGCATTGTTTATAATAAAATGTTCTTGTCATGTGTGCAGATATTAAATGTATCTTGTCGCCTTTCAAGAGCTGAAATGTTTTTGAAAGTGAAATTGAAGATTCTACAACAAATACTGTTCTTATATGGAGATTGGTATAAGTATTTAATCAAAGCTAATTCTTTTGCTAAAATGTATAATTCAACTGATGAATTACAGATCGTGATATGGGAGCACGTCATAGAGCCCGTGCTCATTCTATTCAGATCATGAAGGTTGAAGAGATTGCTGCTAGCAAATGCCGCAGACCTGCTGTCAAGCAGTTCCATGTAAGTAAAGCAAATTTTAAGTGTGTGTGTGTTCTCAAACTATATAATTTGGACATTTTTTTCTGAACCCTGTACTTTCTATGAAACTGTTTATAACTGTGGTCAATCACTTTAAGAAGATTGATTGATTGAATACATATATATTGAAATTGGAGTCACAGACTGTTCAGGTAACTACAGAACAATTGGGTCACATCTTTCAGCTCAAATTACTGCAGGTTCATTGGAAAAAAGCTGAAGAAGAATGCTTTATGCACCAATTTGTTCTTCTAAAGAAAATGAGATATTAAGCTAACAAACCAATAATATCAAAAATTCTAATATGCCACGGAGTTCTAATATTTATTTTTTAAAAAACAACTTTCCAAAATGATCCAGTTTCTTACTGTTAAGCATTATACTTGCTTTAAAAAGTATATAGTCACTTGCCTTGTTCTTTTAAAAAAATCATTTGATAATTTTTTTTTGACATAATTTTTTTTATTTTTCCCAACTCTCCCCCATACATATCAACAAATATACCGTAATATTTTATCAAGTATTAACATACATTCTTTTTACATTCTTATCTATCAGATACCCTTAATAAAGTAAAATAAATACATACACATAAATTTTGGTGTTGCTCGCCCATTTCCCCTTTCACTGTATCCACACTCCTTCTCTCTCTTCCCTCTTCCCTCTTCTCTACCTTCTCTACCCTCTTTCTTCCCTCTTCCCTCTTCTTCCTCTCCTCTCCTCTTTCCTTCACCACTCCCCTCCCATTTCTCCCCATTTCTCCTCTTCTCCTCCAACCTTCCTACTTCCTTCCCCCCTCCTTTACTCTCTTCTCTCTCTCTTCTCCTTCCTTCCCTCTCATTCCTCTTCAGATACAATTCAGGTGTAATGTCCGAGCAACTCCTCCCTCTAAATTTTCATATCTATATTAAGTATAATAAGATTAATTTTCTATTATGTTAATACTTCTATTTATCTGTCCTTCTATAAATATTTATACAACCTCCGGTTATTCAATACTGTGTCGCTGGGTCTCCCTCCTTATCTCCTCCTTTTTCTTCCATCTAAATTGGTGTTAACTATCTTTTAACCATATTCTCTTTTCACCCAATCATAAAAAATTCCCCAAATTTCATAATACTCTGACTGTCTTATCTTTAATTATCATTGTTAATCTATTCATTTCCGCACATTCCAATATTTTCCCAATCACCTCTCCCTTTGGGGGGGGGGGGTTCAGTGCTTTCCAATTTTGTGCAAACAATCCTAGCTGCAGTAATTATATGAATAATCAAATATGTTTTCTCTTTATTATATTTCTTTGGTAAAATACCCAGCAGGAATATTTCTGGTCTTAGTTGTATACGTTGTTGTATCATCTTTTCTATCCATGTTTTAATTATATTCCAATAAGTTTTAGCTTCTACATATGTCCACCACATATGATAAAAAGAACCTGGTATTTGGTGACATTTCCAGCATTTCATAGATCTGTCCTTAAACATTTTAGCTAATCTTTCTGGAGACGTGCCATCTATAAAACATTTTGTACATATTTTCTTTATACGCTGTCGCCATTGTCAATTTATAGTTTCTTTTCCATAGTTGTTGCCATCTGTCTAATTCAATCGTATATCCAAAATTCCTTGTCCATTTTATCATTGTCTCTTTCACTTGTTCCTCCTCTAACTCCATATGTAGTAAGTAACTATACATTTTTTTAATCCATTTTTCTTCCGTTCCCATGAGTATTTCATCTAACTGTTGTTCCCAAGTTAAAACCATCTATTTTAACATCTTTTTCATATCTAGATTGTATTTGCGTTCTCATATACCAATCCATCTTTATTCCTTGTCCCTCTAATTGTTGTTTGGTTTTCAGCTCCCCCGTATCTGTTAGTAAGTCTTTATATCTTATAATATTTCCCATATTAAGCATATTGGGGTGTATTAGCGCTTCCATAGTTGAAAGCCAATTTGGAATCTTCAAATAATGCTTTCTCTTTATTTTCTCCCAAACCACAAATAAAGAATTCCTTATATGGTGTCTCTGGAAATAGTTGTGTATTCTATTTTTCCCATACCATATGAAAGCGTGCCATCCCAACTGCAAGTCATGTCCCTCTAATGTCAATAATCTCGTATTGCTCAGTAAGATCCATTCTCTCATCCATGATAATGCTGCAGCCTGATAATACAGTACAATTCCCAATTAGGTAGACCAAACCCACCTCTGGGTCTTGTATCTTGTAACATTTTTAGATTAATCCTTGCCTTTTTCCCCTGCCAAATATACTTCAAGATTATTTTATTAAGCCCCTCGAAATATTTCTTATCCAATCTTATTGGTACTGTTGAAAACAAAAACAATAATCGTGCTAATATATTCATTTTGATTATCGCAATCCTTCCCATTAATGATAGTTGTACATTTTTCCATTTATCCAAATCTACTTCGATTTGTCTTTTCAATTTGTGGTAATTATCCTCTTTAATTGTTGTACATCTTGCTGCCAGGTGGATCCCTAGATATTTTACCTTCTTTACAATCTGTATCTAATTTTCCTATCAGTTCTTTTTTTTATTTTTCGGTAATATTTTTCACTAGCATTTTTGTTTTATCTTTATTAATCTTCAACCCCGCTACCTCACCATATTTTTCTATTTGTTCTATTAGTACAGGTCCTGTCTCTAATGGTTCCTCCAAGATAAATATTAGATCGTCTGCGAATGCTTGTAGCTTATATTCTTCCCTCTTAATTTTCATACCTTTTTTGTCATTATTCTGTCTTATACTTCTGTTTAGTACTTCTAATGTCAAGACAAACAATAGTGGAGATAGAGGACATCCCTGTCTTATTCCCTTCATAATATTAATCTTCTCAGTCATATCTCCATTTATTTTTACTTTGGCTGATTGCTTATTATAAATTGTTTTGATTACATTTATAAATTTCTCCCCAAAATCCATAGTCTGTAATTGGCGTATCATGACTTGCCAGTTCACATTGTCAAATGCCTTCTGTGCGTCCAGGAACATCAATGCCATCTGTTTCTCGGGGTGTGTTTCATAGTATTCTAATGTGTTCAATACAATTCGCATATTGTCTCTAATCTGTCTTTTAGGAAGAAAACCATTTTGATCCGATTGTATACATTCATTTAAAAACTTTTTAAGTCTTTCCGCCATTATTGATGCAAATATTTTATAGTCCACATTCAGTAGGGAAATCGGCCTGTAGTTCTTTATTTTCTGCATTTCCGTTTCTTCTTTTGGTGTCAGGGTAATAAGTGCTTCGGACCACAAATCTGGTATCTTAGCTTCAGAAAGAAGTTCATTATAAAGTTCCAATGTTACAACGTTACATTGCCTAGTACTTCCTGCAATGTCTTCCTGCTGGTAATCCATCCGGTCCTGGTGTTTTACCATTTTTTTGTCTTTTAATTGCTTCTGTTAATTCCGTCATTGTTATTTCCCCTTCTAATAACTTTTTCAATTTCTCCTGTATTTTAGGTATATCTGTTTCTTCCAAGAATTGTTTTATCCTATCATCTGGAACTGTTCGTTGCTTATATAAGTTCTCATAATATTCCCAAGCTATTTTTTTCTTTTCTTCATTCCGATGTTGTAAAATCCCCTCAGCATCTTCCAGTTGTTTAATCCATCTCTTCTCTTTCTCCTTTTTAATTTTATATGTCAACCATCTCTCTGATTTATTTGCATGTTCAAAAGAGGTTTGCTAAGCTTTATTTTCATTGCCACTTCTTCATTTTCTATTAAGTTCATTTTATGTTTGTTCAGCTCCATTAAATTTTTAATCTTTTTATTTTGTATATCTTTCTGTAATTCTTTCTCAAGTGTCTTGTATTCTTCCTCCAGTTTTTTCTTATTTTGTCTTTTCTGTTTATTCTTTTTCCCCAAATAAGTCATAGCAAGTCCTCTCATGTACGCTTTCGCCGTGTCCCTACATTTTGAAGTGAAGTATCTTCTTTTTTGTTTTCCTTAAAAAAGAAGGGTATTTCTTTTCCCATATATTGCTGAAAATCTTTTCCATTCAATACAGTTTGGTTTAAGTCCATCTTGTTCTCTTTTTCTATCCTTTCCATATGAAAAAATCATTTGATAATTATTGTGCTCTTAAGAAGTCCATCCTTTATTTTGCACTGATTAAATAATCATTCCATGCTACCGAAAATAAGACCGGGTCTTATTTTTTGGGGGGGACCAAAAGACCCATTAGGCCTTATTTTCAGGGGATGTCTTATTTTGTGCCCGCCCGCTCCCTCCCACCATCTGCTTGCCAGCAGCCGCAACGGCTTACAGGGCTTCCCAGGGCAGATGCACTTTTCACCTGGATGGAGACTGAAAGCTTTGTCTACTTGCAAATAGGACGCTTTGAAATGGAGTGATTTGCTCCGTTTCAAAGTGCCCCATTTGCAATAGACGAAGCTTCCAGTCTTCCTCTGGGTGGAAAGTATGTGGTGGAGCCAGGCAGGGGCACGGGGGAGGGAGGCAGGTGATCTGGATGTGCTGCATGTCCTCCTGGCTCGCGGGATGCTTGTGCAGCAGCAAGCAGAGGCATGGGGGGAGGCAGGCGATCCTGACGCGCCGGCCACTCCATCCCACCGTCTCTTGGCTTGCCCACAGCTGCCCCGGAGCAGGTAGCTGTGCGGCGCATCGGGATCGCCTGCCTTCCCCCCCCCCCCCCCCCCGTGCCTCCGCCTGCTGCCACACAAGCTTCCCATGAGCCAGGCACAGCATGTCCGGATCGCCTGTCTCCCCTCTCCCTTGGTGTTTGGACTTAACCTGTGCTGCGGCAAGGGGGCTGCGGCTGCTGCTGCACATTATCGGTCCCCACACATTCGCTGCGTCTTGAGCTGGCCACGCCCATCCTCCCCCAGGCTTATTTTTGGGATAGGGCTTATATTAGGCCCACCCAAAAAAATCAGGCTAGAGCTTATTTTCGGGATGGGTCTTATTTTTGGGGAAACATGGTAACATTAGAAATATATGTGCTTTCATTAGAAAGTGTCATTTTAAAATTTTCTGAATAATACCCAAACTGATTATATTTTATTTGGGCTTCTAATGAAATTTAATCTCTTTCTACAGGATTCTAAAATTAAATTCCCTCTGCCACACAGAGTGTTGCGCCGTCAGCATAAGCCACGCTTCACTACCAAGAGACCAAATACATTCTTTTAAATGTAGGCTTGATTGATATGTTCCATGTATCAATAAAGTTTTTTTTGAACATTTGATTGTGTTTTAAAGCATATTTATTCTACTCTTATTTATATGACTCCTCATCTCAGTATGACTCTGAATGGCATCAGTTTTAAACATTTAACATCAGTTAAAAACAACAATGAGCACTTAACTAGCAACCAAGACATATCAACACAACAGCTTTACAGGCTCTGATTCCAACCCATCCTTGCAAAGGCCAACAGGTTCAGGGCCAAACTGAATTTCAGGGAATTATGTTCCACAGAGCGGATGCCATAACACAAAAGGCTCTCTTCCTGGCATATGCCAGATGACACCGACAAAATCCATAGCAATTTTCTCATGACATACATGATAGGACAAGTGGACACGATCAAGTAGAGGTGGTTCTGACTTTTGCAAATAAAATGCTGCATCAAAAATTCAATCTTCTGATACATCACTTTGTAATGTAGTGTATTCTAGTCCCAGCTCTACTATACCCTAATTATGCAGAAGGCTGAGGTGCTAAGATCTTTAGATCTTTCATAAATGTTCACAGGGCATGTTTATTTTCTTAGGCAATTTCAACTTTATGAAAAGCAAAACTTAAATTTCTATCTGGCAATATGTTAACTAAAGATGCAGAAAACTAATGTTCAGTTGAAAAACACATTTTCTCAAAAATAGTACCTCATTTAGAATTAAATGTGCCTCAATACAGAAATCATAAGACTTGGAAAGCACATCAGAGATCATGTAATGCACTCTTCATTGGGAAAATCCATTGCAGCATTGCAATTCTTTGTATTCTGAAAACAGCACATTTACATACTGAAAGCAGATCAGTTAAAGCCCAGAGAAAATCTTTCTTGATGTCACTTTTCTTTCAGGTATATTTTTATTTCAGTCCTGCTTGTTCTGGAAATATATCCTCCGGCTTTTATGTCCTGAGGTCTAGAATTTACAAAAAATGTGCATAATCATCCAAATTGAATAGCACTAGCATTTAGAGTTATACACAATTTTACAGAGTCAGCATATTGCCCCCAACAATCTGGGTCCTCATTTTATGGATCTCGGAAGGATGGAAGGCTGAGTCAACCTTGAGAATCTGCATTCTAACCACTGCCACCATGGCTATAAGTAGGAGGGGAAAGATCTATGCTGTAAGTAGGAGGGGAAAGATCTATCGGTCTTATTCAAACTTAATACTTTGCATTTAAGGTCACTAGTCCTTTAACAATACCCTCTCCTCTGTTACCAATTAAGGTCATAGAGATGAAGTTAATTTGGGTTAGCATCTATTAGGAAAGCGCTGAAAAAAGCTGCTCAGCAGGATAAAGCTTGTTAAGTACTTAATGTTTGATTTTAAGGCTCTTTGCTGAGTAGCCTTTTTCAGCGTTTCCCTAAGAAGTGCTAATCCAGGGGTCTTCAAACTTGACCCTTTTATGACTTGTGGACTTCAACTCCCAGAATTCCTCAGCCAGGCACGCTGGCTGAGGAATTCTGGGAGTTGAAGTCCACAAGTCATAAAAGGGCCAAGTTTGAAGACCCCTGTGCTAACCCCAAGTTAAGCTCAGCTCTGTGACTTTATTAATTAGTTGATTAGTACTCCCTCCCAGGCTCTTGCTACTGTCTGAAATGGATAAGACCTTAATCAGTTACATGCGAAAGAATTTTTGCCTCCTAACCAATAACTGAATCTATGAGTTGCTTTCACCGCCACCCCGTTGCCACGCCCTTCCCGTCCCCGATAAGTCACGTGGGGCTGAGCCTTTCAAAACCGCCTCTCCGGAATGGCTCCTGAAGGGGAAGGGGTAGGGCTTACGCCTGCTATGGCCTGCCCTCTGGCTCACGTGATTATTGTTCCTGTGGGTCCGAGGCTCTCACTTGGCCCAAAGGCTGGCGAGCGGAGGCAGTTGCGATTGTCTCGGCTAATGGGGGAGCCGATGCCCGTGGGAGCGCCAGTCCCGGTGGAGCAGGCAGTGCTGGAGACGTTTTTCTCTCATTTAGGCATCTTCTCTTACGACAAGGCCAAGGACAATGTGGAGAAGGAGCGCGAAGCTAACAAGAATGCCGGGAACAGCTGGCTTTCGCTTCTGGCGGGGCTGGCCCATCTGGCGGCGGCTGAAAAAGCCTACCATAGCATGACCTTCCTGGGCCAGAAGCTAGGTATTCAAACTTGGGCTGCTGCTGGGCGCTGCAGTTCGCCTTTTCCCACCTTGTCCGCCCCATTCTGCTTTCGGGGCGCTTCCCTGGGAAGGAGTGTCAACCCTTGCAGGGCTAGAGGAGGACGGCATAGGGCTAGGGGAAGTTGAGTCTGGGAAAGTAGCCTTTTCGTCATCATCTGAGCCTCGCTCAAGGCTTGCCAAAAGTCAGTGCTTGGGAGGCTTAATCCCGACATTTCTTATAGAACCGGTTCAGTTTTCCAAATTTCCAAATTAGTGCATACCTAAACTTATCCGAAGCACCGTTGCTCCCTTCAGAATGACCTGTACACCTCGCTCTCTTTTCCTCCTCTGCATCTTTAGCAAATACATTTGGGTTTGAGGTCTTATAAGTACCACTGTCCTTGGTACTTTTGCTTATGGTGGGGAGGTGTTACTTTTAGACAGAATGTGCAGATTACATAGGAAAATCAATGGTTGAAACAGTAACATAAATTGATCCCGCCCCCACATATCTGATTAACTGGTTTCCATGTAGATTAATATTTGGGAGCTGTATTGCCCATTTTAAACTAAAAGCTCTGTTCTTTTGTAGAATCTCAGGAAGTTAATAGGTAATATTTGGGACTGAATTTTCTTTTAAGGCTCTTCCTGAATTTTGTCAAATTTAGTTGAGCAAAATTGTCTTTAAAGTGAGAGGGTAGCGAACAATAGGTCTAATATATATGATAAATGTAGTAGGAACAGTCTTATCAGCTATGTAGTATAAATTTTATTTTTAAGACTAGTCCTCAAAATCTCAAAGTTGGTATTATCAATAGGCTTTCTTCTGGATTATATTGCTTTATGTAATGTGGCTAATTAACATAATTTGTAGTATTGCTTAACATGCACTAAGTATTGCACAAGAATAGCAAAAACTATCCTGGCTTAGAAACACATAAAAGTTACAGATCAAAGGAAGAAAGGAAGTTGGAGGGAGAAATGAAACTATGTAGTAGTTGAAAAAGAAAATATTAAAAAAATAGGTTGGTAATAAAATGACTGGCACATTCTGAGGGAAGTAATGAAAATCTCTTAATATTTAAAGGAGGATAAAGTGCAAGAAAAAAGTATCCTTTAAAAGAGGTTCTAAATCTGCAGCTACCTATGGTTCTACCTTTTTTCTTCTTTCTCTTCTTTAATTCTCTTCATGGTTATTACAATAGTCTTGTCGCATTATATGCAGGTCTTCTGGTACATATAGTTATTACCTTGACTGTTAACAGTATAGTTATATAAAGTTCAGTGGTGGTATTCAAATATGTGAACAACCGGTTCTCTTATGTGGCTGCCGCTTTTGGAAGTCCATTCTGGGCCTGGGCAACAAAAAATTAGCTACCGGTTCTGCTGAAGTGGTGCAAACCGGCTGAATCCCACCACTGATAAAGTTTCATCTTCTGCTTGATCAAAAATCTGAACCATCTAGAGCTTTTAGTAGCAATGTGAAGTATCAACATTTAACAAAGGCTGTTTACATTAATTCCCAGGAAAGGGGCTGTTTTTCGTTATAACTAATCTTAAAGTTTTAAATATTCTGGAAACAAAGGTTGGATTTTGAGAGATGTGAAAGAAGTCTATTAATAGATAAATCATGCTGATAAATCATTATAAGTTAATATTTTTACAATATGAATAGATATTAAGGAATAATGAAAGCAGCTATTAAAGGGCACCCCTGAATGTATCATTAATAATCCAAAGAAAATTTGCATTAATATTGTATCATATTATTTCATTCCTATCTTTAGTAACACCCTACTACTCTCTAACAACAAACAATAGGTGGGCAGTCATTCTTCAGCCGGAAGGATTCTATACGAACTATATATACGTCTCTGCATAATGAGCTGAAAAAGGTGGTAGCAACCGGTCGAAATGCAGTGGGAGGAACAGCTCCTCACCTTGAAGAACTACTTTCTCATCTTTCTGAACAGCTCTGCTTCTTTGTCCAGGCTCGGATGGAAATTGCTGACTTCTATGAAAAAATGTACAGCCTCAGTATCCAAAAGTATATAAACTCTGAGGAACTGATAAATGTTTTGGAATCCATCCTGAAAAGATACAGCTCAAGGTTAGTGTGTGTACATAAGATTTTTTTAAAAATATGTTTTATTAATTTTTTAACATAATCAGCTTAATATTCGGGAAACAGTGTATTGTCTGGGTTTACATTTAAGAAACATTCACTAACAGTTGATTTCTATAATCTATAATCCACATAATAACTTTACTTGATTTCCTCTTTTTCCCATAATGTTCTCTTTTACCAACCTTCAGTTAATACAATTCTTGTTGTTTTAATGAATGATGATTGAGTATAAAAGTTTTCTAATATCTCTACAGATAATAATCACATCAATATAATATTCCTTTTCTATCTAGTCATAGATCCTGTTCACAGTTCTTTTTTACCATAATTAAAAATATATT
Organism: Azemiops feae; assembly: GCA_023970755.1. Taxonomy (NCBI): domain Eukaryota; kingdom Metazoa; phylum Chordata; class Lepidosauria; order Squamata; family Viperidae; genus Azemiops; species Azemiops feae. The sequence continues at coordinate 496,768 of JALGBA010000244.1, forward strand.
TAATCTTTAAATATTCTATTTAATAAATCTAGTCATCTAGTCCTTTAACTCTTATTCAAAACATTTTTTAATCCATTGTAATTTTCTTAAAATCAATCACCTTTAGATATCTAAAACATTTCCTTTATATTAGCCATTCCAACTCTTTTATATTACTCATATCAAGAAAAAAAAGAAAAAAAGTACTATGTTACTTTTTTTTTTTTAACAACATTTTATTAGGTTTTATAAGGGTAGGGGGGAAAAAGGATCGATATAGGTAATGGGATTCAGGATAGGGTTCAGGGATGGGGTTAGGGATAGGTACAACAATGGGGTTACCCCCAATAACATTCCAAGCTTTAGCAAACAAACTATCGTCCGGATACAAATATTCAGTTGGAGTAATTAATATAATAATGAGTAGCTAAAATCAACAAAAATAACAGTAGTTATAAAGCATATTGATTAATCAATAAACATAATCATCTTCATAAATTTCACAATCATTTCTCGCTAACTCATTTTTCTAACCATTGATAAAAGTTTTCCCATGTTTTAAAATAAACTGAGTCTTCTTTCTCTTTAATCTCTAGGGTTAGTCTGTCCATTTCTGCACATTCTAGAATTTTCCTAATTATGATCTCATCAGATGGTACATTTTCATTTTTCCAATATTGGGCAAATGCTATTCTCGCAGCTGTCAATATATGTAATATTAAATACTCATTCTCTTTGCCATAGTTAGATCCTAATATTCCTAACAAAAACAATTCTGGCTTAAATTCTATCTGTATTTTAGTCATCTTTTCCAGCCACATATGAATCTTAGACCAAAATTTCTTTGCACTAGGACATACCCACCAGATATGGTAATAAGTACCTGGTTTTTGTTTACATTTCCAACAATTATTCGAAACATTTTAAAAAATTTTCACTAACCTTATTGGTGTCATGTGCCATCTATAAAACATTTTATATAAATTTTCTTTATATGAAGCTGCTTTAGTCAGTTTGATATTTCTGTCCCATAACTTTTGCCAAACTTCTAAATCTAGAATATCCAAAGTTTTTTGCCCACACTATCATTGTCTCTTTTACTTGTTCTTCTTCCATCTTCCAACTTAGCAGAAATCTATAAAGTTTCTTAATCAAATTTCATCTGTTTTCAAAAGTATTTGATCAAATTCTATCTGTTCTTTATGGAATCCCATTGTCTTTAGGTCTTTCTCATATCTTGTTTGAATCTGTAGATAAGGCCACCATGATAAGTCAATGCCTTGTTGTTGTAGATCTTGCCTGTCTTTTAAGTTTTCCGTCCTTGTCCAAAATGTCTTTATAAGTAATGAGTTTGTCATAATTAATTAAATTCGTGTAAGCAAAAGCTTCCATTGTTGAAAGCTATTCTGGTATTTTAATGTAAATTTTTTGTTTTATTCTCTCCCATTCTAAAAGTAGTACATTCCTTATAGCATGGTTTTGGAAATATCTGTGTATTTTATTTTCCCCATACCACAGAAAGGCATGCCAACCCAGTTGTAGGTCATACCCCTCTAGGTAGAGAAGTCTTTTATTTCTCAACGTTATCCATTCTTTAATCCATTGTAAGATGGCTGCTTGATAATAAAGTCTCCAATCCGGGAGTCCAAATCCTCCACTTTCTTTAGCTTCTTGTAACATTTTAACTTTAATTTGTGCTTTTTTTCCTTGCCATATAAATCTTAATATTGTTGCATTTAAATCATCAAAAAATATCTTCCCCAGTTTTACAGGAATTGTTTGGAATAAAAAGAGTAGTTACGGTAGAACACTCATCTTCACTGTCGCTATTCTTCCTAGCAGTGATAGTGGAAGTTTTTCGACTTTTCCAAATCTAATTTTATTTGTTTCAACAATCTTTCGTAATTATCTTCTTTTAATGTTGTACATCTTGATGTTAAGTAGATGCCTAGATATTTCACTTTTTTGACTATTTGCAAATCTGTCTTTTTTGTAAGATAAGTTTTCTGTTTGTCTGTTAGGTTTTTTGTTAATACCTTAGTCTTTTCTCTGTTAATTTTCAGACCAGCCACTTCTCCAAATTTTTCTATTTTCTGCAACAATTTAGTAATTGTTTCTAGTGGCTCCTCTAAAATAAAAACCAAATCATCTGCAAAAGCTTGTAATTTATATTTTTGGTCTTTTATCTCCAATCCTTTTATTTCTGTGTCCCGCCTAATATTCCTAGCCAGTACTTCCAATGTTAGAATGAATAGCAAAGGGGATAATGGACATCCCTCTCTTGTGCCTTTTTTAATATCGAAGCTTTCTGTATAATCTCCATTTAACAGTATCCTGGCTGTTTGTTTATTATAGATTGCTTGAATTGCATTTATAAAATTGTTGCCAAAGTCCATTTCCATCAGCTGCTGAAACATAAATTGCCAATTTAAGTTATCAAAAGCTTTTTGCGCATCGAGAAATATCAATGCCATCTGTTTCCCTGGATGATTTTCGTAGTATTCCAAGACATTTAAGATGATCCTTAAGTTGTTTTTTATCTGTCTTTTAGGTAAAAAACCATTTTGGTCTGTATGGATAAATTCAATCAGAAATTTCTTCATTCTTTCTGCCATTATTGAGGCGAAAATTTTATAATCCATATTTAGTAACGATATAGGTCTATAGTTTTTTATTTGTGTAGGATCAGTGTCTTCTTTAGGTATCAAAGTAATATTAGCTTCCGTCCACGAGTTTGGTATTTTTCAGAAGATTTCATTACACAGTTCCTTCAAAATCAGGCTTAATAAATCTTGTAATGCTACATAGAATTCTGCAGGAAGTCCATCTGGAAGTCCATCTTATCTTTTTTTTTGCCTTTTTATGGCTTCTGTAATCTCTATCATTGATATTTTCCGGTTTAGTATATTTCGGATATTCTCCGGGACTTTTGGCAAACCACTGTCTTTCATATAAGCCTGTATTCCTTCTTTAGAAACCACCTCTGCTTTATAAAGTGTCTCGTAATAGGCCTTAATAATCTTTTTCATTGCATCATTGTGAAAGTGTAGCTCTCCTTTTGAATCTTGTAGCTTATTAATCAGTCTTTTTTCCCTTTCTTTCTTTAGCCTATATGCTAGTGATGGCGAACCTTTTAGAGACTGCCGAAACCGCAACCCAAAACCCACTTATTTATCGCAAAGTGCCAGGGCCGCATCAGCATTGTGGTGCCCTCGGGGGGGGCAACGGGGGGATGGCCCACTGGGTGGGTGTGGCTGCGGTGGTCATGGCAGACTGGGTGGTCATGGCTGGGATAGACGTGGCCACCTCGATGTTGCTCGTGGGGGGGATGCCTGTGGGGGCTGGGCAGGATTGGGGGAGATCCAGGGGATCTCTGGTGGGTGGGGCGGTGGGCAGGAGGCTTTTCCTGCAGGGTGAGGCAGGGGGTAGGGCGGGGGTGCCATTGCTGCAGGGCAAGGCAAGGCGGGGCAGCAGCTGCCTGACACCATCAGCCCCCGCACACAGAGGCCAGCGAGTGAATGGGGGCGTGCTCTACCACCTCTACTTGAGCTTGCTAGCCGGCCGCTTCGCCTCCTTTGTGCTGGGCGGGGCTGTTGCTCCGGGCGCCAGCGGCGGCCTAATAGACCTGCGCAAGATGCTGGCGGCGGCGGCGGGCATGCCCACAGAGACGGCTCTGAGTGCCGCCTCTGGCACGCGTGCCATAGGTTCGCCATCACTGCTATATGCTAACCATCTACCAAAGTACTATGTTACTTGAGGGGCTCTTCCCTCTTAAAGTCAAATTCACATCCAAAATTTTTCTATTTCTTTAACCATATTCGAACAGGTGTTTCTTTTTTAAATATTCTCTCTGATAGGCCTCATTGTCTATTTTCTTAATTTTCACTTTAGCCTTTTTCTTTTGCCCAGTATCTTTCTTAATATGTTCTGCTGAGTCAAAGAATCTTTCCATATTCTTGTAGGTGTTACTGTAGATATAAAAGGTAAGTCAAGTACAATATTTTTGTGAGAGGCATTTGCCCATTCATTTTTGTTGAAAAAAAAAATCTTTCTTTTTCTCTCTGCTTCTCTTATCATTTTTTGTCTCTCTAGTTCTAGTGTTTTTCCTGGCATCTCTGCAGTCCATTTTGTCCAATCTTTTTTCTTATCCTCAAATTTGTTTTGTGGTATTAAAGTATAAGTTGTCTTTTCCAAATCCAGTATTTCTTGTAAAAAATTTTCCACTTGGGTAAAATCATACTTCTTTGTTTTGTTAGGTTCCATCTTTAAGTCTCTATCCTCAAATTTGTATTCAGTTGTCTCTTTTATCTGTTCCTTCTCTGTTGTTGTTTCCTGGGATTTTTGTTGTTGTAAGGTTAAATTGAAGATGAATTGGTTTATATTTTCAAAGTTATTTTGGATTTCTTTGTGGTTTGAAATCATTGTTATTTGAATTAGTTGCAACATATCATATGTCTCCTCTTGAAAAGTATTTATTTTTTCTTGATAGGTTATTTCTATAAATCTCTGATTTTCCATGATGACCAAGAATCCAAATTTTCTTTTCTCTGCAAATAGCTTTGGGGTCAGAGTTAAATAGATACTTGTAATCCAGAAAGTTCAAAAAAGTTTATTTCCTTTTTTGTTCCCTGACGTTTGTAAGTCACACTTTGTCTGCAGCCCAAATTGTTTTCTTTTTTGTCACAGCTGTTCTCTATTTTCTAAATATATTTTATTAGATTTTTATAGGGGTAAAAGGGTTACATCAGAGTGCTTAGGAACCACCGTGGAGGTGGGTATATTGAACATCAAAAAAAAAAAGAAAAACAATCACAAATATATAGCCCAAATCAATTCATTTAAAATTCCCTCTCTAATTCCCTCATTTAGTCTTGCACATTCAGATTAATACATTTCTGTATAAGCTTCAAACAATCCTATCAAATATCACTCACATTTCAATTCTAAAGATCCAGGTCCTGTTTTTAAGCTTTACTAACTTACAATTACCATATTCCAATTGGCCTTAGATAGACATATTATTAACACTTCGGGTGTCCTTTTTTTTTTTACATAGTAATTATATCTGGTATATTATTCCCGCAATAATATTCTTATATTTTCTTCATTAATACCATTTCTTCTCTTGTCACCCATCCCTCTTGTTCTCCTTCTATTTCAAAATAATTATCTTAAAGTAAAAATATCAAACCAACAAATAGATTTCTATCTAATTTAAGTATATATTCTATCAATTCATCTATTTCTATGAAAATCTTTTTAAACCAGTAAATAAAATTTACCTCTCCAGTAATTATCATGTTTAAAACAAAGTATTGTTACAAAGGGTATCCTCTTAGAAATTTCACGTGCTCCATTAGATATTAACTCAGTCAAAAAATCAAAGCCTTTTTAAACCCATTAAATAAAACTTTAAAATACATTTTTAAATCTAACTCTAGGTTTCTTTCTGTGCCATAACGGTTTCCATAATAAAATTCCTGCATCATCAAACCACAATATTAAAAGGTCCATATTCTTTAACGCTTCAGATTGGTCAAAGTTCTCTTTCCTTTCTTCTAGTAGCCTTTGGATGGTAAAAGCCGTTTTGTTCCATGTTATATTTGCCAGTTGTTTATCCACCTTTTCACGATTTTCAATAACTTGTATCTGAGTGTCAGTCTCTGTTGATGTTAATGCTTCAGACATCTCCGTTAAAGTTATTCTTTGATCATCAGGCTTCTCCATAGATTGCGTTTGGAGTTGTATAAAGTTAATTTGTTCTTTGGTTTCCACAGTTTCTCTCAGTGTAGTTTCATAGTTGAGTTGTTGACGTGGTTCCTCTTTAGGTTGTACATATTGTTCACTAATCTCTTTGGCGCCAATCTGCTTCTTCTGCGCTGTCTTTCGGTCTATGATTTGATCTGTCAAAGTTTGAAAGAGTTCATATCCTCTGTGGCTTCCAAAATTTTTTCCAATATGAGCTCATAGTCCAGCTGTGTGTTAGGTTCCATATCAGTAGTAGAAAGATTTTTTAATCTTTTAGAGAAGGCTCTATTTCGTAGAAATCAAACAAATGTTCACCTCCAATTTTCAATAGACCAACCTTTCGGAGGTTTTTTGCTTCTTGGGATTTTTTTTTTCCTTCAGGAAAGTTGATAAGTAGGATAGAAAAAATCGATGTTCTTACCCAGATTCAAACACGCTGTTTACAATCAGCTTAAAATAGTGCTTTTGACTTCGGTTACTTGCAGCTTGGGCTAGACTCTGAAGTTAGGCTAGCCTTTCTCCTGTTGGTTTCTGGAAGGCTTTTCCTGGACCGATCGGGTCGACCGCCATCTCTCCGAGGTCCCCGGGACTTCCTTCCTTCTTTGCTGCCTCTTTGGGGCGGCTTCTGGCCCATTTAGGGTCCCCTAACAGGAAGAAACTCAGCCGAAGGGCACGGAGTCCCGAACCCCTTGACTGCTGCGCTGCTGTGCAGGACTGGAAGTCTTATTGCTATGGTAAAAGTGGTAACAATACTCTCAGGTTGAGCTCTTGGTGACTGTATCTGCACAGTTATTCTGCCAACAGTAAGAAAGTGGTTTACTGTGCTTTCAGGATGCTTTCAGACTTTCCAGTCTAACCAACAGCGCTGAAATTCCCCTGTTGTCTACTATCTAAACTCTAATTAAGACTCACCAAATCAGCCATTGGATAAAATGAAAGCATGTTTTAAATTTCAAAAATTAAGAGATTATTTAGTTTCTATTTCTGGAAAATATGTAGTATATTCATAGTATCAACAGAGTTTAGGCATTTTTTCAGTATTCAGTTATATATATTTAGAATATTTAGAGTTAAAACTCTATAGCAAATATATCACTATTTTTATCTTTACATTTTTAACCAGAAAACATAGTTGCTTAAATGTAGACCATAATCAGACCTATGATTTGCCTAAAACTGAAATGCATATAATATAGGCCCAAATGTGATTTTCTAGGCAAAAATGTTTTGAGGAAGGGAGGGCAAACAAGAAAAAGTGATGTCATAGAGTACAATTTAATTACATAACTGATGCTATCCTTAGCTCATCTCTCTTAAGCAATTAGAATGTACTCTGTTAAGACCTAAGAGTTCTGTAGGTGCATGAGATGGGATGGATAATGATCGTTGGATAATTGTTGGATAATAATAATGATCTTTTGAGATTTCCCATCCAAGTAAATAAAATAATTCATAGCACTTAAGACGTTGGATATCTAGTGCCAAGGGTACTTAGGGCTGACTTGTTATAAACTCATTGATATAAGAATGATCATTCATCAAACTTTATTTATATCCTGCCTTTCTTATTTTTATAAATAAAGCAGCAATACCTAATATTCCTTCTTCCTATTTTCCCTACAACAACAGCCCTGTGAAGTGGGTTGGGCTGAGAGAGAATTACTAGCCCAAAGTTGTCCAGCTGGTTTTCATGCCTGAGGCAGGACTAGAACTCAGAGGCTCCTGGTTTCTGGCCTGGTGCCTTAACCACTAGACCAAGCAGGCTCTGTAGCAAGTATGGAACTACCTGGTGAAGATTACATTTTTGTGAAAAAAGTGTGGTATTACAGCTTTCATTAATTGCTTGCTTAGGAATACTATCAAGGAATGATAGCATTCTCCTTTTATACTATATATACTATAAATAAGAATATTGGTAATAAATATATATATTAGAACTAAAACAATAAATAGCTTGTTGGAATAATGTCTTTTATGTACTATTTTCCCCTTTTCTAGATTTCATCACCCAATCCTTAGTCCTCTGGAGGGCAATTTCCAGTTAGAAACTGATGTGCTTATGCATCTTTTGAAGGCTCAGGCCCAGATCTCTGAATGGAAGTTCCTCCCATCCTTGGTCCACTTGCACAATGCTCACATGAAATTGCAGACATGGGGACAGATTTTTGAGAAGCAGCGGGAAACAAAGAAGCATCTCTTTGGTGGCCAGTCTCAGAAAGCTGTTCAACCTCCACACCTTTTCCTATGGCTAATGAAACTCAAAAATATTCTCCTTGCCAAATTTAGCTTTTACTTTCATGAAGCACTTAGTCGACAAACAACCTTATCTGAAATGAAAACTTTGACTGCAAAAGCTAATCCTGATTATTTTGGGAAAATCTCCAGCTTCATCAGGAAATATGATGCTGTTAATGTTTCATTAATCTTTGACAATCGTGGCTCAGAGAGCTTTCAGGGACATGGTTATCATCACCCCCAGTCCTATAGGGAAGCCCCAAAGGGTGTAGACCAGTATCCAGCAGTGGTATCACTGCCCAATGACAGGCCTGTCATGCACTGGCCTAATGTCATCATGATTATGACTGATAGAGCTTCTGATCTGAATACTTTGGAAAAGGTTGTCCATTTCTATGATGACAAAGTTCAGAGCACATACTTCTTAACCAGACCTGAACTTCATTTTACCATTGTGGTTATTTTTGAATCCAAAAAGTCTGAGAGAGACTCTCATTTTATCTCTTTCCTCAATGAAACTTCCTATTCTCTTAAGAACTCTAAAGCTTTTGCGAGCCTGAAGCCAGGATCCAAAGGGTAAGAGGACTATTAAGACAAAATAGACAACAGTAACACAACAAATTCGAAACGTCCTCAAAATAGGCATTTGTATATGTTGTCATTTTAATAAGTATTTAATTATGAACATTAATTATTAAGCATTTTTGGAATGAAAAATCAGAATTATATAGAATTGAATGGGAACATGCAAATTACACAAATGTGCACTAAAATGATCAGTATAGAATTTTGATTCACTTTTTTTTTGTCTGTGACCCTTGTTCTTCCTATATGCACTTTATCTTTTGTTACTGCAGGGTCTGCAGAAAATTTGGTTGAAAATTTCAACCCAAAGCTCATTGTCTTCTCTTAAAGTATTTTTCAGTCATAGTCACTGGAAAATGCTAGAACTTAGAAATACAGTGAGGGAAAAATTATTTGATCCCCTGCTGATTTTGTATGTTCGCCCACTGACAAAGAAATGATCATAATTTTAATGGTAGGTTTAACAGTGAGAGACAGAATAACAACAACAAAAATCCAGAAAAACGCATTTCAAAAAAGTTATAAATTGTTTTGCATTTTAATGAGTGAAATAAGTATTTGATCCCCTATCAATCAGCAAGATTTCTGGCTCCCAGGTGTCTTTTATACAAGTAATGAGCTGAGATTAGGAGCACTCTCTTAAAGGGAGTGCTCCTAATCTCAGCTTGTTACCTGTATAAAAGACACCTGTCCACAGAAGCACTCAATCAGATTCCAAACTCTCCACCATGGCCAAGACCAAAGAGTTGTCCAAGGATGTCAGGATAGGATTGTAGACCTAACCAAGGCTGGAATGGGCTACAAGCAGCTTGGTGAGAAGGTGACAACAGTTGGTGCGATTATTCGCAAATGGAAGAAACACAAAATAACTGTCAATCTCCCTTGGTCTGGGGCTCCATGCAAGATTTCAGCTCGTGGAGTTGCAATGATCATGAGAATGCTGAGGAATCAGCCCAGAACTACATGGGAGGATCTTGTCAATGATCTCAAGGCAGCTGGGACCATAGTCACCAAGAAAACAATTGGTTAAGGGTTGAAATCCTGCAGTGCCCGCAAGGTCCCCCTGCTCAAGAAAGCACATGTACAGGCCCGTCTGAAGTTTGCCAGTGAACATCTGAATGATTCAGAGGAGAACTGGGTGAAGTATTGTGGTCGGATGAGACCAAAATCGAGCTCTTTGGCATTAACTCAACTTGCCGTGTTTGGAGGAGGAGGAATGCTGCCTATGACCCTAAGAACACCATCCCCACGTCCATCATGGAGGTGGAAACATTATGCTTTGGGGTGTTTTTCTGCTAAGGGGACAGGACTTGTCAACAAGGGTTTTGCCACCAAGTACTAAGTCATGTTTTGCGAAGGGGTCAAATGCTTATTTCACTCATTAAAATGCAAATCAATTTATAACTTTTTTGAAATGCATTTTTTGGATTTTTTGTTGTTGTTATTCTGTCTCTCACTGTTAAAATAAACCTACCATTAAAATTATAGACTGATCATTTCTTTGTCAGTGGGCAAACGTACAAAATCAGCAGGGGATCAAATAATTTTTCCCTCACTGTAACTGCAATAAATTAAATGCATTGCAGAATGAAGTGTTTTATTTTTTCATTGTTTCTGCACCTTTCAGATAGTTGTACAAGCTTGGTCTGGCATACTGTATTTTTCTAATGTGATACAGACCTGAAAGTAATTATTCTGAAATTCCTTACATTTACATATTGTATAAGAAAAGAAACTGTTTTATACATTTTAAAGCTACAACATTACTGGCAAGGATGAGCAGCAGTAATTTTCAATTCTAAAACTAAGTGCTGAGGGTTAGCAAGTGGAATTCTTCATTAAATTAATGACACACTGTAATTTGAATATTAATAAAATTTAAAAATTAGAATGGAAAAATAGAAGCAGGATATGTAAAATAAGATAGAAGGAACTGTACTGTATTATAAAAATTTGGTAAAACAACTAGCAGGACAAAAATCAGAAATCAGAATTAGTATTTTTAAATACTAAGTGCTAACTAAAATAATAAATGCTATTTTGGCTCTATTTGGATTATTGTATTTCAGATTAGTATATTATGTATGAACGCAGTTTGGTTAATAGTTCTTTGTAAAAGCAGGGAAATAATTCAGTTCTTCTATTGTTTATATTTTTCTGTTTCATTCAAGTTACAATTAACAGCTTCAAAATAATCCTCGGTTAAACCATTGGACTGGGTTAGAATCTTGGCTTATTTAAGTTTATTAAATTATTAAATTTAGTGTTTCTCAAGTTTGATAACTTTAAGGTACATGGACTTCAGAATTCCTCAGCTAGCCACACATCTCAAACTTGTCCTGCTTAAGAAACACAGACTAGCAAATGGGCAGGCTCCTGCATTATGTACCATCTGATTTTTTTATTGGTTTTTGATGGCCCCATGTAGAACCAAGCCTCATGTAGAACAAATTACAGCAATGAAATATTTATTTGGTGATAAACACCAAATGTTTTTGAATTGTTTCATTTCTTGTTAGGTTTTGCCGCCATTAACATGATTTTCCTGGGAAATATATAGTGTAGTAGTCTTCCTTTTGCTTTCTACACCGCTGTGCACACGCTATACAAGTGGCTGCCACCACACCGTGCGCCAAACTAGACTAGGCCAAAAATACTCAGCTGATGCAGAAATAAGAAGAGGGGTCAGACAGGGATGTATTCTGTCTCCACTGCTGTTCAATATCTACTCTGAGTTAATCTTCAACGAGGCACTGGAGAACATCGATGCTGGCATCAAAGTAAACGGTGTTTGGATCAACAACTTAAGATATGCTGACGATACAGTTTGCTTGCCAGTAAGCATGAAGACCTTCAGCTCCTCATCAACAGAGTCACAGAAACATCTGAAAAATACGGCTTGAAGCTTAACACCTCTAAAACCAAGATCATGGTCGTCAGCAAACAACCCGTTAACTTACCACCAGTAAATTCAGAAGGAACACCACTAGAAAAAGGTGAAAGGATCACGCACCTCGGTTCTAATTTACATGAAAGCTGGGACATGACCGCTGAAGTAAAGACAAGGATAGAGAAAGCTTGAACAGCATTCTTCAAAATAAAAAAGGTCTTCTGCAGTCACGACATAAGCCTAAGACTGAAAATCAGGCTTGTCAGATGCTATATTTTTTCTATCCTGCTCTATGGAGTAGAGAGTTGGTCTCTGACAGAAGGCCACCTGAAGAGACTAGAAGCATTTGAAATGTGGATTTACAGGCGGCTGTTACGTATAAGCTGGGTTGACAAAATCAGAAATGAGGTGATAAGCCGCCTGGGAAAGCCAAGGGAAATCATCAAAACAATTAAAAAACGAAAGTTAGAATATTTTGGACATGTGATGCGACACCCAGAATAATACGGTATACTCCATTTAATCCTCCAAGGAAAGATTGAAGGCAAACGAGATCCAGGCAGAAGAAGAACATCATGGCTTCAAAATCTAAGGGACTGGTTTGGACAAAACTCAGCAGCACTTTTTCGTGCGGCTGCTGATAAAAACAGGATCGCCAACATGATCGCCAACGTCCGATAACGGATATGGCAGAAGAAGAAGAAGATTTCTTGTATTTTGTTTTAACTCCACCAAGGCTTGCCAGTCATCAGAATAGCTTAAAGTAGCTATATGCAATGGGAGCCAGGACTAATGCATGTGAACAAGGAAATGTGGATGACTATGCTTCTTTTAGTCAAATTTTAGACAAAATACAGAATAAAAAGTAAGAATGTCTACATAATTATCTTACATTTCATAGGTCTACATCCCCTTGATGATGATGATGATAATAAGAATAAGAATAATAATAATAATGTTGGAAGGGACCTTGGAGGTCATCTAGTCCAACCCCCTGCTCAGGCAGGAAACCCTATACCATTTCAGACAAATGGCTGTCCAGTCTCTTCTTAAAAACTTCCAGTGTTGGAGCATTCACCGCTTCTGGAGGCAGGTTGTTCCACTGGTTAATTGTTTTAACTGTCAGGAAGTTTCTCCTTAGTTCTAGGTTGCTTCTCTCCTTGATTAGTTTCCATCCATTGCTTCTTGTCCTGCTTTCAGGCCCCTTGGAAAATAGCTTCACTCCCTCTTCTTTGTGGCAGCCCCTGAGATATTGGAACACTGCTATCATGTCCCCCGTCCTTCTCTTCATTAAACTAGACATACCCAATTCCAGCAACCGTTCCTTATATGCTTTAGCCTCCAGTCCAATCATCTTTGTTGCTCTTCTCTGTACTCTTTCTAGAGTCTCAACATCTTTTTACATCGCGGTGACCAAAACGATGCAGTATTCCAAGTGTGGCCTTACCAAGGCATTGTAAAGTGGTATTAATACTTCACGTGATCTTGATTCTATCCCTCTGTTAATGCAGCCTAGCACTGTGTTGGCCTTTTTGGCAGCTGCAGCACACTGCTGGCTCATATTTAAGTGATTGTCCACTAGGACTCCGAGATCCCTCTCACAGTTACTACTATTGAGCAAGGTACCCCCTATACTATACCTGTACATTTGGTTTTTCTTGCCTAAATGTAGAACCTTGCTTTTTTCACCATTGAATTTCATTTTGTTAGATAGCGCCCAGTGTTCAAGTCTGTCCAAATCCTCCTGTATCTTAAGCCTGTCTTCTGGAGTGTTGGCTATTCCTGCCAGCTTGGTGTCGTCTGCAAATTTGATGATTTCCCCATCTATCCTCTCGTCCAAATCGTTGATGAAGATGTTGAAGAGCACTGGGCCCAGAACAGAGCCCTGGGGCACCCCACTTCACACTTCCCTCCATGTAGATGCGGTTCCATTGAGCAGTGGTTCTTAACCTGGGCGATATCGCCCCCCAGGGGGCGATTTCATTTTTCAGGGGGGCGATGGATTGAAAAGGGGCGATGTGGGGGCGAAGGAACCAAAAGGGGGCGATATGGGGGCGATGGAGCGAGATGTTTTGGGGACACTTTTCAGTCTTCCCCTGTGGCTCTGAGCCTCCTCCGCCATTTGTAGAGAGAGACAGAGGCAGAGAGAGGCACTTGCGCTTCCCCTCTCTGTCTCTCTCTCTCTCTCTCATGCAGGGCTCCTGATTGGCCCTGCGCCCGGGTGCCCCACCCCCTGGGAGCAGCGCGGCCATGAAGTCCCTTTCCCTGGCTGGCCTCGTCCGAGGTGCATGTGGCCAGCCCTCCTGCAAGCCACAGCCCCGAGGGAGAGGAGCCCCTGCGATCCCCAGCCAACAGGACCATTGGCCCAGCTGACCGGGAAGGTGCAACGGAGTCCTGACTGCTTTGTCGGCGAAGGTGAGGTGAGCAGAATATGGGGGGGGGGGCTGTCCCCGGGCCGCTCCAAGGGCAGCCGAGCCGGCCACACTGTCAAGCCCCCATGGGCTCGACATCCACGGGAAGGGGGGAAGCATGCTCCAGGGCAGCGGCGGCCTACCGGCGGCATGGGAGGCTCCAGCGTTGGTCCTGGCGGGAAGCGGATCGTTGCCCCGGTTCCGCGGCTTCAGCCCGGGGATGCCGGCAGTGCGAGGGGAAGCTTGGCGATGCAGCCGACGGGCCGGGCGTTCTGCAGATGCCCCGCGGCCCGCGGCTTGAGCCCGGGGATGCCGGCGGCGGGAGGGGAGGCTTGGCGATGCAGCCGATGGGCCGGGCGTTCTGCAGATGCCCCGCGGCCCACGGCTTGAGCCCGGGGATGCTGGCGGCGCGAGGGGAGGCTTGGCGATGCAGCCGACGGGCCGGGCGTTCTGCAGATGCCCCGCGGCTTGAGCCCGGGGATGCCGGCGGCGCGAGGGGATGCTTGGCCATGCATCCGACGGGCGGGGCGTTCTGCAGATGCCCCGCGGCCCGCGGCTTGAGCCCGGGGATGCCGGCGGCGCGAGGGGAGGCTTGGCGATGCAGCCAACGGGCGGGGCGTTCTGCAGATGCCCCGCGGCTTGAGCCCGGGAATGCTGGCGGCCTGAGGGGAGGCTTGGCGATGCAGCCGACGGGCCAGGCGTTCTGCAGATGCCCCACGGCCCGCGGCTTGAGCCCGGGGTTGCCGGCGGCGCGAGGGGAGGCTTGGCCATGCAGCCAATGGACGGGGCATTTCGCAGATGCCCCATGGCCTGCGGCTTGAGCCCGGGGACCCCGGCGGCATGAGGGGAGGCTTGGCGATGCAGCCGATGGGCCGGGCGTTCTGCAGATGCCCCGCGGCCCGCGGCTTGAGCCCGGGGATGCCGGCGGCGCGAGGGGAGGCTTGGCCATGCATCCGACGGGCGGGGCGTTCTGCAGATGCCCCGCGGCCCGCGGCTTGAGCCCGGGGATGCCGGCGGCGCGAGGGGAGGCTTGGCCATGCATCCGACGGGCGGGGCGTTCTGCAGATGCCCCACGGCCCACGGCTTGAGCCCAGGGATGCCGGCGGCGTGAGGGGAGGCTTGGCCATGCATCCAACGGGCGGGGCGTTCTGCAGATGCCCCGCGGCTTGAGCCCGGGAATGCTGGCGGCGTGAGGGGAGGCTTGGCGATGCAGCCAATGGGCCGGGTGTTCTGCAGATGCCCCACGGCCCGCGGCTTGAGCCCGGGGATGCCGGCGGCACGAGGGGAGGCTTGGCCATGCAGCCGATGGACGGGGCCGTCGGCTGCATCACCAAGTCTCCCCTCGCACTGCCCGCATCTCCGGGCTCAAGCTGCGGGCCGCGGGGCATCTGCAGAATGGCCCGCCTATTGGCTGCATCGCCAAGCCTCCCCTCACGCTGCCGGGGTCCCCGGGCTCAAGCCGCAGGCCACAGGGCATCTGCGAAATGCCCTGCCTGTTGGCTGCATCGCCAAGCCTCCCCTCATGCCGCCGGGGTCCCCGGGCTCAGGCCACAGGGCATCTGCGAAATGCCCTGCCTGTTGGCTGCATCGCCAAGCCTCCCCCCACGCTGCCGGGGTCCCCGGGCTCAAGCCGCAGGCCACAGGGCATCTGCGAAATGCCCTGCCTGTTGGCTGCATCGCCAAGCCTCCCCTCATGCCGCCGGGGTCCCCGGGCTCAAGCCGCAGGCCATGGGGCATCTGCGAAATGCCCCGTCCATTGGCTGCATCGCCAAGCCTCCCCTCGCGCCGCCACCATCCCCGGGGTCAAGCCGTGGGCCACGGGGCATCTGCAGAACGCCCCGCCCATTGGCTGCATTGACAAGCCTCCCGCGCCACGCGGCGCTCCCGGCAATCCGCGACCCACAGGCATCTGGCTGTGCGATGGCCGCTGGATGCTGGGCAGTTGACTGGGGCGGAACAGCGGGGTGGGGGAGGCTCCCCAGGGAGCGGCCCGGGGATGGCCCATGGGGCGATGCCCCAGCTGGGACTGCCGAACGGAGCGGCTTGGGGAGATGCGCTTTACATAGCCTCCCCCCACCCTGCTCTTCTGTCCCAGTCAATTGCCCAGCATCCGGCATTTGGCCGTGAGAAGCAGCCATCCGGGACCCAGCCTGCCTTCCGCCGCCATCCAGCACAGGCGTTTCTCCCTAGCCGCGTCTCTCGTTTCAGTCCTGGCTGGGCCGGCGGCCGGTGGGGGCATCACTCCCTGGGCCGTCTCCGGGCTGCTCCCTGGGCAGCCGAGCCGGCCACGCATCTCCCCGGGCGCCTTTCGGCGCCTTCTGCTGCCTCCTGCCCCCTCCCCGCCCCTTCAGCGCCGAGAGAGAGATGGGGGAGGGAGGGAGAGGAAAGAGAGAAAGGGAGAGGCGAAAGTGAAAAAGAGAGAGAGAAAGAGAGAGGAAAGAGAGAGAGAGAGAGGAAGTGCAAATGCCTCTCGCTCTCTCTCGCTCTCTCTCACACACACACACACACACACAGAGTGGGGGAAGAGGACTGGCAGACCAAGGGCAGAAAGAGGGAGAGAGAGGGAGGGAGGGAGGGAGAGAGAGAGAGAGAGAGAGAGAGAGAGAGAGAGAGATCCTTTTGACATCTAAAATGAAGATAACACTGCGTGCGTTTTTCTAGTGTTCCAATGGAGTCGAAAATTTAATTTGCAGGTAGTGCCTTTCATTTCGAAGACCTCTCAACATGGCCGAGAAGAGGAAGTGTCGCCAATATTCAACGGAATACCTAAAATTAGGATTCATTCCATCTCCTTCCAACGTACAGCTTCCGTTTTGTCTTCGTGAGAAAACATTTTCAAATGAAGCGATGAAGCCTTCCCGACTGAAAGAACATTTTGTAAGAATTCATTCGGATAAAGCCGACAAACCAGCATCGTTTTTCCAATCCTTAAAGGCCAAGTTTGAGGGTCGCAGCACTGTTGGGAAGTTATTTGGAAAATCGTCACTCAACGCCAACAAGGGGCTCATTTGTTCCTATGAAGTATCTTTGTTGATAGCAAAATGTGGCAAACCTCACACTATCGGAGAAACGCTGATTTTACCAGCAGTGAAACAGATTGTTGCCACCATGTTGGGGCCCAGCGCAAGCACCATCACGCAATCAATTCCTTTGAGTAATGACACTGTATCAAAAAGAATTGACGAAATGGCTGCTGATGTGGAAGAAAGACTTATTGACACCTTGAAAAAAACAGAATTCGTGATGCAGATTGACGAGTCAACGATTCGTGAAAATGAAGCCTTGTTATTGGCTTATGTCCGTTTCATCAACGGAAATGAAGAGATCGGGGAAGAACTGTTATTTGTTCGAAATTTAGCCACCGACACAAAAGGTTCTTCGATATTTAAAAAGGTTGAAGAGTTTTTTAATGAGAAAAACATCCCTTTGACAAGCGTCGTGGCATGTGCAACCGACGGAGCTGCATCCATGGTTGGACGATATCGCGGATTTCAAGCTCATCTAAAATCGGTTGTACCTGGAGTTATGACTGTCCATTGCGTCGTTCATAGACAGCACCTTGTCTCAAAAAATTTGAGTGGCCGTTTGCACGAGTCTCTACGTTACGTCATTAATGCTGTGAATAAAATTAAGTCGCATGCCTTGAACAACCGACTTTTTCACAAGCTTTGTGAAGAAAATGATGAGGAGTTTGAACATCTCCTTTTGCACACCAAAGTAAGATGGCTTTCAAAAGGAAAGTGTTTGCGGCGATTCCACGAACTTTTTGACACAGTTGTCGAATTTCTTGAATCCATTGACCCAAGTCTAAGCAATTCTCTTAAACTTCGACGTCTGGATGTAGCTTATCTCGCTGATGTTTTTGACAAGCTGAATGAAGTGAACGTAAAGCTGCAAGGAGATAAAATCAATTTTGTTAAGGCCAAGGGAGTAATCTGCTCATTTATTTCCAAATTGGACCTCCTTGCAAGCAATATGAGTCGCCAGGAGCTGTATCAATTCCCAAGCCTTGGTAATGAACGTGAACTCCAAGGAGAAGATTTGGACGTTTTTTGCTGCCACTTGAAGCAACTAAAAGAAGATATGGAAACCAGATTCTATGATCTGATAAATCTGGAAGTGCCCACTTGGATGCTAAATCCTTTCACAGCAGACTTTGCACAACTTCATCCCAAACTGCAAGAGCCACTGACAGATCTGAAATACGACTGTGAAGCCCAGTCACATTTTCAGAGTTACGGCTACGAAGCTTTTTGGGTGAAAATGAGGAACACTTAGCCAATATTGTGGGAGGAAGTTAAGTTGCTTCTTTTAGCCTTTCCTTCCACTTACTTAGTGGAGAGGGGCTTCAGTGCCGTCCAACAGATCCTTTCTAAGTCAAGGAACATGTTGAAGATCTCTGAGCGCGGTGATTTAAGAATGCGATTAACAAAAATGGTTCCAGACATCAAGAAATTGGCATCAGCTCACCAAGCACAAGGCAGCCATTGATGTTCTTTTTTTTTTGCTTTTTGTGTACATACATTTTTTTCGTTAATAATTGTCTGAGCTTTTATCGTTGTATTTGCTTGCATTGGATTTCACGTTCCAGTTTGAGTTTTCGGCTTTGTTTTTGAATTTTTGTTGTGCTCTGTAAAACATTTTTTGTGTCTCTTTGTATTGTACTTTTTTAGCGTGCACTCCAGTTTGATATTATATGTTCTTTGTGTCTTTTTAACCCTTTTTACAGTGTGCGTGACTATATATACTTTCCTCGAATCTTAATTTAGTTTCAGAGTTTTCATCTTGAAATTCTTAGTTCCTGCATTGCGGTTTGTTCTTATGCCCTTTTTATATTTCTTTTTGCGTCTTAAATTTCACTTGTAATTCAATCATTAAATGTTACTGTTTTTCTTTTCGGGCATTTCACTTTCTTGCAATTGAATTTTGTTTTCAGTGGTCATTACATTTAAGTGTCTTGAATAAATAAGATAATAATGAAATACATGTATAACGAAGTTTGGGAATAAAGTGATGGGTGGCACCAAATTTTTTCACACAGTTGAGATATGGGAAAAAGACTGGAAATAAATTATTTGCATCGATATGTCCTGATGACAATTTTAAAGAAAACAAAAAAAAGTGTTTGCATAAATTGAAGAATTATTTCCTATGTTGTGATTGAGAGGTTATGTTGGGGGAGGGGGGCGATGACAACTTCCTCATTGGCTCAAGGGGGCGATTCGTTCAAAAAGGTTAAGAACCACTGCCATTGAGGACCACACGCTGAGTACGGCCGGTCAGCCAGCTACGGATCCATCTGGTGGTGATGCTGTCTAACCCACATTTTTCTATCTTATCAAGTAGTAGGTTGTGATCTAATTTATCAAATGCCTTACTGAAGTCCAAGTAAATTATATCCACAGCATTCCTCTGATCCACTAATTTTGTTATTTGGTCAAAGAATGCAATAAGATTTGTCTGGCATGATCTGTTTTTGACAAACCCATGTTGGCTTTTAGTAATGACTTTGTTTGCCTCTAGGTGTTCGCTGATTCGTTGTTTGATTATCTTTTCCAGAATCTTCCCAGGTATTGAGGTCAGGCTGATAGGTCTGTAGTTTCCTGGGTCCATTTTTTTTCCTTTTTTGAAGATGGGAACTACATCAGCTCTTTTCCAGTCCTCCGGTAGTTCCCCAGTGCTCCAGGATCTTTAAATCTTTGATCTCAGAGACTTGTGGATTTAACACTGGGTTTTGTCAATATGACAAGGACAATGCATAGATTGAGCTACACAGGCTACTTTTGAATAAAAAAACACTGAAGTGAAACAGCTGTCCTGCTTGTCTAGGTGCAGCAAACAATGGATTACTTGTTTTTGAAATGATAGCATTGGGGGAAGGAAGAAATTGTTATTGCTCTGAGACAAGAAACATAACATTTGTAAATTATCTTCTTGCTTAATTTCCAAATGTCGTATTTGAAATGTGAATAAGGCAGGTATTCTATCCCTCATTTGTTGAGTGGAATAGTTAATTGTAAACAGTTAAAACTTTAACAATAACATTACATGAACAGCTAATATGGGTTATCATTTGCCTCTATTGATTGGTTCATCAATCATAATTACTGAATGCTTCATCATAGAATGATCGTCACAAGGACAATCCTGTGTTTTTCTGCTCTCCTATTATATATACTAGTTTCCCCATTTTTATCTTGTCTAATTGACACCTGCCTTTTTCCTCTCCCAGTTCCTTTTGCTTTTTTTTTTTTTTTTGCTATTTTCCTTATAAACAGTGGCCAGCTAATTCTTTAACTGCACACCTTTCAGGAAATGTAATTTTAAATCTCTATATTAATGTTAAAGTTAAAAACATTTAGTTTTGTAAAAGAGGTACAGATCCCCTCTTGTTGTAATGATCTCATATTAAAGGATTACATGATAAATTGATAATATATTATCTGAGCTTCAGGGAATATCATACAAATGTACTAATATAACAAAGCTACAGTCCATACCTGACAGTAAGTTATCATTGCACAACAGGATATTTAAAGAAAAATAGTCATACCTTTAAGCTGTAAATATCTGGATGCTAATAGATCTGGGTTGTTCCACTTTTTTGGACTTGCACACATATTTAGGATTTGAAAACTAATATAAATAGTGCTTAGTCTCGAGATTTGTGACTGCAAACAAAACACTCATTTTATAGATACAGAGTCAGAAGATTATAATAATAATAATAAAGTTGGAAGGGACCTTGGAGGTCATCTAGTCCAACCCCCTGCTCAGGCAGGAAACCCTATACCATTTCAGACAAATGGCTGTCCAGTCTCTTCTTAAAAACTTCCAGTGTTGGAGCATTCACCGCTTCTGGAGGCAGGTTGTTCCACTGGTTAATTGTTCTAACTGTCAGGAAGTTTCTCCTTAGTTCTAGGTTGCTTCTCTCCTTGATTAGTTTCCATCCGTTGCTTCTTGTCCTACCTTCCGGCGCCTTACAAAATAACTTGACTCTCTCTTCTTTGTGGCAGCCCCTGAGATATTGGAACACTGCTATCATATCCCCCCTCGTCCTTCTCTTCATTAAACTAGACATACCCAATTCCAGCAACCGTTCCTTATATGTTTTAGCCTCCAGACCTCTAATCATCTTTGTTGCTCTTCTCTGTACTCTTTCTAGAGTCTCAACATCTTTTTTACATCTTGGTGACCAAAACTGGATGCAGTATTCCAAGTGTGGCCTTACCAAGGCATTGTAAAGTATTAATACTTCACGTGATCTTGATTCTATCCCTCTGTTAATGCAGCCTAACACTTCCAAGATATTCCTTGGAATCCCTAATTTTCTGTACCACTTCTCAAAAATGTATAACAGTTTCATCAGATTCCCTATATACGTTGTTCAAAAATAATTTTCTCAAATGTATTTCTCCAAACCTGAATTATACCTGAATTATATATCTACAAATGTAGATGTATGAAAGAATAGATGGAGTAATGCTTCCCTATTCACAGGTGGTATGTAACTTGAGTGCCTCTTGGACTGAGAGTTTCTGCTCAATGAGCAGGTGGCAGCTCTGGCCAGAAAGGTGTTCATCTGGTGCATCAGTTCTGCCCCTTCCTAGATGGGGGGGGGAATCCTTCAGATAGTCACCTAATGGTTAGGGTATTGCAATGGATTCTATATGGGACTGCCCTTGAAGACTACCCCAAAACTCCAGCTGGTCCAGAATGCAGCAGCATGGGTAGTGGTAGGCCTAACTTGGTATGCCTCTGTAACATCTCTGCTTTGTTGGCTGTACTAGTTGCCAGTTTGTTTTTGGGTGTGATTCAAGGTGCTGATTATTATCTATAGGATATGGTTATTGGAGGGTCTCCCATTGTACTTGCTCAGCTGATTTGATCTGGCAGGGTTCTAGTGTTTCAAAGGAGCCTGAACACTTAGCTCACTTTGGTGGGGATGAATGAAACCACCTTTTAACCTAGGTTGTTTTGTTTCTACCTCATTTGTTATCCTGTCATCTTTACCCTTATTTTGTGTCTTGTCATTTTTCCTGTTATGTTTTTAATGCTTTAAATCATTTGTAAACTGCCCTGAGTCACTTGAAGTCAGGCAACATATAAATTTAACCATAATAGTGTCAATACATGCAATCCTTTTTAGTCCATTTTGATCACGTTAAATCTCTCTGGATCTTTTTTAAACAGATGCCATTGCCCTAATAGAAAGTTATGAATCCATGCAAACAAAAACGCACCTAACCTGAGGGTTGTTCCACTGCTGTGTCCTTTTTTTAAAATAATATTTTATTAGTTTTCTAATTTTACAATTAAGTATTTAAAAAGCAACGTAGTGACTGGGTTAATCAATAGTTCAATAACATACATAAATCTTTAGTATAAATCTAAAGTTACAACATCAGATATTTCCTCTCTTTTTCCCTTAATATCTACTATCTAATATTAGGCTAATACAGTTCTTATTATTAACTAAGTAAAAACATCTTTGTTACATTTATCAATAATTTTTAGATTATACATATATTAATTGTGTTTGCATTCAATCCTTAATTACAATCAATGTCCTGTTATTGCTTTTTCCCCCAAGCTTTAATTTCCTATCATTATTCAAATTAACATTTGGTATTTATAATTTCCAAGCTTTAGGTAACCAAAGTTTCCCTTATCTCAATTTCTTCCTTTTTCCCTTTTCATAACAAAATCTAATATTCTAAATACAGATCTTATCTATTTGAATATAGTCTTGTTCTGTTTTCTAAAAGTTATCTATTTTCCACCATATTAAACCATCTAATTAATAATACAGTATCCCCTCTAATAAATCAAAACCATTATATGTATTGTCTGGGTTAACCAATAAATCAGTAATATACATAATTTTTTTCATTTAGATCTAATTTTTAAACTTATTATTTAATTATAATGTTACTTTATTTTCTAAAAACTATTTCCCACCGTATTCAACCCTCTAATTAGTAATATGAAATCCCCTCTAATAAATCAAAACCCTTATTTTCTTCAGCCTTACTCTGGCTTTCTTCCTTTGCCAACTAATCTTCCATGTCAATGCTTTTGAATCATCAAATAGTTCTCCCTCTATTATTATATATATTATTTGCAATAAGAAAGACCATTTGTTTGCAGTTTTTTTGGAAGAACTAGCCCATTTGTAGTTATTAGATCACCTCCGTATTACTCCAATTTCCCACAATTGTTCTGATAGGTTTATCTTCCCTTCAATCTGTTCTTCCTTTTCCTCAAATTTCTTCTAATTTTTGTAAAATGTTTTTCCATTTTCAGTGTTGTCACTCCCTGTTCTGATTTTTCCATTGGCTGGATCTGTTGGTCAGATGAGTCCTCTGTCTTAGTGTTTAGTTGTTCCACTTCTCCTGTTATTTTCTGCATTGTTAGTTCTTTGGTTGTAGTCAAGATCTGGGTTTGTATATTTAAGCTGGAATCTTGTTCCTTTATGTTGCATCTTATTTTGTCACAAGCTGAAAGAATGGTTTTGTGTATTGATTTCAACATGGAAAGGATTTTTTCCTGATCTTCATCCATATTCTCTTGATAGTATGTTAAGTTGAAGACTTTAGAATCAAATGTTAAAAATAGTTTTTTGTTTTTTATAGCTAGGTATGGGACATCTATTTCATATGTTATAGGTGGTCTTTATAGTAGAAATTGTTTGTCAAGTAAGAGTTTATAGTCCAAGGTATTCCATCATCTCGTATAATAACATATGCTTCTCATGTAAAGAAATAGGGAAGCAATTCCCCACGTATAGCTCTGAAAGTCAGTAAAAGTTTACATTCATAGTTCAACAGGCCAGATATGCCGCCCAGAAGTTCCTTCTTTGCAGCTGAGTTTTTCACAGATGGTAGCTGTCAAGGTCAAAGAAGTTTTTTCTGGAGACTGGGCTTCAAGCAAAGTCTTCTTTTAGGCAATAACAAGTTGTAATACCATACTTTGCCACAAGATGTCATCGATGCCCTTTAAAGCTTTTTAAGTCCAAAGTTTTTATGATAGTTTTTCAGGTCTTATTTCTTTTTTTAGATAAAAACAAACGTCTCCAGTAAGAATAGGAACACTTTTAATCCCCAAGTTTCAAAAGGATATACATCCAATTAGATTAAAATTGTTCTTATAGTTGCTCTGTTTCCCCTGGGTAGTTAGTCACCGCTGTTCTTGGAGGGTGGGGTAGAAATTCCCTTCCCTCTCTCCTCACAGGGGGAAAAATACTTTGGGCAGCTTTTACAGGAAAAAATACTTAACGTCTTAAAGAGAAGATTAGATCTCACCCAGTTTCATCCGCGTTGCTTTAAAGGTGCTTAGTAGTGATTTTGACTTCGGCTGTCAGCAGCTTAGTGACGAGCCATATTGCTATGGCCGGTCTTTCCCTTGCCAGTTTGGAGGGCTTCCCCGGATCCAACGGAAGGGCCGCCACCCTCCCCGATCAAGCAGGGGTCCCCTCCTTGCTCGTCGCCCCTACCGGGTGATTTTTGACCATTTCCAGGGTCCCCCAGCAGGACGAAATCGAAGTTCATCTTCCAGCGTCTGTGGCGCCGCGATGGCAAACCAGAAGTCTTCCACTGCTGTGTCCTTTTAATGCTTCCCTTCCCTGTTAGGTTTCCTGGGTTCCTCCTTGATACAATTACCTTACCGATTATCTAATTTTCCTCAGTTTTAGTTTCATCTGACTAGTTAGAAGGCAAGCGCTAGTCTTCTGCTTCCAATGATTGGCACAAAAGTTCTGAACCTAGGAGAGAAAGGAAGGCAAATATCTTGTGCTGGCTGCTCAAAATAAAAAATAATTGGGAAGAACAGGAAACCTTAGTAGTTCTTAGGACAATATTGTTAGTTGCGAAGTCGTGTCCGACCCATCGCGACCCCATGAACAATGTTCCTGCAGGCCTTCCTGTCCTCTACCATCTTCTGGAGTCCATTTAAGCTCACACCTACTGCTTCAGTGACTCCATCCAGCCACCTCATTCTCTGTCATCCCCTTCTTCTATTGCCCTCAATCTTTCTCAGCATTAGGCTCTTCTCCAGTGAGTCCTTCCTTCTCATTAGGAGGCCAAAGTACTTGAGTTTCAACTTCAGTATCTGGCCTTCTAAAGAGCAGTCAGGGTTGATCTCCTCTAGGACTGACCGGTTTGATCGCCTTGCAGTCCAAGGGACTCCCAGGAGTCTTCTCCAGCACCATAGTTCAAAGGCCTCAATTCTTTGGCGCTCAGCCTTTCTTATGGTCCAACTTTCACAGCCGTACATTGCAACTGGGAAAACAATGGCCTTGACTATACGTACTTTTGTTGGCAGGGTGATGTCTCTGCTTTTTAGTATGCTGTCTAAATTTGCCATAGCTTTCCTCCCCAGGAGCAAGCGTCTTTTAATTTCTTGGCTGCAGTCCCCATCTGTGGTGATCTTGGAACCCAGGAAGATAAAATCTGTCACTACCTCCATTTCTTCACCATCTATTTGCCAGTAATTGAGAGGGCCGGATGCCATGATCTTGGTTTTCTTAATGTTGAGTTTCAAGCCAACTTTTGCACTCTCCTTCTTCACCTGTATCAAGAGGCTCTTTAGTTCCTCTTCACTTTCTGCCATTAGAGTAGTATCATCTGCATATCTTAGGTTGTTGATATTTCTCCCGGCAATCTTAATTCCAACTTTTGATTCATCTAGCCCTGCCTTTCTCATGATGTGCTCTGCATATAAGTTAAATAGGCAGGGCGACAGAATACAGCCTTACCTGACTCGTTTCCCAATTTTGAACCAATCAGTGGTTCCGTGTCCAGTTCTCACTGTTGCTTCTTTTTTTTTAAACAAGTTTTATTGGTTTTTTTTTGTTTTACATCAAAGTGCTTAGGAATCATCGTGGAGATAGGGTAATCAATCATCCATAAAAGAAAGGAAAAAGCATAATCATACCTATATAATTCAGGTTAATTCTTTAAAGGTTCCCTCTCTATTTCCCTCAATTGATATAACATAATCGAATTAATACATTTCTAAATAGAATTTAGTCAATCAGAAAAAAAAAATCAATAATATTTCACCTATATCAGGCCAAATCCTGTTTTTAAGCTTAACTAACTTACAATTACCACGTTCCAATTTAGTCTTAAATAAACACATAGTTTACACTTCAGGTATCCCAATTTCCCTTATTTCCTAAAATAAAAATTGTTTCTAAAATATACATATTATTCCAACAATTCTATTTTTATACTTCCCAATTACATTCTATTTCTTATTCTACTCTATTTCAAATATATATTTTATAAATCAATTCATATCTCTAAAAACCTTTTTTAACTCATTACATAAAGTTTAAATCCTATCAAAATAATTATACCTAAAACAAAACATATTATTCCAGAAAATACTTTCTTATTTCATTTCACATCTATATTCTATTTCTTCTTCTATTAACTTCTTATTTACCACCTTTTCTATATTACACTTCCAAACCATAGTCAAATCAATAATTTTCATCTCAGTAGTATTAACTCAGTCAAAATCTCTAAGAGCCTTTTTAACCCATCAGGTAAAATTTTAACTCTAATTTTTAAATCTAATTCTAGCTTTCTTTTTGTGCCAAGCAGGTTTCCATAGAAGAGCCTCTAAATCATCAAATCTTAATATTTGATTATACATATTTCTCAACAATTCAGTCTGATCATATTTCTCTTCTCTTTTTTCCAATATTGTCTGTGCCGTATAGTCAATCTTGTTCAATGTGGTGGTTACTCGTTGATTATCCATGTTGTCACAGTTTTCGATGCCTCGTATTTGTAAATCAATTCCTATTGCTTTTGGCATTGTAGATGTTTTAATTGAAATCCGTCTTTGGTCATCAAGATTCTCAATGACTTGTATATGAGATTGTATGATATCTTCCTCTATGTTGGTTTGTTCCTCTTCTATTATTGTTTGAGTTGTGGGGTAGTCAGTTGGAATCTGGAAGTCAATTTGAAGTTTTGTAATAAAAGCATTTATTCTAGCATTCACTTGCTCAGTAAATTCGTGAATTCTTCCCAGCATAAGTTTACAATAGATTGTGGATGTGCTTCCTCCATCTCATTAAGTTGTATATGTAGTTGCATGCCGGCCTCTTTGGGTTTGATCTGTTCTTCCTCTGTTGTTCCTTGGTCTATAAGTTGATCGGTCAAAATTTGAGATTCACTTTTTAGTTCTGGAGCATCATCCTTAATGTTCATTCTAAAAATCCTTTGTTCTTTAAGTTCCAAAAAATTTTCTAGTATAAGTCCATAGCCAAGCTGTGGGTAAAACTCCATTTCAGTAATAGGATAATCTTAGTTTTTTGGTGAAGGCTCAGCTTGAAAGGTAGATACAACAATAAAAATTCTATAATAGGGATATTATAGAATATAATATCCAAACAAAAATAAAAAAACCAAAAAGGCCAAGCAAGAAAAGGAACAAAAAGAAGAAAACCAAAGTCAATACTATATAAAAAAATAAAAAATATCCAATTTGTAATCCAATTTATAGTATCTTCACAAATGAAAAAGAATAATAATAAAAAAAGAAGTGCCTTGAAGATCAATTCTTCATAGAAATGTTTGTAATCCAAGAAAGAGAGAAGGCCCAAATATCATATATCTGAGATATATAGTTTGTACTGTGAAGTCAAGTTAAAATAATGGGAAAGAGAAAAAGAAAAAAAACCTTCTTTCAGCTGGTTTCCAAGTCAGATAGGAATGTCTGGGCATACAGCCAAGTGTCTGGGGGTAGAGCCAAGTTGTTAAACTGAATAAACACCAAAGGAAAGAGAAAGTTCTCAGCTTAGCCAACAGCTACATTGTTGCCGAAGCTTCAAGCAGCAAAAGACAGCCCAGAATGAAGGAAAAACAGTTTTAAAATAAACAATACAATTAAAATGGCTTTTCTAAACGTAGAAAAATATCTTTGAAGAAATAAGCTTCCCAAGTTTCTGTTGGAATTTAAACAGTTTTGTCATTTTTTTAAGAAG
This sequence comes from Azemiops feae, assembly GCA_023970755.1. Taxonomy (NCBI): domain Eukaryota; kingdom Metazoa; phylum Chordata; class Lepidosauria; order Squamata; family Viperidae; genus Azemiops; species Azemiops feae. The sequence continues at coordinate 524,618 of JALGBA010000244.1, forward strand.
TTCATCTTCAAATAAAATAGCTTAAACCGCCGCTTATGTACAGAAGGGGGGAGAGGAGAAAAAACCACTCCACCCCCTCCCTAAAGGCTTCCGCTTAAGCTAAAGACAGACAGGCAGAGAGAAAGAAAATCCATCTTCACAGGAAAAAAAAATTCAGGATCCCCGAAATCCAGCAACTAAAATAGTAAAAATTAATTATTTTTCTCAGAGCTCGTTTTCCCAAGTATCCAAACGCCGCTCTCTTAAAGTAGGGAAATAATTCCAGGAGCTTTTCACAGGGAGGTAATTAGGGAGAGGGAAGGAAAGGTCTCACCCGGATCTTCCACGGTGGTTCTTTTCGCTTAGTTGTTCTTGTGACTTTCGGCTGGAGCAGCTAGATGATCGGCCATGTTAATGGCCGATCTTTTCCCCGTTGGCCCAAAGGAGCTGTCTCGGACAGCGGAAGGTGCTGCCGCTCCCTCCGCACTCAACAAGTGTGCTCCTCAGCAGTGGTCACCCCTCCAGGGTGACTTTCGACCCTATCCAGGGTCTACCGGCGGGGGGGAAACCAGCCGGCGAAGAGCAAGGACTCTTCGCACGACTGCCTGCGCTGCAAACCAGAACCGGAAGTCTCACTACCTCCATTTCTTCCCCATCTATTTGCCAGGAATTGAGAGGGCCGGATGCCATGATCTTGGTTTTCTTAATGTTGAGTTTCAAGCCAACTTTTGCACTCTCCTTCTTCACCCGCATCAAGAGGCTCTTTAGTTCCTCTTCTTTCTGCCATTAGAGTGATATCATCTGCATATCTTAGGTTGTTGATATTTCTCCCGGCAATCTTAATTCCAACTTTTGATTCATCTAGCCCTGCCTTTCTCATGATGTGCTCTGCATATAAGTTAAATAGGCAGGGCGACAGAATACAGACTTGCCGGACTCCTTTCCCAATTTTGAACCAATCAGTGGTTCCGTGTCCAGTTCTCACTGTTGCTTCTTGACCCGCATATAGGTTTCTCAAGAGACAAATAAGATGGTCTGGTACTCCCATCTCTTTAAGAACTTGCCACAATTTGTTGTGATCCACACAATCAAAGGCTTTAGCATAGTCAATGAAGCAGAAGTAGATGTTTTTCTGGAACTCCCTAGCTTTCTCCATGATCCAGTGTATGTTGGACAATTTGATCTCTAGTTCCTCTGCCTCTTCGAAATCCTGCCTGTACTTCTGGAAGTTCTCGATCCACATACTGCTGGAGTCTAGCTTGTAGGATTTTAAGCATACTTTACTTGCATGTGAAATGAGTGCAATGGTGCGATAGTTTGAACATTCTTTGGCATTGCCTTTCTTTGGAATTGGAATGTAAACTGACCTTTTCCAATCCTGTGGCCACTGTTGAGTTTTCCAAATTTGCTGGCAAATTGAGTGTAGCACTTTTACTGAATCGTCTTTTAAGATTTTGAATAGCTCAGCTGGAATACTGTCACCTCCACTAACTTTGTTGTTGCTCAGCTTTCCTAAGGCCCATTTCACTTCACATTGTAGGATGTCTGGCTCAAGGTCAGTGACCACCCCATCGTGGTTATCAGGGACGCTAAGCTCGTTCTTGTATAGTTCTTCTGTGTAATTTTGCCACCTCTTCTTAATCTCTTCTGCCTCTGTTAGGTCCCTGCCATTTTGGTCCTTTCTCATGCCCATCTTTGCATGAAACGTTCCCTTTATATCTCCAATTTTCTTGAAGAGATCTCTGGTTCTCCCTATTCTATTGTTTTCTTCTATTTGTTTGCACTGTTCGTTTAAGAGGGCATTCTTATCTCTTCTAGCTATTCTCTGGAATGCTGCATTCAATTGGGTGTATCTTTCTCTTTCTCCCTTGCCTTTTGCCTCCCTTCTTTCCTCAGCTATTTGCAAAGCTTCCTCAGACAGCCATTTTGCTTTCTTGCATTTCTTTTTCTTTGGGATGGTTTTAGTTGCTACCTCTTGTACAATGTTGCGAACCTCCGTCCATAGTTCTTCAGGCACTCTGTCTATCAGATCTAATTCCTTAAATCTATTTGTCACCTCTACTGTATATTCATCAGGGATATGATTTAGTTCATACCTGAGTGGCCTAGTGTTTTTCCCTACTTTCTTCAATTTAAGCCTAAATTTTGCAATGAGAAGCTCATGATCTGAGTCACAGTCAGCTCCTGGTCTTGTTTTTACTGACTGTATAGAGCTTCTCCATCTTTGGCTGCAGAGCACATAGTCAATCTGATTTCTGTGTTGACCGTCTGGTGATGTCCATGTGTAGAGCCGTCTCTGGGGTTGTTGGAAAAGAGTGTTTGCTATGACCATCGTATTCTCTTGACAAAATTCTATCAGTCTGTGCCCTGCTTCATTTTGTACTCCAAGGCCAAACTTGCCTGTTATTCCGTTTATCTTTTGGCTTCCTACTTTAGCATTCCAATCCCCCATGATGATAAGGCCATCATTTTTTGGTGTTGATTCTATAAGGTGCTGTAGGGCTTCATAGAACTGGTCAATTTCATCCTCTTCAGCACCAGTGGTTGGGGCATAGACTTGGACTACTGTGATATTGAATGGTTTTCCTTGGATTCGCACTGAGATCATTCTGTCATTTTGGGGATTGTATCCCAGTATTGCTTTTCCTACTCTTTTATTGACTATGAAGGCTACTCCATTTCTTCTGAGGGATTCTTGTCCGCAGTAGTATACCTGATGGTCCTCTGAATTAAATTCACCCATTCCTGTCCATTTTAGTTCGCTGATTCCTAAGATGTTGATGTTCAGTCTTGTCATCTCTTGTTTGACCACATCCAGTTTGCCTTGATTCATGGATCTTACATTCCAGGTTCCTATGGAGAAAAGATCTTTACAGGATCGGACTTTCCTTTCACCACCAGATGCATCCACAGCTGAGCGTCCTTTCGGCTTTGGCCCAGTCGCTTCACTCTTTCTGGCGCTACTAGTACTAGCCCTCTGCTCTTCCCCAGTAGCATATTGGACACCTTCCGACCTGAGGGGCTCATCTTCCAGCGTCATATCTTTTTGCCTTTTGGTACTGTCCATGGGGTTTTCATGGTAAAGATACTGGAGTGGGTTGCCATTTCCTTCTCCAGTGGATCACATTTTGTCAGAACTCTCTGCTATGACCTGTCCATTTTGGGTGGCCCTGCACGGCATAGCTCATAGCTTCATTAAGTTACGCAAGCCCCTTCGCCACGACAAGGCAGTAATTCATGAATGAGTAGGACAATATACAATATTGCAAATGTGATCTTGAGAACCATGTTCTCAATAGCAAAAGATGGATTGATTGGGTCAATTAAGAGACAGTGTCCCAATTGTTCCTTGGTGTCTTGAAGTTTATTATGATAACATCCATTCCAAACATCCACTTAGGTTTGTGGTCATGCTGGCTAAATTGTACGCTCTCTTATCCATCATGATGACTGGAAGTAGTTCATTCATTACTTTTTTTACCCCAAAGAGCCATGGAATATATATATGCTCTAGTGCTGGAGGGAAAGCAACACACATTTTTCAAGAAAAATAAATTAAAACAGGACAATTATATGAAGGAGTAGCATTCATTATGTCATGAGCTTTTGCAACTTCAAGCCACACAATAAATTGCTGCATCCTTATTTGATAAATTAATTGCATTTCCTTAGGGTGGTTACATATTGCAACCAGGTACTTCAGACTTGTCTGACAAATGTCTTATCATCTCTACTGCATTTATTGCTTGTACAATTGTCTAGAATACCCTCGGGATCTGAATAATTGACTGAGCACTTCAGATTTAAGTTGTAATGCATTTTTAATTGTAAATTTTATCAAAATAAAATTAAATGATTACATAAGGGCATAAGGACAAACATAAGGACAAACATTAAAAAAGCAGCAATAAATAAGGAAAGATAACAGTATAATCAGAATACTTTTAAATGTCACTTTAGAAGATTGTCTTTAAAAAGGAGGACCTCCTAGTAATACACAATATATATTCTATCACAATAGACAATTATTGTCTTGCCTAACTGCAGCTGTGCATATTTTGCTGGTGTTGACAATAATAGCACATCTGTCAAAATCCACAGAATTAATGCTTGCTTTGGGTTGATGTCACTTTATTTTTAAATTGCTATTTATTTAAATAGGTTTTAAAATAATTGAAAGTATAGAATTTGCTTTATCTTTGATTTTTTGAGGGACAGGTTTGGTTTTAATGATTGTTGGTACTTTAACCATGTTTATGCAGGCAAAATTTGCGTTTAACAATGTGTAGATTTACTGATTTAGTAATAAAAGATTCAGGAAAAGTCTGAAAAATATTGTTTCCCTTCCAGACCACAGGGTTCTTCTATGGACAATTCCCTAGGGACAGCTTAGTGGCCAAACTGCTCCCAGAACAGTATGGTCCAGAGGAATTTAATATGACCAGGAAAATAAACAGAACATTTCAGAGTTTATATTTTATAACCATTTAACTCATATGGATGGTAAGTGGCATAAAAAGCCAAAGAAATTCATAAAAACAGATTAAACATAAAACCATGCAAACAAGGATCCAATAGTAATCATCAATAAATCAAAATCCCCCATACAACAATGCATTAACTCCAGCCCTGGGACCAAATCCAAGGTTTTTCAAAACCTTAGGAGAGAGGGCATAGTGCTTATCTTGGGTGGGAGAGTGGATTGCTGTTCCACAAAGAAGGCATGTTTCCTCAGTTCCACAAGATAACAACATTTTAAGAGAGAGGACCAAAATTTACTGACTTTGCCAAAATTTACTGACCAGATAGAAACAGTTGGAGACAAGTGGTTTCTCAGGTATTCAAGCGCTATGCCATACGGGAACTTATAATTAATGAACAGCATGTTGAATTGTACTCAGAAGCAAACTGACAGCCAATGCAGCTTGCATAGCAGTGGTGACACATGGACACAGTGACAGGCACTCATAATGCTCCTGGTATTGCATTTTGAACCACCTTTAGTTTCTGGGTGGTCTTCAAGAGTAGCCCCAGGAACAATACATTGCAATAATTTCATTGTGAGGAAACTGGAACATGAGTGTGTGGAAGGTCTTCTGATTGAGGGCAAGGTGCAACTGTCTCAATGGGGCACCTGTTGAAAGGCCCTCCTGACCACAACTGTCATCTGCTCTTTGAGTAGTAGCTGCAAGTCCAGAAAGATCCCAAGTTGTGCACTAGTCATAAACTGCAAAGTGCATCCAAGCCAAACAATGGTAACAACTGACTCCAGGGAACCAAGTGACAGCCACTTGGCGTCATTATTGAGCTGAAGTCTTTCTACCCCATCCAAATCTGAACAGCCTCCAGACACTGTCAATATGTTGGCAGCTCTACCCAAGCAGTTTTCTGAACATTCCATTCTCAAACTAGATTTGCAAATCCTTAGTTGCATTCAACTAGTGAAAAAAACTTTCTTCACCAAGTCAGTGCTCAAGGCTACCCCAACTTTTTCTTTCCCTTGGAGCTTTCTGGTTTCACAAAAAGGACTCATTTAAATGCAGTCTGGGTAGCTTTTGTCCAGTATCCAACTTCTTTTTGGAGGGAAGATTGTGGAGAGTAATTGTATGGCAACTGCAGAGGACCCTGGATGAGGTGTTATACACACCCTTTTCAATCAGGGTTCAGACCAGGGTTTGGGACTGATACGGCATTGATTGCACTCATGGATGACTTCCGGAGGGAAGGGATGGAGCTGGTGCATCCATCCTAGCTCTTCTTGACCTCTCAAAAGCTGTTCAATACCATCAAACATGGTATCCTTCTGACTGGCTTTGAGAATTGAGGGTGGCCGGCACTGTATTGTGTTGGTTTTCTTCCTTTCTCTAGGGACTGTTCCAGTCAGTGTTGATGGGGGTGGGGGGAAGATGCAGCTCATGACAGCTGAAAAGGACCCTGGATAAAGTGGATCATCTGGTCCTTTTTCAGTCAGTTCAGGCTGGGTTACAGGATTGCAACTTACAACCAAAATTACAAAATTGTGGTCATAATTCAAGACCTACTTGTACAAGCAACAGTACAAATGTTGAAGTATTTCAAGCATTTTTTAAATTCCAACTTTAATTTGGCATTTCCTAGCTCATCCTTATCGCCATATCTTTCTTAAAAAAACATTTCCAGTCTGCTTTTGGTATGGTAAATTGCTTTAGAACCATTGATAATAAGAAATATTTGTAATTGTTAATAACACAGGGCAATGAATAATTATGGATAAGTCTGGCAGACAGCTGAATAGTGTTTCAGCTATGAAATAGCTGTCTGTGAATATGCAATAACGTCTAGTCTACTAGAATTTTTTAATATATAACATTTTAAGGGTAGTTTTCCCACAGTTTTGGCAACCTTTGTAAAATATCTATTCATGGCTCACAATAACTTGGATTGGAATTTTAAGAAGTGTTTCCTCAGTTTAAATTTTGCAGGGAAAGTTCTAGTCTTTTGGCAGCAGCCTGTTCACTTCAGAAGCATTAGATCTGATGCTGCATCATCGTCACATGTTGGCTGCCTGGTCAACTAATAAACCCTCAAGTAAAGAATCTGACACTCTAAAGCTACTCTGAAATTTCCATTTAGGAGTTGATTGGGCACAAAATACAAATATGTCTCAACAGTGACAAGCAGCTCTTATTTACTGAACAGGGAGAAAGGATTTAAAGGGCATCCAAGTATAAAAATGACTAACAAATATCATTCAACAAAAATATACTCTGACAGAACTATCCTTATTTATTATAAAGTTACATTATGAGAAACAATTTTCAAAGTATATGGTACATGCCAAAATGTACAGTACTATACACCAAAGTGCATTGTCACAACAGCTTAACAGTACATTTTCTTCTTCTTTTCTTCCAGGACTGTGCAATTGTTAATTCCTTTTTTTCCCTTCACAATGGAAATAATGTGGGAACGCGGCACAACAAAAGCAACAGAACATGGAAATGAAAATGCAATAGTACAAGAAGTTAAGCCAAAGCAGCTTCTCTAAAAATGTAAAGGCACTTCCACATGTACATACTTACAGATGTACATTGACACAATTAGGTAACAGTCAACAAGCAGGAAGCTACCAGCACTGCAATCTATCTAACTTGACAGTCAAGGACAATACTGACTTGATTAGTACAGAGGCTTTTAGCTTTCACTATGCCTGTAATTGTATCCATGTTTCCTTTTATATATCCACTCACTATACTTGAAGTAGCTACAACATACCATCAAACTACACACATTTTAACTCAAGTGAATGCTCTAACTAGAAACATTCACTAAACTCACTGTTCCTAATATTTTTCTTCACTAAACAATTTCTAATATAAGCAGTATGGAAGCCAGTACAGTTATATTCAGACATACAGAATTTCCTTATGCACTTTCATGATACAGGCCCTCTCCTTGGTTACGCCATATGGCCTGTTAATAACAACAATCACTAGGCTAGAATGCACTTAAAAGAAAGCTGACATTTTCAAGTTTGTCCCACAGATCTCAGATTTGGTCTAGTTAAGCAAACAATTCTCAACCTTACACGGGTCACTGTCATGTTACACAAATTTTATATTAGCTGAAGCCTCAATACTGAGTGTGTGGCCTTAGTTAAGTTTCTAGGGTAGAGATATGTCATAGTTCATTTTGGTGACCCCATTGATAAATATGAAAGTTCTATTGTTTCAGTCCATTGAGGGCCAAAAATATAATTCAGCATACCATAGCTGAATATGCCTAAGTGGATTCTTTGTCTCATATTAATGAATATCATTAATTTCTAAAAAGTTTTTGCTAAATAGCTATTAACTATGTCATCTGGGGCACACAAAAATTGGTCCCCCCCAAAATAGGCCTGCAAGCTTTAAAAAATATAATACTTAACAGTTTTACTTTAAATCAAAAATAAGTACTGAGCAACTGATTTTCAATACATTAGGAAAGAGGAACTTTTGTGAACTTCTTAGCTAAACATAATTTCATGAGTTTTAGCATTTATGATCGCTTAACAAAATGAGTGAACTTCACTTAGTAGCAGGAACAATACATTTCAAATGTTATGCAATAACAAGTGTTTTCACGTGTTAGCTAGTCTTCTACATTTTGGAATTTCATATAATGTAAGAGAAAAATGTTCAAATGGAAGAACTACAAGTTTCTATTGGGACAAGAGCTATGTGAAAATAACTATTTGGTTTCAATTTTATATGTGTCAATGGATATACACTGACTCTTCCCCTATCCCACATTTCCCAATCCACGGGTTGGCAACCCGCGGCTCCGGAGCCGCATGTGGCTCTTTAAGCCTTCTCCTGCGGCTCCCAGCCTCCTCCATTTGCAGAGAGAGAGACAGAGACAGAGAGAGGCACTTGCGCTTCCCTTCTGTCTCTCTCTCTTTCTCTCTCTCTCTCTCTCTCTCTGTGTGTGTGTGTAAAAAAGAGAGTGGCCTCATGCTGTCCTCCGACAAGCTGACAAGCTTATTGATGGGGCTCCTCCCTTTGCTGCACCTCAGCAAGAAGCAGCAGCGCTCTCTCTGTGTCTCTGTCTCTCTCTCTCTCTCTCACACACACACACACACACTCACACTGAGTGGGGGAAGAGGACTGGCAGACCAAGGGCAGGAGAGAGCCAGCCCAATAAGAATGTGTGTCAGCTTGTCGGAGAACAGCGTGAAGCCAGCTTGCCGCCAGGTGAGCAGAAGACTGGAGAGAGGGCGAGAGAGGGGTGGAGAGAGAGGGAGGGAGACAAAGAGAGACAGAGAGGGAGGGAAAGAGAGAGAGAGAGAGAACTCATGCATAGCAGCCTCTATTTCTTTTTAATTAAACTCTTCAATCAAGCTCCCCCCCTCCCATGTGCATGCGTGCATGCGCGCGCAACTTTTGCAGCTCCCAGTGTTTTCTTTTCTCTGGGAAACGGGTCCAAGTGGCTCTTTGAGTGTTTAAGGTTGCCGACCCCTGCCCTAGACCGTGTTTTTAATTTTTTGTTATTTTTAATTAATGACAAACAATAAAATCTCCTTTAGAGTGCACAGGTAAGCTATAAAACATTCAGAGAAAGGACATGGCTTGGTGTCAGTTTGTGCAAGAGTTGTTGAGACAGATCACATATAACAGAAAAGTTCCTAATGATGTAGCACTATGCCAGTTCAAAGAGTTCATTCACACATGAAAAAGATGCATAATTAGAAAAAAAATAGTTCTGATACATTTTATTCAGATTGTAGAACAGTAGAAAACAATGTTTTGCCTTGTGAATAAACTCTTGCCTTAATTGAAGGAGCTATTCCAGTTGAAAAAGAGATAATTCAATTTAAATAAACTAACAAAAAAAAACCACAATTCATCTGTATGCACTGTGTTTCATAATCTTGAAGATGCAGCAGCTTTAAACTATTAACAATTTACTCATTTAGTTTGCAGCTGTCCTGGAATGTTTTTCTACAGATTATTAATTAAAACGTGTCCAGATAAGTGGCTCTTAGGAATGTAAACAGTTTTTGAGCTGAATTGGTAACAAAGAGTTATATGAAAGGTTCAGTAGCTAATGTCTAGTTTTATTGCACTGCAATAGGCCTGAATGGAGGCATTAGAAACAACCCACTGAATGGCTTTCTTCAATACAGAGTCCTTCAACAAAATTCTCAGTATTTCTGGTCAGCCTGGTGAAGGTGTCCACTGGATATCAACCAGAGGAAGACCACAATTGTTATTCTGACCACAGACTTTCACTGGTTTAAAAAACTGCTGTTTCCTAGAAGCAATTTAATTCCTCATATCCTGTCAGTGAGCTGCACTGGGACTGTCACATGCATACTGAATAGCTACTACAGAAGGCAATGTCAAGGTGAGTCTCCTTTCTGCATTGACTTTGACAAGCTGCTTAGTAATTGTTAAGACACAGCCTCAGACCTTCTGAAAAATGAACTGGAACCAGGCAGCCCTAAAAAATTCTTTGTGAAGTCTTAAACTACAGTCAAGTATACATTGTTAAATTAGTGTGATGCTGACAGTGACTGTGGTGTTTTCAACAGAAAAGGTGCAGTGTGGAGATTTCAAGTAAATGTGTGTATTCCTGCTGCTTTAAAATGGCATACACAACACATGTAATTTACTGCCTTTCTGTGATACACTGGATCATACACTAATCAAATAGGCTGGGTTTGTGCAATGTGCTAAACTACACCCTCCGACCCAATCTAATCAAGCTCAGCATGCTGTAAAAACGCACTCACTGAGTCTTTAACTGTATTAAGCATATATTGCAAATGTAGACACCGAATGCTCTAGTTTAAAAATTGAACCCAACTTCTATTAAATACCCATGTTAAAGTAGGTAGCTTGAGACTTTTAACATTTTAAAAATGAATCTCTCCTTTCCTAAATATATAATAATATACTGGAATTCAGACAACTATCACGGATACATTCTTTTGGTAGTTCACTCCGCATTTGGTTTCTTGGGTTCTACATCGTGCAAGACTTGTCAACAGGGCCTTGGGAAGGAGAAGAGGGGCCTATGCTTGGGTTTGTTTTTGGAAGAACTATTGGCTTTGGTCTCAGTGCAGGTGGCTTCAGCTGCACACCCATTCTTGGTGTCACCATTGGCTTGAAGGTACTCATAGTATCACTGGAAGAACTAGTGTTACGGCGAATCTGAGGCTCGGTATTTCTTAACATTATATTGTGAAGAGGACTCAAAGATTCTGTTGAGGTCGTGTTGGTGGGAGAATTCTTCATTTGTTCTAAGGTATCAAGGACAACATCTGGAGCATGTTTTGCAGAACTCTGGCGTTCCAGTTCCCGAAGTTCATTTAGAGCCGTATTCATTGTTTCTTCAATATCCTATTAAAAGGGAGAAGCAAATATGTTGACAATTACTACAGAAATAGGAAATTCAAGCTTTGTAAATACTCTTTACTTTTATATGAAGCTACAGAGATACATGTAAATCCTGGATTTACATTTGCATAAATGTGTGTGTACCTTGAATTATCCATACAGATCATATACAAAATACAATAATTTACTTTGTCTTATGTATGCATATACACCAGCATTCAATTTAAGTGATAATGATTCTGAAAGGAGAGAGAAAACTGAAAGAAGAAGTAGGAAAGGCCACCCCAAGCAGAGAGTTAAAAAGCTTAACTGGAAAAGAGAACAGATAAATGTTCATGGAAGACAAAGGAAGAAGGATATATTTATTTCATTTTATTTAAAATTGGCTTTGTGAATTAAACAGAAAACAGGTTTAGCACTGTTTACTCACAGCAAGGTACCACCAGATGATTCCTGACTGGGTGAAATACAATACTGATGCTTTGATCAAAGTAAAAGCCTGAGGACCTTTATCTGAGCTTTATCTTTAGTGTTATATTTGGGAAGGATGAGATAGGGACAGCCTTTCAAATTTAAAAGACTGACATTATAAAAGCATTTTCAAACTATGGTTGTAGAGATATAACTTATGTAAGAATATGCATGCATGTGCATAAACTAAAGTCAACATTGGAGAACAATTGGAGCTAACACAATTGTACAATGATTTTCTGCAAAGCATTATATGTGCAATTTGGATCAGAACCGTACTTGCTATAACAGCAAAATATTGAGAACACAATATTAAAAAGCTGAATTTTGTACCAAAAAAGAGTTTTCTTACAGACATTTATGGAATACTTGAATAAAATTTAGGCACTAATGACATATTTTTATATATTAAAAATGGCAATCAATGAATGGCAATTAAAAGATCTTAGCAAATAGTAATGCAGCTATACAAATATGGACAAGGAATTAAGAACTAAGCTACAATTCAGAGAAGCTGAATAGCTGCTAGAGGAGTGGTTTATTATATATGCCATCAAGTCATTTTCAACTTCTAGCAACCACATAGATAGATTTTGTTTGTGACAATCTATCCCTAACTTGTCTTTTCAAGTCTCCCAATGGTGCACTCATCTTTACTGTAACTGAGTACATCCATCTTGCTGCTGGTTGTCCTCTTCTCTTTTCTTCCACCTTTCCCAGCAATAGAACATTTTCCAGAGAGCTGAATCTTTGCATAATTTGTCCAAAATAGGATAATTTAGACCCTGGTCATTTGGACCTCAAATGAGAACTCTTGAGATGATTTGTTCAATGATGCATCAGCTTGTTTTCTTGGCTGTCCACAGTATTCTCAGGAGTTTTCTCTAACACCAAGGGAGTCAACATTCTTCCTACCCTGCTTCTTTAAAGTCCAACTTTCGCTTTCATAGTATCCCAGGGAATACCATGGCTTGTGGTTCTGATCTTTATAGGTACAGACACGTAACGGTATTTGAATATATTTTCCAAGGCCTTTATGACTCCCCTACCAAATGCTTGAGTGCAGTGAATTACTTGACTGCTTGTTCTTTACTTATGAAGGTTGATTTTAAAAGGAAGGAACTATTCACTCAAACCTATTTACAAAATGCTGATGATATAATGCAGCCTTCCCTAACTTGGCATCCTCTGGATGTGCTGGAATTTCAACTCTTAGAACTCCTAATCAACATACCTGCTCTCCCCTCCCACCACCCAATTTGGGGATTTTCACCCAACATATCTGAAGGGATTTATGATGATGAAAAGAGATATATTGCCTGATACAATTCACCTCCCCCAATTGTTTGTATGTTAACAATACATACCTGAGCAATTGACTCTGGGTCAAGTGGTTTGTGGTCATTGAAAACAGGGTACTGGCCAGATGAGGTTGATCTTCTAATTGGAGGGCTGTCACTTTTTTTCAGAGATTCATGTCTACTAATATTGGTGAGGCTGCTGTGGCCAGGTTTCCGTCTCCTTTCTGGGCTATCTGTTATGAGGCTGTGGTTCTGAAGGACAGTTCGAGAAGTAGTGTGGCTTGCCATACTGGAGGAAACTAATTCCATTGAGGAATTAGTAGGGCCATGTGATGTATGAACTGGACAGTGTCCATCACTGGTCCTGCCAGGACGTCTGCCAGAAAGTGGGAGTTCAGATCTCTTGCGCTGTCTGCAAGGCAAAAGGAAGTTTCAGAAGACAAAATAAAGAATGCATAAATAATTTTTTCAAAACCCTCCCACACCTGGCAATGATGCTGCAGCATGATGATTTGAATTCAGAATTTGAACTCAGAAAGTTGCCCTTTCAAATATTATCTTACACATGACTAGTCATTATTCCTTAATTTCCAAGCTGTATGTGTAACAAAAATGATATATATTACAGGCATTAGTGACTACTATATGTGAGGAAAAATAGATTTTAATATTTTGAAGTGCAATATAAATGAAACAGATTCAATTAATGACAAATAATTGATTATATTTACCTTCCTAGATATACTTCAGAATTCAAATCTGTTGGTGAACTCATATCTTTGGAATAAGATTTGTCTTCAAGTATTGGCCCACTGCTGGTTTCACTATCCGCTTTTTGGCTCAGTGTATCTGAGAATGTATCATCCCTAAACATTAAAAAAAATCTTATTTTGCAAAATTAGGATATATAATTTTAAAACAAGAAAAGCATCTTTTTTTTTCAGTCCCGTTTTTTATATCCCTTTATTTCCATCTCTATTCTCTTCACTAATAACTATTTTGCATGGGATTCACAAGGAGAAAGCCAAAGATAAACTTTTATAGTGATGTTATCATGCAAATACTGTGACGTGCATACTTGCATCAGAGATTAGGATACATCATGGCAGTACTTGTATGATGACATCTTTGTGTTTGTGTCATTTCCCAGTGAGTGTAGTTTGCTGTAGTTGCCATTGTTATAGTTACTGTTTTCAGAGGCATTTGCTACATGCATAATCAAACATTGACCAATACATGGCTATCAAAAGCCTCTAGCCAGAGCAGTTTTCAATTCAATATTTAGTTTCTAGATACAGCCTTCATTTTAGATACCTGCCTAAATGATGATTATATTCAAAATAATACAATTGTTTATTAATTGTTGAGTAAATAAGTTATAACTTCAAATTAGCCTTATAGGAAGGCTGATGTTAAGGGACAGCAAACTAACTTAAATTAAAATCACAGAACAGGAAATATGTTATCTTATATTTATGACAGAATGGCTGGGAGAGAGTAATCCTTAGCTGCACTTGCAACAGTTGAGCTGTAAATATTTCTGGTATCCTGTATATTGGAATTTAGAACCAGTAGATCTTCTCCCACCAGTGGAAAATGCTGGTTTGAAAAGAGTACCTCTGGAATTACAATACAATTAGCTGTTTCTTACATATCTTGAACCACTATGTATTGGTGGGGTACAAGGCCATCAATTCCGTTATGTCTTCCTTCCCACCAATCATCAGAAGCTCGATGATATAAAAGCAGTGAGGCCCCTTTCTTAAAAGAGAGTTCTCGTGCAGATCTTCCAACATAGTCAAACTTGGCTATAGCTTCTATTGGGTCACATTCTGTGAAAGACAATTCAGAAGACTTTAAAAATAGCTTATAACACCAAAGAATATGAGTACATAATAAAAATTAGCAAGGCTGAATGAAGAAAATGTTATTCAAATGGTACATTTTAGGACCCAATAATCTCTGAGGAATAAAGCTATCTTGCTAGGACTAAAGAACTCTTTTTCATGAAATTACCTTATACAAAACTATAGTAAGACCACCTTGAAATATTGTACATAGTTCTGGTCACTGTACTTAAGAATTCATTACAGTTGTAAAACAGCAAAAAAGCACAATCAAGAAGACTAGAGAACCAGAATATCTATCCTATCAGGAGAGATCAACCAATTGTGGCTCTTCAGATTGGACTGAAGGAAAAAGAAAATAACATTGAGATATACCAACATGCATAATATGGAGAGAAAGTTGTCTTTCTTCCGTTCTTACAGTGTTATAACTTGAAGTTAACAACTGAAAACAAATGAGGACAGATTCAGAACTGACGGAAGGAAATACTCTTTTATAAAGTAAAATAGCAAAATTCACTGCCAGCAGTCATGGTAATAGCAATTTGGTTTACTTTAAAAAAAGGGTCTGGGCAGATTCATGGAGGATCAAGCCAACAGGACTTATAATACTATGTATGTGAATTACTTCTTGAATCCTAATCAGTATTGTGGAAAATAACTGGAAGAAGTCAGAAAGTTTAAAAATAAAATGTAGATACTTTTAGCATTATCATGTAATCATTGATTTGTTGTTTTATAATCATTATTTTGTAGTAAATTGCCTGAGTAGATGCTTTATGTATATTGGGAAAATTACAAGCCTCAAAGTGAGGGGGGGGGGAAACAGGAGTTACTATGGGGTTTGGTATGAGTCATCATCTAGGAATTGTTTTTCTGTACCTTTTGGTGCCTGGTACCATTACTGGGTCTGGAAGGTGTAGAAGATGGAAGACATCTTTCCTCTAAGATTGATAAGTATGTACATATATGGTCTTAATAAACAGGAAAGGAGGGGAGGGATCTTATTAGTTTAATGTAAGCAAACAGGGGCGGAGATACTGTATTCCGGTTAGGCGCTTCTGATAGATTGTAACCTCCAAAGCCTAAGCCAATGGGGCCACGGGGGAGGGAATGGGGCATCGCGATAGGGTGTATAAAATTTTACTATGAAACCATTGTAGGTGTAGCTCAACAGCGTGGCATACTGTGTTATGCTACTTGAGTTCACCGTGCTTTGCAAACTGCTTTTTCTATTTTCTGCAGAATAAACTCTTTTCTTACCAATCCAATTTTGTTAGTGCTTTAATCACGTTTCTAACAAATTGGCTGCCCAACGTGGGGCCTCGGGCATCTGTTTCTGCAATCTTCGGGAGGCAAGGTCAACTGAGGAAGGCATGCCCCATTGATTTCAATGGTCCAAAGTTGCAGTCGCAGGTCGAGGAAGCGGAACGGAGCCAGGCCCATGGACCAAATAGTGATTGGTAAGAACTGAGGAGAGGGGACCAGAGAATTACCAGGACAAGGACTGGGCAACTTCGTGCACGAACCTAGGTGAGTAAAACTTGGGGTGAACCAAGGAATAAAACCTAGGCGGTCGGGGAGGGTTGGGTAGGACAGTTTGAGTCTGAGATCTACGAGAGGTGTGTGTGAGACACCCCAAGGGTCCTGGAAGACTGGCAAGACATACATGCACTAGGTATGAATGTCCCGAGGGTCTGAAGGACTGGCAAGGCGGAGTGAGAGTGGACTCCTGAGTAAAAGGAGAAAGAAGCTTGGTGAAGTGAATCGTGGTCTCATTTAGATTGGTACGGATGAGAGAATTGTGTGGTAACCAACCATGGGTAATTCGGGAGGGTCCCAGGAGAAGAAATGTGTGAAAAAGGGGAACAAAGGAAATGTGTGTATGTCTCTGTGTGTGAGTGAGAAGACCCTTTTCCCAATCACAGTTGGATTTTGCTCTCTCTGGCCTTTCCTAGCCGCAGAAAGGATCTGTTTGAGTGGCAGACCCTGGAAAGCATGGGGGTTTGGACAGAGCGCAGGACCTTTTGTTAGGGAAAAGGGAGAGGCTGTGTGCAAATGGAATGGAATGAGTGAATGAAAGAATTGGATTTGAGCAACCAGCTGTAAGCAAAGCAAAGCAAAGTTAGGAAAATGGACTTTGCTCAGGGCTTTGCTGGAAAACCAATTTGGCTAAATAAAGGTACTTAAAAGAAAAATAAGAAGTAGTGATTCTCTTTCTCTTTCTCTCTTCTTTCTATGCAACCACGTGGTATGTTTAAGATTCGTGCCTTCCCTAATTCGAGTTAGCTGAGATTTGTGGTGGGAATGACCAGGATGTGTAGAACTTAAAAAGTTCTGTTTCCTTTTCTGTTCTCTTTTCCTTGTCTTGGTATGTATATGTGTGTCAAAGTCTTTGTGTGTGAGGTAAATATGACTGTTAATTGTTTCTAATTCCAAGAGAAAAGAAGATACCAAAAGGAAACACCCTCACTCTGTTTGTCTGGCCAACAAACAGAGTGAAGAAAGATGTGTTTGTTTGTTTGTTTGTTTTTCTTTTCCTCTCTCTCTCTCTCTCTCTCTCTCTCTCTCTCTCTCTCTCTCTCTCTATATATATATATATATATATATATATATATATATATATATATATATATATATATATATATATATATATATATATACCTTAAGAACAGCCCAAAGTTAGCAGGAATAATAAAGTTGGAAGGGACCTTGGAGGTCATCTAGTCCAATCCCCTATACCAGTGGTGGCGAACCTATGGCACGTGTGCCAGAGGCGGCACTTGGAGCCCTCTCTGTGAGCACACACGCTGTCGCCCCAGCCCCGCCTCCCCCCACGGTCCCCTCATCAGCAGCCCCCCTGGAGGAGAGTCGCCCCCTGGAGGAGAGTCGCACGGAGCAGCGCAGCCAAGGACATAGCCAGGCAGCAGGGACAAGACTCCGCCCTCGTGCCTCATAGCGTGCAGATGATGCTGCGGGGTGTGGGTGGAGGGCGTGGCTGCCATGGTGCTGCAGGGCTGCCTGGGCGATCTGAGGCGGTGCGTGGTCCTGCGGGTGGGCGGGGCAGAGCAGGGGCAGAGCAGGCAGGACGGGAGGCGGAGCGGGGGCAGGGGGTGGTTTTTGGGCACTCGGTCTCTAAAAGGTTCGCCATCACTGCCCTATACCATTTTCTTGCCTATCATAACTTGTGTTTCTAATCTATTTTTTTAAATAGTTCTGCTCTCTCCCTGTTGCAAATTTTGTTCAGAAGTGAAACTTTTCATGTATGTTCTCTTACCAGAATCCAGCCTTTCTTTTGGTCCTCATCTGTGATTTCCTCATTTTTGTCTGCCTGTTTCTTTAACTGCAGTGTTAATGCCTTTTCAAACTCTGTCTGCAGGCACAACCCCTCCCCCCTTTTTTTTCTGGCTGTGTTGCTTTAAGAGTGAGAGACACAGAAAGGAAAAAGATCTTTTTAACTATTTTCTTTTCTGCTTAGAATTCTGGTTTGAGGAAGGAGGGGTGGATGGGAAATGTAATACCCATTCTTGCAGTTTCAACTTGTAATTTTTATTCAGAAGAGGAGGCAATAATGGTTGAACAAAGGATATATCCACCAACCAAAAGAAATGACTCTGAATTGTTTTGCTTAGATTTGTAAATGTTTTAACCTACTTAATGGAAATTTGTTTCCATCTGAATGGAATCTGATTAAATTGGAATTTGACTAAATTTATATTAAAAGCAAAAAAATTATACTAGAGTTTGATACAAAACTATTTCAGTAACTCAGAATATCTCATTAAGCTTGTTTATTTTTTTGTGGAGTTGCTTTTTTTTTGTTTTATTTTTTTAAATTTTTATGTCTGTGTGCCGGACACACTGATAGAAAATAATACCTAAGAGAATTGAAGGAATTGCAATTCAATCCTTGCCTAAAACAAAGAAGGAATTAAGAAAATTTTTGGGATTATAAATAGCTATGCTGTTTTGACTAAAGATTTGTATGCAAAACTGTTAGAAAAAGAGTTTATGTTAAACAAACTCAAGCAGAGTTTGGTGAGCACTCTTTTGTTGGCTCTTTACTAAGCAATTTGTTTGTAAATACAGACAAAGAAGTGGCTTGGGAGGTTTTGACCCAGAAGTGGGGGAAAAGAGGCAGCCAGTGGCATTTTTGTCTAAAATTGACATTTGGGGAAGTCTTGGTGGTTAGGATTTGTTATCAAGTGTGGGTAATTTTAAATCAGAAAGCTGAAAGGAGGTAAACACTTGTTCATAGATGACTTTATGCCTTACGGAAAACTCTGAGGGTGTTAATAAGGGAGAAAGGGGAACATATACACTGACTCCAAGTATGCTTATGGAATCTTGAATACTTTTGGAGAAGAAAATGAAGAGGATTAATAGTAAAGGGAAAGAGTTGGCTCATGTAAAGTTGATAGAAGATGTACTTGTGGAAGAAGAAAAGAAAGAAGTTAGGCCAGAGTGGCAGAAGGGAAGGGAAGGAATGGATAACAGAAGAAAGAAGCAGGAAAGTTGCTTTTAAGTTGGTTTGCACAGACTTGTGAATTGCATGCATTAAAATTGTTGGAAGCAGGGAGACTGCCATTAACGGGGTCAGCTCAAACGTGTGAATTGTATGCCTTAACACAAGCCTTAGAATGTTGAAGGAACAAGAATGTACTATAGAAATATGGAAAGAGAGAAAAATAGGAAGTAGAAGAAAGTGGGAGGTGGATGTTGCAAGATGGGAGACGGATGTTGAAAAGAAAGAAAAAAAAGAAATAGCTAGGACACAGAAGCAGCCACTGAAGGGGGGTCGCAAGGGATGATTGATACTTTTCTAAAACAGGATGGTTGTATTTATACTTTAGTTAAACAAATCTGTGATAAATATATGATATGTAAACAAGTAAATAAAAAGCTCTATAACATCTAGTGGTAAGGCTATTTCAATGCATTCAAGCTGAATTTAAATTACCTCAAGTGGGGGAAATTCCACAATATGAAACTAATGACATGTTTATAAAGAATTAGATACTGGGGCTGTTTTCTGCTTTGTCTTTTCTCAGGAAACAAGGATTGCTAGCCCAGACACCTCCATTGGAGTTTGCTGTCCACAAGTTTCAGCCTGGTGATTGGGTCCTGATAAAAAGCTGGCGTGAAGAAAAACTTACTCCAGCCTGGGATGGTCCCTACCAAGTCCTCCTAACAACTGAAACAGCAGTTTGAAAGAAAGAAAAAGGGTGGAGCTAAAAGAGTGGAAAATAATTCCTGGAGAAGACCCGCTGTGAATAAAAAATACCAAAAACTGATGTGATCATTGTGGGATGAAGAAATAATAGCCTGGGTTTTGTTTGTGATTTTTCTCATTGCAGGAGTAGCAGCTTTCTGGCTTTTTTGATCTGAGTGGTGGCCTATGCTGTACCATCCAAAGGATTCCAGAAGACGCTGTGGACCTCCTCATTCTACAAACCCTTACATAATATGTTGGTTCTGTGATTGCAACTGTATCACTGAATGCTGTTGTTGTTATCACTGTAGTGATTGTGGACCAGTCTGTCCCTGTGAAGAACCTTGTGACATAGTAATAGTGGAAGATTGGTTATAAATGTGTAAAGGTCTGACACTAAAAGAGCCTCTTTATCCTACATACCCAATTGTAGGAGAAATTGAAATTGAGACAGCGGAAACATGACCTGACCTAAATTCAGTTATATTGGGAGATAGTGATATTCAAATTCCACTGGATATAGGATGGATAGATTTAAGGTGTATACAGGCTAATCAAACATATATTGGGACAATTAAGGTAAGGGATGAGGTTTTGTACCAGGTTACATTTAATACTACCGATATCACATTTCAGATTGATGCTAATGCTGATAAACATATTAGCACGTTGACACAAAAATCATCAAGACCCTTGGGGTTTCAAAAATGGAAACATGTGCCCAGGATGGAGTAATATATGATGGACGACAAATAGTTGGTACTCTCATTGGACCCAAGATAAGAAAGAAAAAAAATATTTTTTTAAAAATTGACAAAGGGAGTAATGACGAATTTGAGTAAAAGAGGAAATCCTTTTAATGATACCCTGTTAGAAGGATATTGGATCAATGGAACAGGTCCATGGCCAGCTCCGAAAGGATACTATTGGATATGTGGTAAATTTGCATATACTATTTTACCTAAAAGATGGTGCGGTTTATGTGTTTTAGGCAATATTAAACCTAGTTTTTTCTTATTACCGACACCAAAAGGAGAAAAACTAGGAATAGCCTTATACAAAGAAAAAGGTGGGGATAGAAAGAAACGAGCAATAAAGCTAGGACTAAAAATAGATAATTGGAAAGATAATGAATGGCCTCCAGAACGAATAATTCAGGTATATGGACCAGCTACATGGGCTGAAGATAGCTCTTGGGGATATAGAACCCCAATATATATGCTAAATAGAATTATAAGGTTACAAGTAGTGGTAGAAACTATTACTAATGAAACCTCATTGGCTTTAAATGTGTTAGCCAAACAAAACAACCAACTTAAAACTGCAGTATATCAGAATAGATTGGCATTGGACAATATATTAGCAGAAGAAGGAGGAGTATGTGGAAAGTTTAACCTAACCAATTGTTGCCTCCAAATTGATGATACTGGAAGAGCCATTGAAGAAATTACTGATAGAATGAGGAAAATAGCCCATGTTCCAGTTCAAACTTGGACTGGGATATTAGATGATGAAGGATTCTTGGGAGGAATCTTTCATAATTGGAATAAAGCATTGTTTATGCTTTGTGTAGTATTGATAGGATTAATGTGCTTGCCATGTTTAATCCCTCTGTTGAGAAACATAACACAAAACATTGTAGAAAGTATTGTACAAAGTGTCCAGAAAACCAATGATGATAACAAATTATTGATTATGCAACAAATAACTGAAGAAACTGAAATAATACAATATGATAAAGAAAAAGAAATTAAAGAGAATATACAAAAAATTATTTTTAAAGAATGAGTAAGAAGAAAAAGGGTGGATTTGTGGAAAATAACTGGAAGAAGTCAGAAAGTTTAAAAATAAAATGTAGATACTTTTAGCATTATCATGTAATCATTGATTTGTTGCTTTATAATCATTATTTTGTAGTAAATTGCCTGAGTAGATGCTTTATGTATATTGGGAAAATTACAAGCTTCAAGTGGAGGGGAGGGGGGAAACAGGAGTTACTATGGGGTCTGGTATGAGTCATCATCTAGGAATTGTTTTTCTGTACCTTTTGGTGCCTGGTACCATTACTGGGTCTGGAAGGTGTAGAAGATGGAAGACATCTTTCCTCTAAGATTGACAAGTATGTACATATATGGTCTTAATAAACAGGAAAGGAGGGGAGGGATCTTACTAGTTTAATGTAAGCAAACAGGTTAGGCGCTTCTGATAGATTGTAACCTCCAAAGCCTAAGCCAATGGGGCCACGGGGGAGGGAATGGGGCGTCGCGATACGGTGTATAAAATTGTACTATGAAACCGTTGTAGGTGTGGCTCAACAGCGTGGCATACTGTGTTATGCTACTTGAGTTCACCGCACTTTGCAAACTGCTTTTTCTATTTTCTGCAGAATAAACTCTTTTCTTACCAATCCAATTTTGTTAGTGTTTTAATCATGTTTCTAACAGTATGTCTTTAATACTAGTTGCAGGGAAACATAGGTTTAAATGGGTCTTCACTCTCTAGTTCAGGCTTTTTCCAATCTGGCTGGCTGCAGAATAATTGCCTATATTCTATAGATCTATGCTGTGATCCACCAAGCTCTTACGAAAAATCTTTCTCATACATAATTTTGATAAGCCCACACAACATTATTCTTCTGTAGAAAGTTTCTTTGCCTATTTTTCCTTTTCATAGAAAAAAATTATTGGAAATTATAATAAAACTAGATTTAAGAGAAATAATTCCAGATTTGCAAATTCTTTTAACTGCATACACCAAATGAGAAATATCTCTGCCTAAAGCTTTGCAATTCTGCCCTTAGATTTTTAAGCTCAAAATTTCTAGAGAAGCCATTTCAGAAATGCCACCAGTGCTGATAATCCTAGCATCAATTTACAACAATATTTCATTTGATGTAGAATATCATAATGCCATACAATATTTTGAATAACAATTTAGCAATGGTTTCCTCAACTATTTTGTATTTTCCCCATTTGTATCTGTCAATTTGATCCAACACATATAACATGATAATATCATAGGTGAACACATCTTTTGTGCAAATTCTACTTCGGCAATTATTTATCTGTGTGGAGTTTCCTCAGGAAATTCCTTCTGATTTCCTTTTTGTAAATTATTCCATTTGTATGTGCCTTGTGGTTCAGAGTAAAAGGAAGCTGCATGCCATACAATTGCGTACTACTGCTCAATATACAACAACTTTTCATTCCCTTCCCCAAATTTCCAGTCTTCAAAACATGATGGGATTGCCAATTTTCTGGATCAGTTGTGCTATTTAAAGATAATATTCCTTAAAAAAAGATAGTAAAACAGCTCCTCAAAATTAGCTGTGTTACAGAAATGCATGAATAGAAGCAGGGTTTCCAGGGCTAACAACAAGCTATCAGAGTATTTTTAGATTCAAAATTTAAAATGCATCTCTAGGTGCTGCTCCTGGTTCAATGTTCAATGTTGTTATGAAGATCCAAAGCCAGTGAGCAGTAATTATGTTATTATGAAGAAAAATTAAACTGTGCCTCTTCTCAAATACTATGTGTAATTATTTTTATTTAGTTATTAAAATTATTTTTAAA
The DNA here is from genome assembly GCA_023970755.1 of Azemiops feae. NCBI lineage: Eukaryota > Metazoa > Chordata > Lepidosauria > Squamata > Viperidae > Azemiops > Azemiops feae. The sequence continues at coordinate 547,862 of JALGBA010000244.1, forward strand.
GAAAAAATAATCCGGGGAAGCTATGTAAAATTGCACCAATATATATTATTTGGTCAAATTAAAGTTCTTATTAATTTTATTAGGTGTAGCTTCTACTTTAATTGTGTAGTATAAACAAAATAAATGGCACTTCAGGGATTAAGGAAGTACTTGTAACTGGAGACCATTTGTATATATAGCAGGTACTCTATTATATACTTACCCCTTTGGCAATAGAGAATCCTAGTATTCATGTTTGTAATAGAATAGGTTCTATGGATTCCTAAAGCATTGGCTTTAAAGCAACAGGGTTGTATTATTGCATCAAAAATATTCAATAGGCTAGATAAGTTCCTCATCTTATTAGATGCAAAAATACAAGTGGCTTGTTAGCCATGAGCCTAATTTTGGCAAGGAAACTGATTGAGACATGGCGACATCATATGGTTTGTCTGGGGGCAGCTGAAAATAGAAAATTTTCACTATTTCCTTCTAACTTGCTTCTAGACTTTTTTTTCATAATGTCTCAGATATATGGATGGAGGAAACTCTATTAATGAAGTACATCTTGAAGTACTGTAGAATAGGAATAAATGGGCAATTATCTCAATGGAGAAAATAAATTAAATCGGGGTGGGAATCAGTGTTTTTAAAACTTAAAACATTCACTTAAAAGTGAGCAATGAAATGACAAAGCGTGATTACTGTGATAAAATCAAAAGAGGATTATGAAGAGCTCCAGAAAGATCTCTATAAAAACAGGTGAATGTCAAGCAAAGGACAAATGTGACTTAAGTAGGCATGTAGTGATGCAGATGGAAGGGGGGGAAAATCCTAACTTCAATCGGGTTTGAACAATCTCTAATTAACCAGGAAACAGGGTGATCTACTAAAAATGTCAACTCAGTCTGTGGTAGCTGAGAAAAAGCTAAAGATCACTGAAAAGGAGAATGATGGAAAAAGATTTATAAAAGAATAGACACACACGTCTTTCAAAAATCAATGTTATCTGTGAATGAGAGGTAGCATGGTACCACGTAGCATAGGTTTTGAGGGACCTATGTCTCCATCTATTGCTTGTGAACAAAAAATGGCATCTGGAGATCACTGTGAGAAATAGAATGGTGGACCAGATGGGTCATGGCCTGATATAGCACATTTATTCCAATGCTGATGCAGCCACCAATAATTTTGGTTCCTCTCTTGTCTATGTCACAACATCCTTTTTAAGTCCTTACTGTTGGCAAAAATAGTGCCAGCCTTTTCATTTACAAATTTCAGACAGATAACTCAAAGAATCAGAGTGCTCTGATCACCATTGGTCACTGGTCACTATTTTCATAGTTTAACAGGACAAGCCCATATCCAAGTCCTATGCACAAGTGGACCTGATTCTAGGCTGATCTTCATAATAAGGAAGATGGTGCCCAGAGATCTGGCATCTTCTTGTCCATGAACATATTAATGCATAACTGAAAATACCTAAATCTACTGTGCCATTAATACTGGCAGTAGAAAATTATTTTTGCTGCAGTACTTATTTCCACTCTGACTGTGTTGATTAGAAAAAAAAATCAAAGAAATAGGTAAGAGTATTGTGCAAAAAAAATTCATATAATATTGTAGACAATGAAAAAACAACTTTCCCTCTGTGAATGGCATAAACATGGAATTAAAAAGAGACACAATATCATGGGAAAGAGCATAAAAGAGCATACCATCGTCACTGGTATGTACTTCTGCCCCAGCATCCAGATCCACTTCTTCTAAGGTACCATGTTCACTATAAGGGCTGTCACTGTAGAGAAAGGAGCACATGAATTTATTTGATGGTTGGATAGAACTATCATTTAAAATTTCAATAAACTGGTCATATTAATGTATTATTTTTTCAAATATAACAAGATTTCAGCAACACTTGGTTAAGCAGTTTGCCAGCTCTCTACACATACACACACCATGCTAGGTACAGAATACACATCCTTAATCCAAACAGAATCTCCTTTTTTCATTGGAAAGAAATGCACTTTATAATGTACACATAAAGAGATAATGTCCTGGGCCTTGCTGAGTCATTCAGCAAGACTCAGAAAGGCTGCAGGAAGGCTGCAGAGACCAGGACAGACCACGTGTCTGCTCGGACCCAGACAGGCTGTCTCCAGCCTTGCGCGCATGCGCAAGGCGGGAGAATGGCCTGCAACGATTGGATGTGCATCCCCTTGCAAGGGGAATATAAAAGGCCAGTGGCCATTGTGTTCTTGCTTCTGTTCTGTGAATGTACTTAATAAAGAGATCCTTTGTTGTGAACCTGCCTCGTCTGCTTTGCAAGAACAGAACATTGGCGACGAAGGTGGGATTCGCCGCATAGGAAGCCAAAGGAAAAGAAGCTAGGGCTAACTCACCTGAAGGCCTGAAGTGAAGAGAACCAGGAGAAGCAACCGCCTGCCAGTACGAAGACGCTGGTGGTGGGCTTGGCTTCGTGGGACCCCTTCTCCTTCCTTGAGGCGAGAGACGTCGAAGAGGCTATCGGTCACAACGATGTCCAAGCTGGGCCGTCTTGTCGAGTTCGATACTTCGCACCCAGAACGATGGAGCTCTTACGTAGCTCGCGTCGAGAACTACTTCAGGGTGAATAAGATCCAAGAAGACGGATTGAAAGCTGCTACTTTGCTGTGTGTCTGTGGGCAAGAGACTTTTGACATTGTTGAGAACCTTGTAGCCCCAGCACCATTGGAGTCGATCGCCTATTCAGATCTAAAGAAAATGCTGCGCGAGCATTTTGAGCCCAAGCTTTCTGTAATAGCTTGGAGGCACCAATTCGAGCAGCGGGATCAGCGGCCGGGAGAATCAGCTGCGGACTTCGTCGCAGCTCTGAGGCAGGCTGCTAGGCCATGTGCGTTCCAAGACTTGGAAGAGAGGCTCCGAGACCGGCTCGTTTGCGGATTGCGAAGCCGTGAGATGCAGCAAAAGTTGTTTGCTAGAACCGATGTTTCGTTCCAAGATGCCCTGAGAGAAGTTGCAGCTGAAGAAGCAGCCGGCGGCGCGGTGAAGGCATTGCGGTCGACCAAGAACCCTCCAGCAGCAGTCCCCGTCCATCAGGAAGTCGTGCGAGAGGCCTCCAGAGAAGAATCCGAGGAAGAAGAGGTGGACAGACTTCAACAGTCAGCGGAGAGAAGACTGCAAGAACGCAGAGGGAAGACGCCTGCATCCCTTTGGTGTTTCGGCTGTGGGGGGTCACCACAGGAGAGCCAACTGCCGTTTTCATTCTGCTGTTTGCCGGGCATGTGGCAGGCAAGGCCACATCGCATCAGCCTGCTTGGGTCGCCAAAAAAACAGGTCGCCCAAAGAGTTGCCTCTGAAAGGTACCAAGGTCCCCAGCCAACACAGGGTGGGTTTCTGCGCGTCCCGTAGGGGGGTATTCAAAACTGGGGTTCACCGGCCCCTTAAGAAAAAGCTTCGCATTGATGTAAGAGTGCAGGGAGTTCTCCTGGCTATCGAGCTGGACACAGGGTCCGCTCTTTCTATTATTTCTGCAGACACCTTTAAAAAGGTTTGTTCAAGAAGTGGCTCACGTGTCAAACTCAGGCCCTCCATTCTCATCCTCACTGACTTTCAGAATTCACGAGTCAGTGTGAAGGGGGAGGCCACGCTTAGAGTACAGCGTAAGGAATTTGATGGGTTGTTAGATGTGGTGGTAGTTGGGGGTGATCGCACGAGTCTTATCGGACTCGATTGGTTCGAGGCACTTGGGATCCAAGTGACTGGTCTTAACCATCTACAAACTGCCAGCCTTGCAGGAGTCTGTAAGGAGTTTGCTGATGTGTTCAGCCCAGAGCTTGGCTCATACAAGGGGCCTCCCATTGCTTTAAAGTTAGATCCAGCCATCACGCCCATCAGGGTTAAACCAAGGAGGGTGCCTTTTGCCCTCAAAAGTAAAATAGATGCTGAATTGGACAAACTGCTCCAACAAGGCATTCTAGAACCTGTGGATTCTAGTCCATGGGAAACCCCCATAGTGACACCATTAAAAGCCAATGGTGAAGTCCGAATTTGTGGGGACTATAAATGCACTCTAAACAAAGCCTTGCAGCAGCATGCATATCCAGTGCCTGTGGTGAGCCACATTCTGGCCTCACTGAAAGAGGGAAAGGTCTTTGCTAAGCTTGATTTAGCTCAGGCCTACTAATAGTTACCTGTTGATAAGGCAACAGCTGAGGCCCAAACTCTAGTTACTCACATAGGGGCTTTTAAAGTAAAAAGGCTGCAGTTTGGGGTCAATGTAGCCCCTGGCATTTTCCAAGGGGTGATGGAGCGAATGCTCCGTGGTATTCCTAGGGTCTGCCCTTATTTCGATGATGTCCTCATTGCAGGAGAGTCATCTGGGAACTTGGCTGAAAGGCTGAGAGCTGTCTTGCTGCATTTCCACCAAGCTGGGCTGAAGTTACAGCAAGACAAATGTAAAATTGGTGTAACATCCACCGAATTTCTAGGGTTTCGTATTGATGCTGAAGGCATCCACCCTGCAGAGTCTAAATTCCAGGCCATTCAACTGGCCCCTAGTCCCCAGTTAAAAGCTGAACTCCAGGCTTTTCTGGGCCTACTTAATTTTTATCATTCATTTCTCCCCCACAAGGCTGCAGTGGCTGAGCCGTTACACCGGCTCTTGGACAAGCAGACTCCATGGACATGGACAAAGGCTTTCAAAGAAGTCAAGGCTTTGCTATCTTCAAATGCGGTACTGGTGCATTTCAATGAGCAATTGCCTTTGTGCATCGCATGTGATGCCTCCCCTTATGGGGTAGGAGCAGTGTTAAGTTATCTCAAGGCTGATGGGACTCAGGTCCCTGTGGCCTATTACTCCAGAACTCTCTCATCTGCAGAGCGTAATTACGCGCAGACTGACAGAGAAGCCTTGGCAATAGTCTCAGGCATCAAGAAATTTCATGATTTCTTGTATGGCCGCCCTTTCACGGTCTACACTGACCACAAGCCTTTGCTGGGTTTGTTTACAACAAACAAACAAACCCCACACATCATCTCCCCAGAATGCTGAGGTGGTCAATTTTCTTGTCAGCTTATGACTACTCCCTGATTCACAAACCAGGGACAGAGATGGGCCACGCTGATGGCCTTAGTAGGTTACCTCTAAAGCAAATAGAGGCAGACCCTGCTCCTGCTGTACACATTCTTTCCATTCAGGAATTGCCTGAATCTCCCCTCAATGCTAGGGATGTGGCTGCTGAAACTGCCACTGATCACACGCTTGCACGCGTGCTGACATGGGTGTTGTCAGGGTGGCCTGACACGTGTCCTGGTACAGAGTTCCAAAGTTTCTGGCGTAGGAAACATGAATTTTCTACATTTAAAGGGTGTATCCTGTGGGATAGCAGAGTAGTCATCCCGGCCTCATTGAGGACTAGAGTCTTGCGCTCTCTGCATGAGGGACATCTGGGAATTGTGAGGATGAAGGCGCTTGCGCGTAGCCATCTGTGGTGGCCTGGACTCGATAAGGACATCGAGGCCCAGGTTCAAGGGTGCCAAGGGTGCCAAGGGTGCCAAGAGTCATGACCTGAGATGCCCCAGGCCCCTGTACATAGGTGGGAGGAGACACTCACTCCATGGTCACGCGTACACATTGACTATGCTGGGCCCTTTCAGGGGCAATTCTTCCTTCTCCTCATGGATAGCCATTCCAAGTGGCTAGAGGTCGTTCCTGTATCCTCCACTACTACTGCCAGGACCATCCAGATGCTCAGAGGAATCTTCGCTTCCCATGGTCTTCCTGATGTCCTTGTCTCAGACAATGGTCCCCAATTTACCTCTTCTGAGTTTCAGGCTTTTCTTCAAGCCAACATGATCTAGCATGCTACGTCTGCTCCATTTCACCCTGCCACCAACGGTCAGGCTGAACGCATGGTGCGTACCACCAAGGAGGCATTAAAGAGAATCACTCGAGGACCCTGGCATCACAGGTTAGCCGATTTTCTCCTTGCACACCGCACCACACCTTGCACAGCTACAGGAAAGAGCCCAGCTGAACTCCGCTGGGGTCGCAGACTCATCACGAAGCTGGACAGGCTGCACCCAGACCGGGTGGCTTCACAGGTGTCACAACCGCGGGCACCTAGGAGACTCCAAGTGGGTGATCCGGTCTGGGCCAGAAACTATGGGCATGGACATCTCTGGGTACCAGCTGTGGTATGCAAGGTCTCTGGGCCACTGTCCTACGAAGTGGCCTTGGAGGATGGTCGTGTGCTTAGACGCCACATAGACCAATTGCGCTGGAGGCTTCCTGGCCATGTTTCTGCTCCTGGCTCTGCTCTCGGGGGGGAGGGGGACCCCAATTACGATTGTGGACCACAGTCTCTCCACGAGGGCGCTTATCCAAATCTTCCTACACATGTCCCAGGTGGGGGTCTTGCCATGGAGGCGGCTCCTGACTCTGGCATAGACTCCGGGGGTCTGGCCATGGAGGTGGCTCATGACTCTGGCAGAGGTCCCTGGCTAGGGGCAAATGGCCGTAAATTGGCTACTCAGGGTACTCCTGCTGCTGGTCTTGGGCTTGAGGGACAGTGCTCCCAAGAGGAGTCCAATGGAATTTTGGGGAACTCCATCCCACCAAGGGACTCGGGGAACTCAACCCCACCAAGGAACTCTGGTTTGGGTCTGGTGGATCCAGCCAGTCAGCAGTCAGGGGGAACCCCTGAGTCTTCTGGGCGACAAAGTCCTGGTTTGTTTTGCGCAAACCGGGAGCAGGCACTCCAGGCACCTATTCCTAATCCCACACCTACAATCGCACCTGCACCTAATCTGGCTGCACGAAGATCAGAGCGGGTCAAGGGTCCTCCTAAGCATTTAGGGGAATATGTAAGATCCCTGTTCACTATACAGGAGGGGTATTAGTCCTCGCCATCTGAGGGGGTAAACAAAAACAATTGTAGATTGTGGTGCGAATATTGTCAAAGAGTGAAAGTCCGTGGACTCCATTGGGACCTGAAGGTAATAGGTTGCAAGGAGTAAGGTGGACGGTATAACATGCTAACCGGCCTGCCATGTTGTGTTTATGTGAAGTGTTAAACAATTTGCTTACTTATTGTTTAATCCAAGGGGGGAGGGGTGTTATGTCCTGGGCCTTGCTGAGTTATTCAGCAAGGCTCAGAAAGGCTGCAGGAAGGCTGCAGAGACCCAGACAGACCACGTGTCTGCCCGGGACCCAGACAGGCTGTCTCCAGCCTTGCGCGCATGTGCAACGCGGGAGAATGGCCTGCAACGATTGGATGTGCATCCCCTTGCAAGGGGAATATAAAAGGCCAGTGGCCATTGTGTTCTTGCTTCTGTTCTGTGAATGTACTTAATAAAGAGATCCTTTGTTGTGAACCTGCCTCGTCTCGATGTCTGCTTTGCAAGAACAGAACACCCAGCAACTCCCTCTGAAGGAAGAGAAAGAAACTTTTGAGGCTTTTTAAAATAAGGCAGAGTTGCATAAGCTGTGATTCAAGATGGAAAAGGAATCTAAATGGCTTCACACAGATCTCTGACAGAATATGAATATATTAGGAATTTGGAGCACATCAAGGTAATTGAGATAGTGAGAGTTTCAAGGGAATTCTAGTTCTTAACTAATGGGCAACAAGTTAGCCAGGAATCTAGGCTAATATTAATTTACTATGTGGTGTTACATCTTCTGTATGTCTCCCTATAAATTATACAATTGAATCAGTCACCAAATTGTCAAGTTGGTCATAATATTAGTGTCCTGGATGGAGTATTTTCAAATATCTGTATATAACATCTAGTTTGGTCTAAATAGTCATAGTTTGCATCTTGATTTCAAACACACATTGATGGGAAACCACCATACAAAAGAATCAATTTGACCATCAAGATATCACAGGAAAAAAAGGTACTGACTGCTTCTTAAAGTTAGTTAGGCCAAGCCTACTAAGCCAGACTCATCTAAAATTTCCTCCTGATCCACAGCACAATCCTGGGCCAATGTGATTTAAAATCCACTTTTTCTCTTCTTGGCTATTATTTGACCCTGAAAAAAATAACAGCCATTTTATGGATGGTCTTCAACTAAATGTGGGTCTCTCTGGTCTAAGAAATGATCATATTCTAGACTAATCTCATGTACCTTTTTTTCCAATAAAAGAGGCCATGTGGCAAGGCTTCATACGAGGTTCAGTAATTAAACTTTCTCTCCCATGCCGGCAAAAAAAGGTTAGAAAAACAGAATTACTGCAGAGAGTTAGGAAACCATACAGATGAATAAGTTCTCTTACACCACTCCAGAATTCAGCTGTTTATATATGTTAGTTCCAGGATTTAAATTCTAGGCCTCTTACTGCTGCTGCATTTTTGAGCTACTGGCTGTATAGCTGCTGCATGTTTCCCAGCCTTGAATGTTTCTGTCATCTGTCCTTGTTTACAAAATGCTTTTTTCTCTGTCATGAGTGACTCCTGCTCCTCCAACTTCAGCTTTTACATCATATTAAAAAGAACTGGTTGCACTATTGACAAATTCCTACATATAATTTACCTAGATTGGAAGGCAAATCAGTTTTTTTGTTTTTTTTGTGGTAGATGGGAGCAAGACTCTACAAACTCAAAGCTGCTCACAGAATAATGTGTCAAATTTGTTTGGGTAAAAGACTGAAGGACTTACCAGTAGTCATCACCTGCCATACATTTTTCATATACTGGGCCATCTAGTTCCTTGCTATCTGGGAAAATGATCTCCTGATGAATGATAATGGTTTTGATGATTTCATTAACATGAGCCTGGCATGACACTTGTTCTTGTATATCTGGAATGGGCATCAATGTTGGGCCAAAACAAATGGCCAGGTTATAAGGATCCATCATATTTTCATCACTGTACTGAGAAAGGCTGTTTAAAAAAAGAATAAAAGAAAATAAGTATTTTGTAAGCACATTATTGGACGGTTTGATAGCTATTTTCCCCCCTAAAAATTCCAGTTTGTTTTTCAATTAAATTGTACAACTTGTATGTTATATTAAAGTGATTGATCTTAGTCTGATTTTTTTACATCTCAAAAATCTGGCATATTAACAGGGATGTGTAGACTTTCTATATCCATTGCACATAATGATGAATATATGGCAATTTATAATAACATTATATCTAGACAATAGATCTAAAGCAGATCAATAATTTTCAGGTAATTCAAAATGAGCACCCCCTGCACCCCAAAAAGACTTGAATTGTAGGTAATCTTAACAATATTTCTATATCTGAAGGATATGGAAAAGAAAGAGCTATTCTCTAACCTGATGAAAGATAATTGGTTCTTGATCTTGACAATGCTTTCAGTTAAAAAAAAACAGTCTTGTGAACCTCTTACATTTTTCCTTATCCAAAATGACCCACATCATTTCATATACTATTTTTTAAAAAACAATTACCATTTTTTATCCAATCTATGTAAAGGCCTTTAATCTGTCTGCGTTCAGATAATTTCCTTTTGCCTTTGAACCATTCTCAATTTTTTCTGAATTCTTTGTCCCAACATCTTTCATAGCCACAATGTGGTGTTTTCTTTCTTACCACATTAAAAGACAAATAGAATCTTATTTTTACACTACATTAAAAGAAAACTCCATCTGCCTGTCTGGTAAATCATTTCTTTTGCTTTTCTTCTAGCTACCTCCCTTTTTGCCTAAGTATCTAAAGTGCACTCCATTTGTTGCACAGGAAGATATCTCTATTTCTCAGTTCTGTTTTTTCTCATCCCGTATCTTATTTATTTATTTATTTACCAGATTTATATGGCTGCCTATCTCATCGAAAGTGACTCTATAGTTTCAATTATCAGCTATTTCCCGTTTTTATTTTACTTCACTCAGAATTCAACTGTTTCCAAAGACAATATCAATCCTTTTCTAATACCATAGGCGAGTCTCTATGGTTCTGATGGCCAGTTCCTTCTTTTTTTCCTTTCTCTGTTCATTATTTCCTTAAAAAGCCTGAAAAAAGATGTTGCTGCTTTAATGAATAACAGAGATATGACTTTTTCATATAAGATTTGAAGCACTTTTCCAAAATCATTTTCAAAATGTCATGGTCGTCCTATATACCAGTGATGGCGAACCTTTTAGAGACCAAGTGCCCAAACTGCAACCCAAAACCCATTTATTTATCGCCAGGCGATGGGTGGGTGTGGCCGACTGGGTGGGCGTGGCCGCAGTGGTCTCGGCCGACTGGGTGGGCGTGACCACAGTAGGTGTGGCCACCTCGATGATGCTTGTGGGGAGGGACGCCTGTGGGGGCTGGGCAGGGTTGGGGGAGATCTAGGGGGTCTCTGGCGGGTGGGGCAGTGGGCCGGAGGCTCGTCCTGTGGCGTGAGGCGAGGCGAGGCAGGGCGGGTGTGCCAATTGCCACGGGGCAAGGTGAGGCAGGGGCCGGAGCAGCTGCTGCCTGACACCATCGGACCACACACACAAGCGAGCGCATGTGGGCCGATGGTGTCCGTCAGCAGCCATAGCCTGCTGGCTGTTCTGCATCATGGCAGCCCCATCGGCGTGGGCGGAGATGGCCCTGGGACTGCCGGAAAGGAGCCCTCACCTGGTGCAGGCCCTGTCTACACGGTGGCTCTGACAGGGGCGGCAGCTGATGCTCCTCCTGCTGCTCTGAGCCCCTTGACCAGCCAACCACACAGGGAAGTAGGAGGCGGCGGCAGTGATCCATACATTACCAAGCCCGGCCAGCAGCAGATCTGGAAGCAAAGCTGTGCCGCCCATACTCGCTCTGGTGGAGGCAGCGGTGGGAGAAGGTGGGATCTGGCATGCACCCACCCTTTGCCACTGCCACCCGACATCGTCCCACACGCACAGCCCGGAAGCAAACACGGGACGATGTGGGGCAGCAGTGGCAAAGGGTGGGCGCATGCCAGATCCCGCCTTCCCCCACCGTCCCCACCAGTGCGAGGATGGGTGGCACAGCTTTGCTTCCGGATCTGTTGCCTGACACCATTGGCCCCCACACCAGAGGCCAGCGAGCCCATGGGGGCCGATGGTGTCCGTCAGCAGTCACAGCATGCTGGCTGTCCTGCGTAATGGCGAACTGGCCACAGAACCCCATTGGCACAGACGGACAGGGCCCCTGGATGGCCGGAAGGAAGCCCTTGCCCGGCATGGGCTCATCAATTCGACGGCTCTGATGGGGGTGGCTTCTGCTGCTGCTCTTACTGGTCAACCATGCAGGGAAGCAGGAGGAGGTGGAGGGGCAGCCGGGAGTTTGGAGCTGCCTCAGCTGCTCGCTGGCATCCCAACAAAGCAGCGGATCTCACACACCAGCTGCCCCTCCTTGCATGGTTGACTGGTCAGAGCAGCAGCAGAAGCCGCCCCCATCAGAGCCATTGAGTGGATGGGCTGGGCTCCCTTCCAGGGCCGTCTCCGCCCGCGCCGATGGGGCTCCTGCTATAGGTATTTCTTCTGGAAATTCCAATAAATTAATTTTGAGACCGTGTGAAGATTTTCAATCCAACTTGGTTCTTCAGTCCAGCAACTTCTCTGTTTTCTCCCATTCTGCTCTAGTTCTAAAAAAAAAAAAAATACAAATTTTCCTTTCTGGGCAGGTTAGTGGGATTTCTTAGTGCCAAAATACAGATAGTGTGCCCCCGTACACAGGGGCCAGTGAGTGCATGGGGGCCGACGGTGTCCATCAGCAGCCACAGCATGCTGGCTGTCCTGCATAATGGCGAACTGGCCATGGAGCCCCATCAGCGTGGGCGGAGACAGCTCCGGGACGGCCGGAAGGGAGCCTGGCCCATCCACTCGACGGCTCTGATGGGGGCGGCTTCTGCTGCTGCTCCAACTGGTCAACCATGCAGGGAAGCAGGAGGGGCAGCTGGTGCGTGAGATCCGTTGCCTCGTCGGGCTGCCAGCGAGCAGCCGAGGCAGCTCCAGACCCCCGGCTGCCCCTCCACCTCCTCCTCCTTCCCTGCATGGTTGGCTGGTCGGAGCAGCAGCAGAAGCCATCCCCGTCAGAGCCGTCGAGTGGGTAAGGGCTTCCTTCCAGCCGTCCCAGGGCCCTCTCCACCCGTGCCGCTGGGGCTCCGTGGCCAGTTCGTCATTATGCAGGACAGCAAGCATGCTGTGGCTGCTGACGGACACCGTCGGCCCCCATGCGCTCACTGGCCTCTGTGTGCAGGAGCCGATAGTGTCAGGCAGCAGATCCGGAAGCGAAGCTGTGCCACCCATCCTCGCACTGGTGGGGGCAGCGGCAGCGGGGGAAGGCAGGATCTGGTATGCGTCCACCCTTTGCCGCTGCTGCCCATCGTCCCGCATGCGCCTCCGGGCTGTGCTTGCGGGATGATGTCGGGTGGCAGCGGGGAGGGGTGGGCGTGTGCCACAGCTCACCTTCCCCCACCGCTGCCTCCACTAGCGCAAGTATGGGCGGCACAGCTTCGCTTCCAGATCTGCTGCTGGCCAGGCTTGGCGATGCAGGGATCACTGCCGCCGCCTCCTACTTCCCTGTGTGGTTGGCCGGTCAAGGGGCTCAGAGCAGCAGGAGGAGCAGCAGCCACCACCCCCATCAGAGCCACCATGTAGACAGGGCCCGCACCAGGTAAGGGCTCCTTTCCGGCCATCCCGGGGCCGTCTCTGCCCACGCCGATGGGGCTGCACTGTGGGAGATGGCAGTTCTGATTCCCCCCTGCTGGCCCCCATCCCCCTGCCCGGTGCCCCTTCTATGCAATCCTACATGACCACAGTGTGGATAAGAGGCTCGGCTGGCGGGGGGCAGCTTTCCTCCACGGAGGTGCCCCGGCTCTCCTGCCCCCCCTAGCCAGACCCCCTTGCCTTCCTCCAGCCGGGACCTGATGACCCCCACCCTCCTGTCCCCACCCCAGCCGACCCCCGAGCAGCCCAGCCCAACCAAAACGGAGGGAAGGTGAAGCAGAGAACCGGTTGTTAAAAGATTTGAAACCCACCACTGGTCGCTTCCAAAGGCCGCTCACTCACTCTCCCGCCAAAATTGCTCCTTTTATAGGTTCCCTCACCCCGCCCAGCTCTTGCAGCTGTTCCTGGACTCTGCATGCGTGGAGAGGGGGACGGGAGGAGCCTGGCCCTGCGTCCCTCTGTCTGTGGCAATGGCGCACATGCCCACAGGGATAGCTCTGTGTGCCGCCTGTGGCACACATGCCATAGGTTCGCCACCACGGCTATATACTGTATACTTATACATGAAAATTAAAATGCAGCCTTAAAATGAATCTCTCTACATACTGAAATATGTTGATTGATGCCTGTGCCAGACAGGATTCCAGTGTGCTCTATAATTAGACTTAAATTGACAGATACAAGCTGCTGACAGCAATAGCTGAAATGTACTTTATGATCTCATTCTGTATTAGCATTATGGTGCATACTTTTTGTTAAACTGCTATTTTGAAACTTAGATCTATGATGTTTACATACACTGTTATTATTTTATAAGTTATTGGTAATCCAAGCAGAGGAATACTACATATGCCTTCTGTGAATTAGAAAGTCTTTGTCTTAAAACGCTCACACATATTTCCCAGACCTAAATATTCACCATCTTAGGAGACTGAGATGTCACCTTATATATTGTTTAAAGCCTAGATTCCTAAGACAGTCCTTAAGGGGAACAATATGCCCACAACTTGTTCCTTGGTGCCTGCCAAACTTCTTGCCTAATGCAATCTAATTTTAACAATAGTAAAACCTCTGAAAGTTGACCACCCAAGTGACTGAATGAAAATGGTCAACATATGGCGGTGGTCAACAAATGGAACAACTGTACTGATATACACATGTGTCTCATTTTATTGTATAGCTTTTATTAGAAAATGTCATACAGAAACACACATAGTGAAAACACAGGAAAATCATTCACACAATATTGTATGATACAAAATACAATACATTTTCTCATGGTTTAATAATTCTTTCTGAAAAAAAAGAGTCAATTTTATTCTTGTTATGAAGGTAAGCAGAGAAAGTACTCTCAATGCTGGCTATACCATTCAGCGTACCTGGGCATTTTTCCATAGCAAATGATTTTAACTGCATTATCAAATGACTGACATCCTCTTTTGGAATATCTGCAATTTCTGTGTCCTCCTCATTTAATTCTTCTGCTTCATAAATTGCTTCCAGCCCGTTTCTGCTGGGTTGTACTTCGGTCAGTACTGATTGGAAAATTGCTTCTGGGTCAGGGTTAGGCTTAGGGTTGGGATTTTGCTTCTGCAAAACCATAAGTTTGCTTTTTAGCAATGTCCCACTGTAGAAGCTGCGCTTGGTATAGTGCATTTTGAATGTTTTGATTATGCCTTGGTTGAGAGGTTGAATTTTTGATGTAGTGTTTGGAGGCAAAAATTTCAGTTTCACATTTGTAAGGTGATTTACTTAGGGATGGCTAGGACAATTGTCCACCACAAAGAGAATGGACCATTTCTTCTTCTTCATTGCTCGGTCAATACTTCTTATCCACTCCTCAAATAGGGCACCAGTCATCTACGCAGACTTGTTAAATTAGGTGATGGGAAGGTCTTTGGGTTGCGGGTTCTTGAATTTACCAATCACCAAAGATTTTAGCTTCTTTCCGGTTAAGCTAGAGCACATTCTTTAGAAAGTTTTCCATTCTTACATTTTTCACCCCTCATAACAAGGCTCCTGTCAGGCATCGCCTTGAAAAAGAGTCCACACTCATCATCTTTGACTTTGTCAACTTTAAGATGTGTGGATCAACTCCCACAGAATTCAAAATGTTGCTGAGATTCAGAAACGTTGAGCTAGACAGAATGATGGGAACAATGGATAAAATTCTGATCCACCACACCATTATGGTAAGTTCCTGTAACATCCACTCAAAAATCCAAATGTTCCCAGTAAATGACAAGAAATCTTGTTTAAATTATACACTGAATCTGCATTTATAAATGAGATTTAAAAAAAAACACAAGTTCTTGAAATTTCTATACATTTCACATGAATACAACTTTGTATTTTCAAGAGTGATATTAACCATCAGTGTGCAATATATTCTGGGATGATAGAAATGAGAACTTCAAACATTGTTATCCCATGCTAAGGTACATGTAAAGAAATTGAAGCTTTCTTTGAAAAAAATCAACAAACACAATGTTCCAATGTTCAAGTATTACCATAACTTCTATTTTCAAGCTTTCCATACTATTTCTATGATGTCATTTAAAGAGCTAATTCCAGTTTGCATGAAAATCATTCTTCTTCTGCCAATTAAAATAGCACAATCTTTGGTAAAATCAAATTATTTCTCTCCCTCCCGCTCTCTCTCTGGTCTCCTCACCACCACATTCTCTCTCTCACACACACATCTTCCTTCAAATATCTGAAATATTTTTACAGAAAGTTAAAGCTACTTACTGATTGAGGAAAGCAAAAAGATATCTTAGTAAGATAATGACCGATCTGGGCAATGTCAGCAAAAGTTTACGTATGTGAAGAGCTCTCTCGTAGAGATTTTCTGTTCCTGTAACATCAAATAGAACAATTAGTTATGGTTGGCTACTGAAAGTATAGAACAACTTTCCACTGCTGATATGTTGGGCCACAACTCAAGATGTATTGGTTTATATGGCATTTGGCAACTATGGGAATTGTACTGCAACACATTTGGAGAATATCAGATTGGAAAAATATTGTAGGGACTAAATGAGAGTGCAAAGGGGGCATATTAATTTGTTCTAAGATTTCCTGTTGACATTAATTATATGAACAAGTTCCACAGGCTTGTGGATGGTTAATTTATCCAATTAGGATCAGAAAGGAGAAAAATATGCTTAAGTTCTGTCCTTAACAAAATGTAGTACATTAACCAAACCAATGGTATTTGGGAGGGTGGTGGTCATCTAATAAGCTAGCTTAAATATCTATACAAGGGAGACAGTGCTATGTATATAAAACATACAGTATATCTTGTTCTTATTGAAGGGAGAATGTGAATTCAAAAACACACTTGTTAGAATGGATGTACATAAATAACTATGATAGCAGTAAGCAGTAAGATAGATATGTCTGGGCAAATAATAAAATTTCATTTATTAAAGTGACCATTCAAAACATATGAAGGAAACAAATTTAACTTACTGACACAAGAAATAAAATCATTAAATCTTTCCTTAGGAAAAATAGGATTCTCCAGCCCTCGGAAATAGAGCTTCAGTACTCCAGCAACTGAGTTAATATCATGGTTACTTTGGTCATCTGCCAAAGGATTTTCACCTACAAAAATAAATCAGATTAAATACTTACAGGCCTTCGATCTTGACAGCTTTCTTCTATATAAGATTCTATATTGGTCATCCTGAAATTAGAATGAATGTAGCAAGAACTAAAATATTGCTCAAATATATATCTTTCCCATTGGGATATGAACTTTGATTTCATTCTTTCTAATTATAATACAATATAGAGCAGGGATATCAAACTGCCGGCCTACGGGCCGGATGCGTCACGCCAAAACCGTGCCCACCCCATTGCCGGCAAAAAGTCACGATACATCGCGACATGTCACGTGACGTCGTGAGTTTGACACCCGTGATATAGAGTATAGAGCCTCTTTTGTAATGTTTTTTAAAAATAATAAGTCCCGATCTGGCCTCTGGAGGCACGTGAAAGCGTCCCCCGGCTTCAGTTCCATTCTCTGTTGCAGAGAACAGAGGCCTAAAGTATCATGAGATCACGTGAGATCAGTAGCGTGAGATCTCGCCCCACTGATCTCGTGTGATCTTGTGTTACTTTAGGCCTCCATTCTCTGCGAATGCACCGAAGGCCTGGATCAGCCAAGAAAGCAAAAGGATCTTGATCTTCGCAGGGTGAGTATTGAAGGCCTGGTGCCTAGGGAGACCCAGGGCGGGGGTGGGATCAAATAACCAGGGTGAATGTTGCAGAGCCTCTACAGTCGCTCGTAAGGGCGAACGACTGCCGTGGTGCTGCAATATTCATAATTTTGGGACTTGCTCGTAAGCACTAGGGGCGCTTATCGCTTAACTTTGAACGAGCGTTAAGTGAATGCTCATAACTCAGGGATTACCTATATTCTTGAGAAGCTGAGGACTGCATTGGTTAAATATATTGATTTTCATTACTATACAAATATTGATGTATTCAAGTTCACATTTTCTTTGAGGTGAAAAAAGTAATTTAAAAGATTTTAAAAGAAAAACAGAACACAACCAGATGGCCCTGAAGTAGATGGGGGAAGAAGCAGAGAAGGAAGAACCTGCCTATTTAAAAATAACAAAAAATTCAGGAGTTAGCCACCTCTCTTAAGCAATAGTTGTGGCTACCATATCTGGGCTGCAATAATGCGGATGGTAACAAGATGACAGCAGAGCTACATTGAATTCTTTTTGCTGTCATTTAGAGCTTATGAAGTTCTTACCTCCAAAGCCAATATCCAAGCTATCTAAGCTTTAAAAGATCAATTATGCTAATTTCTTTGTTTTTCTATTCTCAATGAATAAAAGTTCCCTCCCTTTCATAATAATAATTTAGGAAAAGAACTATGGTATGATGGTACATATGAACAGGAAAAATGATAAATCACCTCTTTCAAATGAATTTTTAATATCATTGACCTCCACCTGGGAGCCCGACACCCTGAAAATGCCCTGGTGTTGAAGACCTGAAAAATAATAACAGAGCAATATAAAACATTCAACATAATGTTTCAAATGAGCAAAAATACTAGCATCTTAGTCCTTCATTATCACATTTATATATAACTTTCCACCAAGATTCATCAAAGTAGCTTACTGCATTTTGAAATGCAATGCTAACAGAGCAAGAATTCCTTTTCTTGCTTGATCCTGGCCTCTCTTCCTTCCTTTGCTCCATGGCTCGATACCTTCCAATTAATCCTTTCTTATTGCTGTCTGAATTGATATTCTGCCTTTCTCTTTTTTAGTTTTCAACAGGGAAGTTCTTTCATTCAAGATTAAAGTTTCAATATTCTTCCTAACTGTAATTGGAAAAGGATTAGAACATGCCAGAAAAAAGCATCATGATTATTAAGCACAATAGTCTTTAAAAAAGTGGGATTAAATTAAAAACTATTTTAGAACTCACCATACAAATTGATAAATCGGATACAGCTTTCTACAATGAGGGGGATTACTTGTCCTGAGTCCTGGTGAGGGGAAAAATAATCCAAATAGTTTGAAAATTGTATGAGATAAATAGCACTTAATTATCATTAGGATACAGTGGCATCTTTATAGTATCAGACATATAACACTCTATACATCCAAATCTCACTAGAATGATATCTATACCATAAAACAAGCTCTTGAGCTAATTGTGTTTTTTCAGTTTGGCCAGGAAGCAAACAACAATGCCCAGCGTCCATAACCAATGCTGTATATTTCTATTGATAGTAGCTAGCAAGTCCTATTTAAGAAGTCTGGTAGGTGCAATAATAATGGAAGCCACATTGAAAGGAATAAATCTTGCCTGCTAGAGTGCTGCTGTTATTGGCTTTAATAAAACTTAGCTTATTTATTTAAAAGCTAGGCAATTTTTCATTCTTCATCTCCTGTTCCTCTTTTGATTTGTTTAAAGCATTTTATTATTTGAGGGAACACAATTTCCTATTACAACAGAACTGATAAAATGTTATTTAATGTCTGATTATTAAAAAAGATATGACTTCAAGATCATATTTAGAATAAAGAAGAACTGAATTATAATATAGAAGGAAAAAGATGATGCAAACTTAGAGGCACAGTGCATAATCTTGCTCCAATAACCCAAGGTAATTAAACTGACACCCTTATGCCTGAACTGCTTTTATAGATTATATAATAAATCTGGCTATTCATGTTTGTGTAACTAGGTGTAACTAGTCCAGAATTGTGGGTTCAGGGACCAATACCTCACCTTCTTCCTTTGTCAGAAATACATACATCAAATTGTTCAAGAGGAAACGCCTGACCAGCAAAATGTAATGGAAAGCTTGTTCAAATATATAAACCATATTAGTTGGTTACCAGCTAATATCTGCACAGAATGCAAATCAGATGAAAGGGGTACTTCTTTGCACAAGGAATGTAGAAATTAAAATGAATGGATTATTAATATACTTCTACAGCTCAGTGAAAATCTTGGTTTTCACATTAACATACTTTAGTGTCCATCATTCTACAGATATTTGACCAGTTTTATGGAAAAAATACAAATCAAAATAAATTTCCATGGTTACAATGTAATGCAATAGTTTGAAATAACCCTTCACCATCTCATCACAAGTGGAAGTGAGGAGAGTCACGGCTAGGAGATGCTTCCCTGCTGCACCTCCCATTTTATGGAACCACCATTTGGTATGCCCTGATCCTGGAAGGTTCTCAGAAGCCCTCTTCCACAGGGCTTTTAAAAATTAACAAGAAAGCACTGTTGGAATTCCTAATTTTTACTAGAATATCATGAACCTTTTCTCCAAAGAATGATAGCTCCAGTTTATTACACTCTTAATAAAAAGGCACTCCTGTTTCCATGATGACTATCTGAAGGAATCCTGCAATCAGTCATCAGATGCTATTAGGAAAGCAATAGTTCTTTTTCTTTTCTGCCAGATAGTTTTGTCACTTAATATTCAAGAGCATTCTTGAATTTGAATGAGGTCAGAATGATACTAATTTCTCTGCATTACAAATCCAAATTCCTGTCATTATGATAGGTGGGCAGGGACATTTTTTCAAAATTTACCAGAATTATTCTTTATAAATCATGGCTGAATCACCAGTGAAACTGACAAGTTTCACTTCCAAACACAGTATTTTATTGTTCTCACAGAAATGAAAGCAAACTATTTATTTTCTATGGAAAAAAGTATAAAGTATAATGTACTTATTGACATTATTTCAGCAAGAATTAAACAGTTTATATAGGACAGATTCTTTTCCTCTATATGGTTCTCTTATTCTTTCCCATAATATTCAATGGGAACAAGTAAAAAACTAAATCAACACCCATTAAGTTGGATTCTGAATATATTATGTCAACATGGGATAGAATTATCACAGCTTTTTGGTATCATATGTATTTTGGTCTTTAGTTTATTTCTTTTAAATGTATCATTTCTATTTGTCCTTTAAAGTAGTCAGCAAGATAGTTAATAAAATGAAACAAAAGAAAAAGAAAAGTACACATAGGTAATCTCTGAACTGATTCAAAATCAGAATATCATCTATCAGGAAATCTGAGATTCTTCCACCTTGTAATTCCCTTTCATTCTCCTGGCCAGTAGACAGAAACTTTCTCTCCCCCTCCCCCCTTTCTCTCCCACATCAGTATGTTGTAACAAAATAATTAGAAAATCAATTATCATGTTCCAAGATGCTATACATTGGGTAACAGAGAAAGCCAGTGAGGTCTTGTCAAGCCCCACAAATTTGGATAAAATCAAGAACCAAGTATCATACAGATTTTCAGTAAGATGTCTTTAATAATAGGCTGGCGTAAATACAAAAAAGATCTGACTCTCATTTATACTGAGTTAATTAAGGTGAAATCTCTTTGAAGGATTGGAAATGCTTCTTTCTAGTTTCTTTCTGCCTGGGGTAAATTGCTGTTTATCAGATAAGTTGTCAACTGATTCACTTGTTATCTGTTGACTATTTTTTCTACTTTCTCTGCCATTCCTTTCCCAGCCTTCCCTCTCACACTCTACTCTGTCACATGTATAGTGGTTAATATGTTAGACTAAGACCAGGGATATCCAGGTCATCAGCCTTAGTTTTAGAAACTCCCTCAAAACCTTTGTGCTTTTCAGTCTTTCATAATCCAACCTACTTAGCAAGATTGTTATCATGGGAATAAAACAAAGGAGATCTCCATGTAACCTGCCTTAACCTCTTTGAGGAAAAATGAAATGAAAATCTTTTAAACAAATAAATAAGTAATATGAAATTGAAAAAATGCATCCAAGTGAGTTCAACTTGTGAAGCTTGTTGGTCAGCAAAGTTTTCTGTTAGTGAAATTGGAACTTGAGCAATTTTAGATTTCTTTAACTTTTTTGTTCTGCTTGTAGGAAAGAATGGGAAATCACTGAAAAACCACCTCACTATTATGTCAGTGAAAGAAGACTGCTGGATTAAAGAGCTCTCATCAATTTTTGACTAAAAATAAGCCAAGCCCTGCTACCTTTTTTGGACCAAAAATAAAAATTAGGGAAGGGTAAGAATTGTCTACCACAGTGATGGCGAACGTTTTAGAGACCAAGTGCCAAAAACCAGCCCCTCCCCGTCCTGCCTGCTGCGCCCCTCCACCCCTGCTCCGCCCCCCCACCCCCGCCCCCCCACCCGCAGGGCCACTCACCGCCTCCACAGCCTGCCGCAGAAGATCGCCCAGGAGGGCCAGCAGCACCATGGCGGCTATGCTCTCCACCCGCGCCCTGCAGCACCAACTGTGCGCGACGGTGCGCGAAGGTGGAGACTGCCTGGCTGCCATGTCCTTGGCTGCACTGCTCCGTGCGGGCCGCACCCGGGGCGACTCTCCTCCAAGGGGGCTGCTGGTGAGGGGGCCGCAAGGGGAGGCAAGGCTGAGGTGACAGCGCACGGGCCCACAGAGAGGGCTCTGAGTGCCGCCTGTGGCACACGTGCCATAGGTTCGCCACCACTGGTCTACCAGCTTCAATGTCTTTAAGAGATCTTCTGGAAGTCAGTTTTATGTCAAATACTTTGTTCTAAAAACTTTTGTTTTCAACAGCAACAATCTGGAGATAAAAGATTTTACTCTATTCTTCCATTGCTCCACTGCTGCAGGAAAAGATAATGTGAGATGTGGGGCTCTGCGGGAGTAGGGGGTTCTCCATTCCATTCTTGAACTGAGAAACCAAGTACTCCTCATGTGACTTGTTTGTGAATTTTGTGAAGTACCCCATGGTTACATTCCAAAAAGAGTTTACCATTTCAGGGGAAGATCTATCCATCTTAAGAGTGTAATAGATACTCTTGATAAGCTATCAAATTCTACAGGTTTAACTTTAAGGAACATTTTATACAAAATATGTTATACTTGTCACTATGTTTCCTGACAAATTTGTGGAAAATGTATTCATCCTTGAAAATATCTTGGCACTGGTAATGAATGATGCTAAAAATATAGTTTATGAATGTCTTTGATTTTTAAAAATCCACAGAGGATCTAAATGCAAAGTAAGACTTTTGTTTATTCTTCTGATACAATACAGTGATATTGTAAACTGCTTTCATAGACAACCCCTCCCCCCATTATAGGGTTTTTACAGGTGAATATAGGTAGGTTGTAACAAGTGTGTCGTTGCATGTGTTCATTTCTTGCAATGT
Organism: Azemiops feae; assembly: GCA_023970755.1. NCBI lineage: Eukaryota > Metazoa > Chordata > Lepidosauria > Squamata > Viperidae > Azemiops > Azemiops feae. The sequence goes on from JALGBA010000244.1 coordinate 570,178, forward strand.
AATTGCTATCTCTATATCTCTTGTTGAATAAAGTGGACATTATAAATATACTAGATGAAGAATATTTGAGCCATTAAAAAGCTAAAAGATACTTGCATACTTTTCTCATTGCTGAATTCAAACAGTTCCCAATAATTGGTAATAAAAAAAATCAGACAAAACAATATTAATCAGTTCATTAGCACTATACCTGATGTCTGGTCTGTGAGTTCCTTCGTCCTCTGCTGTAAAATGCAATTAGAAATAAAGTACATAAGAACAGGATGAAGAATGTAAATATAAAAGTCACAAAATGTAGATATTCCTGAAGTTTAGAATAATGTGAAAATAAAAAAATACTGGGTTCTTAGAACCAGAGTAGCATAATAATGATTGGATGTAATATTCCCTGTGAATTTAATCAGGACATTATAAGAACATACGTATGATATATGTACATATTGGCTTCCCTCATTTTATTTTAGAGTTTATGCTCTCTGAAAACTTGATATAAAACAATCTGCATAAAGCAAGACACTTAACCAATGGAAAAAAGGATATTACAGAGAATGGGGTCAAATTCTGCAATCCAAATGTACTGACAAATGTGTACATAAAAACATAGAGCCTTATTCTCAAGCACTATTTTGCTAAAAGATATTTTCTTCCATGTCTCATGTTCTATGTATAGTGAAAATATTTTCTTAATCTTTTCTACAACTAGTTTCTAATGTGGATAATTATCATGGCAAAGAGAATCACAGCATTACAAGTTTTATTAACATTCTTTGTTGTGTTGCATACAGCGATTTGTCCATATTAAAAAATTCTTCACCAGCATGGAGGAACTTTTCATTTTGGATAAATGGGTTGAATAAGATAATGATGGCCATGTTGAGTCTAGTAGTAGCAGTTGCAGATATAGATGTAATGGGAGGTAGGGTTTATAAGTAAAACAATCACACAATGCATGAGTAAAAGGTTTGATAGGTTTTGGGCAGTGATTTTGATAGGAAGAAGTCTTTGGTGTAAATCAATTATACTAGCATAAATCTCATAATAGCATTTAAAAAAAATAAGCAGAACGCCTTACACTGTTATGTGCCCTTTCTGCTCCTGGTATCTCCAAGTCAATGCTTGGGAAGAGCACTGGGCCACTCAAAAGATGGACATTTCCACCAGATATCCCTATGCAATTTATTCACCTAGACCTTCCCTTCTGTAGACCTTCTCTTCAATTCTGAAGTTATACCCTATATATTCACTATATTCACTATATCAAACAATGAACTTTGATCGGGAGGTGACTTCCTTCCTTAGAAAGCCAAAGAAATCTGTCACTGATGCACTGATGTGGACACAGAAGAGAGAAGAAATCAATGTATGTACTGACCACAGAGGTTAGAATTTTGATACTGGTGACAAATATCTACCATCGGTGTATGCATAAGCAGGCCATTAAAAAAGATATTTTGAAGAAGGGGCCACAATTGTTCTTTCCAGGGGAGAGCACTGAGACCCATTGGGAAATTATTGGAGATGTGATTATAATCTGGAGGTTTAGTGTCCTATGCTTAAAGTTTGTTTCTTGTTTAAAAGAGGGATATATTAAGCCTTTCTGAAACATAATACTGCTATTTTATAGCTTTCCATAAAATAAACTTTATGAGAGCATATTTAACAACTTACCTTGTAGTCATATATTCTGCCCTATGACCTAAATGATAAGAGAAACATAATCTGAAAACCAAAGGAACCAGAAGTATCTTTCTTTTCTAACTGTACAACACATATGCTAACCAGATTTTCAGTCCTCAATTATTTATAACATAATTGTTCATATTTATTTCACAAGACCTATGCTTACATACAAGAAAAATAGTTTCCTATTACTACGGAGAGTTTTAAAATGTTCAGAAAGAAAACATTTTTTTTTTTTTTTTTTTTTTGAGGTGTTTCATATTATGGGCTTTATTTTTAATTCCATTTCCTTTTACTGTAGGCTCATCGCATAGTCCTTTTCATTCCCATCAAAATCAGTTTGTATTTTCCACACATTTTTTAATCTAACGGATCCATGTTTTCTTTTACTACATTCTTTGCAACTGAATTTTTCTCCATATATGCAATATGCATTTGTTACATAAATAAATGAAAAAAAATTCTTTCACCCTCAGTTTTTGCAGCAATCTCTCTTTTTTTTTTTTCATGGCTAAAGCTTTTGACTAGTTATCTTCTTTTTTTTTTTTAATAATTTTTATTACCATTTTCCTTTATACTACTCTAATACATATTCAGCAGACTGTGTCATTTTTATATACTTCGGATCAGCATTCTATACAATATATACACTATATACATTCAATATCTAACCACACAGTAGCCTTATGTATATTTCCAATTTTTGTTTCTATTATCTATCCAAGTATACCATTTTTCCCAAACCGCGTAAAATTCTGAATCGTCTTTTTCTTTTAGTTCTAGCGTGAGTTTATCCATTTCGGCACGTTCATATATCTTCTGAATGATCAATACCTCTGGTGGTATATTGCCTTCCTTCCAATATTGCGCGAACGCAATTCTTGCCGCAGTTAATATGTGTAAAATCAAATATCTTATTTTCCTGTCAAATTTCTTTTTAAGTATTCCCAGGAGAAATGTTTCCGGGTTTAGTTCTATTTGGCATTTTGTTAGCTCTTGTAGCCACCCTTGTATCTTAGTCCAATACTTTTTCGCTTCAGGACACAGCCACCAAGCATGAAAGAAGGTACCTTGATGATGATTACATTTCCAACATTTTGGGCTTTGATTCGGATACATTTTGGCCAGCCTTGCTGGAGCTAAGTGCCAACGATATAGCATTTTATACTGGTTTTCCTTATATGCAGCAGATTTTGTTATAGTATAATTTTTGTTCCACATTCTTTCCCAATCTTCTAATTCTATATTGTGCCCTATGTTTTTTGCCCATGCGATCATCGGTTCTTTCACCACCTCCTCTACTCTATCAAATTCTAATAAATAATTGTATATTTTGGATATTAATTTTCCTTCGGGGCCTATCAATAGTTTGTCTAGTTGTTTTGGTTCCCTGTCAATTCCATACTCTTACATGTCTTTCTTGTATCTAGATTGCAGTTGTAAATATGGCCATCAATCAATAGATATTCCCTGTTCTTTTAGTACCTGATTATTTTTAAGCTTTCCCTGTTTATCTAAGATTTCTGAGTATCTGGGCATTTTGTTTATATCTAATGTATTGGGGTGGATCATTGCCTCCATGGTGGATAGCCAACCAGGAATTTTCATATAATGTTTTTTCCTTATATAATCCCAGGTTCGTAACAATGCATCTCTTATTTTATGTCTATAGAAATATGGATGTGTCCTGTTCCCTTTATCCCACATAAAGGCATGCCACCCCTTGTGTAAATCGTGCCCTTCCAATATTAAAATTCTTCTGTTATTTAGGTTAACCCAATCTCTTATCCAGACCAGGGTTGCTGCCTTGTGATAGAGTTCCCACTCCGGGAGTCCAAAGCCTCCCCTACTTCTTTTTTATTTATTGAATCTTTACATTTTTCTTTTCTTTGTTTTAATAAACCAATTAATAATTATTGCAGTAAAGGTATTAAACCTCTAAACATTCTTTCTTATGCAAGTAAAGAATATTTATGCTATTAACTTAAACAAAACAAAATTTGAACCAGTCTGGGCATGCATACATAATGAATTATTCACAGAAAGAGAAAAGCCTGCCAGTATGCTTTGGGGAATGAACATATAGCCAACATTCATAAGTTAAAAATAGTTTAGGATGTAGCTATACTTAGGAAAGTAAATATTTAATGATACTACAAAAAGATATATGACTTTGTGTTAAATAATATAAATATTTGGTACATATGAGCCCAATAATGTTCTATATATCCTTCATACATTTCAATTATGTATAACTTAGCAATACTGCAAAAGTCCCTCTGAATAAATGGAGGTTGTACACAAAATGTCAGTGATGGATAATTTGTAGAAATTAAGACAACAAAGAAAAAATAAATTTCTATTACAGTAGTTTACCAAATAAGAAATCAGGGATCCAAATTGTATTTAATAAACATAATTATGGCTGTTTGATGGGAAAAGAATTCAGGTCTTGGTTTAATTCTTATAAATGCTGACATTTCTGCAAACAGACCATATACATTAATATATGTAACTTGATTTAGTTATAGTTAACCTGAAACATAACTATTCTATTATTCAGCATTACCCATATAAGTCCTATAACAGCACAAATTGCTGTTTTTCATAAATGATTAGTTAGATTTTGTTTCACAACACAATTTCTATAAAGATAACTCTGGTTGTGTAAAAGGGAAAAAAAAGAAATACAATCATATATAGTAGGGTCCAATGAACTGGTCTTAAAAGCAGAAATTTATTTATTTTTTAATTCATATAAACTGATCTTAATAGCAGGTATCCCTGTACAGAGATCATAACACATCAGCAGACAATACAGTTAAATATTAAATTATGCGGATAATAGAAATTTTCTTTTAAAGTTGATTTTTACACATCTGGAACAGCATGATTAAGAATCCCATTTAAAATATGAAAGAGATTTTCTGTGATTCATGACAATGCATGAAATCCCACTGTTTGAAGAATTACTCTGCTGGAGCACATTTGGAATGAAAGATGTGCTTTCTCAGTAATATAATGAACAAAGTGGCAGCACAATGCTTTCGCCCAGAAAGTTTATAATGAATTCTACTCATTATGAGGCACTGTTTGAGCCTTCAGGGATGCAGAAGATGCAAAATAATGTTGTTAAGAGAGAAATATCTTGATTCTTAAGAATTATAATGTAAAACAATTCACACAGTAAATTGGACACTAAATGGCCTTGCACAGTCGGTTGGCTAATTCTACCAAAATTTCTTTTTTTCTATCTCCTCCTGCCTATTAGAGGTTTAATACCTTTACTGCAATAATTATTAATTGGTTTATTAAAACAAAGAAAAGAAAAATGTAAAGATTCAATAAATAAAAAAACAAGATTAGTTTTATTTTGTGTTTGTTGTTTGGGATGTTTTTCCCTTATCGAAGTGTATACTGTTTGCTATGTTATGAGACACCATTTGCAAGCAATATTAAATCATAATATGACTTTTGGTTTACTTCCCCTTGGTTTAGCATGACCCCTTATTGAACAGGAATCATGGTTTACAAACTATAAAACATGAGCTTATGCATCACGCTAAATCCCCCAAAAGCAGAACTATATTATCACTTAGCATAACAAATAAATTGGACACAAATTAAAATTATTATTTAAATATATTGCAATAGTGAAGAAAATATGCAGCTCAAAGTTGAATTGTTGGATTGTTGGTGTTCTCTGAGTTTGCTTTTGATATCTAATTCTATGAAAGAAAGAAAATTCTACGCAGCAGAAACCTATGTTACCTATAATAACTGTCCAAATCCTAATGTTCAATATATGTCTGTAATGTATTTTGAATCATTTACCTTCTCCAAGTGTCTGCTGCAGTGAATCATGTTTTGCCTGAAGCTTCGTGATAAGATTGCTTCCTTCCAAGTACTCTCTGAATTTCTGCAGAGATAGAATCTGTATTTCTTATCTGAATATTTGTAATCAAAATTAGTGGGATTTCAGGGAACAAAACAACTACAATCAGGTCACATTACACAGTATGTAAAACATCCGACATACCATAAAATAAAACTGTTCAGTCTCCTGCTGGTTAGCTCTTCTTTTAGCTATGCTAGGCTTGCTCAGGTAGGTCTCAGAAACTGTTGACTTCACAGACTCAGTCGAACGACTGTGCTGGAAGCATTCAGAAACATCATAGTCTTCAATGGTGACCATATCTTGTATTGTCTGTAAAGTAGCTTCTGTTGTCTTCTTAACCTGGGGTTAACAAGTCCATTTCATCAAACATAAAGGCACATCAAAATTTATTTCAGAATGAGAATGGAAAAGGGTTGAATGAAATCAATCCTCTGATAATTCATCTCTGATCGAACTATAGGATATGAACATAAGAAATATGAGGTTTCACTAAGTCCTATATATAGACTTCTCTTTTGAATCATCAAAACAAAAACAAAAGCAATTAACAATTCAAATTATAGCCTTCAAATTATAAAGATAAAGATAAAGATAAATAACCTTTATTGTCATTTTTATATTGTGGGCACAATGGCACACATAAAAAATGAAATTTAGTTGCCCGCTCTCAAAGTGAAACATATACATGACACACACCTAAACATACTATGTACAACATATATATAGACCCACATCCCTACATATGCATAGCAAATAAATATTAAATACTGTCCATCTTGAATATATAACGCAAGGAGGAAGTTTGAGAGTTCGCAAGGTTAATGCTGTATGGAATGAAACTATGGCTGAATCTGGATGTTCTGCTACGGATACCACGAAGCCTCCTCCCAGAAGGTAACAAGGAAAACAGGTCGTGAAGAGGATGTGTAGTGTCCCAGATAATCTTACGGACCCTGCTCAAGCAACGCTTCTGTGCTATGTCCTGGATGGTAGGGAGGGAACTGCCAATGATCTTTTCGGCCATTTTCACCACTCTCTGCACCGCCTTCCTGTCTGAAGCAGTGATGCCTCCAAACCAGACTGTGATGCTGTATGACAGGATGCTCTCGATTGTCCCCCTGTAGAAAGTGGTCAGGAAGGAAGATGTGCTTTTCTCATGCGGCGCAGAAAATGCAGGCGCTGCTGTGCCCGCTTCACCAGTTTCTCACTGTTTAGCGACCAAGTCAGCCTACTCGTTAGCTGCACACCCAGGAATTTGATGCTGGTAACCATCTCCACAGGTGAATCATTAATGCACAGAGAAGTGTGGCTGTGCCTGCCTTTTCTGAAATCAACAATGATCTCTTTGGTTTTTCCTGTATTTAAAACTAGGCTGTTTTCCTTACACCAGTTCACCAACCCCTCAACCTCCTTGCGGTAAGCTTCCACCTTGTCATCCTGAATAAGGCCCACTACTGTTGTATCATCTGCGAACTTCACAATATGGTTGGTGGCAAACCTAGCACAGCAGTCATGGGTCAACAGGGTGAACAGCAGCGGACTTAAGACGCAGCCCTGAGGAGAACCTGTGCTCAAGAAAATGGTATTAGAGGTATTTGTTCCAACTCGCACATATTGGGGCCTGTTGGTAAGAAAATCCAGAATCCAGTTGCACAAAGGAGTGTTTAAGCCTAAAAGGCCCAGTTTGTCTACTAGATGCTGGGGAATGATTGTGTTAAACGCCGAACTGAAGTCGACAAACAGCAAACGCACATGAGTATTTCTTTCCTCTAAGTGCTTCAGGCTCAGATGGAGAACGGAAGAAATAGCATCCTCCGTAGAGCGATTTGGTCGGTAGGCAAACTGAAGCGGGTCAAATGCTGGTGGGAGGCTAGATACAATAGTGTCCTTTATCAGCTTCTCAAAGCATTTCATGATGGTGGATGTCAGTGCAACCGGACGGTAATCATTGAGGCCTGTAATTGTGGACTTTTTTGGCACTGGCAAGATGATGGCCATCTTAAAACACGATGGGACCACTGCCTGCTGCAATGAGAGATTGAAAATATCAGTGAGAACACAAGCCAGCTCCTCTGCGCATTCCCTGAGGACACGTCCAGGGATGTTATCTGGGCCTGCTGCTTTCCGAATGTTAACTGTCTGCAGTGTTTTCCGGACAGAGGTGACATCAAAGCTAGGCACTTGCTCATCAGGATGGGGCACAGCTTTCCTAGCAGGAGTACTATTTGATGCCTCAAATCTACCAAAAAATGCATTCAGTTTGTTTAGGAAGTCTGTGTCATCCTTACATCTCGATGGAGCCACCTTGTAATCCGTAATGGCTTGGATCCCTTGCCACATTTGCCTGGTGTTTGTTGGGTCCTGAAAAAAGTTCTGAATTTTCTGGCAATGGGCTTGCTTTGCACCTTTTACGGCACTTTTCAGATTTGCTCTGGCTGTTCTAAGTGCCAGAATGTCACCAGATTTAAAAGCCATATTCCGTGCTTTCAGCATCTTGCAGACCTCATAAGTCAGCCACGGTTTTTCATTCGCCCTCACAACAAAGCTTTTCAGGACACAGACATCTTCTATGCACTTTTGGATATATACAGACACCGTGGTGACATACTCCTCAACATTTGTATGTTGGTTATCAGTAGCTGCTTCCTTAAACATGCCCCAATCTGAACATTCAAAGCAGTCTTGTAATGCTTCTATAGCTCCCTCTGTCCAAATCCTCACCTGCTTTACTGTAGGTTTCACTCTGACTAATAAAGGTTTATATGCTGGAATAAGCAGCACTGAGAGATGGTCAGAGGAGCCCAGGTGAGGGCGGGGGATAGCTTTGAAAGCCTTCTTGATGTTGGAATAAGCAAGATCCAGTGTATTGTCCCCTCTGGTTGCAAAGTCCACATATTGATGGAAATGTGGCAGGGTAGCTTTCAAATCCACTTGGTTAAAGTCTCCCACTGCAATAAATGCACCTCTGGGTGAGTAGTTTGTAAGTCACTGATGGTATGGTGGAGAACCTTCAGGGCCTCTTCTCTGTTTGCATCAGGGGGGATATACACAGCTGTGATAATGGTAACAGAGAATTCTCTAGGCAGATAGAAGGGTCTGCATTTGATGGTCAGAAGCTCCACATCTGGGGAGCACAGACTTGAAACCACCTTGGCATTATTACACCATCTGTCATTTATATAAAAACAGACACCCCCTCCCCTGGATTTGCCACTAAGAGTAAAACTCCTGTCCAACCGAAATGTTGAAAATCCCATCAAGCTAACAGCACTATCTGGGACAGAGGGCTTTAACCAAGTCTCTGTTGCAATAATGACACAGCAATTTCTCACCTCCTGATTTGTTGTTAAATCCAGCCTCAAGTAATCCATTTTTGGTTCTAAGGAGCGAGCATTTGCAAACAAAATAGATGGAAGAGACACTCTGTAAGGTCTAGCTTTTAGCCTAGATGTTAGGCCTCCACGTTTGCCACGCTTCCTCTACCGGTCGCACCTCCTCCTTTTCTTCCGGAGATAACCAGCAGCGGAGGGAAACTTCCCAGCTGCAATGGCTGCTCCTCCACTCTGCCCCTGCGGCCCAAAATGTTGCCTTTGCTGCTTTTGCTGCTCAAAACACTGAGCACGATGCTGTTTCCCCCTCCAGCAGTTCCTTTTCTTCCTCCCAGCTCCTCTAGATATTTCAGCTGATCTCTCACCCTCCGTGTCAGCTGCTGGCAACTCCGTCCCTGATTTTCTCCTCCTCCTTCGCAGTAATCCGAAGCCATGCAATCTCTCCTGAACAGTTTTCTCCGCCGTTCCTTTCACGCTGAATCTCTTCCATCTCCAATATGGACTGACGTTCGTATGAAAGTTTAGCAGCCCAACTCAGCTTAGTTGTCCCTATTTCCGAAAAGTGTTTCAGTCCGGATTGTGCATTTCCCTCCCTAACCCCCACACCTTTGAGAGCTGAAGCAGCCGCAGCCAAGCAAGGCGCCGCCATATTCTATTCAAAGTTTGTTTATAGTTTATTTCAGTTTATTTCAGAAATATACTGTATTGCTGTTTCTTGTGAGAATTAAATTCTTTTCAGAGACTACACTGCAATGAATATCAGACAACATTATTTCTATCATAGCACATATGAAAGTGTGGAACAAATAGGAAGTACTTTCAAAGAAAGTAAGAATGGATTATTTCCTGAGAGCAACTCATTAAGCACTACACTTTTACAGTATAGTGCTGAGATTCAGAGACTTAGGATGAGTTTCTGCTGATGTTCTTTCTCCTTCTCAGGCAGAGTTTTTCCCCCTACCATAGATTGCTAAAATATTCCATTTTGCTCAGTTTTGTAGAACCATTTTCAAATATAAAATAATTTGAAAAGGGAGCTCTGTAGATGAGCATTCAGCCTGGTTAATGACAGATGGTAAATGGAGACCAGAGTTTTATGCCCTCTATGTTATCCCATTTTCCTAAAACAGTTAAAATAGGTGAGAAAAACTGACACACCACTTTTGCATGATGAAGCTGCATTCACTTCAGAATGGTCCATATGATTTCTATACAGCAAAATCGCTACTGGAAGAGGAATGCAATTTTAAAAAATCTATAATAATAGAGATTTGCAAAATATTTTGGAATCAAATTCTGTGACTCCATTTTAGCAAGTGTATCATTTATATCACTAATAAGTCAAGTGTTGTGGTACTAGAAAAAAGATGAATTGTCCCAAAATCTATTATTTTCTTGTTTTGTATTTATTTTTAGTTTGTACACCCTTGTACAAATTGGTTTTAGAAACCAATCTGATAAAACAGAATTATTCTAATAAGGTTATGAAAAGTTTATTACAAAGAAACAAATATGGCTGCAAAGTATGGAATGAATCTGTAAGGCATAAAAGAGAAGGATATGCTACCCTTATTACAAATCTTACCTCTTCATTTTCAATTTTCAATGTTGTTAGTCGAGACTGAAGTTGCTGATATCTAAGCATGAGTTCTCCTTGAACTGGCTGTTGGGCACTGACTTGAGAAACCTTAAAAAAAAGCAGGAAAAAACTGAGAAATCATGTGAAAAGAGAAGAAAAAAAATGCTCAATTGTAAGGGGCTCCTACAATTCTGCTGTGGTGGCGCAGTGGTTAGAATGCTGTAATGCAGGCTAATTCTGCTGACTGCCAGCAGTTCGATTTTCACAGGTTCAAGGTTGACTCAGCCTTTCATCCTTCTGAGGTCGGTAAAATGAGGATCCAGATTGTTGGGGGCAATATGCTGACTCTGTAAACTGCTTAAAGAGGGCTGTAAAGCACTACAAAGCAGTATATAAGTTGAAGTCCTATTGCTATTGCTGCTTTGCATAATATATCAACACTTCAATCATCAAGACACAGAATAAAATATATGATGCTAATAATTTTCCTTTAATTAAAAGTCTATAAGACTATATTAAATGAATATTCTTGTGGATAATTAAATATCACACATGTCATTATGAATATGAGAACATGAAAATTGCTGTGGATGCTTACATATGAGACACTAAGAAAAAAACTATGGTGCTGATCACCACGGATGTCTGGATGTTGTCAAACTGGTATTAATTATACAGTAGCCGCAAATACCACAACTGGAACAGGTGGGCTGACTGAACTGCCAGAAGCTTGATTCTCAGATCTGCTTAAAACATGGCAACCCTTGGTAACATATGGCCTTCCCAATGTACTGACTACACTATGTCTGACCAAGAAACGATCGAAGATAAATTGAGGCAATTGTTCATTCTAGAATGCATCTTAAATATCTACAAATAGAAAAAAGTAATGTCTTTTTCAATGATTAGTTTTGAATGATTCTGAAGCACTCTGAAGAAGTTTGAATAATATAGGAAACATATAAAAGCAACTTTTCTCTTCCTTTACTTATAGGTTGCAATCTATAGTTGATTCTCATTATTCATAGTTCTGCATTTGCAAATTTGCAACATTTATTTGCAATTTCAAAATCAATATTCATGATATTTTCACAGTCATGCAGAGCGATGAAAAATTTTAATCACCTAATGTGCATGTTCTTAGCTGAGGTTTCAGTATTCACTAATTTAGTGTCTGATACAATTTCACAGAATTGAACTACCACAAAGAAATGAGAAACCTTTGTATTTGGCCAACTACCAGTAACAAAAAGATTACCAATCTTGTGGTACAGTTGAATAGACAATAGTGAATGATTGATCTGGCCTCTGATTTGCATAGAGTATCTAATAAATTAAGTTCTACACAAAATGTTAATGAGCGGTATTTTTGATATAATTTCCATGGCAATATTGTAGTGTCTCTAGAAATAATACTGGCTCTTAGGCTACCAACTCTTTCCTCAGATGAATAAAAGCTAGAAACTAAGAAAAAGAAATCATAATAAATATCTAGATGCAAACAAAAATATTGTTTAAATTTTTATCCTGTACTGAAATGGATAGGTTGACGTTTGAACTCAAGGATAAGAGTGAAACAGAGTGTTATGAAATCTGGAACAAATTGTATAATTGGTTGGGGGAAAATAGATGGAAAGACTCTGATTCAATAAAATATATTGATTAAGAAAGAACAAAAGAAAAATATTTAAATATTAAAGTGAAAATTAAGAATACAGATGATGGGATTTACCAGAGAGAATATTTTAAAAAGAAAAAAGAAAAACATTTGTTTGAACATGTGGATTATGAATTACAGAAACTAATTGTTAATGATTTTTCTTTACAAATATAAACTTAGCAAACACACTGTTAACTATTTATTATGTGATCTATGTTTTAAAAACCAATAAAATTTATTTTAAAAAAAAAAAGAAATTGTGAGAGAATAGCAGTTTCTCTGTATATCAAAAGTAGTATATAAGTGATAACATCGTGAACCAAAAATAGCCAGAACCAGAATGTGGAGTATACTTGTTAGGTCAATTAAAAGGACGAAACTATGAATTTTTGTTACTTGAGTGACTGCAGCATAAATAGCATTTTCCAAAAAACACTGAATGGCAGTATCTCCATTTGATATCTATAAAAATTGGTCAGCAGTATAAGTGCTTTAGCATGTACTTGTATATATACAAGAATTAACATAGTCTCCACAAAAGGAATTCTGTGGAGTAAAAGAAATTATATTGACTATATTGTTATTTTTGAATTCGTAGCTTAGAGGAAGGGGAAAAAGCACAGAATTAAATAAATAAGTCTAATAAAATAATAATGTAGGTAAAACTATGGCTAAGCAACCATTCAATTAATTTGGGAGTTTATTGGCTGGTAAGGGGAAGGAGGACTCTCAGTAAGTCAGCTCTTAGATTTTTTTCGCTATTGGTCTAAGTGAGATAGGAGGCTAGGAAGGTTGACATGAAGGCATGGTACAGTGTGAGGGATGGGATGGGGGAGGGATAAAGGTGATTTTTTTTGTATAGATTTTATTAGTTTTTATAGGGTTAGGGATAAGGTGGGGTCGGGATTAGGGTTGGGATTTGGGTTAGGGTTAGGGTTGGGATTGGGGTTTTTCCAAATAACATTTTCAATATTTAGCAAACAGCATAATGTCTGGGTACATGTATTTAACTAACAATAATAGATATAGTTAATTATCATAAACAATATGTTAATTCATCACTCAATAGCCTTCTTCTTGCTAATATATATTTAAAATTACATATCAGATTCCTTTCTCTCTGACTCGTTTTTCTAGCCATTGATAGAAATTATCCCACGGTCTAAAGTATACTGAGTCTTCTTTCTCTTTTATCTTTAAAGTCAATCTATCCATTTCTGCACACTCTAGAATTTTCTTAATTAGTACTTCTTCAGTTGGTAAATTTTCATTTTTCCAATGTTGGGCAAATACAATTCTTGCTGCCGTTAATATGTGTAGTATTAAATATCTACAATCTTTCTCATAATTAGCTCCTATTATTCCTAACAAAAATAATTCTGGTTTAAAGTCTATTTGTTTTTTAGTCATTTTCTCCAACCATAAATGTATTTTAACCCAAAATCTTTTTGCTTTGGGGCATGTCCACCAGATATGATAATAAGTACCTGTTCTCTGTTTACATTTCCAACAGTTGTTTGAAGTATTTTTAAACATTTTTGCTAATCTCACTGGTGTCATATGCCATCTGTAAAACATTTTATATAAGTTTTCTTTATATGATACTGCTTTAGTTAATTTAATATTTCTTTCCCATAACTTTTGCCAATCTTCTAATTCTATATTATATCCAAAATTCTTTGCCCATATTATCATTGTTTCTTTTACTTGTTCTTCCTCCATCTTTAAGTTTAACAGAAATCTATAGAGTTTCCTAATCAACTTTTCATCTGTTTTTAACAGTATCTGATCAAAGTCTGTCTGTTCTTTATAAAATCCCGTTGTTTTAACATCTTTTTCATATCTCATTTGAATTTGCAGATATGGCCACCATGCTAAATCAATACCTTGCTCTTGTAACTCTTGTCTGTCTTTCAATTTTCCTTCATTGTCCAAAATATCTTTATAAGTCACAACTTTATCGTAGTTAATTAAATTTGGGTAAGCAATAGCTTCCATTGTTGAAAGCTATTCGGGTATCTTAATGTATATTTTTTCTTTTATTCTTTCCCATTCTGAAAGAAGTGCATTCCTTATAAAATGGTTTTGAAAGTATCCATGTATTTTATTCTTTCCATACCACAGAAAGGCATGCCAACCGATTTGCAGGTCATGCCCCTCTAGGTACAATAGTCTTTTATCTCTAAGCATGATCCATTCTTTAAGCCATGTTAGAATGGTTGCTTGGTAGTATAACCTCCAGTCCGGTAGTCCAAATCCTCCACTGTCTTTTGCTTCTTGTAGCATTTTCACTTTGATTCTAGCTTTTTTTCCTTGCCAGATAAATTTCAATATTATTGTATTCAGTTCATCAAAAAAGGCTTTTCCCAGCCTTACAGGGATCGTTTGAAATAAAAAGAGTATTTTTGGTAAGATATTCATTTTCACTGTTGCTATTCTCCCCAACATTGAAAGTTGAAAATTCTTCCACTTTTCCAAATCCAATTTTATTTGTTTTAGCAGTCTTACATAGTTATCTTCTTTTACTGTTACACATCTTGCTGTTAGATAAATTCCCAAATACTTGACTTTTTTAACTATTTGAAGATTTGTGGGTTTTTTTTGTTAGTTGATTTTTTTGTTTTTTTGTTAAATTCTTTGTTAGCACTTTGGTCTTTTCTCTGTTTATTGTCAACCCTGCCACTTCTCCAAATTTTTCTATTTTCTCCAGAAGCTTAGTGCTTGTTTCCAGTGGATCTTCCAGTATAAAAACCAGGTCATCTGCAAATGCTTGTAATTTATATTTTTCATCTTTTATCTCCAGTCCTTTAATTTGTATATCTTGTCTAATGTTTCTATTCAGTACTTCCAATGTTAGTATAAATAGTAATGGAGATAGTGGACATCCCTGTCTTGTGCCCTTTTTAATATTGAAGTTTTCTGTAAGATCTCCATTTACAATTATTTTGGCAGTTTGTTTACAATAAATTGTTTTGATTACATTTATAAAGTTTTTTCCAAAGTCCATTCCTGCAAATTGCTGAAACATAAATTGCCAGTTTACGTTGTCAAACGCTTTCTGTGCATCAAGAAATATTAAAGCCATCCGTTTCCCTGGATGAATTTCATAATACTCTTAACACATCAAGAATCATTCTTAGATTATTTTTTATCTGTCTTTTAGGTAAGAAACCATTTTGATCTGTGTGTATAAATTCAATCAAAAATGTCTTTAGTCTTTCTGCCATTATTGAAGCAAAGATTTTGTAATCTACATTTAATAATGATATTGGTCTATAATTTTTTATTTGCATTAAATCAGAGTCTTCTGATTAAAGTAATATTGGCTTCAATCCATGTATTTGGTATTTTAGCCTCCAGGAGAATTTCATTACACAATTCTTTCAGAATCGGACTTAATACATCTTGTAGATTTATAAAACTCTGCAGGTAATCCATCTGGCCAGGAGTCTTATCCTTTTTTTTACCTTTTTATAGCCTCTATAATCTACATCATTGGTATTTTTCCATTTAATATGTTTCAAATATTCTCTGGAATTTTTGGTAAGTCTGCTTTTTTTAAGTACTGCTGTGTTTTTTCTTTTGGAATTTCCTCTGCCTTATAGAGTATCTCATAGTAATCTTTAATAATTTTTTTGACTGTATCATTTTGAAACTGTAATTCACCTTTTGGATCTTGCAGCTTGTTTATCAATTTTTTCTCTTTTTCTTTTTTCAGTCTATATGCTAACCATCTCCCCGGCGTTGGCATTTTCAAAGAAATTCTGTTTAGCCCTTTTAATCTGTTGAGCCATTATTTCCATCTCGGCTAAATTTAATTTATGCTTTATTATCTCCATTTGTTTCTTAAGTATTTTCTTTTGTGGATCTATTTGTAATTCTGATTCTAGCTTTCTGAGTTCTTCTTTCAACTTTAACTGTAGTTGTTTCTTTTCTTTGTTCTTTTTAGCGATGTAAGTTATAGCCAACCCTCTGAAATAGGCTTTAGCCGTATCCCAGACATTTTGAAGCGATGTTTCTTCTTTCTTGTTTATTTTTTTTAAAAAAAAATACATTTCCTTTGTCGCTAATTGTAAGAATTCTTTTTCTTTCAATATAGATTTATTCAAGAACCATCTTAATTTTTTCTTAGTTCCTCTCCAAGTCATCTTTATTGGGTTATGGTCTGCCCAAACATTTGTTTCTATCTCAAGTTCTATCATCGTTTTAAGTTCCAAAGGTGTCCATATCATATCAATTCTAGACCATGATTTATGTCTATTTGAGTAAAATGTATATTGTAATTTCTTTGGATTTTTCTCTCTCCATATATCTTGGATACAGAGTTGTTCTGTCATTTTTAAAAATGCTTTAGGTAATATATTTCCTCCTTTTCTCCCTTGTTTGGCATTTTTGTAGTCCAAAGTTCCATCTGTTATTGCATTAAAGTCTGCCATTATACAAAGATTGAGCACATCATGAGAAAGGCAGGGCTAGATGAATCAAAAGTTGGAATTAAGATTGCTGGGAGAAATATCAACAACCTAAGATATGCAGATGATACCACTCTAATGGCAGAAAGTGAAGAGGAACTAAAGAGCCTCTTGATGCGGGTGAAGAAGGAGAGTGCAAAAGTTGGCTTGAAATTCAACATTAAGAAAACCAAGCTCATGGCAACCGGCCCTCTCAATTCCTGGCAAATAGATGGGGAAGAAATGGAGGTAGTGATAGATTTTATCTTCCTGGGCTCCAAGATCACCACGGATGGGGACTGCAGCCAAGAAATTAAAAAACGCTTGCTCCTGGGGAGGAAAGCTATGGCAAATTTAGACAGCATACTAAAAAGCAGAGACATCATCCTGCCAACAAAAGTATGTATAGTCAAGGCCATGGTTTTCCCAGTTGCAATGTATGGCTGTGAAAGTTGGACCATAAGAAAGGCTGAGCGCAAAAGAATTGAGGCCTTTGAACTATGGTGCTGGAGAAGACTCCTGCGAGTCCCTTTGGCCACCTAATGAGAAGGAAGGACTCAATGGAGAAGAGCCTAATGCTGGGAAAGATTGAGGGCAATAGAAGAAGGGGACGACAGAGAATGAGGTGGCTGGATGGAGTCATGGAAGCAGTAGGCGTGAGCTTAAATGGACTCCAGAAGATGGTAGAGGACAGGAAGGCCTGGAGGAACGTTGTCCATGGGGTTGCGATGGGTCGGACACGACTTCGCAACTAACAACAACAATACAAAGATTTTGATAGTTTAAATCTAATATTTTTTTATATAGTTTTTGATAAAATTGTTCTTGTTTATCATTTGGTGTATATATTGCTACCATCAGTATCTGTTTTTGATCCATCATTATTTCCACCATTAATATTCTCCCCTCTTCATCTGCGTAAATTTGTTTGGGATTCAACATTTCTTTAACGTATAGAGCTATTCATCTTTTCTTTTGAAGTGCTAATGCAAAGTAAAGTTTACCAATTTTTGGTTGCTCTAACAACTTATAATGTTGTCTCTTAATGTGTGTTTCTTGAAGACAAATTATATCCATTTTTAATTTTTGTAATCGTGTAAAGATTTTTCTCCTTTTTGAAGGAGAATTTAGTCCATTTATATTCATTGACAAAATCCCACTCTCCTCCATCTCTTTCAGTTATATCTAGGTCTTAGTCTTCTAGTTGATCTTATCTGTCTCTGATCTCTTGGTTTTGCTCCTTCTTCTGTATATGTGTTTTAATTTCTTCCTCCTCTTTTGTTTGACTGCTCCTTCTACTTCCATTTCTTCCTGTTTGTTTCGCTTTTTGTACCAGATTTAGGGTCACCTCTTTCCAGGAATGCTCTATGGTTGTCAAAGAATTCCATTGCTTTAAGTGTCGTGTCCAGTCTATATTTTTTCGTATCCCAGTAAATTAGAATCCCTTCTGGAATCAGCCATCTGAAGTTCACTCCTTTTTCAATTAATTTCCTGGTTAGAAACTGATATTCTCTTCTGGATTTTCTTATTCTCTTAGGAATTTGTTTGAGGACTACAATTTCTTTTTCTTTGTATTTCAAAGGTTCATCTCTTACTTTTCTCAAAATCTAAAGGTGATAAAGGTGATTTTTAAAGAAGAGAAGGTAAGGTGGAGGAGGCAAAAGAATACTATTGCTATATAGACCCTTCATAATATCAGGCAACTTTTCAATAGATTTTGGTGGGGAAAGAGCTTTCAATAATTTTCTGGATGTGAGATAATCTTTTTTTTTAATGTTTTATTGATTTTCTAATTTTACATTTAAGTATTTAAAAAGCAATGTGGCGGCTGGGTTAATTGATAATTCAATGACATACAAGTATCTTTAGTACAAGTCTCTAACTACCACATTAAATATTTCCTCTCTTTTCCCCTTAGTATTTACTGTCTCATGTTTAAACTAATACAATTCTTATTATATCAATTAAATAAAAATAACATTCTTACATTTATCAATAATTTTTAGCTTATACATATCCTGGTTATTTTAATATTCATTCTTTATAGACAATTAATGTCCTAATTAGTTTTTCCCAATTTTTAGTTTCCCATTAATATTTAAATTTAACATTTAATATTTATAATTTCCAAGTTTTAAGTAACCAAAGTTCCCTTTATCACAATTCATCACAAAGTCTAATATTCAGGATACACGTCTTATCTATTTGGATATATTCTATTTCTCACCATCTTACATCATCTAATTAATAATACAGTATAGCACTCTTATTTTCTATTAATTTCCAAATGTCTTAAATTTAGTAACCAAAATTTCTCTTGTTTCAACATCAAATACTTCCTCTTTTTCTCTTAATGTCTATCTCATATTTAAGCTAGTAGAGTTCTTATTATATCAGCTAAGTAAAAACATGTTTATTACATTTATCAATAGATTTTTAGTTTATATATATCTTAATTACTTTTACATTCAACCTTTACAAACAAATCAATATTCAAATTTAACTTTTAATATTTATACTTCCAAGTTTTAAATGACCAAAGTTTACTTTATCTCAGTTCATAACAAAATCTAGTATTCAAAGTACACATCTTGTCTATTTGAGTATATTCTATTTTAATCCTCACTAATAAGTCAAAACCCCAATTTTCTCCAGCCTTATTCTAGCTTTCCTTCTTTGCCAATTTGCTTTCCATATCCATGCTTTTAAATCATCAAATAGATCTCCCTCTGTTATTATATATATTGTTTGAGATAAAAGAGGCCATCCAGTCGCCATTTTTTTGGAAGGGCTAACAGATCGTCTCTCTATTTTTCCATCTCGACGTAGTTGTCCTGAAATATTTATCTTCCCTTCAGTCTGTTCTTCTTCTTGATCCTCAAATTTCTTCTGGTTTATATAGAAAACCTTTTCCATTTTCAGTGTTGTCAGTCTCTTTTCTGGGTTTTCCGTTAACTGTGTTTGTTGATCAGTTGAATCTTCTATCATGGTATTTGATTGTTCCACTTCTTCTATTATATTCTGTGTAATTGATTGTTTAGTTGTAATCAAAGTTTGGGTTTGCATATTTAGGCTGACATCTTGTTCTTTTCTATAGCTTCTTATTTCATCAGAAGCTGTAAGAATAGTTTCATAAATTGCTTTCAACATAAAGAGAATCTGTTCCTGATCTTCATCCATGTTCTTAGTGGTGTGTTAAATTAAAAGCTTTACAATCAGAGAATGAAAATAATAGCTGGCCTTCTCACAGCTGATATCTGCCAAGGTTGCAAAAGTCTTATCTATAGTCTGCACTTCAAGCTAAGTCTCTTTTAGACAATAACAAGTTGTAATATCAGTTTAGCCACAAGATGTCGCCCATACCGTTTAAGATTTTTTTTTAAGTCCAAAATTTTTATAATCCTTTTTCCAATTTTACTTCTTTTTTGTAAGTAAAAACCCAAATCTTCAAAAAGAATAAGGAATCTTTTAGTCCAAATTTTAGAAAGATAGAAATCCAGTTAGAATCAGGTTATTCTTTCAGCATTTTAAACTCCCCTGGATAGTCGCCACTGTTTTTAGAGGGTGGGATAGAATTTCCCTTCCCTCTCTCCACGGGGGGGGGGGGGAATACTTTGGGCAGCTTATACAGGTGGAAAAAATAGGGTTGAAGAGAGGTTCAGATCTCACCCAGTCTCATCCGTGCTGCTTTATAGGTGCCTGGTTGTAAGTTTGACTTCAGTTGTCTGCAGCCTAGTGACAGGCCATATTTCTATGGCCGGTCTTTCGTCCGCCGGTTTGAAGGGCTGCCCCAGATCGAGCGGAAGGGCTACCGCCCTCCCGTGATCAAGCAGGGGTCCCCTCCTTGCTTGTTGCCCCTTCAGGGCAACTTTCGACCGTTTCCAGGGTCCCCCAGCAGTGCAAAATCGGACGTGGAAGACGGAGCTCGCCTTCCAGCGTCCGCGGCAGCCACGGCGGCAAACCAGAAGAAGCTGGATGCGAAATAATCTTAACTCCATAGAGAAATTATATAGAGACATTCTGAAAGATATTGACAATGGGGGAACAGTGTAAAATTATTTCTTTACATGTTAGAGATCTGGGAGATCCGATTAAGAGAAAAAGGATGTTAGTTATATCAAACCATTTAAACCTCATGTGGCTATGTTATGTATACAACAAATAGGTTCAATGTTAGCATGAGAGAGCATGATTTAAAAATCAAATAAGTTTTATTTAGAAATTAACAATTTATTAGCAAATTATATTAGAACTGGATTAGATGGTATTTCAAACAAATTTGCTTCCAACAAGCAAAATCAATGGGAGCAACTGGCATCTCTTAATGATTCATGATTCACTTAACAAACACAGCAAAAAAGGTTGTAAAATCAAGCACAACTCACTTAACAACCACCTTGCTTAGCGACAGAAACTGAGGTCCCAATTGTAGTCATAAGATAGTTTTGATCCTTAAATTGGATAAAGATTTTGGGTTTGGCATTTTATAAGCCCATTTCCTTTCTCAGTAAAGATTATAAGCTGTATACTAAACTGTTAGCTAACTGATTAAAAAGTGATTACAGGTAGTCCTCAACTTACGACCACAATTGAGCCCTAAATTTATGTTGCTAAGTGATAAATTTGTTGAGTTTTGCCCCATTTTACAACTATTCTTGCTACAGTTGTTAAGTGAATCACTGCAATTGTTAAATTAGTAACACAGTTGTTAAGTGAACCTGGCTTCCATATTGACTTTGCTTGTCAGAAGGTTGCAAAAGAGGATCACATGACTCTGAGATACAGCAACCATCATAAATGTGAGCTATCAAGTATCCAAATGTAAATCACATGACCATGGGGATGCTGCAGCGGTCGTAAGTGTGAAAAATGCTCATAAATCCCAGATAATACTTAACAGTTATGATTCAGACCTATCATGATTTTAAGAGTTAACAAGGAAGGTTGTCCTTTATCACCTACCTTTACTATTCAGCTTAGCTACAGAGCTGCAGGCAATAGCACTTAGATCCAATAATCAGATTAATGGAATAAAAATGGAAGGTGAGACGTATCTTTTAAATCTACTTGCAGATGATATGAACTCGACTTTCTCAAATTTGATAAAGTAGACCACAACTTACTACTTGATAAGATAGAAAAATGTGGGTTAGACAGCATCACCACCAGATGGATTCGTAGCTGGCTGACCGGCTGTACTCAGCGTGTGGTCCTCAATGGAACTGCATCTACATGGAGGGAAGTGTGTAGTGGGGTGCCCCAGGGCTCTGTTCTGGACCCAGTGCTTTTCAACATCTTCATCAATGATTTGGATGAGGGGATAGATGGGGAACTCATCAAATTTGCAGAGGACACCAAGCTGGCAGGGATAGCCAACACTCCAGAAGATAGGCTTAAGATACAGAAGGATCTTGACAGACTCGAACATTGGGTGCTATCTAACAAAATGAAATTCAATGGTGAAAAAAATAAGGTTCTACATTTAGGCAAGAAAAACCAAATGTACAGGTACAGTATAGGTGGTACCTTGCTCAATAGTAGTAACTTTGAGAGGGATCTCGGAGTCCTAGTGGACAATCACTTAAATATGAGCCAGCAGTGTGCTGCAGCTGCCAACAAAGCCAACACAGTGTTAGGCTGCATTAACAGAGGGATAGAATCAAGATCACATGAAGTATTAATACCACTTGGTAAGGCCACACTTGGAATATTGCATCCAGTTTTGGTCACCATGATGTAAAAAAGATGTTGAGACTGTAGAAAGAGTACAGAGAAGAGTAACAAAGATGATTAGGGGACTGGAGGCTAAAACATATAAAGAACGGTTGCTGGAATTGGTTATATCTAGTTTAATGAAGAGAAGGACTAGGGGTGACATGATAGCAGTGTTCCAATATCTCAGGGATTGCCACAAAGAAGAGGGAGTCAAGCTATTCTCCAAAGGACTTGAAGGCAAGACAAGAAGCAATGGATGGAAACTAACCAAAGAGAGAAGCAACCTAGAACTAAGGAGAAATTTCCTGACAGTTAGAACAATTAATCAGTGGAACAACCTGCCTCCAGAAGTTGTGAATGCTCCAACAGTGGAAGTTTTTAAGAAGAGACTGAACAACCATTTGTCTGAAATGATATAGGGTTTCCTGCCTGAGCAGGGGGTTGAACTAGAAGACCTCCAAGGTCCCTTCCAACTTATTATTATTATTATTATTGTTGTTGTTGTTGTTATATGCTCCTCATTCAGCTAGCTATATTAAGAAGAAGTTAGAGGTATTTGCAGACATCTCAGGACTATCAGTTAATTTTCATAAATCACATTTGATGTTGTTTATATATTCTAAAAAAACTCAAAAGGAAAATTTCAATTTTAGGGATTCCAATAGTATATAAATCTTTAAAATATTTAGGAATCAATATTACTAAAGTATTAATAAACTCTTTACAAATAATTATATACCAATATGGAAGAAATTAAACAAAAAAAATGAAAAATAGGACTTTAAAACATTTCAATATTTTTGGGGAAATTGTAGTGATAAAAATGAAAATTATTGCATGGCTTAATTTTTTATTTTAATGCCTACCAATGGTAATTGGTGAAAAGAAGAAAAGAAAAGAAGAAAAGAAACTTCTGTTTTCATGGGCAAAAACTGAGAGCAAATAAAAGGATTTTATGTAGCCCTCAGAAATGGAGGCTGGGGCATGTCCAACTTGTTAAAATATTATTAAGCATCACAGTTGGGGCTTAGGATCCACTTATTATTAAGAATGCACTTTGCTGGACATGTGCTCCACATGAGTGAGCAATGTCCACCAAAGACCACAATCAATTGGATACCACCAGATGGTTAGAGAAAAAGAGGAAGATCAAAGCAAACCTGGTGCCAAACATTTCAAGAAGATCTGAAAAACATCAACTTTAAATGGAAGGATGCGGAGACTGCAGCTGTAGACTGAAAGCTGTGGAGTACACTTGTAGCCCAATGTGCTTAGCACAGGATGTGATAATATTTAGAACAAGCCAAAGGAACAATTTAAAAAATGTATAGGTTATCTCTGCAATCAGAAATAGGAGATACACCAATATGGTTTAAAGGAAGCTTGGGATACTGATCTTGGTAATCCCATAAAGGAGACAAATTCATAGAAGTTATGGAAACTGTGGATTCACTTTAGCCTCAATGCAAGAACTGCAGTAGAAGATTACATCATTGATACTTGATTTCTGTTAGATTGGCACATATATATCAAATTTATTCTTCAGTACGCTGGAAAGATTGTCAAAAAAGGGGTCATTTTTTCATTTGTGGTGGAACGGGATAAAGTCATAATCTCTTGACATAAAATCTTTGGGAAAATAAGTACTATCACTAATGGAATGTTCCCCAGAGCTAGGTTTACTGCACTTATTTACAGGACCAAATTATAAGCTTAAAAATAAAGAAATTTATTTATTTAATCTTAGCAACTGAAATAAAAATTATGCAATTGTGAGAAGGGATCTCTAGGCTTCAACACATTGGAAGCTTCTGGTATTTTGAGAGGCTTTGCCAGAAGAAGGCTAGACCAAGAGTAAGTAGAGTGGTATGTGGTAGTGTGCGGGGCACCCAAAGAGAGAGATGGGAGAAAATAGGCAGATCAGGGAGCTGAGAAGCACTCGGTGGTCATAAGTGTGGATGGATTTTCAAAGCTCAGACTTTGATTGTGTGACTGAGAGGGCAGTGCAATCACTATAGCTTCTGGAACAGTCATAAGTCCATATTTTCAGCACAGTTGTAAGCTCAAACAGTTGCTGAATGGATGGTCATAAGTCGATGATTACCTTTTGACAAGGTATGGTTTTAGAGATTTCTTTGGAATTATATAACAGGAAAATAAGGAAATGGATATTATGTATTCTTATTACTATAAAACAGAAGGCTTTATAAGGATGGAATGATATCTATTCTCTATAAATTATATACTGCTTGAAGAATTTACTTCTTCTTCCAAACTTGATAAACTTTCTACTATAGGAAGTCTTAAGCGTGGGACTATTTAAACATTTGGTTAACAATTACTGACCTCATCACCCATATGGGGCTGAAACTCAAATTTCATTGGAGGACAGAAGGCTGTAGGATACATTTCCATGAATCTCTGCTTGTCACTTCGGGGCTCCAGATTGTCAACAGCATTTTCAATGATGTCCAAGCCCTCATGTCGTGAGGTTTCAAGGTTATATTCTGCAGAGAGATATGTTCTTAAGGCTCTGCTCAAGCTTGCATGATATCCAAGATCGCAACACTAACAGAATATCCAAAAGAAAAAAATACATTTAGAAATAAAAATAAAATTTCAACGCAGTAGCTAAAAGCAACAACTACCATATTCCCACATAATAAAACTTTGCAGTTTATTTAATAATCAATGACTGATGTTATTAAATATGTTAAATAAAAGACCTATATAATAATTACAATTATGGAATAATGATTGCATAAGGAAGAACTGTAATGGAAACTAAGTTACTAAAGCTATGTTACATTCTATGCTCCTCACAATAATTTCATGATAAATTGTCATATTGATCTTAATAGATATCATTCTATCGCTTTTATTAATCTATGCAGATAATGGTGAGATTTGAAAGATATGTCACTTAATCTAACATTATTGCATAGCCTATCGGTAGGCATACCAGTCAATAATAGTATTTGTCTGAAGTGATTTTTAGAAATCTAATCAAATATAGTTAGAATATATTATTATTGTTCTAATATTATTTTGATATCTCAAATCTACATTGCCCTGTATAATAATTGTCAGGTTTAGCAGACTTAGGTTCAAAACATTGCCATAAGATTTTTACAGTTTGAAATTATTATTTTACATATTTCAAGTAAAAGTCTAAACTAGCAGAATGAATCTCCAAGTTACTGTGTATGTATTTCAGTTGTCTTGCAAACACACTCGTTAATTGGATTGTTTTCTGAGAAGATTTCCCTACTTTTGAAATAAGGACTATTTACATCATGCTATTTCAAATAAACATTAAATATATTTTAAGTATACTCTTAAAATTTTAAGTGTTGATAGTCTGGCTCCCAAACAAGAACATATTTGATGGCAAAACCCAATTTATATTATATAACATTTGAAACATATTACTGCCTCTTAAGCAGGGTGATAAAATACTAATGAAATATGAATATTTAGAAATAGGGAAATAAGTGTGAAATCAGGGCAAACTGGAAGTTAGCAGTAAACTTAAATCTTGGAATTTGAAAAGGATATGTAAGAGGCTGTGCAAATGACTATTTACTTACTAATTTAAATGGATTTATCTATATTACACAACCTGCAATAAGTTAGCAATGTTAAAAGATTTACTTACTCATAATCAAGAAGTAAACAATACTTCAATCAAGGAATGCCAAACAAGTTCACATTAAACAGCCCAAACACACATGGTTTGGACAAAACTCAGCAGCACTTTTTCGTGCGGCTGCTGATAAAAACAGGATCGCCAACATGATCGCCAACATCCGATAACAGATATGGCAGAAGAAGAAGAAGAAACACATTTCTTACTAAGGTGAGTAGTCCTAGTACTTCTCCTTCATGGATTACTGCCTTGTCGTGGCGAAGGGGCTTGCGTAACTCAATGAAGCTATGAGCTATGCCGTGCAGGGCCACCCAAGACGGACAGGTCATAGCAGAGAGTTCTGACAAAATGTGATCCACTGGAGAAGGAAATGGCAACCCACTCCAGTATCTTTGCCATGAAAACCCCATGGACAGTACCAAAAGGCAAAAAGATATGACGCTGGAAGATGAGCCCCTCAGGTCGGAAGGTGTCCAATATGCTACTGGGGAAGAGCAGAGGGCTAGTACTAGTAGCGCCAGAAAGAGTGAAGCGACTGGGCCAAAGCCGAAAGGACGCTCAGCTGTGGATGCATCTGGTGGTGAAAGGAAAGTCCGATGCTGTAAAGATCTTTTCTCCATAGGAACCTGGAATGTAAGATCCATGAATCAAGGCAAACTGGACGTGGTCAAACAAGAGATGACAAGACTGAACATCGACATCTTAGGAATCAGCAAACTAAAATGGACAGGAATGGGTGAATTTAATTCAGAGGACCATCAGGTATACTACTGCGGGCAAGAATCCCTCAGAAGAAATGGAGTAGCCTTCATAGTCAATAAAAGAGTAGGAAAAGCAATACTGGGATACAATCCCCAAAATGACAGAATGATCTCAGTGCGAATCCAAGGAAAACCATTCAATATCACAATAGTCCAAGTCTATGCCCCAACCACTGGTGCTGAAGAGGATGACATTGACCAGTTCTATGAAGCTCTACAGCACTTTATAGAATCAACACCAAAAAATGATGTCCTTATCATCATGGGGGGTTGGAATGCTAAAGTAGGAAGCCAAAAGATAAACGGAATAACAGGCAAGTTTGGCCTTAGAGTACAAAATGAAGCAGGGCATAGGCTGATAGAATTTTGTCAAGAGAATACAATAGTCATAGCAAACACTCTTTTCCAACAACCCAAGAGACGGCTCTACACATGGACATCACCAGACGGTCAACACAGAAATCAGATTGACTATGTGCTCTGCAGCCAAAGATGGAGAAGCTCTATACAGTCAGTAAAAACAAGACCAGGAGCTGACTGTGGCTCAGATCATGAGCTTCTCGTTGCAAAATTTAGGCTTAAATTGAAGAAAGTAGGGGAAAACACTAGGCCACTCAGGTATGAACTAAATCATATCCCTGATGAATATACAGTAGAGGTGACAAATAGATTTAAGGAATTAGATCTGATAGACAGAGTGCCTGAAGAACTATGGACGGAGGTTCGCAACATTGTACAAGAGGCAGCAACTAAAACCATCCCAAAGAAAAAGAAATGCAAGAAAGCAAAATGGCTGTCTGAGGAAGCTTTGCAAATAGCTGAGGAAAGAAGGGAAGCGAAAGGCAAGGGAGAAAGAGAAAGATACACCCAATTGAATGCAGAATTCCAGAGAATAGCTAGAAGAGATAAGAATGCCCTCTTAAATGAACAGTGCAAAGAAATAGAAGAAAACAATAGAATAGGGAGAACCAGAGATCTCTTCAAGAAAATTGGAGATATGAAGGGAATGTTTCATGCAAAGATGGGCATGATAAAGGACCAAAATGGCAGGGACCTAAAAGAGGCAGAAGAGATTAAGAAGAGGTGGCAAAATTACACAGAAGAACTATACAAGAACGAGCTTACCGTCCCTGATAACCACGATGGGGTGGTCACTGACCTCGAGCCAGACATCCTAGAATGTGAAGTGAAATGGGCCTTAGGAAAGCTGAGCAACAACAAAGCTAGTGGAGGTGACAGTATTCCAGCTGAGCTATTCAAAATCTTAAAAGACGATGCAGTAAAAGTGCTACACTCAATTTGCCAGCAAATTTGGAAAATTCAACAGTGGCCACAGGATTGGAAAAGGTCAGTTTACATTCCAATTCCAAAGAAAGGCAATGCCAAAGAATGTTCAAACTATCGCACCATTGCACTCATTTCACATGCAAGTAAAGTTATGCTTAAAATCCTACAAGCTAGACTCCAGCAGTATGTGGATCGAGAACTTCCAGAAGTACAGGCAGGATTTCGAAGAGGCAGAGGAACTAGAGATTGTCAACATACGCTGGATCATGGAGAAAGCTAGGGAGTTCCAGAAAAACATCTACTTCTGCTTCATTGACTATGCTAAAGCCTTTGATTGTGTGGATCACAACAAATTGTGGCAAGTTCTTAAAGAGATGGGAGTACCAGACCATCTTATTTGTCTCTTGAGAAACCTATATGCGGGTCAAGAAGCAACAGTGAGAACTGGACACGGAACCACTGATTGGTTCAAAATTGGGAAAGGAGTCCGGCAAGTCTGTATTCTGTCGCCCTGCCTATTTAACTTATATGCAGAGCACATCATGAGAAAGGCAGGGCTAGATGAATCAAAAGTTGGAATTAAGATTGCCAGGAGAAATATCAACAACCTAAGATATGCAGATGATACCACTCTAATGGCAGAAAGTGAAGAGAAACGAAAGAGCCTCTTGATGCGGGTGAAGAAGGAGAGTGCAAAAGTTGGCTTGAAACTCAACATTAAGAAAACCAAGATCATGGCATCTGGCCCTCTCAATTCCTGGCAAATAGATGGGGAAGAAATGGAGGTAGTGAAAGATTTTATCTTCCTGGGCTCCAAGATCACCACAGAGGGGGACTGCAGCCAAGAAATTAAAAGACGCTTGCTCCTGGGGAGGAAAGCTATGGCAAATCTAGACAGCATACTAAAAAGCAGAGACATCATCCTGCCAACAAAAGTACGTATAGTCAAGGCCATGGTTTTCCCAGTTGCAATGTATGGCTGTGAAAGTTGGACCATAAGAAAGGCTGAGCACAAAAGAATTGAGGCCTTTGAACTATGGTGCTGGAGCAGACTCCTACGAGTCCCGTGGACTGCAAGGCGATCAAACCGGTCAGTCCTAGAGGAGATCAACCCTGACTGCTCTTTAGAAGGCCAGATCCTGAAGTTGAAACTCAAGTACTTTGGCCACCTAATGAGAAGGAAGGACTCACTGGAGAAGAGCCTAATGCTGGGAAAGATTGAGGGCAATAGAAGAAGGGGACGACAGAGAATGAGGTGGCTGGATGGAGTCACTGAAGCAGTAGGCGTGAGCTTAAATGGACTCCAGAAGATGGTAGAGGACAGGAAAGCCTGGAGGAACATTGTCCATGGGGTCGCGATGGTTCGGACAAGACTTCGCAACTAACAACAACAAGTCCTAGTACTTAGGCTGCATTTAAGTAGGAGTACGCCTATACTGTTATATGTTTTCCCTATATTTCCCTATAATTCAGTAGAACAAATACTGACACTAAATAAAATAACCCTCTTATAAGTGTGTTTAACATAACACTAATCCTACCATTTTAAAGAACAAAAACCAGACCTAGAATTCTAAACATGATCCAGTAGCATAAGAATTTCAGAGATACCAATTACTTACATCAATCAGGTCTGAAAGGTCATGAATATAATATTTGAAAACAGATGCATTTGTTGCTTCAAGGGTTAGCAGATATTCATTTCTGGCTTTAATAGATTTCAGTTTGTTTTCAGAGTATTTTGCTTGACGCTGCGAATAGAAATAATGTAAAGTTAGCAAAAAGATATATTAACACACGTGCAAAATTATAAATTTATGACACTATTTTACAAAATAACAAAATGACATATTCACTATATGTAAACGACATTCCTTTCTTAAGAAAATGTATGTAGTTATATGCAAATCTATTTTTGTTTTATTGGGGGTTTGTTTGCATATATTGTTTTTATCCATGGGATTGACCCACCCAGTGATTAGTCTAAGATGCGTTGATCTGTTGGTTGATTGTTATTTTAACTTTCCTCTTAATACAAAACTGCTATATGACACAGATCATGGGATGCTGCAAGAAACTGAATAGAGTTGTTTCCAAAACCAGAGAGACAATATTTTAATTGATGTGCAAAATGGCTGTGTGACTAGCCATATTCTGTTACTACAAAAAGCCATATTGACCAATGGTAGTCCTGATTCACTAGCCACAGCATCCCATAGTGGAGGAAAAATAAGGAGTTCCTCCAACAGAAAAAAAAAGTTCACAGGGATGAAATAGAGAGGATAGCAAAGCCCATTGCTCTGTTGATAACCTGTTTGTGGATTTATACCACAAACATTATACATTTAGCTTTATATTTCAATTTCTAATTGCTTTAAGTGTAGAAATATAACCAATGAAACATCAGCTTCCCCATTGTTATGTTTCAGGATCGGTGAGGCATTGATGAGGCAGCAGGTGCAAACAACTCCTCATTTATTCAGTTAACACAGAAGTGAAACTAACTGCTGCTTAACCTCTATTTATACAATCACCGCTAGGCAGCGACCAATAGAATTAAAGCAGTATTTCCCGCTTAAACATAAGTTAACAAGCATGTAGACAGACAGTCTGGGGTTTAAACAATTACAGCCGTTTGACCATTTCTCAACACTTTCCAAGTAATTCACATCAATACATAACACCCCTTTACCCTAGATGACAAGTATTGAACATAGTCCTGTAAATACTTCGGTGGCCTTCTCGACTATTCCGAGCACCTTGGCAACGCTGGAGGCCCCCAGTCTACTAGCTCGCCTGCCAGGCTGGGTAGACTGGGACTTTGGGACCTGTTCACTACGGGTAGACCTGAGTCTCTGTGGCTGGTCTGTCCGGGTGGAACCGAGCCAGTGTCCATTGGTGGAACAGTTTCCACCGGGCTTTGAAATCGGAGCCGTCTGCCGGAATTGCTCAGTGGGTGCAGTCTCTGTGTTCGGGGCCGCCTCACCTTCCGCTAGTGCCCCGTCCCCTCATCGAGGAGTCTCGCCCGCACTCGAAGACTCCGATGCACGGCTGCTGTCATGCTCCTCCTGACTTTGCCTTTCGCTAGAGTCGTGAGCTA
Organism: Azemiops feae; assembly: GCA_023970755.1. Classification (NCBI taxonomy): domain Eukaryota; kingdom Metazoa; phylum Chordata; class Lepidosauria; order Squamata; family Viperidae; genus Azemiops; species Azemiops feae. The sequence continues at coordinate 601,287 of JALGBA010000244.1, forward strand.
GCGGCTGGTTCGCTAGCCTCCTGCGCAGTTGGTCGATGTGCCTGCGTAGCACGCGACCATCTTCCAGGACTACTTCGTATGAGAGTGGCCCTGACACCTTACCAACCACAGCTACCACCCACAGTGCCCCTTGAGCATAGTTTCGTGCCCAAACTGGGTTGCCAACTTGCGAACTCCGCGGTGGCTTTGGCTGTGCTGATTCCGAGGCAACTCGGTCTGGATGCAGCCGATCCAGCTTAGTGATTAAGCGATAGCCCCATCTTAATTCTGCTGGGCTTCTGCCCGTGGAAGTGCAGGGAGTCGTGCGTTGGCAGAGTAGAAAGTCTGCCAGCCTGTGCTGCCAGTTGCCGGTTACGATCCTCTTTAAGGATTCTTTGGTTGTCAGGACCATGCGTTCCACTTGGCCGTTTGAGGCCGGGTGAAAGGGGGCCGAAGTGGCATGCCTAATCATATTAGCCCTCAAAAAGGCCTGGAAGTCTGCAGCAGTAAATTGAGCCCCATTGTCTGAGACTATCACGTCGGGTAACCCGTGCGTGGCAAAGATTCTGCGCAGTTCCTGGATGGTCCTGGCAGTACTCATAGTTGGGACAGGTGCGACCTCTAACCACTTGGAGTGACTGTCCACCACAATGAAGAACAACTGTCCCTGAAAGGGTCCTGCAAAATCAATGTGGATTCTTGACCACGGGGCTTGGGTGGTTTCCAAGCGGTGGACTGGGGCTTGAGGCATCTCTGGTCTGGATTGCTGGCAAATGTAGCAACTGTGTACTTGGGCCTCAATATCTTTATCCAGCCCAGGTCACCAAAGGTAGCTTCTTGCGAGTGCCTTCATCCGGACTATTCCCGGATGTCCCTCATGCAGAGACTCTAACACTCTGGGCCTCAATGAGTTCGGGACTATGACTCGGCTCCTCCACAAAATGCACCCTCTGTGAGCTGACAGCTCGTCCTTCCTCCTACTGAAGCTCTGAAAATTAGGCCCCGGACTAATGTCCAGCCATCCTGTGAGCACCCAGTTCAACACACGGCTCAGCGTCTTGTCCGTAGCTGTCTCAGCAGCCACGTCCCCTGTGTTAAGGGGAGACTCCGGCAAATCCTGGATAGCCAGGATTCGAGCAGCTGGAGCGGGGTCTGGCTCTAATTGTGGCAGGGGCAGCCTGCTAAGGCTGTCTGCATGGCCCATTTCTCTGCCCGGTTTGTGAATCAGCCTGTAATTATAGGCTGAAAGAAAGATGGACCACCTCAACATCCGTGGAGAAATGATCTGGGGTGTTTGCTTGTCCGTCGTGAGCAGACCCAGAAGTGGCTTGTGGTCCATAAACACCGTGAATGGCCGACCATACAAATAGTCATGAAATTTCTTAATGCCAGCCACAATGGCCAATGCCTCCTTATCTATTTGGGCGTAGTTGCGTTCCGCTGAGGACAGAGTCCTTCAATAATAGGCTATGGGGACTTGTCTCTCCTCAGCCGTTAAATGGCTCAACACAGCCTCTACCCCAGTGATGATGAACCTTTTAGAGACTGAGTGCCCAAAAAACGCCTCACCCCTGCCCCACCCCCACCTCTCCTGCCCGCAGGGCCACCCACCACCTCCATGGCCCGCCACAGCAGATCGCCCAGGCGGCCCAGCAGCGTCATGGCAGCCACGCCCTCTGTCCGCACCCCGCAGCATCATTTGTATGCGATGGCGCGCGAGGGCGGAGTCTTGTCCCCGCTGCCCGGCTGCCATGTCCTTGGCTGCACTGCTCTGCGCAGGCTGTGCCCGGGGCAACTCTCCTCCGGGGGGCTGCTGTTGAGGGGGCCACGGGGGGTGGCAGGGCTGGGGCGATAGCGTGCGTGCCCACAGAGAGGGCTCTGAGTGCTGCCTCTGGCACCCGTGCCATAGGTTTGCCACCACTGCCCTACCCCGTACGGGGATGCATCACACGCAATGCTGATAGGCAGCTGTTCATTAAAATGTGTCAGTACTGAGTTTGAAGACAACAGTGATTTGACTGCTGAAAAACTTCTCTCATGGACGCTCGTCCACTGCCACTGTGCTTTCTTATCCAAGAGCCAGTGTAACAGCTCTGCCACTGTGGCCTTGTGAGGAAGGAAGGCATGATAGAAATTGAGCAGGGCTAAGAAAGCCTGAAGCTCCCCCTTAGACTTAGGACTGGGGGCCTGCTGAATTGCTTTGAGCTTAGATTCAGCAGGGTGAATGCCTGTGGCATCAATGCGGAAACTGAGAAATTCGGTTGAAGCTACCCCAATTTTGCATTTTTCTCTCTTCAGTCTCAGCCCCGCTTCGCGGAAACGCTGAAGGACGGCTTTGAGCCTTTCTGCCAATATTTCGACTGACTCCCCAGCTATGAGGACGTCATCGAAATATGGACACACTCCTGGAATACTTTTGAGCGTGCGCTCCATCATGCTCTGGAAAATTCCTGGGGCGACACTGATCCCGAATTGTAGGCACCTTACCCTGAAAGCTCCCCTGTGGGTAACTATGGTCTGAGCTTCTGCCGTGGCATCGTCCATGGGCAGTTGCTGGTAGGCTTGAGCCAAATCTAACCTGGCGAATATGCAACCTCCCTGTAGTGATGCCAAAATATGGCTGACTACAGGCACTGGATATGAATGTTGTTGAAGCGCTCTATTAATAGTGCACTTATAATCTGTGCAAATGCGCACCTCACTGTTGGCCTTAAGTGGCATAACTATGGGGGTTTCCCACCGGCTGCTGTCGACTGGCTACAACACGCCTTGCTGGACCAGCTTGTCCAGCTCTGCATTGATTTTTGATTTAAGGGCAAAAGGCACTCTACGAGGCTTGATCCTTATTGGGGTTACGGTAGGATCAAGGTGGAGGGCAATTGGAGGTCCCTTGTACGTCCCTAAGTCAGGGCTGAAAACATCAGCAAACTCCTGGCAAACTGCCACCAGGTCCGTTGCTTGTGTTCGGTTTATGCCAGTCACATGGATGCCCAAGGCATCAAACCAGTCTAGCCCGATGAGGCTTGTGCGGTTGCCCTCAACCACCACAACTTCCAGGGGACCCTCAAACTCTTTGAACCGAACTTTGAGTGTAGCTTCTCCTTTAACCACTACACGGGAGTTTTGGAAATCTGTTAGCAGGAAATTCGACGGCTTGAGTTTAACTCGTTTGCTGCTGAGATTGCAAATGTGGTTCAACGTTCCTTGGGAAATTATCGATAGGGCTGACCCAGTGTCCAGTTTCATGTGGCATGGAACTCCTTGAAGCTAGACGTTGAGTCTCAGCTTTTGCTGAAGGGGGCGATGGGCACCTGTTTTAAACACGCTCCTTCGGCTGGCGCAATAGCCAACTCTGTGTTGCCCCGGGGCCCCGGTACCTTTCCTGAGAAACTCTTCTTGTGGAATTTCCCTCTACAGGAAAGGACCACTCATGTGAATATGACATTATTTTATCTCCAACCCAAATTACCCAATCCAATACAAAACTATGAACAAAGTGCAAATGAATTTTGGAATTACTATCATTTTAATTTCAAACAATTAAGGTAAACTGATCCTTACTTTTTCCTTCATTTTTTCAATTTTCTTCACTGAACTCCGTCTTTGGTGTCTTTCCTCCAGTCGAATATGAAAAACGGGGTCTCCAGATCTGCCAATTTGTTTTTCTTCTTGCTTTTCAGCCTCTTTCAATTTACTTTCTGCACTGATGCTCTCAGTATGATACATATGGTATGTTTTCATAACCTGGGCCCAAGAGAGTTAAAAGTTAAAGATAAGATAAGAAAATGAAGAAAACTGCATTATACACTATTTTAAATTATTGCTTTGTCTGTTCTAGGGCTCAGGATAGGTTATAAGTTCTAAGTCTGAGTTATATTATAAAACCTTTAATTGGAAAAAACTACATAATTTTGAAAAGTATACAATTAAAAGTGTCTTACTTGTTTAATTTATAATTCTACAGCACTGTACTTTGCCTAAGGATTTATAGTTTAATATATAATTATTTTCATAAAGTATTTTTAAGTTCATTTTAGTAACAGCAACATCAGCTACTAGGAAGGTAGGTCCTTAAAAGAAAGAAGTGTCAAGTATAAAGTATGCAGCTATGTATAAATGATATTTATTCATTTAAAATGTTTATAATGGCTCATTTGCCATGCATATCTAGATACTTTACAATAAATATGCAAATTTGGTCATTTTCAGATGTTAAATATCTATACAATCATGATTAATTATTTCTAGTTTCTTATTCCCATTCCAAAATTCAGACTTTTAACTGTATGCTGTAAACAGGCTTATAACATCTGTTCCTGTTTATTCAATATGTATAATTACAGGTAATCCTCAATTTACGACCACAATTGAGCCCTAATTTTATGTTAAGTGAGAAATTTGTTGTAAGTTTTGCTCCATTTTACCACTTTTATTGTCATATTTATTAAGTAAATCACTGCAATTGTTAAATTAGTAACACAGTTGTTAAGTGAATCTGGTTTCCCCCTTGACTTTGCTTGTCAGAAAGTTGCAAAACTCAGATAACTCCCGAGACACTGCAACTGTCATAAATATGAGTCAGTTGTCAAGCATCTGAATGTAAATCACGTGACCATGGGGATGCTACAACAGTCATAAGTGTGAAAAATGGCCATCAGTCACTTTTTTTAATGCTGTTGTAACCTTGAACTGTCACTAAATGAACTGTTGTTAATTGAGGACTACCTGTATATTACTTCTAAAAGCATCTGAAAGATAGTTTATTATTTTATATGGTGCATCACTTCAGGTAATAGAATATGAGTATTTTTACAAGTTCTGTTAATATCCCCCAAAATAGCATTTGTATTTTTAAAAAAATCACCCCAGTGAAAGGATAGGGAGATGAAACACATCAGCTCTGTCACCTGCGACTGTCCTGTATTACAGGAAGTCTCAACCTATGGCCACTTGCTCAACAATGGTTTGAATTAACAATGGCCTCTGAAAAAGTCAGTTATAACCTAAGTTTGAATTTATAACTGTTGCCCTGCCCTCAGTGATATGAATGCAATTTGCGCACTTGGCAACTGACTCACATTTACAACTGGTTGCAGAATCTTACTGTCACGTGATCATGATTTGTCAAGACTGCATAACTTAACTTATAACTTACCTGACTCAACTAATGAACACAATAAAAAATGTTTATAAAATTGGATCTGGTCACATGATGACTTGACTTATGACCACTACAATGGAAATTCCAGTCCCAATTGTGATCATAAATCGAGGAGTACCTGTAATGGGGAATATCATCAGAAACTCTAGCTACCCCTGTCTGGTCAGCTAACATACAAAATATTTAACCGTAAGACAGAGAAAAACAACAAAAAAAAACCAATGTTAATATTTCATGTAAGTGCAACTGTTTAAGAATCATATTAACTTTAATGAATCCTTAAGGTAGCTGCCCTTTTTTTAAGGCATGCATGGGCTCAATGTAACATCTAAAGCAGTTCTTCCAAATTATTATTTAAGCAACACGTTTTAAAGTAATATTATTATGCCTCAGCAAGTGGTAGAACCTGGGTGACTTGTCTGAGCTGAAAAACCTACCAGAGTCAAATCTGATTAGTATATGTATATGTATTAGTATATGATTTGATGATGTTAACATACAGAAGTCACAGAACAGCCCTATTGTATTTAGAAACACAGTGCTTAGGACTGCATTGTTTAAGGCAATATTGTGCCTAAATTGCTACAGTCAGCCATTACATATAATGGTACTTCCTATCAAGTGCTGCACTCCTACATAATTATCCCAACTGCAGCCAGCAACATTTTTTCATAAATAATCCTACATAAACTGCACTGCATAAGTATTACATTGGGCCAACCATTTTCTTCCCATTCATATGGTTAGCTACTCAATAAATATTACATGACATATAATGTGAGATAGCAAACCAAACTGAGATAAAATCCTCTAATTATTTATCATAGGTTATCCAACTTTGATGTTTACTTATAGCAACCACATAGATAGATTTATGATGATTTCATGATAATCTATTCTTAATCTGGTCTTTTAGAACTTGCAATGGCACATTGACACTAAGCCCTGCTGCTCCAGCTATCTTGCTACTAGTGGTCCTCTTCTCTTTCCTTCCACCTTTTCCAGCATAGAGCCTTCTCTAGGAAGCTATTGTAGATTTTCACATAATGTGTCCAAAATAAGATAATTTAAGCCTGGTTATTTGTGCCTTGAGAGAAAATTCTGGGTTGATTGGTTTGAAGATCCATTTTCTTTTGCTCTCTTGGCTGTCCATGGTATTCCTAGAAGTCTTCTCCAACACCAAAATTCAAAAGCATCAATACTCTTCCTATTCTGCTTCTTCAAAGTTCAACATTTGCGTTCCAAGAGTGTCTAAATAGTAGCTTTCATGATTCTGATGTTTGTATAGACACATCACAACATCTGAGTATCTTTTCCAAGGTCTTCATGGTTCTCTACCAAGTCCTAGTCTCTGTCATATTTCTTAACTGCCTGTTCCTTTATTGTTAATAGTTCATACTAAAAGGAAAGAACTATTCACCCAACCTATTTACAGAATGCTAATGATATAATGCACCTTTCTCTAACTTGGTATTCCCCTGGAGGTGCTGGTATTTCAACTTTCAGAACTTCTAGTCAGGAGTTCATCCTAAAAGGCAGAAGCTATCCATCAGTTATATAGCTCTGTGATAACAGTGTGGCAATGATACTTTTGAGGAAGAGTGTGTGAATTCTCAGATTCACGAAATCATATCAATTGATATGATTCAGCTCAATATTCAATACCAACATTCCAGATATTCCTCTCAGAAAACTAAATCAGCTAGCCACACCTGTAAGTGAATCATAAGCTTTCTAACAGACAGAAAGCAGAAAGTGAAGCTACACAAAATCACATCAGATACCTGTACAATTAGCACAGCACCCCCCCCCCCAGGGCTGTGTGTTCTCTCCACTTCTTTCTATATACCAATGACTGCGTCTCAAAAGATCCCTCTGTTAAAGTACTGAAATTTGCAGATGATAAACAGTGACTGGCCTCATTTGAGATAATGACGAATCTGCATAAAGATGGGAGGTTGAACAACTAGCCTTGTGGTGCGGCCGGAACAATTTTGAACTGAACACACTCAAAACTGTAGAAATGATAGCAGATTTTAGGAGAAACCTTACTATTTTACAACTTCTTACAATAGTAGACAATACAGTATCAACAGTAGAGATGTTCATGTTTTTAGGTTCTATAATATCTCAAGATTTAAAATGGACACCTAACATTAAGAAATGTCATCAAAAAAGCACAAAAAAGAATGTTCTTCCTGCGCCAACTCAGAAAGATCAGATTGCCCAAGGAGCTGCTGATACAGTTCTACAAAGGAATTATTGAGTCTGTCATTTGCACCTCTGTAACTGTCTGATTTGGAACAGCAACCAAACAAAACAGACATGGACTTCAATGAATAGTTAGAACTGCAGAAAAAACAATTGCTACCAGCCTGCCTTCCATTGAGAACCTATATACTGCACAAGCAAGAAAGAGGGCTGTGAAAATGTCTGTAGACCCCTCACATCCTGGACATAAACTATTTCAACTTCTTCCCTCAAGACGACACTATAGGGCATTACACCCCAGAACTAGACATAAGGACAGTTTTTCCCCCCATGCCGTCACTCTGCTTAACAACTAATTCTTACAACACTGTCAAACTACTTAGTAAAGCTGCATTACTATGATACTCATCTTTCTTATTACCTATCATCTTCTTATGTCAATAACTTTGTTGCTTGTATCTTACAATTTATATTGTTTTTTAGTATCCTAGTATGATTTATGTGGTTTGCTTAGCTAGTATGCTATGACTATCACTAAGTGTTGCATCTTATGATTTATGATGAAGTGTTGTATTTTACAATTTATGATGAATGTATTTTCATGTTGTTTATTATCATGATTATCACTATTACTTGCAGTGCTTTTTTTGTCATAGAACGCATGGAATGGCATTCCGGCACCTTTTTTTGAATGGAAGAACCGGTTCCTTCTAAGCTGCCAGCACGAATGAGTTATGAGCGTTCACTTAAGGCTCTCATGTTTCCCCCTCCCTTCCTGCCATGCGGGACTCACCTGGAAAAGGTCTGTCTCCTGTCTACCGCGGTTCCTGCTGCCGCTCCGATCTGAGGCCAGGGGACGCACCCACAGCCCCCCGCGGCCCGATCCAGGCTCCGGAGGCCTGGAAAAGACCTATGCTGCCCGGATCTATGGCCGTGGAGCGGTTTGTGGGTCCCGTGTGGCCCGATCTGGGCTATGGAGGCCTGGAAAAGACCTCTGCCACCTGGATCCATGGCCACGGAGCGATTTTGTGACCACCCAGGCCTCCGGAGCCTGGATCGGGCCACGCGGGGGCCGCAAAATCACTCCGCGGCCATGGATCTGGGCAGCAGAGGTCTTTTCCAGGCCTCCGGAGCCCGGATTGGGCCGCAGGGGGCTGTGGACGCGTCCCCTGACCTCAGATTGGAGCGGCAGCAGGAACTGCAGCAGAGAGGAGACAGACCTTTTCCAGGTGAGTGATCTGCGCCTCGGAAGCTCCCTAAAGCGGTTTCTTCTCCCACCCGCTCCATAAAGGGCTTTCGACTGGAGCCGAAGCTGTGCGTGATTTCCGGCACCTTTTTTTTTTTTTTAACAAAAAAAGCAGTGATTACTTGTATGTATGTAAGCTCTTGTACTGAGAGCTTATGCCCCGGAGACAAATTCCTTGGCCAATAAAGAATTCTATTCTATTCTATTCCTTTCTGTTCTGTTCTGTTCTGATTTATAAACAGAGTTTCCAAATGGAAGCCTCAATCCATATTATATTCATACTCAGATTGTTAATTCATTGCACTTTTGCTTGAACAATAAAGATTTTTTTTTCACCTTAAGCATTAGAACCATAGAATTGAAGTTTTGGCAGTAGCATTTTATTATTTATTTTCTTATATTCAAATCCATAGTGTTGGTGTATTTGCTTTATCTGGTCACTAACCAAACTGATATCTCTCTCTTCCTCTCTTTCCCCAGTGGAAAATTTATAGCATAAATTTATAGCAATACTGCTGTTTAAGGATTTTCAAATGACAGCAATGCGAACCCCATTTCAGTTTGTAATGGACATACTTAGTGGTATGTTATCAGTATATTGCACTGACCAGAGACACAATTTTCTTAATTTAAACTTAGTACTTCCTCTATTTTTATGCTGCTCTGAAGTAGTTCCTTTTAATTTCAACTACAACATTGTACTTACAAACTGCAAATGCCTTGCCAAATTTACTATTTTAGCAATAAGGAAAACAAAACATTTAAATGGGAGGATCATTTTAGATTTGTAGAGATTTTAGTTACTGAGGCAGTCCATCCCAAGATGCTGTTGAAAGCAAAGAGGTAGATAGGAAGTGGAATCCACTTCATTGTAAGCAACAAAAGCAAATAGCTCAAAATAAAGAAACCATCGCTGGCTTCTTCCTCATTTAGAAATGAAAGTGGGGAAATTGATAATTTCAATTAAATGTGGCAAGGCAAGCATGTAGAGAATAGCTTCTGAAAATCTGTCCAACCCTTAAAAAGAGCAACTCAAAGTAGCTCCATCTTTGATCACATGACCAAGAGACAGAGGAAGCGAGGCTTAAGAAAAGAGCAGTTGTCCATCTCCTCCAGCAATGCACTAAGAAAAATTATTCTGCATTTTTTTCCGTGCAGCTTCTTGCCAGATCCAGCCATTTTCAAACTCAATATTTATTTTATTGGCTTCTCCCACCATACCAAATTTGATCACACTCTGTTCTGTTTTTGGAATATTATTCTCCTGTTTGGCATATGGTCAGATGGACAGAGTCCTGAGCTTTTTACATAATTTCTTTCCAGTATTTCATAGGCTTTGAAGGAATAATAAAAGCAATTAGTCTTGAGCTCAGTTAGAAAGATACAGACTGTCTTTGGAATCCAAATCAACCATCTTATTTGTTTAGATATCATTAGATTAATATTACTCTAAAACAGGTTGACTCAACTGAAACATTTATGTAAACAATTATGTAAAAGAGGATTTTCAGTCAACAATTGTTTCCTTCAAGTAAATCAATATGCTTACCGTGTAAAGCTCATTAAGAACCCTCATTAAATCCTCATGAAGCTGGAATGCAATTTCTTTGCTCTGTAATTAAAAAGGAATTATTAGGAAAAGAAACTTAAAACTACCATTAAGCAAAACTTGATGAAATACTTTTCACTAAAGCTTTTATAGACACAAAACATAGTCTTCTATTTTTTTTGTTCTGCGTTATGAACAGCAGAAATGTATATACATGGGACAGGTGTCAGAGAAAAAAACACATTGCATGACTCTTGTGAGGGCAACTAAAGCAATATTAATTTTGCTACCCTGTGACAATTAAATCAGCCATAACATAGCAAAATAGAGAGTGTTGACAGATTTCTTTTATAACAGGGCTCTTTCCTTCCTTCCTTCCTTCCTTCCTTCCTTCCTTCCTTCCTTCCTTCCTTCCTTCCTTCCTTCCTTCCTTCCTTCCTTCCTTCCTTCCTTCCTAGTAAGGATGTTTGTTTACCCTTGGTAGTACTACATATTTGCAAATTAGCCAGCTGAATAATTATTGTAGCCACTCCATTGGCAACAGATTGCTTGCCAGGTTTTTTCTTTCTTTTTTATTATAAAGTTTTATTGATTTTTTTAACAGAATTGAATAGTAATCATTCAACAAAAATGTGTTGTCTGAGTATCTTATTCACTAATACAAATTAAATTCCTAATCCCTAAATCTTTTCTCTAACCATTGATAAAATAGGTCCCAGGTTTAAAAATGTTCTGTTTCTTCTTTTTCTTTCAATCTTAAAGTAAGTCACCCCTAAAAATCAAGCTAGGGTGGGGGTAGGGGGGTGGCGCTGCCCCACGTGCCCTGCACCCACTTACCTTACCAGTAGGACCACCACAGACAGGCCTCCCACAGCCCAACACCTGTCGCGCCGCTGCTTGACTTCTTCTGCGGCTGCTTGCCGCCACTTGCGGCTGGATGCCATGTGGCGCATTGTGCCGTTGCCGCTGCTTGCAGCAGGATGCCACATGGTGCTTTGGGCTGCTTCTGCTGCTCATACGCTTTGGGCCGCTTCTGTCACGGCAGGAGGCCACGTGGCTCTTTGGGTCGTTTCCGCTGCTCGCGGCAGGAGCAGCGGAAATGGCCCGAAGTGCCATGTGGCCTCCTGCCATGAGCAGCAGAAGCAGCCCAAAGCGTGCAAGCAGCGGAAGCAGCCCAAAGCGTCACGCGAGCAGCGGAAGCTGCCCGAAGCACCATGTGGCATCCGGCGGCAAGTGACGGCAAGTGGCGGCAGAAGAAGTCAAGCAGCGGCGCAACAGGTGTCGGGGTGTGGGAGGCCTGGCTGTGGTGGTCCTAAGGTAAGACACCCTCTGAAAATAAGACCCGGTGCCTCTTTTGGAGGCAAAAAAAATATAAGACCAGGTCTTATTTTCGGGGAAACATGGTAATTGTAAAGCCACTGCACTTTTACTGAAAAAAATAGGTTCTGCTTTGTTGGATCTGAACTAAAACTATTCAATTTAGCATTCTTTGCAAGTGAGTAGTTAATTAGAAAGTAACAAGTGGACCCGGCATCCTTCTTCACTGGCCATTCTGGTTGACAATTATGGATCTGTAGGTCAACAACTGGAAAGCCATAAATTTTTAACCCTTTTGTATGCAATTAGAACAAGTGCCAATTTTTCAAGGACATTAATTTATTATAAGTAGGCAGTTAATGTTGATGAGTTTGTTGATACATCAAATAACTGTGAAAATTGTTTTAAAATGAGTCACAAATGGTATGTTTGGTAACACAGTAATATCCTGGAGAAAATCCAGGGTTTTTGGGGGGTGGGGTGGGGAGAGAGATTGTGTATTCTTATATTTAATCTTTTACTGTTTGAATCTTTTACAATATTGTTTTATTGGATTGTAAGCTGCCCAGAGTTGCATGACAGTGAGATGGGCGGCATATACATTTAAGAAATAAATAAAAACAATTTTGTTCATTTTCCAAGAATTCACAATACTTTTGCTTCATTTGACAATGCAAACTGTCTGTGATTGATATCTGGCATTAGCACACATATGAAAATAGTTTACTTTGCATTTTTGTTTAGATCTGGAATTAAATCACATTGTTTTCTTATCTCTTTCTGTGCTGCTAAATCTTTCTACCAATCTAATTTTCTTCTGTCTGACAATACCATCTTGCTCGCTACATTTCTTATATCTTTTACCCTCAAAATTTCTGGGCATCTCAAACTGGCAATACTGTTTACATTCTGTAATTAGTCCTTAAATGGCTAAAATGTTTATTTAACAAGTCCAACAGAAGGGAGAAGAACAATACAATGGTTGAATATCTAGTAAAAACAGTCATGGATTTGCAGAAAATTGATTGGTATAAATTGACTGCTTCAAATACAGATAAAAATATAAGTGAATTCCTACAGCAAATGGAACTTTAAAGGGTCACAGAATAAAAATGATTATTTATTGAAATGAATTAAGTAATACTTATAAATGTAACTTGGGGACTTTACTTTGTCCACTTGGTGGGAGTGGTAGGTGCAGACTAAGTCCAATCAACATGCATAGAAATGGATCTTATTTCACTATTACTTGTGGACATCCAAAGGAAATCTGTCCCCTACTTCTTTTTTTCCCAAATATACCCTAATTTTCAAGGAAAAGATTATGGGCCCAGGAGCTTCAAGCACTTTTCTAATATAAGCATAGATTTTGACACTCAAATATTTCTACACTGTACTTAAGAGTGAAATGCCATATTTATGCATCTCTGAAGTTCTTTCTATGGGTTCTAATAACCCAAGGGGGAAAATATGGTTTTAAAAAATGATCTAAAAGCTTGAAATGATCTAAAAGCTTTTATGAATATCCACTTGACATTTATGCTGAAAAGTAAATGCCAGCACTTCTAGTTAATTGGATCCTATAGTATAGCTACTGAGCACCTCACAGCTCTTCTAGTAGACTGAAAATTGAAGAACTGCTCCTTTCTCTGATCATAATCAGAGAGCAGAGACAGATTTAATCAAATTAAGGGTGTGCATGTGTGTTGTAAAAAGAAATGTTTATTACTGGCACAGAATTAATAGAACAATTAAGATAAACATCTTAATTGAAGAAAGAAGATATTCTAATTAAGTTAAATGTGGAGGGCGTATATAACTCTTTTTTCCCTTAGTGACTAACAATAGATTTCTTAACAGAAAAATAGGCAATATTAAGTGTATACCAAAAGTATTAGCAAAGTGACATTTCAAATTTATTTAGAACATCTTTACTCAAAACAAAATTTCACTGAGTACAATAAGGCTTGCTCCCAAATAAATATAAATACCACCCAAAATGTTAATTTGTTATTACTTTGCCCTAGATGGGTATCTAAAAATTGTTAGTAGACTTCTGGTTTGCTGACGTGACTGCCATGGACGCTTGGAAGACAAGCTCCGTCTTCCTCGTCCAGTTTCGCATCACTGGGGGACCCTGAAAGGGTCGAAAGTCGTCCCATAGAGGTGACCAGCAAGGAGGGGCCCTCTCTGGATCGCGGAAGAGCGGTAACTCTCCCGCTAGAGCCAGCGCAACCCTCCAAACCGGTGGACAAAAGACCGGCCATAGCAATATGGCCAGTCACTAGGCTGTGGACAGCCGAAGTCACACTTACCACCAGGCAACTTTAAAGCAGTGTGGAAGAGACTGGGTGAGATCTACCTCTCTTAAATCCTAACTACTTTTTTTTACCTACATAAGCTGCTAAAGTATTTTCCCCCTGTGGAGAGGGAAGCGGGATTTTAGCCCTCCCTCTAGAAACAGCAGTGACCAATTATCCAGGGGAGTTTAAAATGTTGAAAAAATAATTGGATCCCAATCGGAATTTTATTTCCTAAAGTTTGTGGACTAAAAGATTTTCTATTTTCTATTCTTTACTTTCTATTTTTACTGAAGATCTGGGTTTTTCCTTAAAACTGAAAACTGAAAAGATTAAAATAACTTTGGGATTCAAAGGAAAACTTCAAATGATAGGGTCGACATCTTGTGGCTAAACCTGATACTTCAACTTGTTATTGTCTAAAAGCACCTGGCTGACAGCCCAGAAAATAGATAAGACTTATGTAACCTTGAAACACCAGCTGTGAGAAGTTCAGCTGTGCTCCTTGCTCAGTGAAAAAAAAAGACTCTCTTTCTGGACTCCCTGATTATAAAGCTTCCAGTCTAATACATCATTATGGAAGATGATCAGGAACAGATTTTTCCTATGGATGAAGATCAGGAACAAATCCTTTTTATGTTGAAAGCAATTTATCAAATCCTCCTTAAGCTGGTGATGAAATAAGAGCCTACAGAAATAAACAAGAAAGCAGCCCGGATATGCAAACTCAAACTTTGACTACAAGAAAAATAAACTATACAGAATGCAACAGAAAAAGTGGAACAATTAAATATCACGACAGAAGATTTAACTGCTCAACGAAATAATGGAAAATCCAGAAAAGAAACTAACAACATGGAAAAAGGAAAAGACTTCCTATATAAATCAGAAGAAACTTGAAGATCAAGAAGAAGAACAGATGGAAGAGAAGATAAACACTTCAGGACAACTACGTTGAGATGGAAAAATAAAGAGATCTGCTAGACTTGCTAGCCCTTTCAAAAAAATGGCGACCAGATGGTTTTTTCAACGACAAATAATATATATAACAATACAAAGAGATTTGTTTGATGACTCAAAAGCATGGACATGGAAGACGATTTGGCAAAGAAAGAAAGCTAGAATAAGAATGGGGTTTTGACTTACTTATGAGAATTAAAATAGAATATACCCAAATAGATAAGATGTGTATTTTGAATACAAGATATTATTATGAATGAGATAAAGAAAACTTTGGTCATTTAAAATTTAGAAGTATAAATATTAACAGTTAAATTTGAATATTGATTTGCTCATAAAGGTCATGTAAAGGTGATTAAGATATATATAAGCTAAAAACCTATTGATGAATGTAATAAATATGTCTTGACGCAGGGGTAAGAATGAAAATTATTAGCTTTAAATATGAGATAGTAGATACAAAGAGGAAGAGAGAGGAAATATTAAATGTTGAAATAAAAGAAATTTTGGTTACTAAATTTAAGATAGTTGGAAACTATTAGAAAATAAGAATATTTTATTGTATTATTAATTTGTTGATGTAGATGGTGAGAACTTAAATAGATAAGACATCTACTCTGAATACCAGATTTTGTGAGGAATTGTGATGAAGGGAATTGGGAACATTTAAAACTTGGAAATGATAAATATTAAACGTTAATTTTAAATATTAATGGAAAATTAAAATTGGGAAAAATTCACTAGGACATTGATTGTCTCAAAGATTGAACGTTAAAACAATTATGATATATATAAACTAAAAACTATTGATAAATGTAAGAAAGTTATTTTTTATTTGATTGATAGAATAAGAAGTGTATTAATTCAAATATGAGACAGTACATATTAAGGGGAAAAGAGAGGAAATATTTACTGTAATAGTTTGAGATTTGTACTAATGATATTTGTATGTAATTGAATTATGGTAACTCAGCCGCCACATTGCTTTTCAAAGATATAAATGGAATATTAGAAAATCAATAAAATTTTCAAAAAACAAAATTGTAAGTAACTATTTGAAACCCCTGACAAGGAAAAATAGCCCAGGTTACATAAACTTGAATTTAATTGTTTAATATCAAATCATATAGTGTGAAATGTTCTTAAATGTGATTCAACCACCTACTCATTGCAGGATTCATTAGTGATCTTTAGCAGATGGCCATTCAGCTTTTGTTTGAAGACTTCCAGTGTTGGAGAACTTACAACTTCCATTGGCTTAATATTTCCTATAGTCAGGAAATTTCTCATACTGAACCTACAAACATTTTTGTAGTTTTAATCTGGTCCTGCTTTCTCGGTATAGAAAATAAATTCACTCTTTCTGTGTTTCAACTCTATAGATATTTAAAGACTTCTACCATATCTCCCCTTAGTTGTCTCTTCCATAGGCTAAGGCAGGGGTCTTCAAACTTGGCCTTTTTATGACTCATGGACTTCAACTCCCAGAATTCCTCAACCAGCATGCCTGGCTGAGAAATTCTGGGAGTTGAAGTCCATGAGTCATAAAAGGGCTGAATTTGAAGACCTCTGGGCTAAGGTAAGTGGTATATTATTGAACAGAAAGTACGATAGATTTTTAGAAATAATTTCTCTGACAACAGGGCAAAGGCTGCAAAGCCCTGTGAAAATACTCAATGCTTATTCTTCCATGTACCTATAAAACAGAAAGCAAAAAATATCTTTAAAAACTAGGCTCTGGATAAAATATTTATGGGCATGCCATCATCTCAAAGTGCTTCCTTAGCTGGAAGTGAACACAAAATATTATAAAAGCTGATAGAATTTGTCAACAATAGAAGGCACAGAATAATGTAATTAACTATGCAAGCCTATAGTTCACTTGCTATAATTAAAGTAAGAAGTACAGAATTTCAGATCATTACCCTATTCCTAATTTAGACAAATTCATCCCCTGATGTGACTTTTCAATCTCCTTTGTTTTATCCTCAAGAGCCACCTAAAGAATTTATAAAGTTTACTGCAGTTTTTTTATGGTGGAGTTTTTAGCAAGATTGATAGCAGTTTTCTTTTTCATTAAAAATGTAACTTCTCCCAAGTATTTAAAAAATCATAGAATTATCTTGTATATTGGCTTAGATTTGTTATCTATAGACTATCTTCCCTTTGTTGAAGATAACACAGTATACTTAAGCATGTCGCATTTAGCTTTTCTGCATTTAAAATTTCATATTCTTGTCACTTTCACCAAAAAGCCTCTTCTCCATATTTATAGCAAAAAATGTCATAATGAAGTCAGTTACTAATCTCCTGCAGAGTATTCAAATTATGTCTTTTAGATAACTCTATTTCATTGAACGTATAGTCAAGGCCATGGTTTTCCCAATTGCAATGTATGGCTGTGAAAGTTGGACCATAAGACAGGCTGAGCGCAAAAGAATTGAGGCCTTTGAACTATGGTGCTGGAGAAGACTCCTGCGAGTCCCCTGGACTGCAAGGCATTCAAACCGGTCAGTCTTAGAAGAGATCAACCCCAACTGCTCTTTAGAAGGCCAGATCCTGAAGTTGAAACTCAAATACTTTGGCCACCTAATGAGAAGGAAGGGCTCACTAGAGAAGAGCCTAATGCTGGGAAAGATTAAGGGCAATAGAAGAAGGGGACGACAGAGAATGAGGTGGCTGGATGGAGTCACTGAAGCAGTAGGAGTGAGCTTAATTGGACTCCAGAAGACGGTAGAGGACAGGAAGGCCTGGAGGAACGTTGTCCATGGGGTCGCGATGGGTCGGACACGACTTCGCAACTAACAACAACAACAACAACAACAAATTTCATTGAAAATGAGAGAAATAACATTATTATACCTTCTTGAACACTCTGGTGGAATCTTCACTTATCTGCATAAAACGCATGATGACATTGTTCAGGTAGATATCGCTCAGTGTCGCATGGTCTTTGCTTTCTCTTCTCACTTGGTTGAGAAGTAAGTACCAACAATTTACTGGAGATAGCAGATTCTGGTCTTTCCTAGTAAGCATACATATGTTATATAGTTTATATCAGTTGCAGGTACCATTGTGTTTTATTTATTTTAAATAAAATGTTTGCAACCATTAAATTACATAAATATATGAACAAAGCCGGCATTTTCAGGATTGTATTTGTGTAAATTATCTCTTAACATTCATTAAGCACACTTTCAATGCTGGAAATCAGCATTCTGAAAGCACAGTAAAGCCTTCCAGTGCATATTTGACAGTTGAGATTTTAAACTTTTTTACAGGTTATAGGTTTGCAATCAAATTCTAAGTTTACATTTTTTTAAATAAAGCCATAAATAATTATGTGCCATTTTTAAAAGGTAACATATATTTATTTATCCTGTAAATCTGCTTTTATCAGTAGCATTCATATCTATGCAGGAAGTCAACAAACAATAGCGAACCAGGCCCTGTCCAGATGGTATGCTTTAGTGTTTACAGTTCAGAGCTATAGCTTGAAATGTAGGATATAATTCAGGGACAGGACATCCAGGAGTTCCTTGTGGAAAGCTAATCATAAAACTGGAAAAGCTACTCTCTAGGTGGCACAAAAAACGAAACAAGCAGGGGCATTCTGGTTTTACTCTCAGTAATGTCTGGAGGAAAAAGATGATTCCATATTAATCTTCATATATATAACTACTTCAAAAACAATTCAAATTTTGCTGTTGTTTTATAGTTGGTACAAAGGCACTGTATTTGATATAAACTTTTGTGGTTGGGTGTCCAACAAATTTAAAACATAGAATATCTGCTTCATTTCTCTATCTCTAAAGTGTTTATTTCCTCCTGGAGAAAATTTATTTATGTGGTCACTAAGCATCAACACTAACACTGGTAATCAATAATGGATATTACATAGTACAGTATACAGAATATTCCAAGATTTGAAAGGGAGGGAAGTAGCTGAAATCACCAAATTCTCAAGTGATTATGTACATTAAAAATCAAAATACTATTTTAATAAACAACCCTGAAATTAAAGAAACATGAAACTCTCAAATGAAAAACATTTACAAATGGAACAATTGAGTTGTATTCAGATTCATACTATTAGTCTAATATAACTTGATCTAGTCTAGGAGCAAATTACATATCTGGATAATCTGTCTAGGTCTAGGAAATACTACTTTCACATACTTTGGTTTTTTCGCCATACCTGCTTGTTAAGTCTAGAATACAATATTAATAACCAGATTATAAGACTGAAATAAGATGATTTGGTTCACATTATAATTTAGAAGACATCTTTCAATCACAGTTCAGATTTCATGGAGAATATCTATTTTCAAAAAAGGTTAGGATGTCTTTAGAAAAATTGGCTCAGTAAAAGAAGCCACAAGATCAATTCTAGTCTGACAAACCATGGTTGATTGCACAGTGATTCTGAAAATTAGTTTAGCCTTCAATTGTATAAGGAACCTCAGCTTACTTGTACTGTTGATGATCTTTAGTACTTCTTGTTTTTGCCATGAACCTTTCAGCTAACTTTTCAAGACTGCGTGAATATTCCGTTTCTATTTCTGCCTTTTTACGAAAGAAGTCTTGCAAGTCTTGAAGAAGCTGCACTCTCATCTCAGTTTGCTGCTCCAGGCATTTTTGTTGTTCTGTTAGCTGAGCTCGAATTTCTAGATGGAGACATAGCAGTGTTGTTAGAAGTTTACTAATTTACCAGTTGTGTTTATACCACACAATTTAGGAATAATCAGATCATTAGCAAGAATGTACAAATGGTTCATAGAAAGGCTACATTTGATGCTTGTCAAAGAAAACATGTTAAATCCGTAATGAAAAATAATTCATTGGTTATCAGTAAGAATTTTGGAGAAATTAAAGGAGTTGTGGTCAAATCAAATATATTCTGTTTCCAAATTGCATGAGATCTTGGGAAATACTGCTTTCGGTATAAATTCTGGTTTTACCATGTGCATGGCTGCACAAAGATCTCTCTGACAAACTGAAAGACAAAAAGGACAAATACAAAAAATGGAAAGAGGGGCACATAACTAAGGCCGATTATCAGCAGACAGCCAGAACATGCAAAGATGAAGTCAAGAAAGCAAAGGCTCAGAACGAACAAAGACTTGCAACAAAAATCAAGGATAATAAAAAAAAGTTTCTTCCAACATATTAACAACAAGAAAAAAAGTTAAGGAAATTGTAGGTCCACTAAAGAGAGAAGATGGCAAGGAAATAACAGGCAACAGAGAGAAAGCAGAGCTGCTTAACTCATTCTTACATCAGTCTTCACACAAAAAGAAACTACAGCCCAACATACCAAAAAAACTACTGCAAAAGACAAACTAGAAACAAAAATTAAAATAAGCAGGAAAATGGTAAGGAACACCTATCCAACCTTAATGAATATAAATCACCGGGACCCGACAGACTACATCCCAGAGTTCTGAAGGAGCTAGCAGATGTTATCTCAGAACCACTGCACCATATTTAGATTTAGAAAATCCTGGAGCACTGGGGAAATACTTGAGGATTGGAAAAGGGCTGATGTGGTTCCCATCTTCAAGGGGGGGGGGAAACGGACCCAGAAAACTACAGACCAATCAGTTTAACATCAATACCTGGGAAGATCCTAGAAAAGATAATCAAAAAACAGATCTGCGAGCAACTAGGAGCCAGCACGGGTTTGTTAAAAACAGATCATGCCGACTTCCGGTTTTGGTCGCACCGCCGGCGGTCCTGCAAAGAGTCTGTTCTCTTTGCCGGCCAGTTTCCCCCCGCCGGTAGACCCTGGACAGGGTCGAAAGTCGCCCTGGAGGGGCGACCACCGCTGAGGAGGCCACTCGTTGATGGCAGAGGGAGCGGCAGCTCCCTCTGCGGTCCAAGACAGCTCCTTTGGGCTGACGGGGAAAAGATCGGCCATTAACATGGCCGATCATCTAGCTGCTTCAGCCGAAAGTCACAGCAACATCTAAGCGAAAAGAACCACCGTGGGTGATCCGGGTGAGACCTTTCCTTCCCTCTTGATACCCTATTTACCTTCCTGAGAAAAGCTTCTAGAATTATTTCCCTATTTTCAGAAAGCAGCGTCCGGATACTTGGGAAAACAAGCTTTGAGAAAAATAATTAATTTTTACTGACTATTTGAGCTGTTGGATTTCGGGGATCCTGAAAAAAATCCTTACTGTGAAGGTGGATTTTCTTTCCCTTTGCCTGCTTGTCTTTAGCCTAAGTGGAAGCCTTTAGGGAGGGGGGTGGAGTGCTTTTCTTCCTCCTCCCCCTTCTGAACATTACTGTTTATTTAAAAAAAAAAATTCGGCTCTCTGGGTGGTTTTTTGTGGATTGAAGTTGCAAGAAAGTATCCATTTTAAGCTGATAACTTTCACTTTGCTTTGTCGGATGCGTATTCAGCCTAAACTTGGCGTGATGCCCAGACATTCCTATCTGTACTGAAACCAGCTGAAGGGCTTCATTTTTTTTTCTTTCCTTTTCTTTCTCCTAGTAGTTTACTTTGACTTTACAATACAAAATATATTTCCTAGAAAAATTGATTTTTCTTTTTTTGGGATTACAAGATAATAATTGACTTTTAAGGCACCTTTTTCTATTACTATTTTGGACTACAAATTGGATACTTATAACACTGACTGATTTTTTCTGCCTTTATCTTTTTGTTGGGCTTGACTTTTTTATTTTTTTTTATTTCTGTTTGGATATTACATTTTATAATTGTGCTACTATAAAATTCCTATTTGGCCTGACTTTTTTGCTTTTTTCTATTTCTGTTTGGATCCTATACCTTATACTATTTCTACTACAGAATTTTTATTGTTGTATTTACCTTCTAAGCTGAACTTTCACTAAAAAATTAAGACTACTTTATTATTGAAATGGAATCTTACCCACAGCTTGATTATGGACTTTTAGTAGAAAAATTTTTGGAACTGAAAGAACAATTCAGAAGGGACATGGAAGATGATGCTCCAGAGTTAAAAATTGACTCTCAAACTTTGACTGACCAATTTATAGACCAAGGAACAACAGAAGAAGAACAGATCAACCCTAAAGCGGCCGATATGCAACTATATTTACAACTTAACGAGATGGAGGAAATATATCTACAATCTACTGAAGATGAACCAATCAACACAGAGGAAGAGATTATATCGCATATGCAAATTATGGAGAATCTTGATGACCAAAGGCGGATTCCAACCAAAACACCTATAATCCTAAAAGCAACAGGAATTGATTTTCAAATACGAGGCATTGAAAATGCTGGCAACATGGACAAACAACGAATAACTACCATACTGATTAAGACCGACTATATAGTGCAGACAACACTGGAAAAAAGAGAAGAGGACTACGATCAGACTCAATTGTGGAGAAATATGTATAACCAAACATTAAGATTTGATGAGTCAGAGGCTCTTTTGTGGAAAACTGCTTGGCACAAAAAGAAAGCTAGAATTAGGTTTAAAAATGAGAGTTAAAACTTTATTTGACGGGTTAAAAAGGCTTTTAGAGATTTTGACTGAGTTAATACTATCGAGATGAAAACTATGGATTTGACTATGGTTGGGATGTAATTTGACTATGGTTGGGAAATCTAATATGGGAAAGGTGGTAAACAAAAAGTTAATAGATGAAGAAATAGAATACAGATTGGAAATGAAATAAGGTGTCTGGTGGAATAATATGTTTTCTTTTTATAAGTATAATGATTTTGATAGGACTTAAATTTTAGGTAAGGAGTTAAAAAGGGGTTTTAAAGGAATGGATTGATTTATAAAATATATATTTGAAATAGAGTAGAATAAGAGATACAATTTAATTGGGAAGTATAAATAGAATGGTTGGAATAATATGTATATTTTAGAAACAATTTATATTTTATGAAATAAGGTTAAAAAGGCTTAAGATTTTGGTTTGAGATAATGCTACTGAGATGAAGATTGTTGATCCGATTATGGTCTGAAATATTACTGATATTTTTTCTTTTATAATGATTGAATGCTAATTAGAAATGTATTAATTTGATTATGTTAAAGCAATTGAGGAACTTATAGAGATATGGACTGATTTATAAAATATATATTTGATAGAGTACAGGAAAGAGAATATAGTTGGGAAGTATTAAAATATAATAGTTGATATAATATGTATATTCTAGAAATAATTATTGCTTGATGGGGAGACCCGAAATGTAACTTATGTGTTCATTTTAGGCTAAAGTGGAAAATGGTAATTGTAAAATAGTTACAACTTAAAAACAGGATTTTGATTGATATAAGTTAATTACTATTGATATTCTTTTTACAATGATTGAATTTTATTTAAAAATGTATTAATACTAGGTTATAGCTTGAGGGAAATAGAGAAGGAACTTTTAAGGAATTATTGAATTATTTATGTTTGATTATGTTGGGTTTTTTTGGATGATTGATCACCCTATCTCCACGTGGATTCTTAAAGCACTTTGATGTAAAACCAAAAAATACTAATAAAACTTGTTTAAAAAAAAACAAAACAGATCATGCCAAACCAATCTTATTTCATTCTTTGATAAAATGACTAAACTAGTAGACCAGCCAAATGCTGTGCACGTAGTATACTTAGATTTCAATAAGGCATTTGATAAAGTAGACCACAACCTGGTAAGCTAGAAAAAGGTGGAATAGACAACATCACCACCAAATGGATCTGTAGCTGGCTGGCAAACCGTACTCAACGAGCAGTCCTCAATGCACTACATCCACATGGAGAGAAGAAGCAGTGGGGTACCACAAGGTTCCGTCTTAGGCCCAGGACTCTTCAATATCTTCATAAATGACTTAGATGAGGGAATTGAAAGGGAACTCATCAAATTTGCAGATGACGCTAAACTGGCAGGAGTATCCAACACCCCAGAAGACAAACTCAGGATCAAAAAAGATCTTGACAAACTTGAACAATGGGCCCTATCCAACAAAATGAGTTGTCAGTGAATGCTGTGGCGGCAAATTTAGAGGGAGAAGCGGCCGACTGAGGACCAACCTCCATGATGAAGGGGCTCCTGAATTGCACAACATTAATCTATTCATGGAGCAACTGAGGGGTCAGTTTGAAGACAAATCCCGAGTCCTACTGGCTGAGAAAGAAATCCACCACCTGAAGCAAAGAGGTCGCCCCACAAAGGAATACATGAATTCAGGAAAGTTGCTAACCAGCTGGGGCAGTGGCCTGAGCGGTCACTGATCAACTACTTCAAACATGGGTTGGATTGCGACTTGCTTCAAGCCTGCATCATTCGAGGTCTTCCCAACCTGTTGCATGAATGGTACCATATGGCACTGATGCTGGACATGGAGCTGGACTGCCCCCGAAAGTCAAACACCACTAAACCCAAGATGCTGCCCATCCAAGAAAAAAGGCTCTATGGCCGACGTCCCCAAGCCTCTGCAGCCTCCAACATCTCCCAAGCACCAGCCAGGGCTCCAATCAAGTGCTACGAGTGCGGTCAGAGGAATCACTGTGCTGTGGAGTGCCCAGCTCCTCACCCTCAACCCAGGAGTGCGCCAGTTGCGGCCGTGAAACTGCGAAGAGCTCCCAGAGGGGGAAGAGAGAAAACCAACTGGGCATATCAAGGCCTGGATGTCAAAGCCTCCCCTCCCGCCGAGCTTGAAGCCAAACCCCAATCCGAGCCACAGCAGATACCAGCACTGTATGACAGTGATGAGGAAGGCAAGGAGGACCCCATGGTGAGTCAGCCCATTCCCTCTTTTGCCATTCCCATCAGGCTTATAGTGCCCAAAACAGGGGCTCACATGAGTTTGAAGGTCCTAATAGACTCGGGTTGCACTCGGTGCTTAATTAACTTACCCACTGTGCTCAAACTGGGAATCCGAGCTAAGCTATTTTCCCTGCCCATGAGGTTTGAGCAGGCCGACAGGTCCCTCATTGGAGGTGCCCCTGCCACGCACCTAACCAAATCTGTGCATTTGGAAATGGGTCGGCATTGCGAAATCATCCATTTTGTGGTGGTTCTGAAGATGACCGAAGCAGTAATTTTGGGGCTAGCATGGTTGGATAAATGGCGTCCTAACATCTGGTGGGAGGAGGGAATGCAAAAATTAAGACTGGGGACACGACCCCTCCCATCTGACACTGACAATAAAACAAAGACATTGGCCATCTGTGAGATGCAAGGGGAGCTCCGTGAAACCCTAAAGAGTGTAACCGAAAAGCTGCCAGGGATTCAACTTGTCCCTACTGAGTACCATGATTTGGCAGAAGCATTTAGTGAGAAGGAATGTGACGTCCTCCCGCCATACTGGGCTACGGACTATGCTATTGAAATTCTGTGCAGTGCCAAGCTCCCTAAACCAAAGATGTACTCTATGACACCCAAAGAGATGAAAGAACTGAGAGAGTACATTGATAAAAACTTAGCTAGGGGTTTCATTCAGCCAGCCAAATCACCTGTGGCTGCTCTCATGCTTTTCAAGGAAAAGAAAGATGGCTCTCTTAGATTATGCGTGGATTTTAAATCCCTCAATGCTGTCAGCATGGAAAATACATACCCCCTCCCCCTGATGAAGGACATATTAGCCCATCTGGCTAAAGGAAAAATCTTTACCAAGCTGGATTTAAGAGAGGCTTATTACCAGATCCAGATCAAGGAGGGGGATGAGTGGAAAACAGTGTTCAATTGCCCACTGGGGAGTTTCCAATTTAAACTGATGCCTTTTAGACTGCAGCCCCCCCCGCTTTGTTTATGCAATTGATAAATCAAGTGCTCCATGATCATTTATACAAGGAGGTTTTGGTCTATCTTGATGACATCCTTATTTACTCTGAAACCATGGATGAACACAACAAAATGGTCCGTGAGGTATTAAAGCGACTGTTGAAAGCCAAACTGTATGCAAAGCTGTCAAAGTGTGACTTTCACCAGACCCGCTTAGATTATCTAGGGCAGGGGTAGGCAACCTTGGCTCTTTTATGCTGGCTCAGGAATTCTGGGAGTTGAAGTCCACGAGTCATAAAAGAGCCAAGGTTGCCTACCCCTGATCTAGGGTATCGGATTTCGAATGAGGGTTGTCAGCCTTTTCAGCCATTGCAATGGTCATTAGAGTGCCAGGCAGCATTAAAAAAACTAAAGAGACTCTTTGCAGCTAAACCAGTTCTTAAACACCCTGACCCCGGACAACAATTCATCATTCAAGCTGATGCAAGTGACATGGCCATGGGGGGGGCTGTTCTCCTATAAAAAAAAATCACAGAGGGAAGTTACAACCTTGTGCTTACACTTCCCAGAAATTTACTGATGAGAGGAGGTGGGCTGTTTGGGAGAAAGAGGCTTTTGCAGTTCGTTGGGCTTTGCTGATCTGGTGTCATTTCTTGGAAGGGAATACCTTTTGAGGTATGGACTGATCACAAAAATTTGGAGGCTCTCAAGACCCCCTGAAAATTATCCCCCAAGCAAGTTTGGTGGGCTCAGTACTTCAACTGTTTTAATTTCACTTTAAAATATTTTCCGGGAGGTAAGAACTTTCTGGCTGATGCCTTGTCTAGAATGCCCCAGTTCAAGAGCAACCGAGAGGAAGTAATTAAGTCCATTATTCCTCCACCGCAATCTGCTTCTCAAATAACAACCAGATCGCACACACAGAGACCCCCTGCTGGTCCTGACAATCGCTCACTAAAGGAATTAAAGAAGTTTGAGACTGATGCCTGGTTTAAAGATAACAAATCTATATTAACCTTAAGGGGAGGGCTAGCTTGGAAGGGTTCTGTGTTATACCTCCCAGATGGCCTCAGCCTCCAGGCATTGCAACAGAGTCATGATGCTAAGCAAGTGGGTCACTTTGGTTTTTTAAAGACATTGCATCTGGTGCGAAGGCAATTCTGGTGGCCAGGAATGAAAAAGGACATTGAGAGTTATGTTAAGAGTTGTGCCACCTGTGCTGCCATGAAGAGGTATCCTGGAAAACCACCAGGTTTGTTGCAGCAAGTAGCCAATCCCTCTCAACCCTGGGAGGAGATAGCCATGGATTTTATAGTGGAATTACCTGAGAGCAAGGGAAACATTATAATATGGACTGTGATTGATCTGTTTTCCAAACAGGCGCATTTCATCGCTTGCTCGGGACTTCCCTCTGCCCAGAAGCTAACCAAACTATTTTTGAAGCACATATACTGACTCCATGGTGCCCCAAAATGGATTATTTCTGACAGAGGGGTCCAGTTTACTGCAAAATTTTGGAGGGAGTTCGTTAAAATGATTGGGTCCTCCCAGGGGATATCATCAGCTTTTCATCCGAATACTAATGGAGCTGCTGAGAAAGTTATCACAATGGTGGAAGAGTATGCTATGTAGATTACCATCAGACTAATTGGGCTGACCTCCTGCCTTTTGCAGAAGTAGCCTACAACAATACAGTGCATAGTAGCACTGGACTCACTCCATTTAAAATAGTAACAGGTCAAGATTTTGTGCCCATGCCTGAGTATCCACAGGAGCCTCCTACTTCTCAGACTTTGGACCAATGGGTGACATCCTTCCAGAGGGTTTGGGTCAATGTGAAGAAGGCATTGACCAAAGCTACCAAGGTTTACAAAGAGCAAGCAGACAAATGACATTCCCCTCAGAAACCTTTTCATGTGGGACAATTAGTTTATTTTTCAATGAAATATTTAAGGTTAAAATTGCCTAGTAGAAAATTAGGGCCAAAATTCCCTGGTCCTTTTCCTATTACTAGGATCATTAACCCTGTTACAGTGGAATTGAAACTACCACGATTGTTGGGGAAAGTTTGCCCTGTGTTTCATTTCAGTCTATTGAAACCTGTGTCAGAATCCTCTTTGAGACCTGTCCCAAAGAAGCCATTGGGTCCAATGGTGGTGGAGGGGGAGGCACATTATGAAATAAAACATATTCTCGATTCTAGGTTGTACAAGGGAGTTACAATACCTTGTTCAGTGGAAAGGTTACCCCCTTTCAGAAGCTACATGGGTGAAATGTACAAATGTGAAAGCAGATAGATTGATAAGAAAGTTTTATGATAAATACCCTCACAAGCCTGGAGGAAATGCTTAACCTGCTTTTTCTTTTCCCTGCAGGAGACTCTTTCTTCTTGATGGGGAGCCGAATGTCAACTTTGAAAAGGAGCATGACTGCAGCCATCTTCCTTATTCATTTTCGGTTGACACATTGAAAGAAGGGAGGGGGGATTGCCAGGAGCTTCACTAGTCAAAATAAACCTTTGTCCTGTGGGAACCAAGGTCATCGGCTGCTCCCGAGACTGCAGGCTGGGCGTTTCGTGAAAAGCCCCCCAAGAAGCTGTATTGGGGAATATAGTTGCTTGCATAGCCTTAGGGGTGGGATTTCTTAACTTTGTATTGGGGAATTGTTACATGTGTCTTCAGACCTGGTTTCACTTTTGACGTGCCGATACTTTGTAACTAATAAACATGTTCTTTGAGGAATTTCCAAGCCTCGGCGTTCTGCTTTATTTGTCTCTGTCTGTCGGAACCATGACAGTTTTATTATATATAAATGTAAGGTATCTTCAGTTCCTGCTATAGATCAAAAGCTGCATAGACAAATAAATGATAAGTATCCTAAAGACTTAAATATCTTGTTTGCTTAATGAAGGAGAATTAAAAAAAATAGATCTGGCCTTAACATTTGAAAATGAGGACCAAGGAAAATATTTTTTAGTACTGATATTGCTAGGTCAGACTTCTTTCATCACTTGCTTGAAATATCTATAGAAAATATAACAGGGTCACTGCATTATGCATTTTCTTTTAGCAGATGTGTACAAAGAAACATATTACAGAATGACATGACATGTTCTTTATGTTAAACACTGCAAAGTGAGAGGTGGTTTCATGTGGTAGCAACTCCATGTCTTATAAACATTCAGCTTATTTTACATTTTTTTCTAAATGCAAATGAAACGCATACACACACACATACATAAAAGGACATTGTTACTTTTAGGAATAGATGTTAAGATTCTCTTCCCTCTTTTGATCTTAAAACTTGCTCATAAACTTCCACAAGTCATGGGTATGTATATTTTAGTAGGAAATTAACACTATAATAATATGTAATTATATAACGCATGTTGACAACAGTAGAAATTCAGAATATTAACCAAAGTTCACCAAGCTTCCAATCTGCCTTTGAAAGAAAAGAATTTAGTTTGGGGATCTGAGGACCATGAATCAGAGTACATTCATATAGTCAAGTTACTAGATCCAACAGCTGCAATGTTAAGTGAAGAAATCTGGCATGATGAAAAGACAGCAGAGTCCAAAGCTCTAGAGAACTCTTATAATATCAGCTGTCCTCCCCCCAAACAATATTTTTATGTGGAGGAAGCTGACAAATACATATATGTAAGTCACTGAACGATGAAACACCAAGTAGTTTATATTTTATATATGACTCATGGGGCTTGGAAACAAATTCATCACTGCTCTACTTCCTAACCATATTGTTGATTTTTAATCTAATCTTAGCTTTCAATACTGCATGTAGGCCTGCATTCCTGTGTGTTGTGAATTGTGAATTCCAGATTTTCTTTGGCATTCTGAATTCAATGATGTGTCCTGTCTCTCTTCAGGGTTTTCTGTAAAACAACTCCTTTAACACAAACCCTTCAGAGTGTTATCCAAGTAGCAGGTTGCTCAGCAGATGCTGGAGAAATTGTTTATAACTTGGAGTGGAGCTGGTAAGAACATTCTTAAGGGAGTATCACCATCTGTCTTGAGAGAAAAACTAAGCAACAATTCTTCATATCATTTTTCTTTTTTTCCTTACTTCCACATATTCCTTGGAGCAGAGTTTTAACCATCCAAGGTGCAAAACTATTCACAGACAAAATAAAAGGCTGATTTTCAGTAGTTCTTGAAATAATGAAGTCATCATTATGAAAAAATTAAGGAGTTTTTCACTATAAAAACTAAATACTGATCTAAATACTGAAGCACTGATTGAATATTGAATAATTTTATAACATTTTTTCTTTCATTTGATAAACACGATAAAACAATAGAATATATGAACTTACGCATGAAGGCATACAGGCAGTCCTCGACTTATAAACATTTGTCTAGTGACCATTCGGAGTTATGACAGCACTGAAAAAAGTGACTTGGTGACTCATTCATATTTATGATGGTTGCAATGTTCCGGGGTCATATGATCACCTTTTGTGACCTTCTGACAAGGAATGTCAATGGGGAAGCTAGATTCACTTAACAACCATGTTACTAACTTAACAACTGCAGCATTTCACTTAACAACCATGATAAGAAAGGTCATAAAATGGGGCAAAACACACTTAACAACTGCCTCGCTTAGCAACAGAAATTGTGGTAGTAAGTCAAGGACTACCGGTATTTCATCAATGTTTGAAATTAGATTTATCAAGAAATGACATAATTGTCAACTTAGCCAGATATTTGACATTGTTCATAGTAAGTCCCAAACTGTAGCAAGATTAACTGTTGTCAGAAATGATGCTTTAAGTCAGGGATTCCCAACCAGAGATGCGAGACAATATTCCAGGAGGTGCAAAAACTTGGGTTTAGAAGTTTCAAAATTATAGTGTATGTAATGTACTCAGTTGTGTGAGGCAGCAGGTGCAGGGCGGCCACGTGGCTACTGCAGAGACAGAATGTCTGGGGCCTGGGCAGACTTGTTATTTTAGCGTGGGAGAAATCCCCTACATTCATTGGTTAAGATTAACCAGAGCTCCGTGTATAAAAAGGAGGGAGCTAGTTTCGTTTTCTGTTCTGTTCTGTGTCTGATTCTAAATGAATAAACCTTGTTGTAGTTTAACTTCATCTCTTCAATGTCTACCACGCTAATACAGAACAATTGGCGATGAAGGTGGGATGCTGCTGCCATCTGAACAAGGGCCCTGAAGCACTGTAAAGGAGGGTCAGACCACGCTGAGGAACGGCATTCCTATTTAGGCTCACTCACCCGCCAGTACACAAACGCTGGGGGAGAGTGCTGCGAGGAACTGCCCGGAAAACCCTCTAACTAGTGGCAGCACGTGGTAGAGGAGAGACTTCGTCATGGCCAAACTGGGTCAGCTAGCGGAATTTGACGTGGCTCACCCGGAGCGGTGGAGCTCGTACGTCGCCCGGGCCGAGAACTACTTCCGCATTAACAGGGTCGCAGAAGACGAGCTGAAGGCCACCACGCTGCTCTGTGTGGCCAAGCCGTCTTCGACATCGCGGAAAACCTCATGTCCCCAGTGCCATTAGAGACAGTGCCCTACGAAGAGCTAAAAAAGATGCTCAAGGAGCACTTCGAGCCGAAGCTGTCGGTCATCGCATGGCAGCACGCCTTTGAGCAGCGGGACCAGCGTCCAGGAGAGTCTGTCACAGAATTCATCGCAGCCCTCTGACAGGCAGCGAGGCCGTGTGAGTTCAAGGACTTAGAGGAACGGCTACGGAGCAGAGAGCTTCAACAAAGGATCTTCGCGAAGGAGACCGTCTTGTTCCAAGAAGAGTTGTGAGAGGTCACCGCGGAGGAAGCAGCCGGCGGAGCTGTAAGGGCCTTGCGGCTCTCAAAGAACACTCACCCAGTGCAAACCGTCCACCACGAGGACATCGAACTGGAGGAAGAGGCCGAGTCGGACCAGGAACTTGACCTGGTGTGACAAACACCGGTGAAAGGACTTCCGAGACTGTTTGACAAGGCAGATCCCTTCCCCAGGTGCATGGGGTGCGGAGGTCGGCACAAGCGAGCTGACTGCCGGTTCCGGACAGCAAATTGCCAAACATGTGGCAAACAAGGCCATATTGCTGCTGTGTGTTTAGGTCGTGGGAAAGAGAGTTCCAAGAAAGAGTTGCCTCGGAAAGGTACCAGGGTACCCAGCCAAAACAGGGTGGGGTTCTGTGCCAGCCGGCGCGGTGTCCATAAAACTGGGGGACATAGGCCCTTAAAGAAAAAGGTGCAACTAAAAGTAAGGTTGCAAAGGGTCCCATTGAGGATGGAACTGGACACGGGGTCTGCCGTGTCTAAAGCACAAAATTAATGCAGAATTGGATAAACTTTTGCAGCAGGGCATCTTAGAGCCTGTGGACAGCAGTCCATGGGAAACCCCCATAGTGACGCCACTTAAGGCCAACGGAGAGGTCAGAATCTGCGCTGACTATAAGTGCACTCTGAATAAAGCGCTGCAGCAACACTCCTATCCCGTGCCAGTAGTCAGCCATATTCTGGCATCTCTACAATGGGATTGCATTTTTGCTAAACTTGATTTGGCCCAGGCCTACCAACAGCTGCCGGTGGATGAAGCCACGGCAGAGGCACAAACCATTGTGACCCATCGGGGGGCTTTCAAGGTGTGGAGGCTACAATTTGGCATTAACGTAGCACCAGGTATCTTCCAGAGTGTCATGGAGCGAACGCTCAGAGACCTCCCGGGTGTATGCCCATACTTCGATGATGTCCTCATCGCAGGGGAATCAGTAGAGAATCTAGCTGAGAGACTCAAGGCCGTGTTGTTGCGGTTTCGCAAAGCGGGCCTGAAACTCAGGAAAGATAAGTGCAAGATTGGGGTTACATCCACAGTTTCTCGGGTTTCGCATAGATGCGGAAGGCATACACCCTGCTCAGTCTAAGCTGGAGGCGATCCAGCAAGCACCCAGTCCCAAAACAAAAACAGAACTCCAAGCGTTCTTGGGACTGTTGAATTTCTATCACGCATTCCTCTCCCACAAGACAGCCGTGGTGGAGCCGTTACACCGGCTCCTAGACAAACAGGCAACTTGGGCATGGACGAGTGTCCACGAGAAAAGCTTTGCTGCAGTCAAAGCATTGCTTTCCTCAAATGCGGTATTGGCTCATTTTAATGAGTGGCTCCCTGTTTGCATAGCGTGCGACGCTTCCCCGTACGGGATCGGAGCTGTTTTAAGTCATCTTAAAAGAGATGGGACTCAGGTCCCAATAGCATATTACTCCAGAACCCTGTCTGCCGCAGAGTGCAATTACGCGCAGATAGATCGAGAAGCATTGGCAATCGTAGCGGGCATCAAGAAGTTCCATGACTTCTTGTATGGTCGTCGTTTCATGGTCTTCACAGACCACAAGCCACTGCTGGGGCTGTTTACAACGGACAAGCAGACACCTCACATAATTTCTCCTAGGATGTTGAGATGGTCCATATTCCTCTCTGCATATGATTTTTGCATGATTCACAAGCCGGGCAAAGAGATGGGCAATGCAGATGGCCTAAGTAGGTTGCCTTTAAGGAATATAGAGCCTGATCCTGCCCCGGCAACCCACATCCTTTCCATTCAGGATTTGCCTGAATCCCCTCTCCACGCAGTGGATGTAGCTGCTGAGACAGCTGCCGACAACACGACACGCGTGTTAAACTGGGTGTTATCAGGATGGCCGGACACGTGTCCGGGCACAGAATTTCAGGGGTTTTGGAGGCGAAAGTCAGAGCTATCCACCTTCAAGGGGTGTATATTGTGGGGCAGTCGGGTAGTCATCCCGACCTCACTGAGGACTAGAGTCCTAGTATCTCTGCATGAGGGACATCTGGGGATAGTACGTATGAAGGCGCTTGTGTGCAGTCACCTGTGGTGGCCAGGGCTTGATAAGGAGATCGAAGCCCAGGTCCAAGGGTGTCACATTTGCCAACAGTCCAGGCCAGAAATGCCCCAAATTCGCATCCATAGGTGGGAAACAACACAGGATCCTTGGTCGAGGATCCATATCGACTACGCTGGCCCCTTTCAGGGGCAACTCTTTCTTATTATGGTAGACAGTCACTCTAAGTGGCTGGAGGTGGTTCCAGTGTCCGCTGCCACTTCCACTATCACCATCAGGGTTCTACGTGGCATTTTTGCCACTCATGGACTTCCGGACGTAATTTTCTCCGACAACGGAACTCAATTTACTTCCTCGGAGTTCCAGTCTTTTCTGCGGGCAAACCTAATCCACCATGCTACGTCGGCACCATTCCACCCGGCGTCAAATGGTCAAGCGGAACGCATGGTGTGAACTACGAAAGACTCTTTGAAAAGACTAACGCACGGCAACTGGCATCACCAGTTGGCTGACTTTCTCCTGTGCCACCACACCACTCCATGTACTGCCACGGGCAAAAGTCCCGCCGAGCTCCGATGGGGTCACTGGCTTATCACTAAGCTGGATAGGTTACATCCGGACCGCGTTGCATTGCAGGCGTCCCAACCACGGGCGCCGAGGCGGCGGAACTTGGGCGATCCAGTTTGGGCTCAAAACTATGGGCCTGGTAACTTGTGGGTGGTGGTTGTCGTTTGTAGGGTCACCAGCCCTCTTTCCTACGAAGTGGCGTTGGAAGACGGTCAGGTGCTGCGGCACCATATCGACCAGCTTCACTGGAGGTTGCCAAGCCACTCTTCCGCTCCTGGCTCTGCTCTGGGGGGGGGGGGTAGGAAGCTCCCGAGATTGATCGGGACAATCAACATGACCGTGAATTTGGCTCATCGCAAATAGCAAATGAGGGGTTTGCCATCGAGGCGGCTCCTGACTCAGGCACCACGCGCATGGGACATTGTGTGAGATCGTTTTTTCCAACCTCTCCACGGGGGGGTTGCCCATCCGGGACACGACCCCCAACCACCTGCTCCTGCAGATCAGGGGAACACCACCCCTTTTCAGGGGAATACCACCCCTTTAGGGAACACCACCCATCCGGGGAACTCCACCCCAAATGGGCATGCAGAGCTGGACCAACAGGTCAGCCTGCAGGTCCCAACTCCGACCGTTTCAAACGGGTCCCCAAGTCCTGGTCTGCCGAGCCCGGGGGGCAAGCTTGCAGATCAGGCAACCGTGGCACTTCCGCGGAGATCGGAGCGAATCCGAGGACCTCCCAAGTTCCTAAAGGAGTACGTGAGGGCTCTATCTGCACTAGCTTAGCGTTCGGAGTTCTTGCTAGCATTGAGGCGTTCTCAGAGGTACAAATGTACTTTTATTCAAGCTGGCATTGCCAGTAGTGTTTTCAAAAGCTTCCATTAGCTGCTTGCTAAAGCTGTAATGAACAAAGGAAGGCAACACGTCCTACAAGGTCGCAGGCTGGGCTAAGGTTAAGGGAGTGAATGGGTAGCCTCCATCCGGGGGCGGCTTACTAAAGCAACCTAATAAAAGGGGGTACAGTATGCTCCTCACTAAGGGGGGAGGGGTGTAATGTACTCAGTTGTGTGAGGCAGCAGGTGCAGGGCGGCCACGTGGCTACTGCAGAGACAGAATGTCTGGGGCCCAGGCAGACTTGTTATTTTAGCACAGGAGAAATCCCCTGCATTCATATTAAGATTAACCAGAGCTCCGTGTATAAAAAGGAGGGAGCTAGTTTCGTTTTCTGTTCTGTTCTGTGTCTGATTCTAAATGAATAAACCTTGTTGTAGTTTAACTTTGTTTCTTCAATGTCTACCACGCTAATACAGAACAGTGTATATGCATAATTTGTTATTTTGAACTTTTGTAAGGGGTGCAAGAATATATCAGAAGCGTTCTAGGGGTGCGGGGTATAGAAAAGGTTGGGAGCTGCTCCTTGAAGTACAGATTCATTTCCAACCCATTCATCTGAAGTTTTATTTTCTTTTAAAATAATAAATTGGCGTATTTTGTTATTGCCGTCCATTTACTGTATAACCAATAGTTTCATTAAATAAAACTGTAAAACAACATATTGTGGACACAATCATTCTGAGATGTGAATCTGAGTTTTTCCTTGTCAGACATACTGAAGGATGAACAAATTTGACATTTCCTGTTTTGTTCAACTGCTAGCTATAATTTAGTCACTGCATGTATGGAAGCATGGATTAAAAAAAAATAACAATAGCCTGTGAGCCTGGGCAAGAAAGCTAGTCCTGTGGATTTGTCAGATGAACCTTCTATGGCTGTGCAAGAGTAAGGTGACAGGGATGCAGGATAAACTTCCAAATGTTTAGAGAACATGTTATGTAGAATGTAATTGAAAAAAATGGGTTTATATAATTTTTAATCTTGTAAGCTTCCCAGAGTCACTGTGTATGAGTTAGACATCCATATAAATTTGTTAAATAAATACATAAAATACTATTGTACATTGTTATAAATGAAAATTAGTTTTTCTGCAAAATATTTTATTTAAAATTGAAAGTTGACTTAGATTAGTTGAAAATACAATAGCGGAGGCAGCTGAGGTATTTTTCCAGTTGAATGTTCCTTTGGAGGAGGGAAATTGTTTTAAATTCAGAGTTTTCTCTTTTGCAGGTAAATCAAAAATTTTACATAATCCATTTATATTTTTAACTTTTATATTCTGTCTATATTTTTAAAAGTTGCCAGTCACTCTTAATATCTAATCTTTCTAAATGCAGCCCCTGCATTTTCTGCGTCGCATCAGAAAAGCACATCTTCCTTCCCCTATCCTTACCACTTTCTACAGAGGGACGATCAAGAGCATCCTGTCATACAGCATCACAGTCTGGTTTGGAAGCATCACTGCTTCAGACAGGAAGGTGATGCTGAAAAGATTATTGGCAGTTCCCTCCCTTCCATCTAGGACATAACACATAAGTGTTGCTTGAGCAGGGTCCGTAACGTTGTCTGGGACACTACATATCCTCCTCACAACCTGTTTTCCTTGTTACCTTCTGGGAGGAGGTTCCGTGGTATCCGAAGCAGAACATCCAGATTCAGTCACAGTTTTGTTCCATACAGTATTAACCTTGTGAACTCTAAAGCTTCCTCCTTCCGCTACGTATTCAAGATGGACAGTGATTAATATTTATGTTACTTATATGTAAGGGTGTAGGTCTATACATATGTTGTATATAGTATGTTTAAATGTGTGTTATGTATGTGTACACTTTGAGAGCAAGCAACTAAATTTCATTTTTAATGTGTGCCATTGTGCCCACAGTAAAAAATGACAATAAATGTTATCTATCTATCTATCTATCTATCTATCTATCTATCTATCTATCTATCTATCTATCTATCTATCTATCTATCTATCTATCTATCTATCTATCTATCTATCTATCTATCTATCTATCTATCTATCTATCTATCTACCTACCTACCTACCTACCTACCTA
This sequence comes from Azemiops feae, assembly GCA_023970755.1. Lineage (NCBI taxonomy): Eukaryota > Metazoa > Chordata > Lepidosauria > Squamata > Viperidae > Azemiops > Azemiops feae. Next base: position 638,105 of record JALGBA010000244.1, read on the forward strand.
CCTACCTACCTACCTACCTACCTACTTAAATAATATAAAAAGCAAGCTACAAATTGAATAAATACATCAATTATATCTTCATAGCTGGAATAATTGCAAATACAGGATAAGGTCATGGAAGTGCCACACAATTTCCCCTGTTCCTAATTTATTGAGCTAACCTAAATAATATTTCAGGAGATTTTGAAGTAGCACAATATGTGGCATACAGAATGTTGAGGTTGACATACCTTTTGCTTCTAGTACTTTACTGTTTCATTTAAGTCACTAACAAACATAAAAGAATTACGCATTAAATTCTGTCACATTCAAATAAATCAACTGCTTGTCTCATGTAAGAATACCAGTCAATATATTTATTTAAGGGCAAATATTTTAATTCTATAAAGGATGCATTTAAGGAAAACTACTGAATATTGATGCCTTAATCTAAGCTTTACATTGTTCAGAGTCAGTTGGGACAAAAGCTGTGGATAATTATTTGTTATCTGTTATTTTCCTCAATTGGTATTCTCAGGTGTGTTGGATTTTGCCTCATTTTGTTCCTGGTCAGCTTTATAAGAGACATCGTTTACTGATTCCTTCTCTCTTCCTATCATCTTTTGACCTTAAACCATCAAATTATCAAGTAGTAAAACATTGTTCTTTTTTTTGTGGAAATTGTCAGAATTGGTTCTTACTTAAACATTGTTTCGGTAACTTGTTTTTGAGTCTATGTATTATTCCTATCTCCTTCATGGATTACTGCCTTGTAGTGGCGAAGGGGCTTGCGTAACTCAATGAAGTTATGAGCTATGCCATGCAGGGCCACCCAAGACGGACAGGTCATAGCAGAGAGTTCTGACAAAATGTGATCCACTGGAGAAGGAAATGGCAACCCACTCCAGTATCTTTGCCACGAAAACCCCATGGACAGTACTAAAAGGCAAAAAGATATGACGCTGGAAGATGCGCCCCTCAGGTCGGAAGGTGTCCAATATGCTACTGGGGAAGAGCAGAGGGCTAGTACTAGTAGGCCAGAAAGAGTGAAGCGACTGGGCCAAAGCCGAAAGGACGCTCAGCTGTGGATGCATCTGGTGGTGAAAGGAAAGTCCGATGCTGTAAAGATTTTTTCTCCATAGGAACCTGGAACGTAAGATCCATGAATCAAGGCAAACTGGACGTGGTCAAACAAGAGATGACAAGACTGAACATCGACATCTTAGGAATCAGTGAACTAAAATGGACAGGAATGGGTGAATTTAATTCAGAGGACCATCAGGTATACTACTGCGGGCAAGAATCCCTCAGAAGAAATGGAGTAGCCTTCATAGTCAATAAAAGAGTAGGAAAAGCAATACTGGGATGGGATACAATCCCCAAAATGACAGAATGATCTCAGTTCGAATCCAAGGCAAACCATTCAATATCACAGTAGTCCAAGTCTATGCCCCAACCACTGGTGCTGAAGAGAATGAAATTGACCGGTTCTATGAAGCCCTACAGCACCTTATAGAATCAACACCAAAAAATGATGTCCTTATCATCATGGGGGATTGGAATGCTAAAGTAGGAAGCCAAAAGATAAACGGAATAACAGGCAAGTTTGGCCTTGGAGTACAAAATGAAGCAGGGCACAGGCTGATAGAATTTTGTCAAGAGAATACGATGGTCATAGCAAACACTCTTTTCCAACAACCCAGAGACGTCTCTACACATGGACATCACCAGACGGTCAACACAGAAATCAGATTGACTATGTGCTCTGCAGCCAAAGATGGAGAAGCTCTATACAGTCAGTAAAAACAAGACAGGAGCTGACTGTGGCTCAGATCATGAGCTTCTCGTTGCAAAATTTAGGCTTAAATTGAAGAAAGTAGGGAAAAACACTAGGCCACTCAAGTATGAACTAAATCATATCCCTGATGAATATACAGTAGAGGTGACAATAGATGCCTGAAGACTATGGATGGAGGTTCGCAACATTGTACAAGAGGTAGCAACTAAAACCATCCCAAAGAAAAGAAATGCAAGAAAGCAAAATGGCTGTCTGAGGAAGCTTTGCAAATAGCTGAGGAAAGAAGGGAAGCGAAAGGCAAGGGAGAAAGAGAAAGATACACCCAATTGAATGCAGAATTCCAGAGAATAGCTAGAAGAGATAAGAATGCCTTCTTAAATGAACAGTGCAAAATCAGTGCCACTTCCTGATTTTGGCGTGATGCCCAGACTGGATTACAACATAACAACTGACTGCCAGTTTTTATCTCTGTGCTGGTCTTGACTATTGGTTGTTTTTTTCTCTATCTTTCTTTGGAAATATATCTCTGTCTGCATTTTATATTTTATAACGCTGCAATCTATTTTTTAAGCTGAACTTCTTTAAAAAAAAAAAAAGAAGATGGAATCCTACTCACAGATTAATTATGGACTTATATTAGAAAAAATCTTGGAAGCGAGACTGGAACTTAAAGAACATATTAGATCGCTTAGTTTCAAGGAGGACTCAGAATTAAAAATTGAAGCTCAACCTTTGATTGACTATGATACACAATCAGATCTACAACTTAATGAGATGGATGGAATACATTTACAATCTATTGAATCTACTGAATTTATTGAACAGGAAGAGGACACATCCTACATGATGGATTTCTTTGAAGATCAAAGGCAGAACTCAACTAAAACATTTACAACTTTAAAAACAACAGGATTGGACTTCCAAATACGAGGCACAAAAAACGTTGACAACATGACAGTACAGACAACACTGGATAAAAGAGAAAAAGAATATGATTGGACTCAATGGTGGGAAAAGGCCTTTAGCCAGTTACTAAGATGGGAGGATTTAGAGGCCCTGTTGTGGAAACCTACCTGGCACAAAAAGAAAGCTAGAATTAGATTTAAAAATAAGAGTTAAAATTTTATTTGATGGGTAAAAAGGGCTTCTGGACGTTGATTGAACTAATATTTTTGAGATCTTTAAGGTTACTTTGGTATGAGTCAACTCTAGATTTAAATTATGGATTTGATTATGATTTGGAATGGCAATAAGAAAAATTGGAAAATTTATAATTAAAGGAGTTAGATTGAGATTGAGACTGGTGAAATATTATTGATATTTTTATTTATAAGAATTGAATGGTAATTAGTGAGGTATTAAATGGATTAAACTGAAACAATTGAGGAATCTTTTAGGGACGTGGACTGATCTATGAAAATATTGGATAGAATATATGAAATAGAATATAGTTGAGAAATATTAAGATATAATAGTTATATTACTTGTTTATGATAAAATAATTATTGTCCTATTATTATTATTATAATGTTATTATATTACTATGTCTAATGCAATAGTTTTAAAATATATAAATTCATGTTTATTTACATAATATGTATGTGAAATAGAATAAGAGATATAACTTGATTGAGAAGCATTAATTTGAAATTGGAATAATAGATAGAGGTGAGAAACAATTTATATTTTAGGAATGCTCGAATTGTATACCATAAGAGGGAACTTTTAAAGTAGTAGTTTAAATTGTATATGTATGACTGTATTTTTTGTTGTGTTCTATGGAGTGCCCTATCTCCACGATGTGTTACAAGCACTTGGCTGTAAAACAAACAAAAACTAATAAAACTTGTTATGGAAAAGAAAATTGGAGATATGAAGGGAACGTTTCATGCAAAGATGGGCATGATAAAGGACCAAAATGGCAGGGACCTAACAGAGGCAGAAGAGATTAAGAAGAGGTGGCAAAATTACACAGAAGAACTGTGATTGTGTGGATCACAACAAATTGTGGCAAGTTCTTAAAGAGATGGGAGTACCAGACCATCTTATTTGTCTCTTGAGAAACCTATATGCGGGTCAAGAAGCAACAATGAGAACTGGACACGGAACCACTGATTGGTTCAAAATTGGGAAAGGAGTCCGGCAAGTCTGTATTCTGTCGCCCTGCCTATTTAACTTATATGCAGAGCACATCATGAGAAAGGCAGGGCTAGATGAATCAAAAGTTGGAATTAAGATTGCCAGGAGAAATATCAACAACCTAAGATATGCAGATGATACCACTTTAATGGCAAAAAGTGAAGAGGAACTAAAGAGCCTCTTGATGCGGGTGAAGAAGGAGAGTGCAAAAGTTGGCTTGAAACTCAACATTAAGAAAACCAAAATCATGGCATCTGGCCCTCTCAATTCCTGGCAAATAGATGGGGAAGAAATGGAGGTAGTGACAGATTTTATCTTCCTGGGCTCTAAGATCACCACAGATGGGGACTGCAGCCAAGAAATTAAAAGACGCTTGCTCCTGGGGAGGAAAGCTATGGCAAATTTAGACAGCATACTAAAAAGCAGAGACATCACCCTGCCAACAAAAGTACGTATAGTCAAGGCCATGGTTTTCCCAGTTGCAATGTATGGCTGTGAAAGTTGGACCATAAGAAAGGCTGAACGCAAAAGAATTGAGGCCTTTGAACTATGGTGCTGGAGAAGACTCCTGCGAGTCCCTTGGACTGCAAGGCGATCAAACCGGTCAGTCCTAGAGGAGATCAACCCTGACTGCTCCTTAGAAGGCCAGATCCTGAAGTTGAAACTCAAGTACTTTGGCCACCTAATGAGAAGGAAGGACTCACTGGAGAAGAGCCTAATGCTGGGAAAGATTGAGGGCAGTAGAAGAAGGGGACGACAGAGAATGAGGTGGCTGGATGGAGTCACTGAAGCAGTAGGCGTGAGCTTAAATGGACTCCAGAAGATGGTAGAGGACAGGAAGGCCTGGAGGAACGTTGTCCATGGGGTCGCGATGGGTCGGACACGACTTCGCAACTAACAACAACAACAAATTATTCCTATAATAAAAGTGGAATAGATAGATATAGATTAGATAGATAGATAGTTATAGATACAGACAGTTAGTTATACAGACAGATACAGTGTGTGTGTGTGTGTGTGTGTGTGTGTGTGTGTGTGTGTGTGTGTGTATACAGTGCTTTTTTTGTAAAAAAAAAAGCCGGAACTCATGCACAGCTCCAGCTCCAATGGAAAGCCCTTTACGGAGCAGGGTGTGTGTGAAGAAACCGCTTTAGGGAGCTTCCGAGGCGCAGATCACTCACCTGGAAAAGGTCTGCCTCCTCTCTACTGCGGTTCCTGCTGCCACTCCAATCTGAGGCCAGGGGACGCGTCCACAGCCCCCTGTGGCCCAATCCGGGCTCTGGAGGCCTGGAAAAGACCTCTGCTGCCCGGATCCATGGCTGTGGAGGGATTTTGTGGGGGCCCCCTGCGGCCCAATCTGGGCTCCGGAAGCCTTTTCTAAGCCTCCGGAGCCGGATCCATGGCCGCAGTGATTTTGCGGCCCCCAGCCACCCAATCCAGGCTCCGGAGGCCTGGAAAAGACCTCCAGAGCCCAGATCTATGGCCGTGAAATGATTTTGCGCCCCCCCCAGCGGCCTGATCTGGGCTCCGGAGGCCTTTTCGAAGCCTCCGGAGCCCGGATCCATGGCCGCGGAGCGATTTTGTGACCCCCGCACGGCCCGATCCAGGCTCCAGAGTCCTGGGAAAGGCCTCCAGAGCCTGGATCGGACCACTGGGGGGCTGCAAAATCACTCCATGGCCATAGATCCGGGTGGCAGAGGTCTTTTCCAGGCCTCCAGAGCCCAGATCGGGCCACGGGGGGCTGTGGACGTGTCCCCTGGCCTCAGATCGGAGTGGCACCAGGAACCACAGCAGAGAGGAGACAGACCTTTTCCAGGTGAGTCCCGCGCGGCAGGGAGGGGGAGATATATATATCAGAAGGAAGGCATATATATGTGTTGATAAAATTCTTACAAGAAAAAAGCAAACACCAGGATAACAATAAACAAGACTGTTTAATATAAACAAGCCTGTAGATAAAAGAGCACTTAGCTTTCGTCGGCCAAACTGCCAACGTCCTCAGAGTTGGAGTGAGGATGCTGAGGAAGATACGCCCCAGCGACGCGGCCATGGCTAGATTCTACGGCCTCCCAAAGGTACACAAAGTGGGCATTCCCCTACGGCCCATTGTGTCCTTCAGAGGCACACCAACTTCGGGACTAGCCAAATGGCTTAGCGGTCGCATTGGTCACCTGGTCGATAACAACGAGACCACGGTGATATCCGCTGAGGAGTTCCTTGAGAGAATAAAGCCCCTAAGGATAGAGAAAGATGAGGTAATGATCTCCTTTGATGTCACCTCACTCTTCACCTCCATCCCCCAAGATCTGGCGGTCATGGTTATAAAGGACCGCCTGCAAGAGGAGCAGGAACAGCATCCAGATTCTCTCCATACTGACGACCTGGTACAGTTGCTATCTTTATGCCTAAAAACATATTTCATCTTCCAGGGCGTCACATACGAGCAAATAAAAGGGACGCCTATGGGATCCCCCATCTCAGGCATTATTGCGGAGGCGGTGTTACAGCGGTTGGAGATGATAGTCATGGCCAAGTACCGCCCCAAATTTTGGGCACGCTATGTGGACGATACTTTTGCAATCATCAAAAGACAAGATAGTTCCAAATTCTTGGGACAATTGAATTCGGTATTTCCAGACATCCGTTTCACAGCAGAAGAAGAGACCCAAGGCACACTTGCCTTTCTGGATGTACTTGTCAGCCGGCACCCTAATGGCTCTCTAGGCACGTCTGTTTATCGCAAACCCACTCACACTGACAGAACGCTACACTACAGGAGTAATCACCCTGTAGCACATAAAATTAGCTGTGTCAGGACTTTATTCAAATGTGCTAATTCCCACTGCAGCACAGGTAGAGCCAAAATTGAAGAGAAAAAACATCTGTATCGCATCCTCAGGCTCAATGGCTACCCTACGGAATTTGTGAGACGTTACAGCAGACCACACCAACCTCACAGGGTCCAACATTCCAGAGCAACAACAACACCAGCCACACGCATAACTTTACCTTACATCGGTGGTGTTTCTGAGGCCACGGCACGTCTGCTGGCCCCCCACAATGTGAGCATTGCCCATAGACCAGAGCAGACCCTAAGAACCAAGATCATGCGTCCCAAAGAGCCGCTCCCCAACGAAGAAAGATCTTCGATAGTTTATAGAATTAATTGCAAGAACTGCCCTTGCAATTACATTGGGGAAACGACCAAAAGGCTCAGGACTAGGGTCCATGAACATGAACTGGCAATTAAAAGGCAGGAGCAGCGCTCACAAGTGTGGGCCCATATGGCCAGCCTTGATCATACATTCGATCTGGACAATGCGCAGGCCATATCTCGTGAGACTACCAAGGGTGGCCGCCTTCTTAAAGAAGCCTGGCTCTCTGATGAGAACTCTATTAACCGACATATAGACCTCCTAACGGCTTACCAGACCCTCAGAAGGTGGGAGAGACAACGCGGTGACCCACGGAGCAGACGGCCAGCCCGCCCTTTGCAAAAGCAGGGGGATGGAATTACAAATGTGGAGGTGGCGATCCCCAGAGAGGATAGCGAACCGGCAAAAAAGGGGGAGGGAGATCAGGAGTCACAACAATTGGACAGCTCCCTGCAGGAGTGGGGAGATAGGGCTATAGGTGAAGCGGCGATGACTGCCATGGGAGGAGATGATGGACTAACAAGGGGTTACGATCGGGCGTTTGAAACGAACGTGCGGAAGCTGCTTGGAAAGAGTAAAAAGGGGGGGGGAACAGAGAGCAGGAATGCCCGAATGGCCATCCTTCGCAAGGTTGGGGCGAGGGAGCTATGGGTGAGACAACAGCGGCCTTGGGGGAGGGTGACAGCCTCACAGGGCGTCTTAATTGTAGGTTGAGAGATCGCTCCAAAACGGGAGGGGAAGGAGATAAGGAGCAAAGGCAGCTGGACAGCCACCCCCCGAGTGCATGTACGCGCTCAAGGAAAGCGAAGGAGGATCTGAAGGCAACCAGCAAGGCCACTGACAGATTGCCAGGTGTAGACCAACTCAGCACATTGTGGACTATTACAACCAATGGGCCGATGACGCGCTCGAGAAGCCGGGCGCAGAGGCAGGAGGCTATATAGGCCAGCTCCCAGAATGCCTCCCACTCCAACTCTGAGGACGTCGGCAGTTTGGCCAACGAAAGCTAAGTGCTCTTTTATCTACAGGCTTGTTTATATTAAACAGTCTTGTTTATTTTTATCCTGGTGTTCGCTTTTTTCTTGTAAGAATTTTATCAACATGTGTATTCCCAGGATTCGCATTTTTAGTGTTATAAAGGACATATATATGTGTATATGTATATATATATATGTGTTTGTGTATATGTATATATATATGTATGTATATGTGTGTGTGTTGGGGTGCCTTTAAACGAGACGATGGGCCGTAGGGGGACCCCCTCTTTGTGGACTTTTGGTAGACCGTAGAACCTGGCCATAGCCGAGTCTCTCGGGCGTATTCGCCTTAGGGTGTATTCATCTATCTTTCCTAGGCACTTCAAGTTGTTCAGAAGCTTATTAACACGGTTCTTGAGTGTTACTGTGGGGTCCTTGGTGATGGCTTTATAGGCCATAGTGTCACTGAGTAGACTTAGAGCTTTGCTTATATATTCTGCTCTATCCATGACCACCGTGGCTCTGCCTTTATCTGCTGGTAGGACGATGATAGTATTGTCTTTCTTTAGCTGCTCCAAGGCCTCCTTCTCCTCCATGGGCAGTACCTGGCAGTGTTGGTGGCCCATCAATAAGCCCGTGACGCGTTGCCTGATGGGAGTTTTTGGCCTCATCCCCGGTCTCGATGCGTTGGATTGTGGGTTCTAAGGCTGCTATGAAATCAATCGCCCTTGCATCCGCCAGGTTGTAGCTCGGATCGCGTTCTAGTACGGTGGTTTGCTCACGGGTCAAAGTTTTTGAGGAGAGATTGTGAACCAGTCTATTGGTATCCCTCTGGTTGTCGAGCGTCCGCAGGGTATCCATCTTGCGTTGGAGTGTCGTGGCTTCCTGCCGGCTTGCTCTCACGGTCGCCTGGCGGGTCTGCGATTCCAATGCCTGGAAGTGTTGGCGTGTTAGCGTCCTACTGCAGTGTTCGCGGCAGGTCTGGATTGCTGTTCTCATGGCTCCTATGCATCTATGGCAATCATTAATTAGAGCCCGTATGGTATGGCGCTGGAATTGGCGGACCACCAGCTGGCATTCCATGGAATCCACCAGGGGTTTTCTTCTCAGTGATTTGGGGGGAAGGTCTCTTCGGATGCAATCATGAAGGAAAGCTAACTTGCGGTAGCAGATGGTTATCCGTCGTGCCAGTTTCTCCCATCTCCTGGCATGGAGCAACACTGCTCTCTCGTAGTTATTCTTAATTATGCTAAAAATCCGAATCCCAGGTAAACACATGTCATAAAGCAAATAAATAAAAACGATCACCGGGATAAAAATCTTAAAACAAAGATTGTTTAGTTTACAAAGCTGAGCTTTCGTCGGCCACACTGCCGACATCATCAGAGCATATAACGTAAAATTTGGGAGTCCGTTCTTATATGGCTGGCTGTTTCTGCGCCCGGGCTCTCGACCTAGTCATCGGTCTGCTCCTCGGCGTCGGGCGCACCGTTGTTAAAGGGGCCGTTTCCACAGGTATCCTCTCTCCTCCAGTTGCCGTTGTTCTTAGGGCATGTGTGTTGGTGTTAGGGGGTCAAGTGTCCGATCGCTCCTGCTCCTCCTGTTTCGTGCCGGGGGATCGGGTGTCAAATCGTTCTTGTTTCTCTCCTCCCCCTCCCATCCCCATGGTCCCGTTCGTATTAGTCTGTCTCCATGTCCCTGAGCTACCCGTGGAGCAACACTAACAAGACCAAAACGGAAGAGAGGAGGCACCTCTACCGAGTGTGCAGACGCAATGGTTACCCAGTGGATTTTGTTAGGCGTCACAGCAGACCATACAGACCTCGCATGAGCGCACGAGCCGATGGGGCACCAACCCAACCGGCACGGACAACCTTGCCATATATCAATGGCGTGTCGGAGGCCACGGCCAGACTGTTGGCCCCCTTTAATGTGAGGATGGCCCACAAACCTGACCAGACCCTACGCGCCAGGATTATGCGCCCAAAAGATCCACTCCCCACTGGGGAGCAGTCCTCAGTGATATACAGGATTAGGTGCAAAAACTGCCCCTGTAACTATGTTGGAGAAACCTCCAAGAGACTTATAACCAGGGTCCATGAACATGAATTGGCGATTAAGAGGAAAGAACAGCACTCGCAGGTGTGGACTCACATGGCCAACTATGGCCATGAGTTCGACCTCGCCAACGCGGAGACTTTATCCCGTGATGTCACCAAGGGAGGCCGCCTGCTCAAAGAAGCCTGGATGTCGGATAAAAACTCCATCAACCGGCATATAGAGCTTGGCCCTGCGTACCAAATGTTAAAGGGGTGGAGAGGGCATCATACCAACTGGCAACACAAACAACCTGCCCACACCAGGCACAACTGGAAGGACGAGGCAATAGAAAGGAGGACTACCACAACCCCCAGAGAGAGCAACGAACCAGAAGCACACCCCACAAACAAAACAACGCCCCAGACCCAGCGGAGCACAAAAAGGAAAGGGGGGGGCGATCGAACATTACCAGACAAACAACCCCCAGGAACCCACATACAAGGAGACACTGGGGCGGTGAGTAAAAGAACGGAGGAAGCCTACCCCATAGGTCCCTCAGACGCACACACCCCGATCCATACAAAACAGGGGGAGCAAGACAACGAACAGGAAGGACCAGACAGCCAATCTCGTGACACACACACACACGAAAGAGGGGCAGCGGAGACTGGGAAGAGAAGGGGAACAGCAAAGATACGCCCTGCTAAAAACCAGACGATAGGGACACGACCGCGCTCAGCGACGAAGGAAACAACGAACAATGTGTGCAGACCGCGAGACGACTATTTCCTGCGCCCCCGCACACGCGCTGAAGAAACTACACGCTCCACGGGTAGCTCAGGGACATGGAGACAGACTAATACGAACGGGACCATGGGGATGGGAGGGGGAGGAGAGAAACAAGAACGATTTGACACCCGATCCCCCGGCACGAAACGGGAGGAGCAGGAGTGATCGGACACTCGACCCCCTAACACCAACACATATGCCCTAAGAACAACGGCAACTGGAGGAGAGAGGATACCTGTGGAAACGGCCCCTTTAACAACGGTGCGCCCGACGCCGAGGAGCGGACCGATGACTAGGTCAAGAGCCCGGGTGCAGAAACAGCCAGTCATATAAGAACGGACTCCCAAATTTTACGTTATATGCTCTGATGATGTCGGCAGTGTGGCCGACGAAAGCTCAGCTTTGTAAACTAAACAATCTTTAAGATTTTTATCCCGGTGATCGTTTTTATTTGCTTTATGACATGTGTTTACCTGGGATTCGGATTTTTAGCATAATTAAGAATATATATATATATATATATGCCTTCCTTCTGATATATCTTTTTAGCCCCTGCCATGAATTTAAAGTAAGTAGATCTGTTGCCAAATCAACCACTTTGTTTGAAGCTCTATAATAATCTTTGGGGGGTTGTTTTATTGCTGTAGATCAGACATGTCAAACCCGCGACATCACGTGATGTCGTGCAACGTATTGGGACTGTGCCGGCAATGGGATGGGCATGGCTTCCACGTGACGCGTCCGGCCCACAGGCCGGTAGTTTGACACCCCTGCTATAGATGAATGCAGCTACTCTTCTGAATTAAGAATTAATTTTCTATCCCCACAACCAACTTAATTCTGGCAAGGAGCCCTTCATCCTGTTGTTTAGTCTGTAAAAAGATCTACTCATTGGAGTAATAAGGGTGCCAAAATACTCCATGTAGTTGCAGAGGTCTTTGATTCTCATTCTTGGCTATTTGTAATCACAGTCGAGAGTCATTTGGCTGCCTATTCTCTCAGACTTTTGAATGGATGGCACTTGGCCCATCCACAATCTGGTAGGCCTGAAACATCATAGTGGAATGCTGAGTAACATTTTGAGCACCATCTCTACTGTGGAAACCAGCCATCTGTGCCAGCAATGAAGTGTTGGCACTACATCTGTTCATCCCAATATAACAAAGTCTGTATTTTGCTCTCTACAGGGAGGGACCTGGAAATCCGAAGTCAATCCAAGGAAAAGAACAAGGTCTTTTCATGCTTTAAACCTCTGTTTCTCATTTTGAAGTGTAAGCAGCTGAATAAAACACAGATGTACAGTGATACCCATTCTTACTTATTTGTAAATTCTAATGTTAAGACTGGACTTCAGGAGTTTTATTAAAAATATTTTTCAGTAATATTCACATTGAAAGTTAAATTGGAATGAGATGCTGCTTTAATCAGGAATTACATGGCATGGAAGAATCAACACACTTTTCCTTCTTAATTGTTTTTGTAGCTAAATGCAAATGGTTCCGATAGGTGAGATCAGTAGAAATAAGAAATCTGAGGCATTTGCTTTCCTCAAAGAACAATTTTAATGGCTACATAATATCAGCACGAACATAGGTGAAACCAAGATTGGAAATCCCCCCCAAAAATTTTACAAAATAGAAGTTAAACTCTCCACCCACTAATTATGTAATAAATCACATTCTCCAATTAACACCTTTGGCAGGCTCTCTTAACAGTAATTCTAGCACGCCAAACACTTGAGCGCTATGACCTTGGTTCTCACAAGAAAGTTATTGTTTTGACTGCAATAGAAGAATGCATCTTCCCTCCCCCCCCATAGCTGTGGCAAGCCGAAAAATGAAGAAAGATGGCTGTAACTAAAGTAGTTTTGACAGTCGGATCTCCTAAAGAAGGGAAAAATCCTGCAAATAAAGAGAAGTTAGAGTCAGTAATTAACCCTTAGGCTTATTCGGATGTCTATCATAAAATCTATGTATTAATCTTTCAGCTTTCGCATCAGTACTTTTCACCAAGTGGCTTCTGATAGGGGATAGCCCTTCCATTGCACTAAATATTGCAGCTTTCCCTTGTACAACCTGGAGTCAAGGATTTGTTTTATTTCATAATGAGTTTCTCCCTCTACAACAAGAGGACCAGGTGCTTGTTTGGGAGGAGGTCTTAATGAGGACTCCCTGAAAGGCTTTAATAGGCTGCAATGAGTAACAGGATGAATCTTCCCTAAGAGAGGAGGGAACTTTAATTCTACAGTGACTGGATTTATAATCCTTACTATGGGAAAAGGTCCAAGAAACTTTGGTCCCAATTTTTTAATAGGTAGTTTGAGTCTCAGATATTTTGTACAGAGATATACTTTTTCACCAACATGAAAAGATCTCTGAGGAGCCGTCTTCTTGTCTGCCTGTTCTTTGTAAACTTTTGCAGCTTTGATAAGAGCCGATTTAGTATTATCCCAAACAGTTTTCCAAGAAGTCACCCATTGATCTAAAGTCTGTGAAACAGGAGGGTCCTGAGGGAGTTCAGGCATGGGAACAAATTCCCTACCAGTGGCTATTTTAAACGGAGTGAGTCCAGTGCTGCTATGCACAGTGTTATTGTAAGCCACCTCAGCAAAGGGGAGGAGGTCAGCCCAGGTGGTCTGTTGGTAATCCACGTAACATCTAATATATTGTTCCATCATACTGTTAGCCTTTTCAGTGGCTCCATTAGCAGACAGGTGAAAAGCCAATGATAGTCCCTGCGTGGACCCAATAAGTTTTAGAAAGTCTCTCCAGAATCTCGCAGTGAACTGCACTCCTCTATCTGATATAATTCGCTTTGGAGCTCCATGGAGTCGGTAGATATGTTTGAGAAACATTCGTGCCAACTTTTTCGCGGAGGGGAGACCCGTGCAGGGGATGAAATGAGCTTGTTTTGAAAAAAGGTCAATCACAGTCCATATTATCTTATTTCCTCTACTTTCCGGTAATTCCACGACAAAATCCATGGCGATCTCTTCCCAGGGTTGGGAAGGATCTGCTACTTGCTGTAACAATGCAGGAGGTTTACCTGGGCACTTCTTCATTGTTGCACAAGTTGCACAGCTTTTTACATAATTCTCAACATCTTTCTTTAGTCCTGGCCACCAGAACTGTCGTCGAATCAAATGTAGTCTTTAGGTAGCCAAAGTGGCCTGCTTGTTTACTATTGTGACTGCGTTGGAGAGCTTGAACTCTGAGAGTCTCTGGTAGATACAGTTTTGACCCTTTCCATGCTAACCCATTGCTAGCGGCAATGGGACTCAGGCTGTCAGGTGCACTGGTTGGCGCTCCAACCACCGAGGAGGCATCGCTGGCAGGGGCTCGGCTGAAAACCAGATTAATCCAGCCTGGGAAACTGGTACCGCTGGGAGGAGCTACAGCCTTAGCGGACCTCTTCCAAGCCGAGGCTGCCCCTCAGTGCAGGAGTACTCCTGTAACTGCTGGAGAGGAGCTTTTATTGCTCCCATCCCAGGGTTCTTCATCTGCGGATGGAAAGAAAGGAAAGGGCTCGATGGGATGGGATGACTCCGGAGATTTCAGTCAGCAGCCCCTCGCTTGAACAGCTGAAGGAGAAGTTCGGCCAGCTGGAGGTAAAGGATACAATTCCTATTGCCCAGGAGGTGGGAGCCATGGGGAGAAATGCCAAAACCTATCCCTCTCTCCCTTCCCCTCGCCAGCGTTCCAGCCCAACTGCCAGAGCCCGTGCTACTTCACCCATCCCCCCACCAGCTGCAATACCGAGCCCTGTACCCTGGCCAAGCCCATGGCCACGGCCTGGTGATGCCAGCCCCGAACCCCAGCCAAGAGAAGTTTGGAGAGTGATTCAGCCACGTCCCCAAGACCAGCAAATTGCCCAGGATCAACAGCAGGTGCAGGTGGCCCTGCCAAGATTCGAGCCGCCTCCCATCAAGCCCACTTTCGATGGGGATCCTGAAAAGCTAACCTTCTTCCTAAATCAGGTGTCAGCTTATTTGGATCGCTACACTTATGCCTACCTGAATGGGGATATAATGATAAATGCTGTGGCAGCAAATTTGGAGGGGGAAGCTGCTGACTGGGTGACCAACCTCCATGATGAGGGGGCTCCTGAATTGAACATTAATCTATTCATGGAGCAACTGAAGGGTCAGTTTGAAGATGAGTCCCAAGTCCTGATGGCTGAGAAAGAAATCCACCGCCTGAGACAGAGAGGTCACCCCGCAAAGGAGTACGTCCATGAATTCAGGAAAATTGCTAATTGATTGGGGCAGTGGCCTGAGCGATCACTAATCAATTACTTCAAACAAGGGCTAGATCGCAACTTACTTCAAGCCTGCATCATTCGAGGTTTCCCTAATCTGTTACGTGTTACCGTATGGCAGTGGCGCTAGACATCAAATTGGATCGTCCCAAAAAGTCACATACCAACGAAGTCATGCCACCACACAGCCAAGGGAAACGCCTCTATGGCCGACGTCCCCAAAACTCTGCAGCCACCAACATCTCCCGAGTACCAGCCAGGGCTCCCATCAAGTGCTACTGGTGCGTTCAGATGGGTCATCGAGCTGTGGAGTGCTCCGCTTCTCATCCTCAACCTAGGACCGTGCCAGTTGCTGCTGTGAAACTGCAGAGGGCTCCCAGAGGGGGGAGAGAAAGAACCAAAAGGGTGCGCCAAGGTCCAGATGTCGAAAACTCCCCTCCCGCTGAGCTCGAAGCCAAGCCCCAAGCTGAGGTGCAACAGATGCCGGAACCGTATGACAGCAACGAAGAAGGTGAGGAAGACCCAATGGTGAGTCGACCCATTCCCCCCTTTGCCATTCCCACCAGAATAGTAGCGCCCAAAACCGGAGCTCACATGAACTTGAGCGTCCTAATAGACTCAGGGTGCTCTCGATGCCTAATAAATCTTTCCACTGTACTGAAACTTGGCATCTGAGCCAAGCTATTGCCTCGTCCCATGGGGTTTGAGCAGGCCGACGGGTCTCTCATCAGAGGTGCTCTTGCAACACACCTAACCGACCCCGTACGGTTAGAAATGGGTTGGCATTGGGAAATCATCCGTTTTGTGGTGGTCCCGAAGATGACTGAAGCAGTAATTTTGGGGCTAACATGGCTTGACAAATGGCGTCCTCACATCTAGTGGGAGGAGGGAATGCGCAAGTTGAGACTAGGCACTGGACCCTCCCCACGTGAAACTGATGATAAAGAAAAGACACTGGCCATCTGCGAAACTCATGGGAAGTCCCGTGAGATCCTAAAAACTGTAGCCGAAAAATTGCCAGGAATTCAACTGGTCCCTACTGAGTACCGAGATTTGGCAGAAGCCTTTAGCAAAAAGGAATGTGATGTTCTCCCCACACACCGGGCTATGGAATGTTCTATTGAAATTTTGCCCGGTGCCAAATTCCCCAAACCAAGGATGTACTCTATGACACCAAAGAGATGAAAGAACTAAGAGAGTACATTGATAAAAACTTAGCTAGGGGTTTCATTGAGCCAGCCAAATCACCTGTGGCCGCTCCCATGCTTTTCAACGAAAAGAAAGATGGCTCTCTTAGACTGTGCATTGATTTTAAATCTCTCAATGCTGTCAATATGGAAAATATGTACCCCCTCCCCCTGATGAAAGACATGTTAGCCCACCTGGCAAAAGGAAATTTTTTTACCAAGCTGGATTTAACAGAAGCTTATTATCGGATTCCAATTAAGGAGGGGGATGAATGGAAAATCGGCTTTAATTGCCCTTTGGGGAGTTTCTAATTTAAAGTGATGCCTTTTGGACTGCAGGGCCCCCCCATGCTCCATGATCATTTATACAAAGGGGTTTTAGTTTATCTTGATGACATCCTTATCTACACTGAAACCATAGATGAGCACATCAAATTAGTCATGATGTATTGAAAAAACTGTTGAAAGCCAAACTGTATGCAAAACTGTCAAAATGCGAATTTTACCAGGCATGCATCGACTACCTAGGATTTTGGATTTTGAATGAGGGAGTAGAAATGGATCCTGCCAAAGTCAAAGCAGTTTTGGAATGGCAATCCCCATGCACCCGTAGGCAGCTTCAAAGCTTTCTAGGGTTTGCCAACTTTTATCGTCAATTTATTCCTTCTTTTGCAAGGATAGCCATGCCAATCACTGACTTACTCAAAACAGGCAAGGGGGCGGGAAACCCTGACCTTGTCAGCCGTTGCAATGGTTTGCCAGGTGTTGCGCTAGACAAAACAGACTTTCTCTCTCGGACTTTCTGTCATGGGAACCAAGGTCATCGGCTCCCAAGACTGCAGGCTGGGCGTTTCATGAAAAGCCCGCCAACAAGCTGAGTGGGGAAACCTAGTTGCTTGCATAGTTTTGGGAGTGGGATTTCTTAACTTTGTATTGGGGAATTGTTATGCATCTCTTCAGACTTGGTTTCATTTTCGACGTGTTGATACTTTGTAACTAATAAACATGTTTTTTGAGGAATTTCCAAGCCTTGGAGTTCTGCTTTATTTGTCTCTGTCGATCGGAACCTTGATGTCTCCACACATTTGATGCACGCCAGTCTAGCACTTGCGGCCCTGTCCTGGAAGCCGAGCATTTGAAGCCAGGAAACCAGCATCATGGCAGCTGCTAACAGCATTCCACTGCCTGAGGCAATGAGGGTGAGTGGAGATTGCAGCATCAACTGGCCCAACTTCAGAGCAGAGTTTGAGGACTACTCCCTAGCCACAGGCTTAGTTGACAAACCGGCAGCAGTGCAGGCAGCCACTTTGAGATGGCTGATGGGCAGCGAATGCCTCCATGTTTACAAGCATAATTTGACCCTTACAGAGGAGCAAAAGAGTGATACTAAAGCCATCCTAGATGCCTTACAAGTCTTTTTCAGACCCTCTAAAAATGTCATATATGAGATATATATATTTGGCAGCTGTAAGCAAGAAGAAGGTGAAGCAATAGACAGTTTTGTCACATGACTAAAAGAAAAAGTGCAAGCTGTGATTATGGCTCTCTGAGAGATGAACTTATGTGTGATAAAATAGTTCTGGCTATCACTAGTGAAAGCACACGCCGCCGCCTTTTGAGGGAACATAATTTAAGCTTATAAGCTGCAACTGAGATATGTCGTACCAGAGAACTTACAGACAAACGGTTGAGAGCCTTGGGCAGGATAAACAGATTGGCAGTGTCAATGCAGCCTCCAAACAACAGCTCAGCATGAAGAACCACCAGCGCAAGCGTCAGCACAAAATTCATCTACAGAACTCACCTGGGAGGAACCCAATATCATGCAATTAATGTGTCAGTGTGCATGTACAAAAGAGCAGTGTGCTGCATATGGGAAAAACTGCAGAGCATATGTGAGGCCAAATCATTTTGTACGAGTGGGTCCCTCAACTAAAATGGAAGCGAGGAAGCTGCACACAATTGAGCAAATGTTAGATCCTGAGGATGCACACTTGTTTACCACCAATGTGGTTTAAACAAAATAATGCATTGGTGCTGTAAACTCTTAAGGGCAGAAATGGTTTGTAAATCTCAGATTAAACAATATAATCCAACCCTGCCAGCTGGACTCGGGTACAACATGTAATGTCATGAGTTTAAAGGACAAAATGAAACTGGCACCTGAGATATCTCTTCAGCTTAGTAGCAGCAAACTGAACTATATTCAGGAGAAGTAATGGAATCATTGGGACTTTTCTAAACAGAATGCAGCATATGTGGGGCTATCCACAAACATGAATTTGAGATTGTGGAAGCTGATCAGAAACATGTGAGCATCTGGGTTTGATGCAGTTCACCATTCCAGCTGAGTTACACAATGTCGAGATTCACCACTCAAAATCCTTGGCGAGGCCACTGACAGAACAGCAAATCCTCCAAGTCTATAATGAGGTGTTTGAAGGCCCCATAATATCTGTCCCAGGAGAGGTTTACTTTGAACTTGATCCTGCCATTTCACCAGTACAATGTGCCCCATGCAATGTGCCAATAGCCATTAAGCCACTGGTCAAAGCGCAACTGGACAAGTATGAAGCTGAAGGACATACTACTTAAGTATCTGAGCCTACCGATTGGATAAGTAATATGGTTGTTATTAGGAAGCCTGAGAAGATCAGAATCTGCATTGATTTCAAGTTTCTGAATATGGCTCTGAAACAGTCACATTACCTAATGCCAACACTTGATGACGTTTTGCACAAACCACCAAAAGCATGAGTTTTCACGCTTGTTGACGCTAGAGATGCCTTTTTATAGTGCAAACTGGATGAAAAGAGTAGCTACATGACCACATTCTGGATTCCTTGGGGCAGAAAGAGATGGCTCAAACTACCCTTTGGAGTCTCTGTAGCACCAGAGGTGTATCAACGAAAGCAGTATGAACTTTTGAGTGGGCTCAGTGGAATTGACCCAATAACTGATTACATTCTCATAGTTGGCTGTGGTGATACAGATGAAGAAGCTAAGCATGACCATGATGAAAAGCTAATAGCACTACTAGACCATTGTAGGCAGGTGATGCTGAGGCTCAGCACAAAGAAATTGCAGTGCAAGGTGCAAGAAGTCCATTTCCATGGACATGTCCTGTCCTCACAAGGCTTAAAAGCTGACCCAGATAAGATTAGAGCCATTGTGGACATGCCACCACCTACCAATGCCAAATTGGTGCAGAGATTTATCAGTTTTGTCACATACTTATCAAAATTCCTGCCGCACCTGTCTGAGGTGTGTCAGCCATTGAGATGGCTGCTGGACAAAGATGTGGTTTGGCACTGGCTTCCCAAGCATGACCAGGCAGTAAAGGAGATAAAACGTTTGGTCACTGTTGCCCCAGTGTTGAAATACTATGATGTCACGAAGCCAGTTACAATTCAAAGTGACTCAAGCAAAAATGGCCTAGGATGTTGCCTAGTGCAAAAAGGTCAACCAGTTGCATATGTGTCCAGGGCTCTTTCATCTGCTGAGCTAAATTACGCTCAAATCAAAAAGGAGTGTTTAAGCATCGTATTTGCCTGCCAGCGGTTCCATCATTATCTTTATGGCTGGGATACAATCAGAGCTGAAACTGATGACAAGCTGCTAATAGCCATATTCAAGAAGCCCCTTTTGTGTGCTCCCAAGCGTATGCAGAGCATGATGCTTACATTGCAGCATTACAACCTATAACGTTGTCTACAAGCCAGGACATGAAATGTATATCAGTTATATTCTGAGCAGGGCTACATCAGATCAGGTGACACCTGGAGGAGAGCACGAGAACCATACAGTTTGTTGGTTGCAACAGGAACAAACCTTCTTTGCTGAAGTCAATCAAACAGACTATCTTAACATCACAAATCAGCGGCTACTTCAGCTCAAGCAGCACACACGACGCTGATGCAGCTTTACAGTCACTGAAGGCTATCATTCTGAGTGGGTGGCCAGATGAGAAGGAGGCAGTTCCTGCAATTGTGAGGGAATATTGGTCCTTCAGAGATGAGATCAGCATACAAGATGGTATCTTGTACAAGGGCCCAAGAGTCATAGTGCCAAAGTCACTGAGAGCAGAGATGTTATTGCACATATACTTCAGCCACATAGGGGGTGAGGCATGCTACAGACAAGCTCGTGATCATCAGTATAGATTTGTTCAACTATGCAGGAAAAGAGTACCTGATACTACTTGATCATTATTCAGACTTTTGGGAAATTGAACTTCTTCCTGACTTTGTCTGCTGAAGCTACCATTAAGAGATGCAAGGCTCAGTTTGCACGTCATGGCCAACCAGATAAAGTGATCTCTGATAATGGCCCTCAGTTTGCAAGCTTACAATTTAGGAAATTTGCCACTGAGTGGGAGTTTGAGCATGTGCCTTCCTCACCACATCATCCACAACCTAATGGCAAAGCTGAAGATTGTTAAGAATTTATGCAAGAAAGCACAAAGTGATGGTAAAGACCATGGAAGGCCATTCTACATTGGAGAAATACTCCGACCAAGGGCATGGACAGTAGTCCGGCACAGAGACTGATGTCAAGGAGACTAAAGACCTCCTTACCAGTGGCAAATAAGTTGCTTGAGCCCTCTGTGATACAAGGTGTCCCAGAAAAGTTATGGCTTAAGAGACAAGTATTCAAGGCAAGATAGGACAAATCAGCCACAGATTTGCCAGAATTGAATATTGGGGAACGAGTCCGTATGAAACTGCTGCCTGGAGATCGAACAGGTCACTGAAAAATGGGTATCTGTTTACAAGTGGCACATTGATGGAACACTCTATCGTCGCAATCATGTGCATCTGTGTGTGGCTGAGCAGCCTGACTTGCAGCCTGACTCTCCATATCCAGTGGACAGGCCCGACTCACCTGGTATTACTGGGCCACACTTAACCACTGGCAATAGGGAATGCACAGTACTGATGCCACAGACCAATGTTAATAACAGTCCTGAGTGAGCCGGCATATCTGACAGCAGTCAAATGCAGAACGGTCCCAGTAAGTGGTGAGAAGAGCCCAGCAACCTCAATGAGGTTGGAGAAACTCTTAGTACAAAGTGGGCCAGTCTTCACCTGTAGTGGCAGACATTCGCAACCGCCCAACAGACTCAACCTATAGGAAGTGTTGTTCCTGGTTCTCATCCAAAATTTCATAATGTTGTTCGGTTAACATGACAAGGGGAAGATGTTACGGGCTGTTATATTTATCTTATATGCAGCTCTATCATTCATCTCTATTGTATTTTTTCCTGTGTCATATTGCTACTCTATGATTCATCTCTATTGTTCCTGTGATGCATTTCCTGTTCCTGTAGTTGTATTCTGTCTCTCTCTAAGAAAGATGGCTTTTGCATAGTGAGGCCTTGTATTGTATTTACTGACTCCACATGAAGCAAGGACTACCTGTATTTATGTTTATTAAACATATTTTATTAAATGCTCTTTACTCTGTAAGGCTGCAAACTAAATTCTCTGCTAAGTAAAGGTAATGAAAATAAAAGGAATAAAGGGACTTCCAGTTTGCCGACGCAGCCGCCACGGACATTTGGAAGGCGAGTTACGTCTTCCACGTCCAATTTCGCAGCGCTGGGGGACCGTGGAAAGGGTCGAAAGTCGCCCTGTAGGGGCGACCAGTAAGGAGGGGATCCCCGTTTGATTGCGGGAGGTGGTAGCCCTTCCGCTCGATCCAGGGCAGCCATCCAAACTGGCAGACGAAAGACCGGCCATAGAAATATGGCTCGTCACTAGGCTGCAGACAGCCGAAGTCAAATCTACCATCAGGCAACTATAAAGCAGAGCGGATGAGACTGGGTGAGATCTACCTCTCTTAAATCTTAACTATTTTTTTTACCTGCATAAGCTGCTCAAAGTACTTTCCCCCCTGTGGAGAGGGAAGGGAGATTCTATCCCTCCCTCTAAAAACAGCAGCGACTGACTATCCAGGGGAGTTTAAAACGTTGCAAGAATAACTTGATTTTAATTGAATTTTTATCTTTTTAAAATTGGTGGACTAAAAGATTTTTTATTTTTATTGAAGATCTGGGTTTACTTACAAAAAAGAAGTAAAATTGAAAAGATTATAAAAATTTGGACTTAAAAGAAAACTCTAAATGATATGGGCGACATCTTGTGGCTAAACCTGATATTACAACTTGTTATTGCTTAAAAGAGACCTGGCTTGTAGCCCAGACTATAGATAAGACTTTTGTAACCTTGACAGATATCAGCTGCGAGAAGCCCAGCTGTGTTCTATACTTAGTGACAAAATATTTTTTTTTGCATTCTCTGATTGTAAAGCTTTTAACTTAATATACTACTAAGAGGACATGGAGGAAGATCAGGAACAGATTCTCTTTATGTTGAAAGCAATTTATGAAACTATTCTTACAGCTACTGATAAAATAAGAAGTTACAGAAAAGAACAAGATGTCAGCCTAGATATATGAACCCAAACTTTGATTACAGCTAAAAAATCAACTACACAGAATATAATAGAAGAAGTGGAACAATTAAATACTATGACAGAAGACTCAACTGATCAACAAACACAGTTAATGGAAAACCCAGAAAAGGGACTGACAACATGGAAAAGGGAAAAGACTTTCTACATAAACCAGAAGAAACTGGAGGATCAAGAAGAAGAACGGACTGAAGAGAAGATAAACAGTTCAGGACAACTACGTCGAGATGGAAAAATAGAGAGACAATTTGTTAGTTTTTTCAAAAAAATGGCGACCGGATGGCTTTTTCTACTTCAAACAACATACATAACAACACAGGGAGATTTATTTGATGACTTAAAAGCACGGACATGGAAGACGACTTGGCAAAGAAAGAAAGCCAGAATAAGACTGAAGAAAATTGGGGTTTTGACTTATCAGTGAGAATTAAAATAGAACATACTCAAATAGATAAGATATGTATTTTGAATACTAGATTTTGTTAGGAGTTGAGATAAAGAAAACTTTGGTCACTTAAAACTTGTAAGTATAAACATTAACAGTTAAATTTGAATATTGATTTGCTTACAAAGGTTAAATGTAAAGGTAATTAAGATATATATAAGCTAAAAAATCTTTTGATGAATGTAATAAATATTTTTTATTTAGCTGTAATAACAAAAACTATTAGCTTAAATATGAGATAGCAGATATCAAGAGAAAAAGAGAGGAAGTATTAAATGTTGAAATAAGAGAAATTTTGGTTATTAAACTTAAGATATTTGGAAATTAACAGAAAATAAGAATGTTATACTGCATTATAAATTAGTTGATGTAAGATGGTGAGAAATAGAATATATTTAAATAGATAAGACGTGTATCCTGAACATTAGATTTTGTGATGAATTGTGATAAAGGGAACTGGGGTTATTTAAAATTTGGAAATTATAAATATTAAATGTTAAATTTAAATATTAATGGGAAACTAAAAATTGGGAAAAACTAATTAGGACACTGATTGTCTATAAAGATTGAATGTTAAAATAATTAGGATATATATAAACTAAAATTATTGATAAATGTAAGAAAGTTATTTTTATTTAATCGATATAATAAGAATTGTATTAGTTTAAATATGAGACAGTAAATACTAAGGGGAAAAGAGAGGAAATATTTAATGTAATAGTTTGAGATCTGTACTAAAGATACTTGTATGTTATTGAATTATCAATTAACTCAGCCGCCACGTTGCTTTTTAATTATTTAAATGTAAAACTAGAAAATCAATAAAATTTTCTTAAAAAAATAAAAAATAAATAAAAGGAATAAATGATAGAAGAATACAAACACGGAATAAAGCACCCTCAATGACATAACAATGACAGGAAAAATAAAATAAATAATCAGGACCTTTTTAGTGTAAACATGCAATCAAATGTTGCTTCAGTTAGTAATTATGGCTGCAATCCCACTCATGCTTACCTGGGAGTGAGGTCCTCTAAACACAATGGATTGAATATACATCCATAGGATGCTGCAATATTCTGCACAACTGCCAGGGATTAAATCTCATTAAATATAGGGAGTCTAATTTCCACATAAACATGCCTGGGGTGGGATTGTCAGGCTGCATTCTAGTTTTAGAAACAATTTCAAAATAAATCTGTTTAGAGTCCAGATTCTTTTTAATCAGGGGTCCTCAACAGATATTGAGAGAAGTGGCTTTCTCTCAACTCAGTGAATGATTTTCCATGAGCTTCAGTATGAAAATTTTGGAAGTCATGTTCAATTCATTAATGAAGTACTTGCTTTTTACCACATCTATGTAATTTTAGATTATCTTCTCAACCTAAGTAAGATATTCTTCATGTATGTTCAAGGAAGCAGAACATTCAATCAACTGAATCAATATGTGAAAAGACAAGGCAACACTATCAGTGTTGTTTCTCATTTACATAAGTCTAGCATGAGCAATCTAAAAGGGCACCCCAAGAGTTTCATATCTGGAAGGCAACTATACAATGGGAGATGATCCAATTTATAATAATTCCTTATTCCGGATTATAATTCTCATGCCATATCAAAATGATTTCTGAGATTCCCCCAATCCTTAAGAATTAATTTGGCAGGAAAAAATAAGCAGAAGCTTGAATTTGCCTGCAGCCAAGTCTCTGTCTCTGTATAACCTATTAGGAAAAACAAAGTGTAGATGTAGGGCCAAATTTAAACTGTAGGTTGATCACTATGGAACAGGCAATCAAAACAAAATTGTATCATAATTCAACAACATATTGCTATGCTTAATAAGGAGCTTTAAAGCATTGGCCTTGTTGCTGGGAAAACTACTCTATGGAGAAGAGCTGTCTCAAACAGCAGTCTCACTACACACTGAGAGCAGGAATACACATCTTTTTTCACATCTTTGAAGAGGCAGCTTTCTCAGGCAGGATTCAGAATTAAAACACAAAGGAATGAATCCATCAACTTTGGCATTTAAAGGTCTTGGCAGGCTTTGACACAAGAACAAGCATTAAACTGAATCCAATTACATTCCTAATTGCAATGTGGGCTGACTTTTCTTAAATTACCTTACAAACATATTCCACTATGTAGAGAAAGATTTGCTTAAGAGAAAAGCAACTAAAAATTAAGATCTTTCTTTTAAAAAACCCTCAAAGTAACACTTTTACATGTTTTTTTAACATTGTACAGCTCTATTGCAAAAGCCCATTTTTAATATGCAGTATTTTGAGCTGCAAACTCAAGTGTTTTAATTCTAAGTGAAACTTACAATTTAAAGTTAGAAATAAATTATAAGCAGTGGACTACAGTTAATGAGACCCAGTTTGGTGGAACAGTTAAGGCATCAAGATATCATAAATTCTAGTCCTTTAACCATAAAGCCAGCTAGGTGACCTTCCGCCAGTCACTCTCTCTCAGATCTAGAAAGGAAGCAATAGTAAACTACTCATGAAATCTTGCCAGGAAAACTGCATGGACTTATCCAGGCAGTTCCTAAGAGTCAAAACTAACTTAAAGGCACAGATATACACATACAAACTAGCTAATACAAATCAAATCAAGTTTTGCTACATAAGATGGGAAGACTATAGCAATAGCACTTAGACTTACTGTATATACTTCTTCACAGTGCTTTACACCCCTCCCTAAGCAGTTCACAGAGTCAGCATATTGCCCCCAACAATCTGGGTCCTCATTTTACCGACCTCGGAAGGAGAGAAGGCTAACCCTAACCCTTGAGCCAGTGAGAATCGAACTGCTGGCAGTTGGCAGAATTAGCCTGCAATACTGCATTCTAACCATTGCGCTACCATGACTGATATAGAACTCAGCATTAAAGATTTATGCTAAAATTATAAAAGTAAATTAAATACAATTGAAGGGAAAAAAATCCTCTGGGCTCCATGTCTGACATCTATGTTTATAAACAGTGCAGAAGGGCCTGATACATGTAATTATGTAAGTGTAAAAACTCCACAATCACATTAGAAACCCTAATCATGCCCATGTATCATTTAGGACCCAGGAAAGAATGTTATGTACAGTATGTGAGGTCTCTTTCATATAATCAAGAGGTAAGCGTACTGAAGGCATCGATCTAATATCTCCACTATGCATTCAGTGGAAGGAGAAAAGTCATTTTATGAGTAGAGTTGATCTATGATACTGTTCCAGTTTTTCCTACCTCTTCTTGAAAGCATGAGAACTGAGGCCTTGGGAAGATGAAGGGGGAAGAATTGGTGGTTTGTGTTCTGTTCTTGCAAAGCAGACATCGAGACGAGGCAGGTTCACAACAAAGGATCTCTTTATTAAGTACATTCACAGAACAGAAGCAAGAACACAATGGCAACTGGCCTGTTTATACTCCCCTTGCAAGGGGATGCACAGCCAATCATTGCAGGCCATTCTCCCGCCTTGCGCATACGCGCAAGGCCAGAGACAGCCTGTCTGGGTCCCGGGCAGACACGTGGTCTGTCCGGGTCTCTGCAACCTTCCGGCAGCCTTTCTGAGCCTTGCTGAATGACTCAGCAAGGCCCAGGACATAACACCCCTCCCCCCTTGGATTAAACAATAAGTAAGCAAATAAGTTTAACACTTCACATAAACATAACATGGCAGGCCGGTTAGCACGTTATACCGTCCACCTTCCTCCTTGCAACCTATTACCTTCAGGTCCCAATGGAGTCCACGGACTTTCACTCTTTGACAATATTCGCACCACAACCTACAATTGTTTTTGTTTACCCCCTCAGATGGTGAGGACTAATACCCCTCCTGTATAGTGAACAGGGATCTTACATATTCCCCTGAATGCTTAGGAGGACCCTTGACTCGCTCTGATCTTTGTGGAGCCAGATTAGGTGCAGGTGCGATTGTAGGTGTGGGATTAGGAATAGGTGCCTGGAGTGCCTGCTCCCGGTTTGCGCAAAACAAACCAGGACTTTGTCGCCCAGAAGACTCAGGGGTTTCCCCTGACTGCTGACTGGCTGGATCCACCAGACCCAAACCAGAGTTCCTTGGTGGGGTTGAGTTCCCCGAGTCCCTTGGTGGGGTGGAGTTCCCCAGAATTCCATGGGACTCCTCTTGGGAGCACTGTCCCTCGAGCCCAAAACCAGCAGCAGGAGTACCCTGAGTAGCCAATTTACGGCCATTTGCCCCTAGCCAGGGACCTCTGCCAGAGTCATGAGCCACCTCCATGGCCAGACCCCCGGAGTCTATGCCAGAGTCAGGAGCCGTCTCCATGGCAAGACCCCCACCTGGGGCATGTGTAGGAAGATTTGGATAAGCGCCCTCTTGGAGAGACTGTGGTCCACTAATCGTAATTGGGGTCCCCCTCCCCCCCGAGAGCAGAGCCAGGAGCGGAAACATGGCCAGGAAGCCTCCAGCGCAATTGGTCTATGTGGCGTCTAAGCACACGACCATCATCCAAGGCCACTTCGTAGGACAGTGGCCCAGAGACCTTGCACACCACAGCTGGTACCCAGAGATGTCCATGCCCATAGTTTCTGGCCCAGACCAGATCACCCACTTGGAGTCTCCTAGGTGCCCGCGGTTGTGACACCTGTGAAGCCACCCGGTCTGGGTGCAATCTGTCTAGCATCGTGATGAGTCTGCGACCCCAGCAGAGTTCAGCTGGGCTCTTTCCTGTAGCTGTGCAAGGTGTGGTGCGGTGTGCAAGGAGAAAATCGGCTAACCTGTGATGCCAGGGTCCTCGAGTGATTCTCTTTAATGCCTCCTTGGTGGTACGCACCATGCGTTCAGCCTGACCGTTGGTGGCAGGGTGAAATGGAGCAGACGTAGCATGCTGGATCATGTTGGCTTGAAGAAAAGCCTGAAACTCAGAAGAGGTAAATTGGGGACCATTGTCTGAGACAAGGACATCAGGAAGAACATGGGAAGCGAAGATTCCTCTGAGCACCTGGATGGTCCTGGCAGTAGTAGTGGAGGATACAGGAACGACCTGTAGCCACTTGGAATGGCTATCCACGAGGAGAAGGAAGAATTGCCTCTGAAAGGGCCCAGCATAGTCAATGTATACGTGTGACCATGGAGTGAGTGTCTCCTCCCACCTATGTACAGGGGCCTGGGGCATCTCAGGCCGTGACTGTTGGCACACTTGGCACCCCTGAACCTGGGCCTTGATGTCCTTATCGAGTCCAGGCCACCACAGATGGCTACGCGCAAGCGCCTTCATCCTCACAATTCCCGGATGTCCCTCATGCAGAGAGAGCAAGACGCTAGTCCTCAATGAGGCCGGGATGACTACTCTGCTACCCCACAGGATACACCCTTTGAATGTAGAAAATTCATGTTTCCTACGCCAGAAACTTTGGAACTCTGTACCAGGACACGTGTCAGGCCATCCTGACAACACCCGTGTCAGCACGCATGTAAGCGTGTGATCAGTGGCAGTTTCAGCAGCCACATCCCTAGCATTGAGGGGAGATTCAGGCAATTCCTGAATGGAAAGAATGTGTACAGCAGGAGCAGGGTCTGCCTGTATTTGCTTTAGAGGTAACCTACTAAGGCCATCAGTGTGGCCCATCTGTGTCCCTGGTTTGTGAACCAGGGTGTAGTCATAAGCTGACAAGAAAATTGACCATCTCAGCATTCTGGGGGAGATGATATGTGGGGTTTGTTTGTTTGTTGTAAACAAACCCAGCAAGGGCTTGTGGTCAGTGTAGACCGTGAAATGGCGGCCATACAAGAATTCATGAAATTTCTTGATGCCTGAGATTATTGCCAAGGCTTCTCTGTCAATCTGTGCGTAATTACGCTCTGCAGATGAGAGAGTTCTAGAGTAGTAGGCCACCGGGATCTGAGTCCCATCAGCCTTGAGATGACTTAACACTGCTCCTACCCCATAAGGGGAGGCATCACATGCGATGCACACAGGCAATTGCTCATTGAAATGCGTCAGTACCGCATTAGAAGATAGCAAGGCCTTGACTTCTTTGAAAGCCCTTTCATGGACCTTTGTCCATTTCCATGGAGTCTGCTTGTCCAAGAGCCGGTGTAACAGCTCAGCCACTGCAGCCTTGTAGGGGAGAAATGAATGATAAAAATTAAGTAGGCCCAGAAAAGCCTGGAGTTCAGCTTTTAACTGGGGACTAGGGGCCAGTTGAATGGCCTGGAATTTAGACTCTGCAGGGTGGATGCCTTCAGCATCAATACGAAACCCTAGAAATTCGGTGGATGTTACACCAATTTTACATTTGTCTTGCTGTAACTTCAGCCCAGCTTGGCGGAAACGCAGCAAGACAGCTCTCAGCCTTTCAGCCAAGTTCCCAGATGACTCTCCTGCAATGAGGACATCATCGAAATAAGGGCAGACCCCAGGAATACCACGGAGCGTTCGCTCCATCACCCCTTGGAAAATGCCAGGGGCTACATTGACCCCAAACTGCAGCCTTTTTACTTTAAAAGCCCCTCTGTGAGTAACTAGAGTTTGGGCCTCAGCTGTTGCCTCATCAACAGGTAACTATTGGTAGGCCTGAGCTAAATCAAGCTTAGCAAAGACCTTTCCCTCTTTCAGTGAGGCCAGAATGCACTGGATATGCATGCTGCTGCAAGGCTTTGTTTAGAGTGCATTTATAGTCCGCACAAATTCGGACTTCACCATTGGCTTTTAATGGTGTCACTATGGGGGTTTCCCATGGACTAGAATCCACAGGTTCTAGAATGCCTTGTTGGAGCAGTTTGTCCAATTCAGCATCTATTTTACTTTTGAGGGCAAAAGGCACCCTCCTTGGTTTAACCCTGATGGGCGTGATGGCTGGATCTAACTTTAAAGCAATGGGAGGCCCCTTGTATGAGCCAAGCTCTGGGCTGAACACATCAGCAAACTCCTTACAGACTCCTGCAAGGCTGGCAGTTTGTAGATGGTTAAGACCAGTCACTTGGATCCCAAGTGCCTCGAACCAATCGAGTCCGATAAGACTCGTGCGATCACCCCCAACTACCACCACATCTAACAACCCATCAAATTCCTTACGCTGTACTCTAAGCGTGGCCTCCCCCTTCACACTGACTCGTGAATTCTGAAAGTCAGTGAGGATGAGATTGTAGGGCCTGAGTTTGACTCGTGAGCCACTCCTGGAACAAACCTTTTTAAAGGTGTCTGCAGAAATAATAGAAAGAGCGGACCCTGTGTCCAGCTCGATAGCCAGGGGAACTCCCTGCACTCTTACATCAATGCGAAGCTTTTTCTTAAGGGGCCGGTGAACCTCAGTTTTGAATACCCCCCTACGGGACGCGCAGAAACCCACCCTGTGTTGGCTGGGGACCTTGGTACCTTTCAGAGGCAACTCTTCGGGGGACCTGTTTTTTTGGCGACCCAAGCAGGCTTGATGCGATGTGGCCTTGCCTGCCATATGCCCGGCAAACAGCAGAACGAAAATGGCAGTCGGCTCTCCTGTGGCGACCCCCACAGCCGAAACACCAAAGGGATGCAGGCGTCTTCCCTCTGCGTTCTTGCAGTCTTCTCTCCGCTGACTGTTGAAGTCTGTCCACCTCTTCTTCCTCGGATTCTTCTCCAGAGGCCTCTCGCACGACTTCCTGATGGACGGGGACTGCTGCTGGAGGGTTCTTGGTTGACCGCAATGCCTTCACCGCGCCGCCGGCTGCTTCTTCAGCTGCAACTTCTCTCAGGGCATCTTGGAACGAAACATCGGCTCTAGCAAACAACTTTTGCTGCATCTCACGGCTTCGCAATCTGCAGACGAGTCGATCTCGGAGCCTCTCTTCCAAGTCTTGGAACGCACATGGCCTAGCAGCCTGCCTCAGAGCCGCAATGAAGTCCGCAGCTGATTCACCCAGCCGCTGATCCCGCTGCTCGAATTGGTGCCTCCAAGCTATTACAGACAGCTTGGGCTCAAAATGCTCACGCAGCATTTTCTTAAGATCGGAATAGGCGATCGATTCCAGTGGTGCTGGGGCTACAAGGTTCTCAGCAATGTCAAAAGTCTCTTGCCCACAGACACACAGCAGAGTAGCAGCTTTCAATTCATCTTCTTGGATCTTATTCACCCTGAAGTAGTTCTCGACGCGAGCTACGTAAGAGCTCCATCGTTCTGGGTGCGAAGTATCGAATTTGACAAGACGGCCCCAGCTTGGACATCGTTGTGACCGATAGCCTCTTCGACGTCTCTCGCCGCAAAGAAGGAGAAGGGGTCCCACGAAGCCAAGCCCACCACCAGCGTCTTCGTACTGGCAGGCGGTTGCTTCTCCTGGACGCCGCGCTTCTCTTCGCGTCAGGCCTTCAGGTGAGTTGGCCCTAGCTTCTTTTCCTTTGGCTTCCTATGTGGCGTATCCCATCTTCGTCGCCAATGTTCTGTTCTTGCAAAGCAGACATCGAGACGAGGCAGGTTCACAACAAAGGATCTCTTTATTAAGTACATTCACAGAACAGAAGCAAGAACACAATGGCAACTGGCCTTTTTATACTCCCCTTGCAAGGGGATGCACAGCCAATCATTGCAGGCCATTCTCCCGCCTTGCGCATGCACGCAAGGCCGGAGACAGCCTGTCTGGGTCCCGGGCAGACACGTGGTCTGTCCGGGTCTCTGCAACTTCCTGCAGCCTTTCTGAGCCTTGCTGAATGACTCAGCAAGGCCCAGGACATAACACCTTGCTTCTTTAAATTGTTAGTTAAGCTGTCAACAACCAAACTAACTATTGGATCTCTTCTCACTTCATCATGTATTAATTGTACTTGTTGCAAATAATTTTCAAATGAATAGATTTAGGGCCCTTGGTGCTTTTTGAGCTTGTTGTTTTCTTGCAAGAGTTTTCATTATCGAGTTAGGTAATATCATCAATGCACTAAAACATCTGCAATAAACAACCTAGTTGAGAGAGCATCAAGGACCCCACACTTCAATCCTGAGCTACAAATAATCTCTTCAATTAATAAATAGCTTATAGCATATAGCAAAACTAGGCAATATTAAAATATTTAGGTACTACCTTAATAGCAAAACTTAAGAGCATTATTTTGCTTTTAGAAACCCTCCTCTCTTGTTATGTAGATATCATAGAATTTTCATAATCCAAGACTTTACAATGTAAAAAAAAAAACCAAAAAGCAAAGCAAAGACATCCAGCTTTTGATATCAAGTGTGCAGACACTTTCAAAGAGATAGTCATTTTAGTGCTTGGCACCAAGAGTGCTTATAAACCTGTCCTCACTTCAAGGCACTTTTTGATCTTTTCCATCTGCATTTTTAGTGCAGTCATTTGCCCACAGAATGAAGGAAACCACATCCTTCTTTCTGAAGCAGTCATTCATTCTATCATTCCAAAATGCTCTGCCATATCTCAGATACTCAGCCTAAGTATTTGCACTTGTTCTTCCCTTTAAGTGTGCATAAGAGAACATAGCTTAACAGCTGCCAAGTGAAAAATGTCAAAATATCAATTTTCTAGGCCTCATTCATCATATCAATTTAATCTGAGACTGTACCTGTTTCAGACGTCATAAAGCACCGAATAACATCTATTACTATACAATAAGACATTTAGAAACAGCTCACTGAATAAGGCTGAAATACAGCATTTATGGAAACAAATGGCTTCAAGGACTAATTTAGTCATTAAATCCTTTACTACTCCTGAAAGCTGCAAACTATCTTAGAAGATGCCATATATAAGTTATATGGAATTTACATTCAGACCTATTTGCCTTACTGCCAGAGCCTACTATGCCGTGGGGCATCTTTTTATTCTGCCTAGCAACAGAATTGTACCTGTATATGGGCTCCTCTCTTCTCTGCTGCCAATATTCCTATTACCCTAAAGTTGAACTTGTATTTGTATCATGCATGTAAGAACATGATTTTTCCAGAACACGAATTCAGTCTTTGAGTTCTACAAATTGCCATCTCCCCAACTGACTACTGTCCCTTGTAATAAGAATGCTATATTTTCATTTCTTTGTGCCTCTCTATCAAAAGAACAGTTGTTCATATACCATGCTCACAACAAAATCTCTGTAACCTCTTCTGCAGGAAATCCTGGAGTTTATTGTTCCACAACGACTTTTTGTCATGAATAATACAGTTCTGACAACACCATGACTGTAGAGTGTTATTTTCATCAGGAAAGAGAGAATATTTTCTCCTTTAAAATGATATTGCACATGAAGTGTTTTGATTCCATGAGAAGAACCCAGCAATTACTTCTGCTGAAAATACTGACATTATTTGTTCATCTATTTGTCTGGGAGAACAATAATTGCAAATAATGAATGATAAACTGTGAAACCTACAGACTATGCGTACCCTGCTTGAAATACTGCTCTGTGTTAAGACTCTATGGTTCACTTATTGTATATTCCTAAAAAAAAGTTGCAATAGATATCGGCATTCTTCAAGAAATGTATTGGAACTCTGCTAACATTCTTAACAATAGTTTTAAATAGGCCATTAAAATCAGTGATAGAAAGAGAATTGCTGCCTTTTTCAATTAAAATCACCAATTTCAACTGAAAAAGTTGTTATCAAGGACTTGGTGATTTACTATAATGTTTCTCCCAGGGCTTATGCATACAGTGCATTCAGAAAATATTCAGACCCCCTTCACTTTTGTCAGTTTGGTTATTTGTGAATTCTACAGTTGTTAAAATTCATTTTTTCTCATTAATCTATACTCAGTATCCCATAATGACAAAGTGAAAGCAGAATTTTAGAAATGTCTGTAAATTTATTAAAAAGAAAAATCTGAATTATCACATTGGCATAAGCAGTGCTTTTTTTGTAAAAAAAAAAAAAAAGGTGCCGGAACTCACACATCTCATACAACCCACTTTGCCTACCCTACAAGGTTCCATCCAAAAAAGGTGCCGGAACTCCGTTCTGAGCGTTCTATGAGAAAAAAAGCCCTGGGCATAAGTATTCAGACCCTTTGCAACAACACTTGAAATTTAGCTCAGGTGCCTCCCATTTCTCTTGATTGTTTCTACACCTTGACTGGAGTCCATCTGTGGTAAAATAAATTGATTGGATATGATTTGGAAAGGCGCACATCTCTCTATAGAAGGCCCCACAGCTGACAATGCATACTGTAGCAGAGCAAAAGCTATGAAGTCAAAGGAACTGCCTGCAGAGCTCAGAGACAGGATTATTGCAAGGCACAGATCTGGGGAAGGCTACAATAAAATTTCTGCTGCACTGAAGGTTCCTAAGAGCACAGTGGCCTCTATAATTCTCACTTTGTCATTATAGGGTACTGAGTGTAGATTAATGAGAAGGGGCGTTGTCTTACCTGAACGCCTTTTCTCAGCGTGATGAATGGAGAATCCACCAATGGGTTATCTTGGACCTCCTGCCCACGTAGACCAAAACAATCAAAGCTGCCATGCCTCTCTGGTTGAGGGCACGCCCCCAGTTTCGAAAGGGTGAAGCCAATGACTGCACGACGTGTTGGCTCCCAGACCCTAAACACTGGACCTCACTGCGTCCAAGGGATGGGTGTGGATTCTCCATTCATCACGCTGAGAAAAGGCGTTCAGGTAAGACAACGCCCCTTCTCCAGCGTGAAAGAATGGAGAATCCACCAATGGGACTTACCAAAGCCCTACTGTCCCAATGGGAGGGGAGCAGACTGGGCCAGTGTCCCTGCCGCCGGCACCACCTGTTGCAGTACCCTGCGGCCAAAGGATGCCTCCGCCGAGGCAAACTTATCAAGGCGATAATGGCGCACAAAAGGGGAAGGCGAGGACCATGTCGCCGCCCTGCAGATGTCCTCAATGCTGGCCTGTGTGGCCCATGCTGCTGAGGTAGCAGCACTGCGAGTGGAATGGGCCGTCAAGTGACCTGGAACTGGTAAAGAAGATGTCTGATACGCTTCGGAAATACAGGCCCTAATCCACCTACCAACGGTAGAAGAAGATACCTTCTTACCCTTGGAGGCCGGATGGAAGGAAACAAAAAGGGCCTCAGATCTACGAAAGGACTCCGTCCGCTTGACGTAACAGCGCAACGCCCTGCGAACATCGAGAGTGTGCCATTGCCTTTCCAAAGTATGAGACGGATTAGGGCAAAAGTTCGGTAACACGATCTCCTGTGCCCTGTGGAAAATGGTGTTCACCTTAGGAACAAATGAGGGGTCCAGGCGTAGGACCACTCTGTCCGTATGAAAAACACACAGGTCTTCTCTGACAGAAAGAGCTGCAAGCTCCGAGATGCACCTAGCCAAGGTAACTGCAACCAAGAAAGCAACCTTAAGAGACAAGGACCTAAAAGTGCAGGACCTAAGGGGTTCAAAAGGCGCCTGCGTAAGGGCCTGTAAGACCCGGGGCAACTCCCAAGTGGGATATCTATGAACTACCGGCGGTCTACTGTTGGTGACCCCTTTTAGAAAGGATCGTACCTTGGGGTGATGGGCCAGTGGCTCTAAGGTGTCACAGGTAAACACCGTGGCTAGAGCCGAGACCTGTCGGCGAATAGTGTTAGGCGCCAAGCCTTTATCAACACCCTCCAACAAATAGTCTAATATCCGTGGAATGGTTACCGCTGAGATAGCTAAGTGATTGCTGTCACACCAACGGCAGAAATGTCTCCAAGTGGAGTCATAAATGTGATTGGTCGCCGGTCTCCGGGAGGCCTGAATCATAGAAATCACTCCTGAGGAATAAGATTCTTGGGTCAAGGCCCTGCGTTCAAGTGCCAAGCGGCTAACTGCAGCCACTGGGGCTCCGGGTGTTGTATGGCCCCCTGCACTAGTCGAATCCGATTTGGAGGAATCCTCCACGGAGGGACCATGGAGAGGCTCACGAGGTCGGCAAACCACGGTCGTCTCGGCCAGTGCGGGGCAATGAATATGACCTCTGCCTGTTCCTGCAATACCTTCCTGATAACTGCTGGAATCAGAGGGAGAGGTGGGAAGGCATACAGTAGTCCCCCTGGCCAAGGGCTGCGAAGAGCGTCCATCCTCTCTGCCCCCGGAGAGGGGAACCTGGAAAAGAACCTTTGAAGTTGGGAGTTCGCCGGAGAGGCAAATAAGTCTAGGACCGGCAACCCGAACCTTTCCGAAATCTCCCTGAATAGATCCGGATGTAGGCTCCATTCCGAATGGTCCACTGTTGCCCGGCTTAAAAAATCCACCTGACGGTTTGCCTCCCCCGAGATGTGTTCTGCTTTCAGGGAGAGGAGATTGCTTTCTGCCCAAGACCCCAATAGCATGGCCTCGGCCATGAGAGAGCGGGATCGGGTACCACCCTGACGGTTCACTTGGGCCTTTGCCGCCACGTTGTCCGTGAGGACCAGCACGTGCTGCCCCGCCACCTGGTTGCAGAAGTGGCGAAGGGCCAGATGAATGGCTCTCAGTTCCAGCCAGTTGATATTGTGTGCCAGATCTGCTCTGGACCACCGACCCTGAGCCAACTGAGATTGGAAATGGGCCCCCCAACCAAACAGACTGGCGTCTGTGGTCAATGTCAGCCTGCTGGGCTCCTTGAATAGTGACCCTTTTGCCACCTCTGGGGAGGCCCACCACAGAAGGGATCTTAGGGTCTGAAGGGGGACCCATACCCTTTGGTTGGAAGAGCTTGTGCCCAGTCTTTGGAATGGGAGCAAGAACCATTGCAGGTGTCTGGAGTGTAGCCTGGCCCAAGGCACTATCTCTAGGCAAGATATCATCTTTCCCAGTAACTGGGAGAGGACAGCCAGTGTTGCTACACGCTCCCTGCGGATCTTGAGAACCATGTCTCGAATGCTGTCTTGTCTGTCTCGAGATAGATAGACCCGGCAAAGGTCTGTGTCTATTATCGCGCCCAAGTGTAGCAGGCGTGTTGCGGGAGTCAATTGACTCTTGTGAAAGTTGACTGAGAAACCGTGACCCTGGAGGGTCCTTATGGTGAGGGCCAGTTCCGCCTGGGCGGCCAGAGCGGAGGACTGGATGAGAATGTCGTCCAGGTAACATTGGACGCGCACCGGTACTAGTCGTAGGTGTGCGGCAAGTACCGCCAGGATCTTGGTGAAGACCCTGGGAGCTGAGGACAGGCCAAAGGGGAGGGCCCTGTACTGGTAATGATTGTTGGAATAACAAAACCGGAGATATTGCCGATGGTTTGGATGAATAGGGATGTGAAGGTACGCCTCTGTAAGGTCTATGGATGTCAGAAAGTCCCCCCGTCTGACGCTTGCCAAGATGGACCGAAGCGTCTGCATCTTGAACTTTCTGTACGACAGGTGAGAGTTCAGGCCCTTGAGGTCTAGTATCGCCCTCCATCCCCCTGAGGCTTTTGGAACCACGAATAGGATGGAGTAAAAACCCTGTTTCAGCTGATCGACTGGAACCCGTTCTATGGCTCGTATGTGTAATAGATGCCAGATGGCCTCCCCCAGGAGGGTCTTCCTGACTGGATTCCTGGGGAGGGGACAGGAAACAAAGCACCGGGGTGGCCTGGCCACGAACTCCAGAGACAGCCCGTCTCTGATGGTGCTTAGCACCCAAGAGTCCGTGGTGATGGTCTCCCATTGGTGGAGAAAGTAAGTTAGTCTGCCACCTATGGGAGCTTCCCTCCCTGAGTCACCTGGATCTACGGAAGGGACGGCCGCCCCTGCCTCGAAAGGGTCTCTTACCCTGAGCCTGCTGTCTGTATCTGTCCCTGTACCCGGACCGGTCAAAGGAACGGTCCGGGCCTGCAGGAAATGGCCGGGCGACCTGTGCTGAGGCCGAATCTGATCCTGTCCGAAAGGGCTGTCGACGGGTGTACGGGGAGAAACGGCGGCCCGATCTCCTGGAAAGGTGATAGAGAACCCTTCGTTTCTCCTTGTTTTCGACTAAGTAGGGGGTCAGGACCTCCCCAAAGAGGCGGGCGCCGCGGTACGGGGCGGAAGCTACGCGCCATTTGTGTCTAGTCTCAGCCTTCCAATTTCTAAGCCATAGAAGCCTGCGTGTGGAGACGTTGGATACGATGGCCCGGGCAGAAAATCTTGCCGCCTGCAAGGACACGTCCGCCATATACTGTGATACGGCCATGAGCTTTGTCAAGTCCTGGTGGACTCTTACCTCTTCCGGGGGAATTCTAGCCTGCAATTGGCGGAGCCACATAAGAGAGACCCTGGCGAAGAATGAGGCTGAGGTAGAAGCTCTTATTGACCAAGCTGAAGCTTGGTGTGTCCTGCAGAAAGAAGCCTCGGATTTTTTATCCTCGGGCTTCAATGCCTCCGCCATATCTCCAGGTACCCTGGAATCAGAATATAAAGGTAGTAAGGATTCATCAACCTCAGGCACCTCCAGGGCCTCATTCAGAACTGGTTCCATATCAAGCAGCCTGCGGTCTATTCCCCCAGTAGAGGGGGGAGCACCTGGGGCCTCCCATTGAGCCCTAATGGATTTTAAAAACATGGGGGGGCAAGGTATATGTTTGTGTAACACCACCGGTTCTAAAAACAGCGGATCTGTGTCTTGGCCAGGAAGCTGTTCAGGCACCTGTTCAGGTACCGAAGGCTGAGCCGAGTGTATCCTACCGTTCGCACAGGCCTTGCGGAGCAGAGACGGAAATAGCGAGGGATTAAACAGTCCTATTAGAGGGGGAGGTTCCTGAGTAGGCTCCTCATCGTCCGACCACTCTCCCTCCGCCTGACTGTGCTCCGCGTATTCCGAGCCCCCGTTGGCAAAGGAATGAGGAGAATCAGAAATCGGGTACTGTATTGCACCTGACCCCACTGGGTCAGGTAATGGCCTGGGAATTATGGGAGCGGGAGTCTCTTGAGGACGCCTCATGGGCGCCATGGCTTGGGCAACTGCCTGAGAAACCAACTCTTGCAGATGAGCTTTGAAGGATGGATCCTCCAGCTCACGAAGCCCCGCTGCTGTGGGGGTAAAAGTGGCAGTTGGAGCCTGGCCCACCGGGGGTGATCCCTCAAGGGGCCGTAGCCCCGCTGCAGTTGGTGTAAATGTGGCTTCTGGAGCCTTAGGGTCCTGAATTCCCTGTTCCTCCTCAAAGAGGGAAAGGAGTTCCTGATAAGGACCAGTTGAAGGAGCCCCTTCTGAATCCCGCTCTGGTGACCATGGGCTGAGGCTCAGGTTGAGGGCCACAAGGGAGTGCCACCATTGTGGTAGGGGGCGGCTTAACCGTCTCCCCTACAGCCAGTTTTTGCGCTCGTGAGAACTGTCTCTCCAGGGCACGATGCCTACGATTGGCCTGTTTATCGGCCGCCTTGGAGGCTGCTTTCTTTGAGCCGGCCTTGGTCTTGGCCTTGATTTTTGTGGCTGCCTCCTGACTAGAGGACTTACGCTTTCCGTGCCCACTGGAGGTGGAAGCCTGTGGCTCGGTGTTGTCTGCCATTGTAAAGCGAGAGTTTTCAGTGGGGTGCTGAAGCGTCTCGGTCTGCAAGAGATGCGGCTGTTCCCCACCTGAGTGGGACTTGCCTCCACGTGGATCAGTGATGGTCCGGCCCACCGGCAAGCACAGACTCACACTTAGCGACGGCTGTCGCGGGTCACCAGCGATGATGAGACTGAGCGTGAGACCTACTTTGAGGCCAATGTCGCGCTTAGTGACGGGATCAACACGTGTCTCACTTAGTGATGGCAAGCTCAGTATTGACCGTTCACTAGATGCAGACTCTGGCAGCAGGCTACGACTGGCAAAGGCTCAATGGGTGCAGCTGCTAAAAGGTAAACTGCTGCTTTCTTTTTTTTTCTTTTTTTATTTATTTTTTTACCTAGCAATACAGGGGACTCCTATATCCCTGATTAGGGACAAATCTCTGGACAGACCCCTGACTGATGATTCTGAAAGGGTAAAGACAGAAGTGGGGCCTTTTGGTCCCTCCCTGTTTAGTGGTCAAAGATGGCGGTCGCCAGAAGGGAAAACGAAACTAACCAATCCTCCTGGAGTTGCTGGGCCTCCTTTCCGTTCTCTGAAGGGAAAGGGAAAGCGAGGTAAAAGGGCCGTTTTCCACGCGGCGCCAAAAATGGCGGCCGCGACGATCGGGAA
The DNA here is from genome assembly GCA_023970755.1 of Azemiops feae. Lineage (NCBI taxonomy): Eukaryota > Metazoa > Chordata > Lepidosauria > Squamata > Viperidae > Azemiops > Azemiops feae. The sequence continues at coordinate 678,350 of JALGBA010000244.1, forward strand.
GGAATTTGGAGACCCCGGGGCAGCCTGCAGAATAGGGGCTCCCTCCTCACAGCAGCAGCTCTCCAAACAAAAAAACCAGCACCTCAGTTAGAAAGAGAGAGGCCGATCGAGTCGCGGCGTCCAAAATGGCGGCCGTGACGATCGGCCGAAAAAACCAAGGCCCGAAGTGGTCCTAAGAGGGGGGAACGCACTCCCACCCCCAGGGGACACCCCCCCTAGACGCCTAGCAGGCGAGAAGAGCCAGAAAAACAAGGGAAAATCCGATGGGGATCGGATCGCCTCGCGGCGCCCAAAACGGCAGCCGCGAATCAGCTGTGGGGGGGAAAACACAAGTTCAACAAAAAAGACACTGACAACAAATAAGAGCTGATTTCCCCTTCTAGAACAGCGCTGATCCCAGCGCTGGCCAGGGGGGAAACAGAAAAACAATGAAGAATCCACCAATGGTAGAAATCACTAAACCTGAATCTCAAATCGCTGGGAGCCAAAACTACCACGTCTGTCTGGGCTGAACACCAAAACGAAACTGGGGGCGTGCCCTCAACCAGAGAGGCGTGGCAGCTTTGATTGTTTTGGTCTACGTGGGCAGGAGGTCCAAGATAACCCATTGGTGGATTCTCCATTCTTTCACGCTGGAGAAAAAAGAATTTCAACAACTGTAGAATCAGGCTGCAGCATAACAAAATTTACAAAAGTTAAGGGGGCTGAATGCATTGTATATCCTGAGTGAATCAGCAGACTTTATCTATCTCTTACTTGGTCTGGTATGGGCAACAGTACATTGGCTTTCCAGGTAGACAATAGATCAGATTGTATCTTGCATTGAATAAGATGAACAATCTTTGGGGTAAACTTGGGTTTTGTTTCTGCTTCACACCTATTAACTAACATGTACCAAAACTGAACTGATATTACATCCTTCATATTAACAGAGAATGCTGCATAGCTATGACTGTCGCTGATAACCTAGTCTATATTTTTTCTAATGTGAGCGTTAAATCAGGCAAGTTCAGAAGCAAAAAGCATGAGATCAAACTAAACTGTTACAATAGCACCATACATGTCAGAAACTCCTCCTGCTGACAGCCAAGATGCTCAGATGGGAGAAAGAGGTTTGAGCTTTGAGAGAAAAATAGAGAAAGAAAAAGAAGAGGAAAGGTAGGATACCTTGAATCTCACAGTTTGCAAGTGCTATTTGTTTTGAGCTATGAGGAATCCTTTATTCTCCTTTATTGATTTTGAGCTATAGATACCTTCTTACTATCTCTAATAAATACATGTTGAATCTCAGTCTGAGAACCTTCTAGTTCAAATACTGGAATGGGAAAAGCCTAACATCTCTGTTGTGTGGCAACCTTAAATTGACCAAAGTCACAATGGGCAGTGAAGGTCAATATATATGGTCTCAAAAGGTAATGTCCAAGATATATGGAGAACTGCAACTTGGAACACAGTTCCAAGTACTAAATGGCAAAGTACTAAATGGCAAAGTACTAATTAACAAATGACAGAAAATAAAAATAATGTTGTGCATTTGTGAATCTAAAAGAAAAAAGATGCGATAGATCTCAATAAAGGTATTCCAACAGTATTCCATGATAGTGTTCCAATATCTAAGGGGCTACCAGAAAGAAGGGGGGGTGTCAACCTATTCTCCAACCATCTGAAGGCAGAACAAGAAGCAATGGATGGAAATTACTCAAGGAGAGAACCAACCTAGAACTAAGGAGAAATTTCCTGACAGAACAAGTGGAACGACTTGCCTTCAAAGTTTTGGGTGCTCCAACACTGGCGGTTTTTAAGAAGAGATTGGACAACCATTTGTCTGAAATGGTATAGGGTTCCCTGTTTGAGCAGAGGGTTGGACTAGAAGACCTCCAAAGTCCCTCCCAATTCTGTTATTCTGTTAAGGTGACCTGATCGTATAGAATGGAATTATTGAAAACATGAAGAAAAGTGAGTGTGGATTTAATTATGAATTTAATAGCTAAAATGTTCATCCATAAAGTATCAATTAGTATCATCTTGATTGTTGTAGGAGCATATGTTAAGTAAGAATCTATAGTTGGTGATTGCTTCATTTATATTCCAGTTAATAATGACAGTGGAAGGACCAGGTATACGTTTTGGGACAATTGTCCAACTCTTTGAATATATGTGATTCAGGAGAAACATTATCCTATGGGTGACATGAATTGATGGAATCTGGGGTGGAATATGATAACAGAGTGCAGAAAAAGTGAATGGGCCATTCAGAAGCCAAAAATGAATTAAAATTGTGTCTGGAGAGCATTTGCTCAAAAAAAGGTCTGTTTCAAATCAGTGGTTTAAGTATTATTCTGTTCATTTCATTCTGTTCATCTGTTCAATTTCTATGGGAAAGAAATTAATATAAATATAGAAACATGACTGATCTGATGATTTATAATTCAGATTAAGATATTAATGATGGTTTCAAAAACAGATGGAATATATTTATTTTTGTTGATACCAATGAATGGATATTAGCAAAAATGGGAGGAATGGAAAGAGGTGGAAGAACTTAGTGAAAGCACAGGAAAAGATATTTGAATCCTGTATGAACAAGTATACAGGTAGTCCTTACTTACCAACTACTCATTCAGCCACTGTTCAAAGTTAGGATGCACTGAATAATGACAACCAATCCTTGAAGTTGCAGCTCTTGTAGTATCCACAGTCTTGTGATCACAATTTGAGTACTTAACAACCATACATTTATGGTGGTCAGTGTCCCACAGTCATGTGATCACCATTTGTGATCTTCTAAGAAGCAATGTGAATGGGGAAGCTGGCAAGACATCACAAGTTGCAATCATATGAGGCCCTCACTTAATGGCCCATAGGTTCTTAACTTAATTTTGGAAACCAGAACTGATGAATTAACATTAATATTAATTAACATTAACAAGTCAGGAACAATCACATGATTTTTCACTTTACAACTGCATCACTTAGTGGCAAAGTTGCGAGCTCCATCTTATAAAACACAACAGAAGCATGTGTGCTGAAGTAATGAGAAGTATGAAAAATAATGCTTGGTTGATAGAATAATAAAGTGAAAGAGTCTATGAATTCTGTGAATGAAAATATACATACAACAAAAGAGCAACAAAAAAGAGAATGAAAAAAATTGTATAATTTGTATGAAAAGAAAAGTTTGCAAATAATATAGTCAAAGGACAAAGATTAAGATTGAAATAAGCAAAGAAAATACAGGGCAGTTTTATAGCAGGACAATAAAATTATTTGGAAGGTTCAAGGCTTCAGCAGAATGAATAAAATTAAAAATAAAAGTCATTATAGGGAGTGCTAGAATTGTATGGGTATTACAGTGATATGGCAAAGACTAGAATTAAAATTAATGTTATAAACATAAGTGGCCAAGTTAAACATAATGAAAAGAAAGTCATATGCTGTATAATTTTTGAAAAATGATGAAGCTACAGCTGTAAGTGGTGTAACTAAGAAAAGTTAAAATAAGGGTGTGGTTTCCTTAGGGAGTGGGTAAGATGTTATATATGTCTGAAGACTGGAAGACCACTATTATCATTTATACAAAACTCAGCATAAGTCAACAACCATACAGTTTCTCTCTCTCTCTCTCTCTCTCTCCCCCTCCCTCCCTCCCTCCCACATACAAACACACGCACTCACAGAGTCACTTTTTCAATTGTAGAGAAACAACTACTATTAGAAACCACAGCCTGCTGAGATCCAGCAATTTTCATAAGATTATGATCTGAAGAAAAGCACAATCATAAAAGAAAGTCAAAAAGTGCAGAAAATTCCAAGAACAGGAGAATATTCTTAGCATCTACTGGGCTATTAGGCACTAAGAAAGCCAGGAAATGATGAGTTGTAGTCCTGCCTAAGGTATGAAAAATCATCTGGGTGACTTTGGTCACACATTCTCAGCCCAATCCACTTCACAGGGTTGTTGTGAGAAAATAGGAGGAGGAAGGAGCATTAGGTATATTTGGTGCCTTGAATTATTTATAAACAATAATACAGGATTAAAAAATTAAAAAATCTGGACAGAAATAAATGTTGCATGAAATAAGCACAAAATATTTGGGCAAAGCGTAACTAAGTATATATTGTAAAGTCTTACAAATGAAGAGGCATGCCAAACTATGTTAAGGTTATTTCTCCCCAGTCTCAGTAAAGGCAGCGCTTCTACTTGTATCCCAAATAATAAAATTAATCTCTTTGCTATACTGTTTACATGAACAAAACTGACTTTATGTTTTAATTTATTTCCAACTATGATCTGGAGGCAAGTGCAAACCATAGTTTTCTGATATAGGTATAGGTACAACTATGGCCTGCATCAGAAAATCAGACAGAGCAAAAGTAAGGAAGAGTCCAGGAAGAAAAGAGACCATGAAAACCAAAAGGCTGCATATTAATGAAAAAAATATAATGAGACTTTGCCATTGAAAATGAAGAGACACAGAAGTGCTCAACTTTAGCCAATTCATGCCTGTTAAATTAGGCAGACTTTGTCCATCAGTGGACCCACCACCAATTGTAATATTTCATCTTATTTTGTTTTTTATTTCTATTTTAATATTTTTCTTTGCAATTCTTGTCAGCGACTGTAATAATAACTCTATCCAGTTCATGCCCATTTTTGTTTTTCAAAAAGTCATCTCAGTCATGTCATATTCTTATTTTTAACATGAATCTGCTGAAGATATTTATTCATTATTTGTGATAGAAAGAAAGCCAGTGCTGATTTTCTAAATGTCACATCCCTTGTATCATTTCCTTCAGATTTTAGCATTTGGAGAATATATTCAAGAACATGCTAAAGTTAAAAGGGATGGAATTATTAATGGGGCTATCAACTAAACAGGTAGTAAAAACGAATAGACAAATGATCTGCACAAGCTGTCAAGTGCTTCTACTGCTTCATAAATACACTTCTAATATCCAATCATAAAGCTTTTATATATTGTTTTTCTTTTAAGAATGAAGCATTTTGTCTAGGCCCACAAGCTGACTATCAGAAATAGTAAGGGCAATTGTCAAAAATTGTATTCAGTGTTTATCTTAGTTCAACCAACATGCAAATATCTGCTGGCTTATCAAATTTAAAACAAGTTAGGAGAGTCTGGCAGCTGTCTACCTGCATGGTCAGCAATTGAGATAATCCAGTGAAACTGCAATTATTACACAGGGAACAGAGAGCCTGTTTTGAATAGATATTCATTTGCTATTTTAAAAACAGAAAACTAAGCTAAGGACTCCCACTTTCCATGATTAGAACTTAACTACAATATAAGATCATCACCATCCTCAATTTTACTTAATAATTAAGAGCTCCAATTTTTTTAAAAAATATTTTTTTACAATAGCATTTGAGAAACTTTCAAATATTGTATCAATGTTGTATGTATTGGTTGAGCTTTAAAAATAACTTTTTATATTTTATGTTTGTAATTTTATGAATTATGCAAACTCTAAGATTTTCTTGTGATCTAGTCAATGACAAATATCTACCACATAACTTTTGTACAACTTACTGTCTCTAAAAAAACCCAGTGCTTTACAGATAGCAATGTCCATCACACAATGCTTGATGGATAGAAATGCAATACAGATGGCCTCCATTATTGACAGAGATTCCATACCAGCCTAGCAGGACTGCAAATAATATAACCATAAGAATGTATTGTACAGAGTTACAAAAGCCAATCCATTATTTTGCAAATGGATAAAATACATGAACATGTACCCAAACCAATGATGGATAAATTAAACTCTTTAAATACTTTAAAATCCTTCATGGCATGGGAACAGCCATGACTTTGCTCTTATGATTACTTTCTTCCATTTCTTTCTATCAATATACAGTCAGTTTGATTTCTTTGTACCCCATCTGGTGATGTCTATGTATACAGGCATTGTTTTGAATGTATGAAATCTGTGTTAGCAATGAAAAAATCATGGGATTAGCACAATAATTGTTGTCCTGCTTCATTTCAGTTTCTAAACCATATAGCACTTTCCCTTTTAATACTTCCAACTTTGGCATTTCAGTTACCATCACAACTGGCAGAGGTTGTTCAGTCAATTTAAAATTCATTAACCACCATCAATGGTTGTAACATAAATCTGGATAATTGTCATACAAAAGGATTGTTTATAAAATCTAACTGATATTATTCAGCCATTGATAGTATTACAGTGAAGTACTATTCTTGCTATACATACACTTCTTCACTATGAAAGCAACAATGAACCTTGTCTTGAGGAGTAAACAATGTGATCTTCTAACTGAAAGTGTCTTGTTCCAGTCCATCTCAATTTACTGATACTTAAGATGTCAATGTATAGTTGATTCATTTAATCGTTCAATATGTTGAGCTTTCCTATGTTTCCATAATAATTCTGCTTTATAATTTTGAATTTTTTTTCTTGCATGGCACATCAGCAACACCAGTAGCCATCCAAAAGATTCCCAGCTCTTCTTCAGTAGTATGTTGAATCCCATTCAACCTGAGGGGCCCATCATCTGGCACTATAACATAAATAATTTTATGTTTTGTATATGTATGGTTTTTTTTAATAAAATACAGGAGTGGTTCAGCACTGCCTTCTTACACGCAGTACGAAATGATACCTTTGTCATTACTTACTCTTCCATCTCATCATCTTCTATATCACAGCTGCCCAATATAGGTGCTTGCTTCCTATACCATGTTTCCCCAAAAACGAGACCCAGTCTTATATATTTTTTTGCTCCAAAAGATGCATTAGAGCTTATTTTCGGGGAAACACAGTATCAGGGTGATCAGCCTGGCTGGGCGCCCCATCACCCCGGCGTGCGACCAAGAGGTGGCGAGTGCATGGGGGCTGACGGTGTCTGGCAACAGCCGCAGCTCGCCGGCCCCTTGTCCGGCACTCTCTGGGATTGCGCAGCCCATAGAGCGCAGGTGATTGATTACCTGTCCAAGCAGCAGGCAGAGCCAGAGGCACGGGGCGGAGGCAGGTGATCCAGACATGCTGCGCGGCTGCCTGGCTCACAGGAGGCTCGCATGGCGGCACCGGCAGCAGGCGGAGGCAGAGGCGTGGGGGGAGGCAGGTGATCTGGACGCACCGCATGGCCTTTTGGGTTGCAGGAGACTTGTGCGGTGGCAAGGCAACAGGCAGAGGGAGAGGAACGGGGGAGACAGGTGATCCTTACATGCCACACGGCCACCTGACCCGACGCAGCTGCGGGCAAGCCAAGAGACGGTGGGACAGAATGGGTGGCAGGTCGGGATCGCCTGCCTTCCCCCCATGCCTCTGCCTTCACCTGCTGCTGTTGCTGCTGCATGAGCCTCCCACAAGCCAGGCGGCCACGCAGTACATCCACATTGCCTGCCTCCTCCCTTGCCTCTGCCTCTGCATCAGAATGAGCCTCCCACGTCTACCCGTCCACTCTGCCCCACCGTCTCTCGGCTTGCCATTGGCCGCACCAGAGCAGGCAGCCCTGCGCCTGCGTCCCGACTCTGCCTCCGCCGGCTGCTGGTGCCACCATGCATTGGGATCACCTGCCTCTCCCTCCTGTATCTCTGCTTTAAGGGCCGGCCTGGTGGTCGCAGCGCTTGGACTTACCTGCGCTGCATGGGCTGCAGCTGCTGCTGGACACCTTTGGCTGCTGTGTGCTTGCCACTTCCTGTCTGGCCATGGCCATGCCCACCCCCAGGACTGATGACGATCTTAATTGGGGCTTATTTTGGGGTTAGGGCTTATATTAGGAGCATGCTAAAAAATCAGGCTAGGGCTTATTTTCTGGTTGGGTCTTATTTTGGGGGAAACACGGTAGATGGCAGCTGGAACAATCTTCATATCTTGGATGACCCTGATGCGAGTATATTTTCCTGGCATTCTTCACTCATTCCTCCCAGGAATATCCTATCTCCATAATAAAGTAGCACAGTAGGACCTGCAAGGGACAGATAGTAAGTACAATAACAAATCAATACAACTAACATCTAACTGCTTTGGGTGGTTATTTTGATGCACAAAGCTCTATGCTTCCATCTGATCACAGCTGGCATTCTGACTGCAGAATCTATTTTGAGTAGATTCTCCTGAGGTGCTCTTCTACGCAATCTTGTACTCCTCTGCCTCTCTGCTGTTTGCTTCTCAACATGTTGCTATTAGTGTTCTGAGTGGCCCAGAGATTCAGTCTTGGTATTAAATTCAGTATCCATGGGTGCAGAATTAGGAACTGAGGAGTCTGGCTCTGTTATGGGCCTGTTATAGCTATGACTCACCAGAAACAAACTTGTAATGGTTCATTACAGCCTCTATGTTTCACTGAATGAAGAACATCCACAAAAACTAGGATACAACCTAACTTGAAATTTGTCTAGTTGCACAAAAAAGCAAACCAACATGGCCTTTTCTAAATTAGAAAACCTGATAATTTTCAGAGGTATTAAGACTAGAATTTCCAGACAAGCTTTGGCCAAGATGGGAAATGTGGGAGTATAATACACATTTGGATATTACCAAGCTGAGGAAATGAGAAAAGCAGTATTTAAGAAATCAAGAAAAAAAATGAAGCCTGAAGAAGCTATATAATACAGGAGTGTCATAGAATATATGAATGACCTTGGGGAAAGAAGGGAAGATACAGTATATTGCCTAGGAAACAATCACACAAGAGAGGCAGGAGCCTCCAGTGGCTTACAGGTCAGAGAAAGAAACCTAGGAAGGACCCACCCTAATGGATCAAGCAGTTAAAAATGGAGATGGGAAGTTTGCACCTTCAGACTTTAATTACATTCATGTAATGTAATTTAAAGTAGAATTAGTTCATCTTGTTGTATTTCCTGGTTGGTTTACCAGAGAGGGCTGACATCAATCTTGCAAGGCATGGTTGCCATCTCCATATGTGGGGAAAGGCTCAGATTGGCGCAGTCTTTTTTTATATATATAATATTTTATTAATTTTCTCATTTTACAATTGAGTATTTAAAAAGCAATGTGATGACTGGGTTAATCAATAGTTCAATAGCATACATAAATCTTTAGTATAAACCTCATGTTACAACATCAGATATTTCCTCTCTTTTTCCCTTAATATCTACTATCTCATATTAAACTAATACAGTTCTTATTATCAACTAAATAAAAACATTTTTGTTACAATTATCACTAGTGTTTAGCTTATACATATCTTAATTGCATTTGCATTCGATCCTTATATACAATGTCCTGTTATTGCTTTTTTCCCCCCAAGCTTTAATTTCCCATCAATATTCAAATTAACATTTGTTATTTATGATTTCCAAGTGTTTTATATTTAGGTGACCAAAGTTTCCCTTATCTCAACTTCTTCCTTTTTCCCTTTTCATAACAAAGTCTAATATTCTAAATACACATCTTATCTATTTGATTATAGTCTGGATCTGTTTTCTAAAAGTTATCTATTTCCCCCCATGTTAAACCATATAATTAATAATACCGTATCTCCTCTAATAAGTCAAAACCATTATATGTGTTATCTGGGTTAACCAATAATTCAGTAATATACATAAATATCTCATATTGGGCAAATAAAATTCTTATTTTCAACTAAGTAAAAACATTCTTGTTACATTTATCAATACTTTTTAGCCTATACATAAACTTTAATTTCCCATCAATATTCAAAGAAAAAAAAACACTGTTATTTATATTTTCCAAATATTTTTTGTTAGGTGATCAAAATTTCCCTTATCTCAACTTCTCCCTTTTTCCCTTTTCATACCAAAGCCTAATAGTCTTGTTACACATCTTAGCTATTCAATTATAATGTTACTTTATTTTCTAAAAGTTATCTATTTTCCACCATATTCAATCCTCTAATTAGTAATATAATATCCCCTCTAATAAATCAAAGCCATTATTTTCTTCAGCCTTACTCTGGCTTTCTTCCTTTGCCAGCTAACCTTCCATGTCAGTGCCTTTGAATCATCAAATAGTTCTCCCTCTATTATTATATATATTATTTGGAATAAGAAAGACCATTTGATTGAAGTTTTTTTGGAAGAACGAGCCCATTTGTATTCATTAGATTGCCTATTACTCCAATTTCCCACAATTGTCCTGATAGGTTTATCTTCCGTGTCCGAATTCGTTCCGCTGGGGGACCCTGGAAAGGGTTGAAAGTCACCCCGTAGGGGCGACGAGCAAGGAGGGGACCCCCGTTTGATCGCGGGAGGGCGGCGGCCCTTCCGTTTGATCCGGGGAAGACCTCCAAACCGGCGGGGGAAAGACAGACCATACCAATATGGCTCGTCACTAAGCTGCTGACAGCCGAAGTCAAAATCACCACCAAGCAACTTTAAAGCAACGCGGATGAAACTGGATGAGATCTGATCCTCTCTTTAAGATTTTAAGTATTTTTTCCTGTAAAAGCTGCCCAAAGTATTTTTCCCCCTGGGAGGAGAGAGGGAAGGGAATTTTTACACCACCCTCTAAGAAAAGCGGCGACTAACTACCCAGGGGAAACAGAGCAACTATAAGAACAATTTTAATCTAATTGGATGTATATTCTTTTGAAACCTGGGGACTAAGTGTTCCTTTTCTCATTGGAGACATTTGTTTTTATTTTTTTAAAAAATAAGACTTGAAAAACCACCATATAAATTTTGGATTTAAAAAGCTTAAAACGGCGTTGGTGACATCTTGTGGCGAAGTATGGTATTACAATTTGTTATTACTTAAAAGAGACTTGGCTTGAAGCCCAGACTTTAGATAAAATTTCTTTGACCTTGATTGGCGCAGTCTTAATGGATATCCTATCTCTGCCTGCTTCCTACTTTCCTGCCCGGGAATTGCTGGAAGCGGTGTGTGCTGCTCTCAGCCATCCTGACTTTCAAGCAAGGCTAGCCTGGGCCTCTAGGGCAGGTACTGGTCTGCGGCATGCCAGCAACCGGGCCGCACAAACAAGCAAAGCCCCATCCGTGGAATGCAGGCAGCACATAAAACCATGCCCCCTCTGGTCCGCAGAAAAACCTCATCATGTAACTGGTCCCTGGTGCCCAAAAGGTTGGGGACATCTGCTCTAGGGCTTCCTGGGCATTTGGCCTTTTCTGTGGGATGACTGTTTTTTTGCAATTTAGTGCTTCACAAGATATGGTGTCTTTTCACCATGCTACTGGCCAGGTTGGGGCTGTTGAGGATTCCAGGAGTGTTTGTAGCTTTTTTCTCCAACTTCTTTGCACTTGCACCATACTACAGCACCCTCCAACTTGTTCAAGGTCTGCACTCAGTCTTCCAGGGCCTCCTCCATCCCACTGAGGCATCTCGGTACTCTTTATCTGGGATTCTGCTTAACAACTATGTAGTCACTTAATGATGGAAAAGGGAGTGTCATAATTAGTAGTTGCTTCACTCAACAATTAAGATTCCAGTCCAAACTGTGGTCCTTAAACAAGGACTATCTATACAGTAGGAGACAAACGCAGAGGAAAGAATGTTTGTAACTGTAGGTGATAATAATTAATGGCAAAAGTATCCTGAACTATAACAACTAATATGCTTAAGGTATATTCCCAGAAATGTTTATTTCTCTACTAACTTATCAAAATAAGTTAAAAGTTTGTCATTATCTTCCTCTGATTTCTCTCCCTAAAGGGTATTCATTGTTATTATCAGTTCACTGCTTGCTGTCTTGATAACTCACCAACAGTTCAGTTCAAGTTCTGTGAATATTTGATGAAATCTCTATCTCACTTGCATTAACATTTTAAAACTTTAGAGGAATTTAGTATGTTACATTCTAGCTCAGTGTGGAAGAAGTTGGCTTTTAGGAAATGACTCATTTTAATTATTGCTTAAACTCTTTTACTTAAGATTACAGACATCATTTGCATGCCATCAATAAATCTAACTGCTTCCTGCCTTAGGACATACATTTGTAATATACATTTGATATTTTTAATAAGAATCTTCACATTTTCATATAGCTGCTGTTCATTTACCAGTGTCTAAGTAATGTTATACCAAGTCTACAGAAAAATATATTAGCATTTCTATGATTCTAAAAAATAGATGTTAGCAGATTATAAAAGTATAGTGGCAATGGTCCAGAAGTTCCAAGACCATAATTCCACAGCTAAGGAATACTTCCAATCATATGGAGAAGGAATTCTTTCATGTACTCCAAAGTATGACTGGTAAAAATGTTAGGGTTCCCTTCATATATTTTGTTAATACTGTTGGAAGTCAGCACTCACCCACCCTTTCTAGAGAAAGAAATATTTTGGGAAATATTAAAAAAGGCAGAATATTATATTTCCCCAAAGGATCTTAAAGGCAGAAAAGCAGGCCCAATTTTTCTTAATAGCCCCAAACAGAAACTAAGCAGGCCAGCTCTGTAGAAATGCAGATTTGATAATCCCATTCAGAAAGACTGAGGCCCCATTCATGAGCAAATACTACCTGCAGAAGCCCATTCAAGACAGGATCTTTCAAAATTCCTTGGAGCAAGATTTGATAGCTAGTAACAGCAGAGTGATAGGATTAGAACCAGCAACCCCTCACCCAAAAAATCCAACACAGGACATAGCCATCAGCCACAGCCCCAGGGAAGCAGGACATGACCTTTAGGACATAATAGGATTAACCTACCATCATTAGAATACCAAAAGGGCACACTCAACCTCAGGTCAAAGTTCATGCCACAGGAACAGGAACAATTCCAAACACAAAAGCCAAAGAAGGTATAAAAACCCACCACTCGCAGCTCCATTTTGTCAGCCACCCGAGAAACACATAATGTGTCACTGAAGTTTCTGGCTGGTAACTCAATAAACTAGACCTTCTTTCCTAAAGCAATCTCCATTTTGTTTATTCCCAGCTTGGATTGGAGCTGAAGATTTTTCTTCCCACAATACAATACTCCCAGTATTGATTGGATAGGCACAATAGCTATACTATTTGCAGGTTGTTTTTTTTAAATGTGTCAGTTGTTATCACCTCAGAAGGCAAAAATCATGAACCAATTGCAATAACACCAGGTATTTTTTGTAGGCAACTTTTCAAAATTATATACACTGAATGGAATCATCAGGGATGTCTAGAAAAGCAATCACTAAACCAATATCATGCTGTTGCAATATAAGCTCTGCCTCTTTTATAAATACATCATGTTGTTTCATACAGAAATGAAAGAAACAGTAATTGCAGTTGATAGCATGATATTTCTATAATTTTAACAAAACCCCTTGATCCTGTCATATATGATATTCATGGAATATGTGGGAAGTATTTTAAACAAAGAACAAAGTGTAATAGACTGAGGTTCTAGAATTTATATAATTCTGCTGCACATGGCATGTTATTTTTTTTTTTGATTGATTGGATCTTGAGTAAATGGTAGCCCGAGTAAAATAAATAACTACATCAATAAATATATAGTAAACATGTCTGATTGCTCTCCTATGTAGATCATAAAGTAACTGATCAGAAAGAGGTTTATATTAACCTTTTCTCCCTGGTATGCCATTATACATGCATCCTTCCACCTTACAAAAAAGATAAAAAGAGCCAACCCTCTTGCATCCAGCTTGATACAGTACAATTCTTATTTCAATAATGTTATTTTGCATAATGGCTGTAAAATGGACATTCAATTTGAAACTGTATCTATGACGTTTAGGTAAATATTAAGGAGAATAGAAACAGTAGCATGTAATCTTTAAAAAAGGAAAGAAAATATCCCATTCTTTCAATAATTACGGTAGATACAGATTTGTAAATATACAAAGGAAATAGAATTGTCAAGTAAAAGAAATGTTTCTCATATGCAGATTGTTTTATTCACAACAAGAAAATAAATAACTTTACAGATGTGGTTCATCATGCCTGTATCCATTATGGAATCATTGTGTGTATTCTAATGGCAATTCTTATTAACAGTAAATATTTTTAACATTTGTAAAATAAATAGGGAAGGAAACACAGCTTGGAGAAATTTAAACTTCAACGGAAATTTAAGTTAGCTGTCTAAAAATAATACAATGGGACCACCAGAAGGTTTTTCAATTTAAAATTTCCTGCTAAATAAAAATGAGAAATGATGACCTATGAAGTTTTAAACCATGTCATACATCCTGTAAGTTTAAAGGAAAAAAAGAACAATAAGCCAGTGAGTCATAGTATAATGGAATTGCAGAATAACAGATGCAGCAGTAGTTGGAAGAAACTAAACTGATATTTCCTTCATGGGATAATTGCTTCAGTAAAATGTATTCTTGGAAATATTAAAACCAATTTAAGGAAGATAAAATCATCTTTTCATAAAATAAAATCATATTTTAATAAAACAAAAGCTTCTTAATAAAAAGATAATTAATATTAAAATAAATGAATTACAATGGAACAATATGATTTAAGAGCAGACCTATTCCCATGGGAACACTTAGGTTCAATTAGATCGGGGTAGGCAACCTTGGCTCTTTTATGACTCGTGGACTTCAACTCCCAGAATTCCTGAGTCAGCTTAGCTGGCTCAGGAATTCTGGGGGTTGAAGTCCACGAGTCATAAAAGTGCCAAGGTTGCCTACCCCTGAATTAGATATAATGAATTAAGGAGATTTAAAGTTAAATCTCTGTTTCGTTTTAGGGCTGCCTTGGGAAAATTTCTATCAGAATAAAATATTGAGATAAATACAAAAACTATATTTGATAAAGAGCGAAGTAATATAAATACTGAGATAGGATTAGATGGTGAATGATTTCTGATTCTTCTAAGGCAGTCTTCCTCTACATGCTCTCCAAATATATTTTCCTGGACCAGAACATACTTGCTTAAGATGCCCTGGAATGCATAGCTGAAGAATCAGCTAAAATATGTTTGCAAATAACACTAACTACAGATCAATGGAAAAATATTCCCTTAGAAATCTTTAAAACCCCTAATTAAAAGGGCAATAACAGTGTAGCCTGTGGTAGCTGTGATATATTATACTCTGTTGAAATCCTCTAGGAATCACATTGTATACATTAGCAATTGCTGAATTAAGCCTTTAATAGCCACTGTAGCCACATCCATTCATGCTACTGGCCTCTGCTTTTCTGAATAAATTAAGAGGAAGAAAGTAATGTGGCTTCCACAAGGCTTCCCTTCCAACACAGGAAATCCTGTGTGGTTAAACACAATATACATCATGCATGGGGATTTAATTCTATTCCCCTGAAATGCCAACATTATCGGTACCTCACAGGAAATTGTTCCTTATTTTCAATAGTTGCAGGACAGGGTTTCTTTAGATTCAAGGTCAGCATGAATGCATCATTGCTTCCTTATCATAGCAAAGCAGCTGTATGGAGTTGCAAGACACAGTGCAGTTTCATGCTGCTGAATGCCTCTCTTCATATAGCTAAAGCACATCTAGAGAAATGATGGGGAGGGGTGCTTTGAACCCTACATTTTACAGTGAGGGAAAAATTATTTGATTCCCTGATGATTTTGTATGTTTGCCCACTGACAAAGAAATGATCAGTCTATAATTTTAATGGTGGCTTTATTTTAACAGTGAGAGAGAATAACAATAAATTCCAGAAAAACGCATTTCAAAAAAGTTATAAACTGATTTGCATTTTAATGAGTGAAATAAGTATTTGATCCGCTATCAATTAGCAAGATTTCTGGCTCCCAGATGTCTTTTATACAGGTAATGAGCTGAGATTAGGAGCACTCTCTTAAAGGGAGTGCTCCTAATCTCAGCTTGTTACCTGTATAAAAGACACCTGTCCACAGAAGCACTCAAATCAGATTCCAAACTCTCCACCATGGCCAAGACCAAAGAGCTGTCCAAGGATGTCAGGGACAAGATTGTAGACCTACGCAAGGCTGGAATGGGCTACCAGACTATCACCAAGCAGCTTGGTGAGAAGGTGTGATTATTTGCAAATGGAAGAAACACAAAATAACTGACTTCCAGTTGTGACATCGCGGCGATGCAGACGCAGGGAGACAGGTCTCCGTCTTTCGCATTTGGTTACGCCCTGCTGGGGGATCCTGGAAAGGGTTGAAAGTCGCCCCGTAGAGGCAGTAAGCAAGGAGGGGACTCTCGTTGATTGTGGGGGGCGGCAGCCCTCCCGTTTGATCTGAGGAAGCCCTCCAAACCGGTGGGAGAAAGACTGGCTGCATTCGTGTAGCCCATGGGTGTCAAACTCGCCACGTCACGTGATGTGTCGCGATGTATCGCCACTCTTTTTGCATTGCCGGCAATGGGGTGAGCACGGCTTTGGTATGATGAAACCGCCTGTGGGTCGGCAGTTTGACATCCCTGGTGTAGCCAGTCGGAAGCTGCTGACAACGGATGTCAACAAGCACTACCAAGCAACTGTATAGCAACGTGGATGAAACTGGGTGAGACCTGATCCTTTCTTTATGATTTTAAGACCTCTTCCTGAAAATCTGCCCAAAGCACTCTCCCCAGTGAAAGAGGGAAAGGGAATTTCCACCCCATTCCCTCAGAAAAGAAAAGCGGCAAATTAATTACTTGGAGAAAATGGCGAAACCCATAAGACCTATCTGGAATTAATATATATATACAGCTTGAAATTTTTGGGACTAAAAGTGTTTTTAAGACTTTTTTTTTTTTTTTTTTTTAAAGTAAAAGACTTGAAAAGTTTACAATATAAGTTTTGGATCTAAAAACTGGAAAGCGGCATCTAGTGGTGAAATATGGTACTACAACTTATTTATGCCTAAAAACCTGGCTTGAAGCCCAGAACTAGATAAGACTTTGGCTGGCCTCGGAAGCTTTTACTATTGAGAATTCCAGCTGAGAAAAAAGGAACAGGCTTGGGGGCTGCTTATCTATGTGGCAGAGATGATAAACATTCTAAATTTGGCCTGTCTGAATTTTGAACATACTGACTTTCAGAACTGTATTGTGGATTTATTTTCTTGTAGAAGAAACATATGGAACACTTCGGATTATAAATCTTGATTGTTAAACAACCTTCAATGGTTCTTTTTTCTCCCTGGACAGAAAGGATATATTTCTTACTGGATAGAAAAAATTGAATTTTACTTATATTTGCTTAGGGGAGATTCAGGAACGGACAGTTGGCTGGATAAATCTATAAAGACTACTTATAAAAAAAAAAAAATGGATGTTCCATACTCAGCGTTAAATAGCAAAACACCATCTTTAACATCTGTTCCCAGTAGCATTAACTTGCCATATTACCAAGAATATACTGATGAAACACAGAAATTCTCTCCATGTTCAAATTAATACAAAAAACAATTACCTTAGCTTGTGAGCAGGTTAATAATAACACAAAGGAGATAAAAGAACAATTTTCTAACTTAAATCTACAAACTCTGAAAACTACAGAGAAGGAACCAGCAACCCAGAAAATAGAAGGAAAACTAGAGAATGCTGACACAAACATTGCCGATCTAAAGGAAGAATCTAATGACCAGACTCAGATAAATGAAAACTCAGAAGACACAATGATAATACTGGAAATGGAAAAGACATTTTATAAACCAAGGTTTCAGAACATACTGGATGACAAGGAAGGAGAGCTGATGGAATGGAAGATAAAGTCGTTAACAGAACTGTGGGGAACTGGAGGAGGGAGGTGGTTTAATGAATATCAACAGGCTAGCTTTTCCAAAAACACTTTAACCAAATTGTTTCTCTTGTTCCAAATAATATATACAAAAATAGAGGAAGAATTATTTGATGATCCAAATGAACTGACTTGGAAAGTTAGTTGGCAAAGAAAGAAAGCTAGAGTAAGATTGAAGGAAACAGAAGCTTTGACCTATTAGATGGGATGCTATATTATTAATTAGAGGTTTGAATATGGTTAAGAATAGATTCTTAGAAATAGAAGTATTATTATAACTAGATAGGATTTGTAATCAGAATATTATATCTTGGTATGAAAAGAGAAATAAGAATATGTTAAGAACTTTGAATAAGGGATGCTTTTGGTTGCCCAAATACAACTTGTTTTGAAATTATAAATGATTGGGATACTTTGAACATGGATAGGAAATTAAAATAGAAAAAAGCAAAAATAGGATATGGATTAAATAAGTGGAAATTGAGTGCAAAAGCAATTAAGATATGCTTTGGCTAGAAAAGATATTTTAAACTGATATTATTGATATTGTTAAAAATGTAATAAATGTTGATATGCAACTGTATGTTTACTAACAATAATAAGAACTGTATTTGCTTAATGCGGGAAAATGATTATTATGAGAAGAAGAGAGGATGTACTGGCGGGTGTAATATTGGACTTAGTTGGAAGAAGATTATATGTACCACAGAATTACTAATGGACTCAGTCATCATGTTGTCTATTGAGCACTTGTATGTGAAAATAATAAATTAATAAAACATTTATTAAAAAGAAAGAATCACAAAATAACTGTCAATCTCCCTCAGTCTGAGGCTCCATGCAAGATCTCACCTCATGGAGTTTCAATGATCATGAGAATGGTGAGGAATCAGCCCAGAACTACACGGGAGGATCTTGTCAATGATCTCAAGGCAGCTGGGACCATAGTCACCAAGAAAACAATTGGTAACACACTATGCCGTGAAGGACTGAAATCTGCAGTGCCCGCAAGGTCCCCAGCTCAAGAAAGCACATGTACAGGCCCGTCTGAAGTTTGCCAATGAACATCTGAATGATTCAGAGGAGAACTGGGTGAAAGTGTTGTGGTCAGATGAGACCAAAATCGAGCTCTTTGGCATCAACTCAACTCGCTATGTTTGGAGGAGGAGGAATGCTGCTGGCTATGACCCCAAGAACACCATTTCCACTGTCAAATATGGAGGTGGAAACATTATGCTTTGGGGGTATATTTCTGCTAAGGGGACAGGACAACTTCACCACATCAAAGGTACGATGGATGGGGCCATGTACCGTCAAATCTTGGGTGAGAGCCTCCTTCCCTCAGCCAGGGCATTGAAAATGGGTTGTAGATGAGTATTCCAGCATGGCAATGACCCAAAACACATGGCCAAGGCAACAAAGGAGTGGCTCAAGAAGTAGCACACTAAGGTCCTGGAGTAGCCTAGCTGGTCTCCAGACCTTAAAATCTGTGGAGGGAACTGAAGGTTCGAGCGGTCAAACGTCAGCCTCGAAACCTTAATGACTTGGAGAGGATCTGCAAAGAGGAATGGGACAAAATCCCTCCTGAGATTTGTGCAAACTTGGTGACCAACTACAAGAAATGTCTGATCTCTGTGATTGCCAACAAGGCTTTTGCCACCAAGTACTAAGTCATGTTTTGCGAAGGGGTCAAATACTTATTTCAGTCATTAAAATGCAAATCAATTTATAACTTTTTTGAAATGCGTTTTTCTGGATTTTTTTGCTGTTTCTCTCTCTCTCACTAAATTATAGATCGATCATTTCTTTGTCAGTGGGCAAATGTACAAAATCAGCAGGGGATCAAATAATTTTTTCCCTCACTGTAGTTCAATTCATCATATCCTAAGCATTTCTAAAATAAATGAATATGGGCAAGCAGAAGATAAACTGAATATAAAACTTTTGTTCAACAATAGTCAGAAAGGACTAAAAAGATAGTGATTTGAAAAACAGGAAGTGCAGTTTTAAGTTATCAACATGAACTCTTGCTCTCTGTATTGTTTGGAGGTATAGAGAAGTTGAACCTTTTGAGATGCAGGGACTCCACCCAAATTGGGATGGAGGTATGAAGTCAGATCTTCTACATGAATTTGCAAAATAAAAGGAGTATTTTCTCTGGTATTCTATGCCAGATATTTTGAATAAGAAACAATGGATCCTGGGTGGATCCACTGTAGAATTACTGTATACTACTAGGTTTACAATGTTTCTTGTTCTATAGAATAAATACCGTAATATTTTGTAGTATATGCAGCAAAATGTTATTATTCCAACCAACAGAAATCAGAACTGCAATTGAGAGAAGATAATGTGTTCCTGGCAAAACTAATCTTCCTTATTAGTTGGGTAATGAATTAATTCTGCCATCTGAAAAAAACTTGTCCTAAGAATTATTGCTAATAAGAAATAAAGCACTCTTTGGAATTCCTCTTGTGCCAGTCTTTGCTTGTTGATGGAGAGGATTAGAGGAAAGGAATAACAAAACTATTTCCTGGGCTTTACAAAAAGTTTTTAATCAGGGAAAGGAAAAACATTATGAAGGAGGTCAGTATTGGATTTCATGGTCTAAAGTACAGATTTCCTGGTGTTTCATTAGCAACTGTGGCTGATATCTTCAGAGGCAAGATGGTCTCTTGAAGTTCAACACTGCCCAACAGATACTAAATGTGAAAGCCCACAGCAGTATATTATGAAGAAGGTTTGCTTTCAGAACATTGCAGTTGTGTAGGGTAACTAATCAGATGGATTACAAGATCAACAGCAGATCTCTTCTAGTCTGTGATCACCTGCTGTTCCTAATTTTCATGTGTGAATGAAGTATAGTACCACACAGGAAATAGAATCTGTCACAACTTGATAGTTTTGATATACAATATCATTTAAAGAAGGGAAATCTAAGATACAGATATAAGAGATGAAAAGTGAACAGAAGGGCAAGAGATATTGTGATCATGGTTACTGAATCTATGTAGATAAGTATCAAGTCAAGCAGAATTTTATTTAGTTAGATTTGTTTCTGATTGTTTTCTTTTCCCCCTTCTCGATTCAATTCAAACTAGGGCAGTGGTGGCGAACCTATGGCACGGGTGCCAGAGGCGGCACTCAGAGCCCTCTCTGTGGGCACGCATGCCGTCGCCCCAGCCCCACCACCCCCAGTGGCCCCCTCACCAGCAGCCCCCCGGAGGAGAGTCGCTCCGGGCACAGCTTGTGCAGAGCAGCGCAGCCAAGGACATGGCAGCCAGGCAGTGGGGACAAGACTCCACCCTCGTGCCCCATCGCGTACAGATGCTGCTGCGGGGTGCAGAGGGCGTGGCCACCATGACGCTGCTGGGCCGCCTGGGCGATCTGCTGTGGCGGGCCATGGAGGTGGTGGGTGGCCCTGCGGGCAGGAAACGCGGGGACGGGGCAGGGGCGAGGCGGTTTTTGGGCACTCGGTCTCTAAAACGTTCGCCATCACTGAACTAGGGTGACAACTATTACCACAAGATTGGGTGGAGGTTCCAGTGCTAATTCATGCTAGAAGGAAAAACATACAACAAAGACTATTTATAGAAGCTTCAAGCAAGTAATTTTGCTCTACTGCAAAATTCTTAGCTTGTATATAAGCAGTTGTCCTGAAGCAAAGGACTCCCTTGAAGCATATATCCCTGTGCCTTTGTTTTGCTTGACTATAGGAGCAAATATTTACAAGGAGCCTTCCACAATATGCAATTTACTCACCAAGCAATCTATTTATAAAAAAGTATTATTAGCATTACAGATATAAGCTTCCCTTTTAATGTGTCAACGTATCAGGAAGCACACTTTATCATGTCTTAACAAATAAGAATATAGATAAGTTTAACAAAAAATTTAAAAATCTCTTTAAATTAAGAAAATATTGTTAATAATATTGCTGATGTGGTGATCACAGCTAAACCAGAGAAGAAAGAATATCCCTTGAACTATAAAATGGTGTAGGGAATTCTAAAATTTGCTCAGTCCTAGAATGTTTTAAATGAACAGAGACAAAACATTGCACAGTATTTATGACCCAAAGAGTTAAAAAAAAGAAGCAACAGAGACAATGCTTTTCAGCTGAAACAGCTCGTGTATTCAGCACAGTCCACTACATTTTGATTAATCAAGGGATGACAAGTGATGTGTTGTGCAAACTTCTGTGAATGAGATTGTTTATCAGGTCCAAAAAATGTTCTTTTCTATTAGTTTATGTGTTATATGAATGGAAACTTTAATCACCAATCAATGACCAAATCTTGCAGGGCTTGTATGAAAACAGTGCCACCACATTCATTCCTCCTGAGACTTTATAAGATATGAAAAAAACAGATTCATTCCAGATTTGACAGAGAGAAGGGCTCATCATTCTTTACAGCAGTGTTTCTTAAACCTGGCAATTTTACATTTTGTGGATTTCAACTCCCAGAATTCCCCAGCCCAGCCATGCTGGGGATTTGGGGAATTGAAGACCACATACAGCAGGCATGTCAAATTGCCGGCCCGCAGGCCGGATGTGTCACGGCGAAACCGCGCCCACCCCATTGCCAGCAATGGGGGAAAAGTCCCGATACATCGTGCGACGTCACGAGTTTGACATGCCTGACATACAGTATCTGAAAGTTGTCATTTTCAAACACATGTGTACAATTTCTGATTAGTTTTGTTTTTTTGCTGCCTCAGATTCATAAGTCTTAACATAATATACATGTTACTACCTAGCTTTTATTTATGCTACTTAATTATTGTACAAATCAGTTGAATACAACATAAGATAAATTCTTTCTTGATAGTCACTCATTTTATTACATATTTGAGCAAATTATCCTATTGAATGATAGTTTTTAAGATAAGACACAAGCAAAAATCTTCTAACACTAGGAAATCAATATTTTTCTTACTTTATTACACACTGATAAGATGTAGTTTTGTATTAAATATTTAAAATGCATTAAATATTTATTTAGTTGATGAAATATTTATACTTCCTCTTTATAATTCAGGTTATCATGAAATAAGTCAAAGTAAATATGCTACACAATAACAAATTTTAGAAAAAGTTTTGTGATATACATAGATGTAATATCTAAACTATTAAACAGCTCTTTGGATAAGTTTATTCTGAATCCTACAATACCTTTAATTATTTAAACCAAATATTTAGTAAAATAAATATTAAAATACCACAGCAAAGCACTTCAGTTACTTTTAACCCTATTAACAGCCAATACGAGAACTCAGAATATCAATATTCAATGCAAAAGAAAAAGGAAATACAAATGAAAACTAACTTAACTTGTATTTCCTGTAAAATAAAACGTAGCTTACATTTTTGCATCAATTAATTAATCTTACCAAAAACCCAGAAAACTAAGGAAAAATACATGCTACTAGACATCTCAATAGAATATGGCCTCAAGGGTGAAAAAAAATTGAGATTACATGTCCACAGCAAAATCCATTATTTTGAAATTATTCATTCTCTATTGCATGGACTGTAGTACCTTCTGACTTGCATCCAATACATTAAGAAAGGTGAAGTCAAAAGCCAATAAATTTTGTCATAAAAGTGTTGATACTTCCAATTTATCAACCCACTCTCTTAAAAAAACTCAAACAAGTAATCACAATAAAAAACTATAAACAATAAAGCAAAATATATGAATATTAAATTCTAAATGCCTTTCTTAAAAAGATGTTTTCATCTAGTGCAGGGGTAGGCAACCTTGGCTCTTTTATGACTCGTGGACTTCAACTCCCAGAATTCCTGAGCCAGCATGGCTGGCTCAGGAATTCTGGGAGTTGAAGTCCACGAGTCATAAAAGAGCCAAGGTTGCCTACTCCTGATCTAGTGAAAGCCAATTACAGGAAACAAAATGTGGTCCTTCAAAATAAAGTTCTGCAATTTAGATATGACTACTGAGAACAACTGCTATCCAAGAAACTGGAAAACAGAAGTAGAGCAAATACATTAAAAGCTAATGAGCTATTTGTAAAAGAAATCAAATCTTGTGGCAGCTGATTAGGCCAAAGATCAAATAATAACGTAACAGGATAAGGAAACATCTAGTTTTAAATTCTTTGTATAAGCAATAAATCAATTCTGCAATCCCACATATTGAGTAAATTATTTACGCTACATTCCAAACTATTATCTTTGACTATTATCTTTAACAAGTTGGGGGAACCTTAACCTTTGGGCTAGTGCTCCATTAATACTATATATTTTAACTTCTAAACCCTAAATTCTGAAAGTCAACTGATAGCATAGATTAAACTATAAAGAAAACTCTATAAATGTTTAACAACTTGGTATGTTGTAGTTACAGATTCTTAATCAGAATCAGTGTCTCCTAATCAGAGAGATATTTTGGGGAGAAATTCTCACTAATTTCACCCAGCATGCTAGCTGTTGATAATTGTTTCTAATTCTTTACATCTGAACAATACTAGATTGCTGAAGTAAAGCCAATCTCTTGGAAACCTGAAACTGCTGAATGCACGTATCTCAATAGTGGTAAATCTAGCAAAAATAACTATCACATTCATTAAATTTGAAAGGATCTTTTAAAATCCTTTCTAAAAATAATTCTGTTTAAACACAGCCAACCATTTGCAAGTACCAATCCTAGACACACTTAAAACACTTCCAAATGACGAAGCTTTTCATCTCAATTCTTGTAAGTTAATATTTCAAAGAGTACAAGATTCTATTAAAATTACCACCCCCATGCCCACCCCCAATAAAGAATGCTATAGTCCAGGGCTGTCAAATTGCTGGCCCACAGGCCAGTTGCATCATGCGAAGGCCGCGCCCACCCCAGCTCCGGCAATGCGAAAAAAGTCACGATACGTCACAACACATCACATGAAGTGGCAAGTTTGACACCCGTGCTATAATCAGTTCTGTAGTGCTTACAGGGAACTAACAAACCATCATCAGGTGCCTTTCCTGGCCAATAAGATACTAGAGATATTTCAGCCAATCTTCAGCAATGGAGAGCAAAGCAAAGCAAAACTCAGTTACTTCCACTTTCTGGTCAGAAATAAGTGACATTTTTGCAAAAATGGTGTGATGTCTTACTGAAAAATTAATCTAGTAAGTAAAGCAAGTGAAAGCTATGATTTGATGCAATCACACACCCCCAACAGTGGCATTGATTAAACTGTATGTTGGGAATCTATCAGTTCATCTGCAAGTAGATTCAAGATTTCATCTGAAAGTGACCATAAGATATAAATTTCATTTCCTGTTTCATATATCAATATATAATGCAGATTTTTGCCCCAATCATATTATTTATTCCCAATCTGGATCTACCATCTTGCTCCCTTTCTGTGACATAATGCTATTGTCTCCACATGCTTTGAAGTTATAGTTCAATCAGCATTGTTTACTTCTGACTTTTGTTATTGGCTAAGTTGCCCTAAGCTTTTTCAATAGAGAAGCCAGATGGTGAATGAAGTGAATGGAAGTATTTCTGAAACAGCACCTCCTTGCTGCCCTGCATTATTATTATTAGGTTGGTTGCACAGTCAGCCAGATGTTTGGACTGGATTCGGCATTTTTATCCACCTACTGAATCCTTCTTCCCAAGGACCTAGGATAGGCAGATATTGTTGCCTGATGGTGTTAAAGGCATGTCACAGGATGGAAGCTGTTCCAAGTAAAGCTGCTTTTTGCATCTGATTGATTGTGATTTTGTCAATGCAGATGGTGTTCAAGTGGTGCTCCAGATGTTTCCGGATTGCTTCTGAAGCATCTAGGTACTACCTTTGCTTTCTTTTGCCATAATTGTTCTACTTGTATTTGCAGGACTTTGTATTTTGTGATTTTCTCCACTTCTTTCTCTTCTCTTCTGCTGTCTTGTTATTGCAATGTCCACTATCCAGACTTTTTGGTCTTTCTTATCAACAATTGTTAAGGCTGGGGTGTTATGTGGCAGGAGCTTTTATTATTATTTAAATGTATATGTTACCTAAGTCCTGAAGACTACTGGTGTTTATGTGTGAAAGAAAGAGACAGATGGGAAGGGAAAAGTAGAAAGAATGGGATGATTATGTACAAATAGTAGTATGCTCATACTACTACATATAATCTTTCTAGGATCAAATGCAATCCTAGGGTAGTTATCCCTTCCTACAAAACTTAATTACATAATATAGAAAAAAGGTTATAATAACTTACTATATCTTTTTCTGTCACTGAGAAGGACATAAGAGATGAGAAGGTTATTTGGTTTCGTTTGGAGTTTTAATTGAAAGATATAGTAAAACTATTACTAATCTTAGATAAAGGATATAAAGTCCATTAACAGGCCCCAGTTTGTGTGAGTTGGAAATAAACTTTCCGACTCCATCTCCTTGAGTACGGGTTGTGTCCCAAGTCTGCTACTGTTCACCTTGATGACCCACGACTGCGGTGTCAAATCTGCTACGAATCATATTGTGATGACACGGCAGTGATGGGTCTTATCCGGGATGACAATGAAGATACTTATAGGGAAGAGATGAAGGCTCTGGTGGACTGGTGCAATAAAAGTAACCTGGTTCTAAATGTTGATAAAACAAAGGAGATCATTGTAGATTTTAGAAAGAGCCAGCATAGTCATACTCCACTCAGTATCAAGGATGCAGCTGTAGAGGTGGTCAACCGTATTAAGTATCTGAGGGTGCAGATAACTAACAACCTGAATTGGTCTCTCCATAGAAATCTTTGTTTTCTATGTTCATAAACATTTCTTTGTACTAAGAGTTTCTCCGACCTCGCTGAGGTTGCTGGGCTCTTCTCACCACTTACTGGGATGTTCTGCCTTTGACTGCTGTCAGGTATACCAGCTCGCTCAGCACTGTTATTAACATTGGTCTGTGGCATCAGTACTGTGCATTCCCTATTGCCAGTGGTTAAGTGTGGCCCAGTAATACCAGGTGAGTCGGGCCTGTCCACTGGATATGGAGAGTCAGGCTGCAAGTCAGGCTGCTCAGCCACACACAGATGCACATGATTGCGACGATAGAGTGTTCCATCAATGTGCCACTTGTAAACAGATACCCATTTTCCAGCGACCTGTTCGATCTCCAGGCAGCAGTTTCATACGGACTCGTTCCCCAATATTCAATTCTGGCAAAGCTGATTTGTCCTATCTTGCCTTGAATACTTCCCTCTTAAGCCATAACTTTCTAGCACACCTTGTATCACAGAGGGCTCAAGCACCTTATTTGCCACTGGTAAGGAGGTCTTTAGTTTCCTTGACATCAGTCTCTATGCTGGACTGCTGTCGGGCCTGGAAAAGGCCTCCAGAGCCCGGATGGGCCACGGGGGGCGCAGAAGCATTCTCCAGCCTCAAATCCGGGCGGCAGTGGCCTGGAAAAGACCTCCAGAGCCCGGATTGGGCTGTGGAAGCGTTCCCCAACCTCAAATCTGGGGCACAGTGGCCTGGAAAAGGCCTCCGGAGCCCGGATCGGGCCGTGGAAGCGTTCCCCAGCCTCAAATCTGGGCAGCAGCGGCCTGGAAAGTTCCTCCGGACCCAGAATCGGGCTGCGGCAGGGCGCAGAAGCATCCCCCGGCCTTAGATCCGGGCGACAGAGGCCTGGAAAATGCCTCCGGAGCCCAGATTGGGCTGCAGCAGGGCCCAGAAGCTTCAAAGGGCCTGATCCAAGCCTCGGAGGGGTTTTCCTAGCCGTTTGCACCAGGAACGGAGGTTGGGGGGGGCTTCTGCATGCCTCCAGAGGTTGGAGGACTGCTCCAAGCCGCTGCCACCGGGAACAGAGATCTGGAGTCATGCAGAAGTCCCCCCAACCTCCGTTCCTGGCACAAATGGCTAGGAAAATGCCTCCAAGGCTTGGATCAGAGCCTTGAAAGCTCTGTTCTGGGCGGCAGCAGCTTGGAGCAGTCCTCCGAGGGCTGGATCCAACCTCCGGAGGCATGCAGATGCCTCCCCCGGCCTCCATTCCGGGCCGCTTGGAGGAAGGCTCCGAGGCTCCAGGGGCAATAGGGTCACTTTCTCCCCTAGCGTGGCGAGCTCCGGCGGGCTGGACACAGATGCAAGGGGCCTGGCCTTCTCCCTCAGTTGAAGGCTTCAGGCTTGCTGTCAGGCAGAAAGGAGTTGGGGGCAGGAACAGGAGACAGGCACCTTTCACATAGAGAATGAAAGTTTCTGAGGTCCATGATTTGGCGCAACTTCAAACACTTGTGCGAGATCACGGACTCCAGAAACTTCCATTCTCAGTGCGAAAAACATTTCCAAGCCGACTCTCCTCTCCCTCAAAGGGAAAGAAACCATGGCAGAGAGGATTTTTGCAAGGTAAGTGAGTCCGGCATGTCAGGAAAGGAAGTGGAAGCAGTTGTGAGGAGTGGGGGGGGAATAGGTTGAATGTTGCAGTGCTACTCAAGTCACTCATAAGGGCGAATGACTGCAGTGGTGCTGCAATATTCGTAACTTCGGCCCTTGTTCGTAAACACTAGGGGGCACACATCACGTAACTTTGAACAAGCATTAAGTGAATGCTCGTAACTCGGGATTATCTGTAGTGCTATTAGCTTCTCATCATGGTCATGCTTAGCTTCTTCATCTGTATCACCACAGCCAACTATGAGAATGTCATCAGCTATTGGCTGAATTCCACTGAGCCCACTCAAAAGTTCATGGTGCTTTCGTTGATACACCTCTGGTGCTACAGATACTCCAAAAGCTTGTTTGAGCCATCTCTTTCTGCCCCAAGGAGTCCAGAATGTGGTCATGTAGCTACTCTTTTCATCCAGTTTGCACTGTAAAAAGGCATCTCTAGTGTCAACAAGCGTGAAAACTTGTGCTTTGGGTAATTTGTGCAAAACGTCATCAAGTGTTGGCATTAGGTAGTGTGACTGTTTCAGAGTCATATTCAGAAACTTGAAATCAATGCAGATTCTGATCTTCTCAGGCTTCCTAATAACAACCATGTTGTTTATCCAATCGGTAGGCTCAGATACTGAAGAAGTATGTCCTTCAGCTTCATACTTGTCCAGTTGCTCTTTGACCAGTGGCTTAATGGCTTATTGGCACATTGCGTGGGACACATTGTACTGGTGAAATGGCAGGATCAAGTTCAAAGTGAACTTCTCCTGGAAGAGATATTATGGGGCCCTCAAACACCTCATCGTAGACTTGGAGGATTTGCTATTTTGTCAGTGGCCTCATCAAGGATTTTGAAAGGTGAATTTTGACACTGTGTAACTCAGCTGGAATGGTGAACTGCATCAAACTCAGATGCTCACATGTTGATCTAGACAATAGTGGTTTCTGATCGGCTTCCACAATCTCAAATTCAAGTTTGAGATTGCTGCATTCTGTTTGGAAAAGTCCCAATGATTCCATTACTTCTCCTGAATATAGTTCAGTTTGGTGCTACTAGGCTGAAGAGATATCTCAGGTGCCAGTTTAATTTTGTCCTTTAAACTCATGACATCACATGTTGCACCCGAGTCCAGCTGGCAGGGTTGGATTATATTGTTTAATCTGAGATTTACAAACCATTTTTTGCCCTTAAGAGTTTACAGCACCAATGCATTATTTTGTTTAAACTACATTGGTGGTAGACAAGTATGTGTCCTCAGGATCTGACATTTGCTCAATTGTGTGCAGCTTCCTCGCTTCCATTTTACTTGAGAGACACACTTGTGCAAAATGATTTGGTCTCCCACATGCTCTGCAGATTTTCCCATATGCAGGACACTGTTCTTTCTCTCGTACATGCACACTGCCACATTACTTGCATGATATTGGGTTCCTCCCAGGTGAGTTGTGTAGATGAATTTTGTGCTGACACTTGTGCTGGTGGTTCTTCATGCTTAGCTGTTGTTTGGAGGCTGCATTGACACTGCAATCTGTTTATCCTACTCCAAGGCTCTCAACCCTTTGTAAGTTCTGTGGTACGACATATCTCAATTGCAGCTTGTAAGCTTAAATTATGTTCCCTCAAAAGGCGGCAGCGTGTGCTTTCACTAGTGATACCCAGAACTATTTTATCACAAATAAGTTCATCTCTCAGAGAGCCATAATCACAGCTTGCAGCTTTTTCTCTTAGCTGTGTGACAAAACTGTCTATTGCTTCACCTTCTTCTTGCTCACAGCTGCAAAATATATATGACATTTTTAGAGGGTCTGAAAAAGACTTCTAAGGCATCTAGGATGGCTTTAGTATCACTCTTTTGCTCCTATGTAAGGGTCAAATTATGCTTGTAAACATGGAGGCATTCGCTGCCCATCAGCCGTCTCAAAGTGGCTGCCTGCACTGCTGCCGGTTTGTCAACTAAGCCTGTGGCTAGGGAGTAGTCCTCAAACTCTGCTCTGAAGTTGGGCCAGTTGATGCTGCAATCTCCACTCACCCTCATTGCCTCAGGCAGTGGAATGCTGTTAGCAGCTGCCATATGCTGGTTTCCTGGCTTCAAATGCTCGGCTTCCAGGACAGGGCCGCAAGTGCTAGACTGGTATGCATCAAATGTGTGGAGACAGCCCAGATTCAGATGCTTCTGACACCATGTTTCATGTGGAGTCAGTAAATACAATACAAAGCCTCACTGTGCAAAAGCCATCTTTCTTAGAGAGAGGGAATAAAACTACAGGAACAGGAAATACATCACAGGAACAATAGAGATGAATCATAGAGTAGCAATATTACACAGGAAACAAATACAATAGAGCTGAATGATAGAGCTGCATATAAGGTAAACATAACACCCATAACAGGTGGGGGGCTTAAAATGGAGTATCTGGCAGCATTCCAACACTCTCCCATGGGGATGCTTTGGGAGAATTATTTTTCTCCATGTTTTTTTCTATGTAACTCCAAGCTGGAACTGACTCAAGTTTTTAAGAATTATGGTTTTATTTTATTTCATTTATCTCACCTTTCATTCAGGAGCTCAGGGAACCAGAAGACTGAATTCTAGTCCTGCCTTAACTATGTGTTAATTTGGTTTAAATCCCCATTATTATTATGATAATTAGATGAAGACTTGCCTTAGTTATCTTACTGTGAAATAAAATAGCTGCCTGGTACAAGAATTTGTCTCAGTACTTTGGCTTAGAAAACTGAGACTCACTCTCCTAGGTTTTTTCTAAGTCTCTAAACTGTTTATTCTTGAATAGCTTTTAAATGACAAAATTGAAAGGTTGTGCTATTGGATATTGAGATTGCTTTATTCAATTTTATTGCAAATAGCTTGGAATCAGGTAAAGTGATGTGTTTATATGTTGGTACAAAAAACACAAACAAATCTAATGCAGAAGAGGCAGGGGCACAGGAGATGACATTTTTATCATTTTTAATGAAAAAGTCAAGAAGTCTCCAAAATACAACTATTATAGGAAGGCTTTTAATTAGATCACAACAAATTATGGGCAGCTCTTTAAAACATGAGGATTTCAGACAACCTGATTTGCCCACTAAAGAATTTTTATGATGAGCAAGAAGCAAAGGGAAAAGAATATGCCAAGGTGGTAAACCCTCTTCTTATTGATGTGAAAGGCTGTAGAAGGAGTAGAAATTACAATTAAAATTGCTTGGGAGAAACATCAGCAAATTCAAACATATAAAAGAAAAGACAAATGCCAATTTCCAACTCAGTATTAAAAAAATACTGGCAATGCAAAGAGGCTGAGATTAAACTGAAGTAGTAACATACTGTATTTGGGGGGGGGTCAAAATTTTTAAATACTATCCAAAATAAAGAGGTCTCTGCTTCTTGAAGAAAGGCAACAACAGAACTAGAAGAAATATCAAAGTCTAGAGGCACTACATTGACAGCAAAGGTACATATTGCAAAACCATGGTTTTTCTAGTGGTAAAAGAGCGGTGCAAGTTGGGCCATCAGAAAGGCTGAATGAAAAAATATCTTTGAATTGTGTTGGTGCAGAAAATCGTTGAGAATAATTTGACATCAAGAATAACAAATTGAACAGTACTAGATAAAGTAAAACCAGACTGCTAACTGCAAGCACACATAGTGAAGCTTGTATTTAAATATTTTGAAGAAGTAATGGGAAGACAAAAGTCATTGGAGAACACTCTAATCCTTAGAAAAATAAAAAGAACTCTTAAGACACAAGATAGGGTGGCAAGATACTGTCACTTCTGGCACTATCACGAGTTTACAAAAATTCAAAGAAGCAGTTACTGATAGATCATCCCAGCAAAACAATGTCTGTAAAGTCACAAAAATCAAAATGATCGAACAACTCAGCAACAGCAGTAAATGTGCCCTAAAAGTAATTTTCTATTAGATATTTAAAAACATTATTAGGGCTATTGTTCATTCTCATTATTTTTCACCATCTATATACAAAAGCTTTCCCATTCCTCCTATTTGTGCAAGTTTCACATAACTTTAGGAAAATATCTGTATGCATATCTTCACTACAAATTTGTGCAATAACTACTGTTACTATTATTTAAACAACGCCACATGAAATATTGAATTAAAAAAGCAGAAATGTAAATGGCAAATTTCATTAATAAAGCAGCTGTTTCAAAGTAATGCTTATTGTACAAAATGAAATGTGAAAACTAAGATTGGCTACAGCTTCCCATTGATATGATTTGTGTCTATGTGAGGCATGATTTAGAAATTCTAACATATATTTATTTAAAACTTATTTACTTTTAAAAAGAGAGCCTAAAGGGGCGTTGTCTTACCTGAACGCCTTTTCTCAGCATGACGATGGAGAATCCACAGATGGGTTGATCTTGCCTTTCTGCCCTAGAGACTAAAGTCAATCAACCTTTGCCACGCCTCTCTCCTTCTGGCTAGGAATCCCCAGTCACGACGAAGGCGCAGCAGTTGATGATTTTACAATGTGGTGGTGGCTCAAATTCCCCTGACACAGGACCAGATGGATCCAAGGGGGGGAGTGGATTCTCCATCGTCATGCTGAGAAAAGGCGTTCAGGTAAGACAACGCCCCTTCTCCAGCATGACCAATGGAGAATCCACAGATGGGACATACCAAAGCCTCACTGTCCTACAGGCGGGAAGAAGTCTGTGCCTGTGTCCCACTATCTGTTACTACCCTTTGGAGAACTCTCCTGCCAAATGAAGCATCAGCTGAGGCAAACTTATCTAGCTTATAATGCCTCACAAGTGGGGAAAGAGACGACCAAGTCGCCGCCTTGCATATCTCTTCGATGGATGCCTGTGTCGCCCATGCCGCCGAAGTTGCCGCACTGCGAGTGGAGTGTGCGGTGATTCGTCTTGGAACTGGCAAGGAGTGTGTCTGGTATGCCCCTGCTATGCAAGCCCTAATCCATCTGCCGATAGTAGAGGCAGTCACCTTCTGACCCAGTGAAGAGGGGTGGAATGAAACGAATAGGACTTCAGATTTGCGAAAGGAGGCAGTTGGCTTAATATAGCGATGCAAGGCTCTATGAATATTCAAGGTGTGCCACTTACGTTCCAAATCATGGGACGGCTTAGGACCTGGACCACCGACCCTGGGCCAGCTTGGATTGCAGGTGCGCTCCCCAGCCGAACAAACTGGCATCCGATGTTAGGATGAAACGGTTGGGCTCCTTGAATAAGGTTCCCCTGGACATCGCTGGGGAGGCCCACCACTGGAGGGATTTTAGGGTCTGTGACGGGACCCTTACCCTGTGGTTGGAGGAACTGGCGCCTAGTCTCTGGAACGGAAGCAAGAACCATTGTAGGGTTCTGGAGTGGAGTCGAGCCCAGGGAACTACTGCTATGTAGGAGACCATCTTTCCTAGCAGTTGAGAAAGAGTCGCTAGGGTGACTACTCGCTCCCTTTGAACCTGGGTGACTAGGGATCGTATGCTATCCTGCCGTTCCTGAGACAGGTAAACCTCGCACTTCCTTGTATCTATCACCATGCCCAGGTGAAGGAGGCGAGTGGAGGGAACTATCTGGCTTTTCTGGAAATTCACTGAAAACCCGTGGTCCTGGAGGGTTTTGATGGACAATGCCAGGTCTGACTGAGCCAATTGACCTGAGGAGGATTGAATGAGAATGTCATCCAGATAACACTGGACACGCACCGGAATGGTCCTGAGATGCGCAGCCAGCGCCGCCAGGACCTTTGTGAATGCTCTGGGGGCCGATGACAGGCCGAATGGTAGAGCTCTGTACTGAAAATGGTGGCCTGCGTAGCAGAACCTGAGGAATTTCCGGTGTCCAGGAAGGATGGGAATGTGTAAGTAGGCCTCCGTCAGGTCGATGGACATCAGGAAGTCCCCCCTTCTGATGCCTGCTAATATGATTGGAGCGTTTGCATCTTGAACTTCTTGTACGTCAAGTGGATATTTAATTTCTTTAAATCTAGGATTGCCCTCCACCCTCCCGAGGCCTTCGGAATGATGAACAGAATGGAGTAAAAACCCCATCCCTTCTGCCCTGCTGGTATCGGTTCTATGGCCTGGATCTCCAGGAGATGTCGAATGGCCTCTTTCATGAGGCTTCTTTTGACTGGATTCTTGGATGATGGGCAAGAGACGAAATGCCTCAGGGGGAGTGGAGTTGAACTCTAGCGAGAGGCCGAATCTGATGGTGTTGAGGACCCAGAGATCTGAAGTGGTGTTCTCCCATTTGTGTGCAAAGAGGGCCAACCTGCCCCTATGGGAGGGGCACCCTTGTTGTCACTTGGACCGTCTAAAAGGACGGCCTCCCGCGCCTCGAAAGGGCCGCTTGGCTTAAAATTGCTGTCTGGACCTATCTCTGTTGCCAGATCTGTCGAATTGATGTTCTGGTCTGGGAGGATAAGGGCGGGAGTGATGAGTGAATTCCAACCCTGTGTCGATTGAGCGAAAGAACTGCCTGCGGGCGTAGGGAGTAACTCTCCTGTCTGCCCTCCTGACCAGATGGGACATGACCTTGCGCTTATCCTTGTTGTCAACTAGATAAGGGTTTAATGCCTCTCCAAATAACTGGCCTCCCATGTAAGGGGCTGAGGCCAACCGCCATTTGGACCTAGCATCCGCTCGCCACTGTCTGAACCACAGAAGTCTGCGAGAGGTAACATTAGATGCTAATGCCCGGGAGGAAAATCTGGCCGCGTGCAATGAAGAATCCACCATATATTCTGATGCAGCCACTAATTTGTTTAAGTCCTGGTGCATCCGTACCTCTTCTGGCGGGACCCTGGCCTGCAATTGGCGAAGCCAGAGGAGTGAAGTTCTGGCGAAAAAGGAAGTAGATGCAGCTGCCTTTACTGCCCATGCTGAGGCTTGATGGGTCCTGCAGAAATTAAGCTTTTTTATCCTTTGATTTTAAAGCCTCCACTATATCTCCAGACACAGTGAAGGAAGAAACCAATGGTGCTAAGGGCTCATCTACTATGGGGACTGCTAGCAACTCTGACAGTGCTGGGGCCACATTAAACAACTTTTTGTCAGTCTCCCCTGGGGATGGAAAGGTACCAGGCGTCCCCCATTGTCTTTGGACTCTATTGAGGAAAAGGGGAGGACAGGGAATGTCCTGCTGGGTAAAAGTTGGTTCTGAAAAAACCTGACTGGTAAGTCCCTGGCTGGTGGAAGGTTCAGCTTGAGGAACCCCTTCAGAACCAATTTGAGCCGTGCTCCTGGCCTTGTGAAGTAGGGATTTAAAGAGGGCCGGATTAAACAGACCTATGAAAGGAGGGGGATCAGGGGATAAGTCATCTTCTGACATCCCCTGCTCTGTCTGTTTGTCCCCTATGAACGACATTCTGCTCCGGGAGGAATGGGAGGGGGAAACCAACCCTTGGTATGCTGCTGCTTCCGCCTGGGAGAGATAAGGTGGGAACACTGATGCCATCGATTCAGGCCGAGCCCTCTGGTGCAGGGTTGAAGCTACGCCCTGGGCAATAGCCTGAGAAATCAGAACCTGTATTTGTTCTGATAATTCTATTCCCTGAGTCTCTGGAGAGTGAAGCCCTGCCGCTGTAGGGGTGAATGTGGCCTCTGGGCCCAGAGGTCTAGATGTATTTGGAGGAGCAGGGATCCGAAGACCAATCCCCTCACTAGAAGGGGGAACCATCTCCACCTGCTCTGCCATAGGAAAAACGAACTGACCTGTTTCCCCTTCTGAAGACCAGACACTTGGAGCAGCAGAGGTTGAAGGAGCGTGTTCAGAGCTAAAGACCGATGCCTCCATGGGAACAGGAATAACCTGACCAACCCTTGCATCGTCCTTTTGTTTTGCAGCTTTGGAGAATTGTTTCTCCAATGCCTGGTGCCTCCTGCTTGCTTCTTTTTCAGTAGCTTTAGAGGACCTTTTGTCAGAGATGGCTCTGGATCTGAGTTTCCCAGCAGCCTTCTGTTTGGCTAATCCGGATTTCTTGTGCCTGGGAGAACTGCTGAAGGTACCTTGAGATGTCTGATCTGTAGCTTTATCTGCCATTGTGAATGAGAGATATCACAGTAATGGAAATCTGGATGTATTTGTAACAGAGAGGTGATCCCAGCAGCAAGGAGCCAAGTTGTGGCTAAGGTGGTGGCGGCACAACCAACTTAATGGGATAGCCAGAGCACTCACAATCCTGATAGTGGCAGCGGACCAACTTAATGGAATAGCCAGCACACTTATGATTCTCTTAGTGGCGGCAAAACCAACTTAATGGTACGGCCAGCACACTTATGATTCACTTAGTGGTGGCAAGACCAACTTAATGGTACGGCCAGCACACTTATAAAGCAGGTTGTGGCGGCAGACCAATTCAATGGTATAGCCAGCACACTTAAAGGCATCAAAGTAGTTGTGTGGGGTTTTTTGGGGGGGGAGCGTTGAAAATGGCGGCCGTTAAGGTGGGCGCTCAGCCATGCCCCGAGCGTTTAGAAGTTGCTTGGACTGATCGAGCACGTCCATAATGGCTGGGATGCTGGAGGCTGATGCTGTTGCCTGATGCAATGCAGCTAGCTGCCGAGGAGCCTGAATCGATAAGCAGCACTCTCTAAATGCCACTCTTAAATCCTGACCTTCAGTAAGTTGCTTCAGTTAGTTGCTTTCAAAATGGCGGTCGCTATGAAACGAGCTCCTGCTCCGTCTGTGTGATCCAATTAGTAAATGCGGCCGCTGCTTCAATGTTCAGGCTAACAAGACCGCTGGCTGAAATTTGGCCGAATCGATCCTATTTAAGGCTAAACGGCCCTGCTGGAAGGGAGGGTCCCCCCCAACCCAGGAACAGCAAGGACGGCGCTCAAAATGGCGCCCGCAATACCTCTGCTTGGGAACTATTAAGAGCTCGAGGCTTCAGCCGAAGCCTGTAAAACCGCTCTGACACTGAGCGGTTTAAAATGGAGCGCTGAAATCAGCGCAGAGAAGGGAAGGGAAGGGAAAAGTACAACCTGAGAATCCAACGCGTAGTCTTTCTGCTAAAACCTAGAGCCAACCTTCACCATGTCTCTCTTGGGCTAAGACTAAGTCGTGACTGGGGATTCCTAGCCGGAAGGAGAGAGGCGTGGCAAAGGTTGATTGACTTAGTCTCTAGGGCAGAAAGGCAAGATCAACCCATCTGTGGATTCTCCATTCGTCATGCTGGAGAAAGACGGGGTTTGCTTTTCTTTTGGTGTCCTATTTAAATATAAAGACCTTATTATAAAAGCTGCATGACCTCTTTACCACTCAAGGAAGGAAGGGAGGGAGGGAGGGAGGGAGGGAGGGAGGAAGGAAGGAAGGAAGGAAGGAAGGAAGGAAGGAAGATTCGACACCACTGAGTTACATTTTAGGCATTTTAGTATTTCAGGTTAAGATGCTCCTTCATTTTTATTTTCTACAGACACTGTATACATTCAGTAGCACAGACCTTATTAAGATGTTACTCTTTAAAGATTTGGAACCAATGTCATATGGCCTCTCTCTGCTCTACAGTTGTAGAGCAGCATAATAATGGTGGGGACAGTCAATTCAAAAGCACAGAAGATGCATCAATGTCATCTAAAAACTATGAAAAGTTAAATTACACACACACATTTCTTTATATATAAGAGCATTAGATGGGTGTAGGGAAGCATAAAAGTTAGTATGTGGTAGATTATATCTATCCAATTACAGAGCACTCTAGTATAGTGAACTAGATGCTCATAAGACTAGAATACTTTATTTGGCCAAGTGTGATTAGATACACAAGGAATTTGTCTCTGATTCAGAAGCTCTTAATGTATATGAGGAGCAACAGAGTAATAATAATCATAATATGATAC
The DNA here is from genome assembly GCA_023970755.1 of Azemiops feae. Lineage (NCBI taxonomy): Eukaryota > Metazoa > Chordata > Lepidosauria > Squamata > Viperidae > Azemiops > Azemiops feae. The sequence continues at coordinate 716,161 of JALGBA010000244.1, forward strand.
CACTAAGAGGTGGTAGTAGAAGATGAGAAGGATAATGTCATGGTTCCGATAGATGAAACCTTTTTAAAAGAACTTCAAGGCAAAGATTTATTCCTCAAAGAACATTTTATTCAGGAGACAAAGTATCGGCAGGTACATAGTTGAACCCAAGACTAAAGTTCCCTCCCCCCTGATACAAAGTAACAAGTCGCAATTCCCACCCCAGAAAGGCTGTCATAAATCACATTCACCAATTATTCTCCTCCCAACTTTCTAGCCCGCCAAAACCTTATCTAACATTACCTTGATTCTACCCAGCTGCAAATGTTATGGCTAACAGAAAACGTGCAAGCATTCCCCCCTTCTACATCTGAGAATCCCAATTAACAGAGAAAGCACAAGGAAAGTAAAAGGAAAAATGGCTATAGTTTTCTCAATTGTCACAGCGCTGACAGATAATACTACTACTACAGCCATACAACAGGGGTAAATATATTTAGAAATAAAACAATACTGTGACGTTAGGTATTCAGCAGAGTGAACACCTTCCCTAACAAGGGAAAAAACTGTCCCTGTGTCTAGTAGTTGTTTTGGTATGCAATGCCCTATAGCAGTGTTCTGAGGAGAGGAGTTAAAGCAGGATGTGAGTCTAGTTCATGAACTAGATTAAGTCTAGTTCATGGCACAGATCATCATCTGACAAATATAAAGGCTGCTGTGCAACTCTGTATGTTGTAGCCGGGTTGGTATCTGAAATCAGCAAGGAGATATAAAATTGTCCCGTGCGCCCTGGGTATTTATGCAGTAACAGCGAGATGTTACAAGGCTAGAACAAATGATTCTGTAATACAGGCAATGGAGAACCACATGCTCTGTTGTTTCTATGTGTCCAGAAGAAAATAGTGTAATTTCACATACTTAAAATTCAGATCTCACTCAAAATGAGATATATAGGAGAAATAAGAAAAATTAAATTATTTTTTCTAGACTAGCAAGAAATAATCCATTATCCCCCAGATGTGGAATTACAAGTTCCAACATTGTTCAATTTTTCCATATCTGTAACTCTGACACAAACCTTTTAGTTCTCTTTATATCAAGATGGTCAGGTCTTGTCTCTAATGTTGAACTGCTTCTCATTTTATTTATTTATTTAAGTTGCTCATTATCAATATCATGATTCTGGGCAGCAAACGAACATTAAAAACACATATATTACAACAGCATCAAAACAAACACAGATTGACAGCCAATTTGTATTTATTGCTACAGCAGCCTGTCGTCCCATACTTCCAGGAAGCTTTCCAATATACAAAATATACCAAAAATTAGGACCCTTAGAGCAGGAGTCCTCAACCTTGGCAAAAACTTGTGGACTTCAACTCCCAGAATTCCTCAGCCAGCTTTGCTTTGCTGGGAGTTGAAGTCCACAAGTCTTAAAGTTCCCAAGGTTGAGGACCCCTGCCTTAGAGAATTTATTCTATAAATTACATTAAATGTTCAAATTGGTTTCCAGTTTCTTCTAAACACTTCTTTACTCATTTGAAGCATGAGATTTGAATATTCATAAGTACAGTAACTTTCTGAAAACAGCATTAATTAATAAAAGATATTGTGATTGGTCTATGAGGGTTGACTTGCATAAACAGGGCAAAGATGTCTCCTGACCTAGATTCTTGTACCCAGGAGTATACCACTCTCAGCTTCAGTGATTTAATTCAGTTTCTGCCTAATTATTAGTTATGTCGCTGGAACCATTCTTTGATTCAGCCATATTGATGACCTTCAGCCCAATCACCAAACTTTCCTTTCTAGCAAAATGTCTGGAGAAGACAATGTGGTATCAGTTGCACAGAATTCTGGATGATTCAAATTATTTTGCTGTCTTTCAGCCAGAGTTCAGTCCTGGGTGTGGATGGAGTCTGTAATGGTTGCTTTTATGGATGACCTATGGTGAGACTTGAAGGGATTAAAGCGCAATCATGGTTCTAGTCCTCTTAGTAGTGATGTCACCAAACATACTATCTCTCTGGACTGCCTGCAAATGTTTGGGTATCAAGACAGTAGCTCTACTCCTTCTTTAAAGAGTAGTTCCAGATCTCTGCTTTCTCCCCATGTTAACATCTAAACAAAACCACTGGAAAAGATCATCTGTCAGTTCAGGGTGAGGTATTATCAGTATGCAGGTGAAGCACTACATCTAGGTCAGAGGTCCCCAACCTTTTGGGCACCAGGGACCGGTTACGTGGAGAGAGGTTTTCCCATGGTTTTGTGTGCTGTCTTCATCCTGCAGATGGGGCTTTGCTTGTTTGTGCAGACCGGTTGCTGGCATGCCACAGCCTGGTACTGGTCCACGGACCGGGGGGTTGGGGACCCCTGATCTAGGTCAAGCAAGAGATACCTGGATGTCTTTCTACCATGCCTAAAAGATCTGAGGAAGTGGATGGGAGGAAACAAGCTAAACTGAATCCAACGAAATGAAGTTGTTGTTTGTCCAGAAACCAACTGGTTTATCAGTGACTCCAATAATAGCTCTGGATAAGATAATATTCCTCACAAAAGCAGGTCCACAATTTGGGAGTTTTCTAGGATTCTCCTACTTGATTAGGTGGAATGTGGCTAAAGGATATTTTGTTCATACCAACATCTATACAGTATTGATTAGCAATATGTTTTTAGAAAAATTCAAATGATGGTTATGATTATAAAGCTTTTCATAGCTTGGCTCCAAGTTCATCTTCTTTGAATCAAATTTGCCCTGTCCTGTGTGTTTGATCTCAGAAGGCGAGATTCAGCTCTCCCAACTTGGAACATGAGGGAATTGATGATCTGGAAGACCTTTTCAATAATGGAACAGATTGTTCCATGAAACCCAGATGGTTCCAACACTCTTAATAGTTAGAAAAGGTGATAAAGACAGTACTCTCCCACCATGTGTTTGAGGCTCAAGTGCCATCACTGTGCTATTGTAGCTATTTGTGCCTTGTGCTTTTTTGTTTTACTTCAGAATTACAGAACATAAGGCGTGGAAGGTTCCTCAGAGATGATCTAGTTAATTTAATTTTACTTCTAATTCTCTTTTAATGATATGTTTAATGAGTAACTTCTGGTGGTTTCTAACTGAATGTTATATCATAAGTTTATATATATTTTCTGCGATCCAGAATCTTATGAATGGGGCAGGATAAAAACTGTATAAATAAATTATTCAAAATTTGGAGACTGAATTGTACAATTCCAAAGATACACTAGTGGATTAGCAAACAAGTGAATTCTAATTCTTGTTCTTAATACCTTCTTGATAATTGCAATATGTGGCAATCTGTTTCTAGAAATGCTATGGAAGATATGGATGAAGTAGTAATTCATCTTGCCTTCAGAACAGATAGCATTCTTGAAGAATATTTGTTGATATTAAATAAAATCTCAAAAGATTTCCATGCTATACAATAACTCTGAATATATATTTTAGAGTTACATCAACTGTGAGTGTAAGCCACCCAATTACCCTGAGGTAAGATGAGCAGCCAATAAATTTTACAAATAAATAAATAAACTATCCACTCAATACTACCAGCCTCTTTACAAGCAACAGTAGTTAATTTGACTAAACAATGAGCCAGAAAAACTACTGATGACCATAAATGGACAAGCACATTAAGGAAGCAATTAAGAACAATCTGACCTACACTTTAAGAGGTGATCTCAGAAACATTTGATATCCCATTAACTCCAGTAGAATATTGTAATAGTACACAAGAGAATCTTGTTTTAGACCTAATGGACTTTTGATAAACAAATAATGGTAATTTTTTACTCCAAATGGCCTATAAACAAAGCAATTCAATTCATTTCATGCTTGCTTTTTTCCAAGAGATTATTTTTCTAATAAAATAGCAACTGATAAGATACAGCTTGCTTTATTTGCAATGGAAAAAAAATACTTCTGTCATAATGGGGTAAAAAAATATTTATATCATCCAAGGGATTGGTAGAAAGAATAAAAGAATAAAAGAAATGCAATAGTTTACTATTAGCCTCATTCTAATACTAGTTCATGACACTCTATTGATGATTAAACTACTCCTCATTCTATCAGAGAAAGATCACCATTTGAACTGATGAAAAGATAAACCCTCCATAAAACTAACTCATTAGCAACAAGGTTTTCTACAACTCATCCTGTCACATTTCTAATTGTGTCCAGAAGAAACATTAGAGAAACAAGTATTACAGTATGTCCTTTAAAAAAGTGCCAAAGAACATATCTTCCAACAAAAGATTTGAATGGGGGTGAACTGCTCTATAAAATGAAGAAAGGATTATCCCACTTATTTGGGACTAGGATAATTCAGTGACATTTCAGGAAATTCAGTTAAATTAGAAATGAAATATTTTAAAATCATCTAAACCTAATCAAGCAAACATTTACTGAATGACCTAAAGAGGATTTTGCTCTGAATTTTGTTTTAGTTTTGCTGAACAAATACAAGAAATTTTTAAAAAATCTTATCAAATGAAGACAAACCAGAGATCTTATTACAAAGAATGCAGGACTTAAAAGAATATAGGTTGCTAAAGAGGTTTCAGAATTTCATCACAAATTTTTAATTGAATCTTGCAAGTCTGTTAATAGTTATACAAAGAGGGTATGTATGTTATATGTGCATTTATGTTTTGAATTAGAAGCTTGTATTAGTGAGGGAATTATAGAGGGGGGGGGAAGGCAGAATGAACAGAATGAGATGAAGTAGACTGAAATAACAAAGTTCTTAATAAAACCCAATTTGAATTCAAAACCTTAGATATCAAGAGCCTCTACTGCACCACTCAAATACTCCACAGTCATGCCGCATACACTCTGGATTAACAGGGTTATATAAATTCAAAATGACCACTATCTTGGATCCTTTAATAAGAGATGTGAAAGAGGAAAAAAGGATTTATGAACTATGATGTACTATGAACCGAATACAATGCAAAATAGTCCAAAATATACCAAATTAAGAACTAAACTAATACATGGAAGGATAGAAAAGCTTTACTTAATAAAATCTACAAAGGCAATAAAAACTGTTGATATTATTTCAGGTTCAGAAATGAAATCAATTAAACAAGACTTCATGTGACAACTCATGAAGTCTGAACTTCCCATCCCCCCTTTTTTACTTCCCCCCCCCCCTGAAAATGAGCTTTCCGTAACTGTTTGATGGAGGGGAGGACAAGCCCAGAAAACACAATGTGTTTATAACAATACTGATAGTTTATTTGGTTTTCAACATTAACTTGTTTACTCCTAAAAACAAAAATATTTAAAGTTCCACAACTTGTAGCTCCATTTGTAAAAGAATGAACATCCCAACTTGTATACCAAGTATATTTTGTGAGCAAACCAAGTCCTACATATTGTATTTTAAAATGTCACTACTGCATTTCTATTTTTTCTATTCTTTGAACTCCAGTTAAGTAGCTGGAAGATTTTATTTCCATTAGCCTTTTTCTTGCAAACTGCTATGGTATACGGAAGAACACATGGAAAAACAGAAAATAGAATAAAAAGTAGAGTTCTTCAAATATAATTTTTGTAACATGAAAAAGATAATAATGAAGAAAAACACAAAATAGACAAACCACGGTGCTTCTCTTTAGCTCTAATAGGGTTGGTTTTAAAAAGTATTTTGAACAGCCCTGGATTGAATGAAAAGTGAATACTCTCAAGGATTCATTGAATATATATGGCAGATATGCACCAGCAACAACCTTCCTTTCACCAAATCAACATCCTAAACAATTTAGGATAGACAAGTTCATACATTCAGCTCAAAGAAAGGAAAAGTCTGTATTGCAATTGTTATAAGTGCATAATTAACTTTTTACAAAATTAAACCTCTCTTCCAGATTTCTGCTCAGGAAGAGTTATAAAGATGGCTGGTAAATCTATAAAGGGTTGCTTACCAGTGTCCCACCCAGCCCTTTTTCTCTGAGAGCGACTGATGAACTGGATGACTCTGGGGTGAGTGTCTCGTGGATGTTGGAGCACTTATCACTTAAAACCATTTAATTTTACCCCAACACAGCTGCCCACATCAACAGCAATTTATATTACTACAGTCCATCAACAGTTTCAGTGATGCCAGTGTGGATTTTCTTGTCACCCTTTTCAATCAATGGAATTTATCTCAAGAATGCCAAGATTCTAATCCACACTAGTATCTGTGTACATAGATCATATCGTGGCTATCTTTTTCCGGTTGATTAATCCGGAAGGACGGATTTTCACTCTGTCCTCGGCACGAAGAGGGCAGGGAAGCACAACCAAACAGGTGATGGTAGCGATGGGAGAAGAAAGAGAAACAAACTACAGGCATCCTGACCCACCCCAGCTTTTTTACCTTTCACTTGACTTTCGTACTCGGCTACGATCTCTTTGTCCTTTTTGAATTTGCTTGAGGTTGACATTATCCAGACGATTATTTTCGTTTTACACTGATAGAAAAGACTCCGGAGTTGGGATTACAAGATTATCGTCTTCCCACAGAGAAAGGAGGATCGACGGGGTTAGGCGCGACACTAAGCAACGCGTCCCACACCAGAGCCTGCCGGTTTTCGGAGTAGCTGGCGTAGGTCTCTCCAGCTCACCTCCACAAAAGAGGGGCTGAAGATAAGGCTTTAAACTAATCCCGGGGCGGGCACCATCTCCAGCAGTAAGGACTGGGGGGAGAGAGCACCAAAAGGCCTCCTTTCGCTCCGTAAAACAGCTGCTCTTCTCCGAAGCTTCAATTAAGTCAGTGGAACCATTGAGTGTTCCCTGAAAGCACCGCCTGGCTCTGGCGAGGAGGGCGATGAATCCCGGCTCGTGCTCGACTAGTCTCCGGCGCGTTCGGCGGCACTGGAGGAGCTCTCGGCAGCTGCTATTGCTGTTGTCGCCTCCTCCCGGAGAGCGAGAGCTACGCAGGCGACCCACTCCCAAGAGACCTGGGCGAGGCGCCGTTTAACTCAACCTCCAGCAGCTCCTCAAAGCGTCTCCCAGAGGAGCCAGCAGCCTCGCCCTCCCAATAAAGTTCTCGCTTCGCCCTTTCCTTTGCCTGCTCCCACTCGCCTCGCCTCCTCCAGCTGGTGCCGCCGCCAAGCCTTTAATTGGATCCACCGCTTTGCCGCCGCTTCCCTCAGCTGCTGGCCTGAAACGGGAAAGGAGAAAGACGAGCAGCCTATCCGAAGGCGCTCAAGCAGCAAGGAAAAAGACTTTAGTCTCCTGCCCAGCGGCATCCAAGTGCCTATCGGGTTCTTTCCCCTCCCTGCGCGGAGCGATGTCTCTAGTAGCCAACGACAACCACGCAAGTTCCTCTGCCGCCCAATGGCAGAGAGCAGAAGGTGGGACGTAGCGAGCGAGGTTGCCGAGTGCCTCCCGGGGTGAAGAAGCGAGCGGCCTGTGTCCAGAGGCTGGCGCTGGAGGCTTTACTTAAGCGCCGGCTTTGCTAAGCGCGCTGCTGCTGAGCGGGACTCAAAGCAGCTGCAAATGGGGAGGGACTGCAGTTGAGCTGAGCGGTGCCTGTCCTCTTCCCTCTCCTGGGGAGCATCTGGTGAGCGAGTTGTGCTGGGGAAAAGAGTGCTGGGCGAAGATAAGGTGTGGGAAAGCACTTGATCCCGTTTTGGAAAGTTAAATGCGCTTCTGTCTGGAAGATATAAAACTGGAAGACTGAGGTGGGAGGAGGAAAGAGAAGGGCGGTTGCTTAGTTTGGAAATCACGTCTGCAACCTTGTCGCAAGATCGCCAGAGCATTGTTTCCTTCTGTTCGCTTGAAAACCAAGTTCATCTAGATGCCTCCGCCATCCCTTGTGCCTTTTAAGAATCCTACTAAATAGCTATTAGAGGGGAAACTATAGAGTATTATGATGATCTTACACCGAGAAAGAATGTATAGATGTGCGCAGGCATCTATATATCTTCCACGAATGCGCCTGGAAGTATAAGAAGTAACCACGCCCATCTTTGTGGAAGACACGCGTGTGGTCCAGATCCGAAGGCAAAGGAATAACAACGCCACGAAGAAGGCCCTCGGCTTGCGAAATACAAATAGTACATTGATACTTGCAAGACTGTATGACAGAAAATTATGCTGCTATTGTTAAGTTGCGAGCAATGATAGAAAACTTTTAGATTTTTTGTTTTTCTAAACTGTTTCCAAGATTAACGATCGAAATTGATGTTTTATGGCATTTAAGCCATGTTATATATATATATATATAATATATATGGTGCTATGATGACTTCCTCAACCAGTTTTACAATAACTCTGTGAAGATAGGTTCAGATGGGTCTGGCATTAATGGGCTTCATGGCTGAATAAGAGTTGAAACAGAATCTCCCTAATACATATAAGTTTCCAATTAACCACCCAACAAACATTTTGATGCTGCTGTCTGAGAAATGCAACACACCTGGACAGCTGCAGCTTGGAAAAGCCTAAAATCAAATGCAGAATAATTCAATGTTGGTTGGTGATGAGGGTTATTTCTCTCACAGAGTTGAAAATGGTTTGTTTCTTATTGTCTGCACTATCTGTGAAGGGACTGACCTGGCCTTTATATTGGGCAGTTGATAGCAAGACAAGACAAAGTGTGCTTTAGAGGGGGGGGGACCCTGTTTCTAGCTCTTTATCTGTAATCTGACCCTAGTTTTCAATTTGACTATTTAAACATAATAATCCATACCTTTCTGTGACAACTTGGATTTTAAAAATTATTTTTTTTAGAATTATACTCAGAAGTGGATGAAGCAAGACAGGCCGTCTACCAATTAAAATTCATCCCATTAAAGCACTACATCATATACTGATATTATTTAAAGCAAAAAGTACTTTTATTTAAAAAAAGCTTTTTGTGTTGCTTATGGAAATTTTAATTGAACAATCAGTTTAAGGGAATTCTATATTAAATACCAGAATAATTGTTACTTATTCCAGTACAGGATCATTAGCTTGCTAGGCACAACTATAGGGCTTGTTAGGCCCTACAGATAGCCATAGGCTGAGATGTACATTTCAGTTGCAGTGTAGTCATGGAAAACATGTCTGGGATTGAAGCTAACTTTCTTCAGATAATTAAGATACAATTTAGTAACCAAATTTTATGTGGATTCTAATATGGCTTGGCTGAATTAATTAGAATAATCATCTAAGGATTGAAGAAAGATTCTAGACTTATAATGGTACAGTCTTTTTTTAAATTGTTAAAAGGAGTTACTAAACTCATGGTCAAGTCAGCACTGACTAAATGACAAGCAATCATGTTTGGATCATAAAATGTAACTTAAGAATTTAGATGAGAATAGAACATTGAGAATATCTGCAAGGTTATTTTTCAACGGCTGTTTTTATATATATATGGGAAGGGCTCATGAAGGCAATCTTGTAAAGTATAGCTTTCACTTAAAAGAAATGTTTTTATGTTTTATGTCCACTTTCATTAACATGCAGTCTGTTTGAAACTTAGCTCATTCTGTTTTGTTTTTTTTCCTGCTAATGTGATTATCTCATTTTAGACTAATCTCTTCACTTGCTGCTTCATCCTTTTCTATTTACACAAAGTAGACCTATAAAAGTGAGGCATTTTATCAATAGGTAAAATCTAGTGGGAGTAGTTCATGACAGTATCTCTGGTCATTAATAAAAAATTATCTGTTTATAGGTAAGTTGAAGTAATTATACTGGGTCAGAAAGAACATGACATATGCAAATATAAGCTCTTCTATTAAAAATATTAAACTCTCTGATGAAAGAGATCTGCCTTTCTTTATGTAGAAGAAATTCTATAAAATGGCAGAAAGGATCAGCGTAAGCTACCTTATAAAGAATATGTAATTGAGTTATTGCCAGTATTACCTACCTGGCATGGGAAATGTAGCTTTCTATATGCTGCTAAGGAACAACTCCTGGTAGCTGATACAATTGAGAAAGACCACTTTCCCACCCAGCATAGAAGACCTGGCACACAGCTCCTTGGGTTCAAACGGATTTTCCCCCCTTACATCTGCAACTTTCTGCAGAAAAAACATGCATCTTACTATTAAATTGTGATTCATCTTCAGTGTTATTTTAAATAATAAATTTATTAGCAATTAAAAGATTTGTTTATGTTTTCAAGAGGAATGTCCCCAGTTCATAACATCATGGGTTGGTCTAAAGGATTTAGAGTATATGGTGTTTTAAGAGTAGCCTCATCAGACTATATGAGAAGGACATCTAATTGCTTATCCCATGTTCCTTTAATTGCAGCTACTAAGATTCCTTACAAAACCTCTTTAATAACACAACCTTATGAACCAGCCTTTTCATCAACCCTCACCCACTGCTGAGGCCACTTAATTTTGTATTTATTTGATCCAATGTTAAAGTAGTGTTTTCATATTTTCCTGAAGCACAGTTTATGGTATTTCATCAGAATTTGACATGTTCCTATTGGCCATTTTTTGCTAGTGTACACATTTCTCCTCACTGATCACTGGAGACTTCTGTCTGATGTTAAGCCCTAACTATGCAGGATCTTTGTCTACAGATACTGACGGACCACTTATATGCCAGAGCATATAAGAATGACACAGTGGGCTGGTGGAGTGAGCAATAGAGGGAGAGATGTCAATGCATAAAGTGGAGAAAATTATACCTCCCTGACTGAAGATAGAGTGAGAAAGTGAGAAAAAAAGCAAGAAAGAAAAGTGAGAAGGTGAAGAAAAAGGTGACTGAGGAAGAAAAACTGAGCATGATGGTGAGGAACACAATGAGAGGGAGTGATAATCTGTAAATCACTCTTGAGACAGAAGCTGTGGTAAGTGTCGGCTTCCTAGTAAAGCAGGAAAGGCAGAAAGCCCCCATCCATCCCAGAAGGACTGAGGAATGTTTTTTCCTGTTGGCAGGAAATCTACTAAGGACTTTCCTTAATTTGTTGCACATTAAAGCTGTCGAGACAGCACCATTTGCCAGCTTTGTTACTGAGGCGAAATAGAGATCAGCTGTTGAGACAGCAAATTATGGTGGCCTACTTTGTGTCGCCTCACTGGCTGGAGCAGAACATGTTGAACTGGCTGCCTGGATGTGCCTTTAGACTCAGGAGCTGTAAATTATAGGGATCAGCACACATATCTCCATCATAAAAGCAATGATTTGTGTTTAAACACATGATGTCATAACTATAAATGCACAAGCATAACAAAATAGTACTAAAAGCTTTTGCATTTCAATCTGTCATTATATGTTCTCATTAGCTATTGAAACAGTTTATGAGTTAGGCTATTTAAAAAAAGAGACATCCTTTGAATACCTTTCCTGCAATATCACTGAGATTGACTAAGCTCACATCATAATGAAACCCATTAGCTTCCTTAAGTGAGAAAGTTGGAATTTATTCTCAAGGGAGCAGTCTGCAGAAATGATAGAAGAAATTCTAATTATTAAGTTCTTTTATTAGGATTTATTTATTATTATTAGGATTTCCAAAATAATTATCATCATTATGAAGAAGGTGCATGTACAATGTTAGCAGAATTAACAAATATATATGCTCTGTGTGTAAACAGAACACAGATTTATTTAAAATTATGCTTTAATATGAAGATTTTTCTTTAAATACTAATGTTTCTATTCAATTTTTATACTAAAATAAAATAAAAACATAAGAATATATTTCTTAGTTTGGGAGTCAGTAACTGATAATTCATGAACATCCAATTAATTTCAGTGGATCATATGAACAGGGTTGGATACAACCTATTCAGTTGGCTATAAAAAAATAACATTTTTTAACAAGGGGTAGCTGAATTAAAATGCTAGGACGTATGTATAATTTTTTGGCAGCAACACAAAGTAGTTTCCCATTGCCTTCTTCCAAAAGCCATGGGATTCAGACAGTGTTAGCAAGATATTTCCACAGTAATTGAACAGTGGTCTTTGGGCCAGATGAAAAGATTTACTTCTTGAACTAGAATTGAATTAAAAAGTTCAGTAGGGTTAAGAATTTTTTTTAAAAATAATCATTAGATAGAACTCTGTAATACAGCACTGTTACTTTCTGAATGGTTTTAGAACCTGAATGGAGAATTATCTTACTCATTGAATGCTTTGATAACAGCTAATTTCATTTTTTTTAGCTAGATGGCTATTCTAAAACCACACATATGACAAACTGATTCCTTAATATTAATTGAGGAAAAGTTTTACTTTATTTTAATTTACTTTTACTTTACTTCTAGCAAGAATCCTTTAGTAGCTGGGAACATATCTGAAATGGGTGGCATTTACTTCTGGGTAAACAACTTGTTCCTGCCAAGATCCTGCTCTACAGCCTGATTGTGGAGAGGGTTGTTGCTGAAAGGGATGAAAAATGAATGCCAGCACAGCACACCAAAAGTCTATACTAACAGCAAAGTCACCCAAAGTTTGAAGGGCATTCCAGTTGCCCAGCTAAAGGAAGCCAGCATCTATATCAGACAGCAGTGATGCAGGAAGATACTGGAAGCCTTGGCAAAGGCATGATTTCATACAGTGTGGGAAAAGGCATTGGTAAGCCTGTGCTGGACCAACCAGTTAGTTAAGAACTATATGTTAAAACGTTAGCATTTATAGGGTTAAACGCTGTTTCCTTAAGAAATGGCTTATCTAGTTAAGTGGGAGGAGTTTAAAAGTTATTGAAGGATATCCTGGCTACGTGCCAGCTTGTAAAAGAATGCCTTTGTGTGAAACCAGCATGGAGATGCATGCATGGATATCGTCTGTGACCAAGCGCCTCCCAGTGGTACCTCTACTGACAGCACCCCGGTGGCTGATCTGCAAGTAGTGACCCCTAGTGGTCAAAGGGTGAACTTCGTTGAAGCACCCACGCACGCAAGAGAGCGCCCCCCAGTGGTGCCTTTACTGACAGGCAGCACCCCGGTGGCTGATCTGCAAACAGTGACCCCTGGTGGCCAAATAATGAACTTTATCAAACTCATTCAAATTGTCTAGGAAAACTTCTGAGTCTTCCCTAGTCATGGCAAAGTGGCCTATTGGACCAGAAAAGCTGGTCCAACCAATCAACCAAAGAGCGCCCAGAGGCGCCCGCCAAGGTCAACTGCACATTAGTGTGTAACAACCCACCATCCCCCAGTGAACTCCCAAGCAAAGAAACGTCTTTCATAATGTGCTCTGTGCCACAGAGCATGGCGGGGAGGAAAGTCACTGGACTCCGCATCCAGCCGGTAGATGGGAGTTCACGGTTCCTAAATCCTGCAAACTCCAACCCTGGTGAATATCTCAACAACCTCCATTCTCAGTAATGGAAGAGCACCTCACCTAAAACCTCACCAAGAACACTCCACGCTTGTGACAACCAAACCCGTTTTGGAAGCAACAGTGTTCCAGACCAGTAGAAATCATAATGACTCAGCCTTGTCCATAGAGGACAAACAATTTCTGCAGCTACGCGCGTTCTCCCAGAGCACCACACACTGGGACGGGCCGCGTCCGCCAGAACAGAAACAAAACTGGGAGACATGGAGTACACTCCTAAATTGTCTCCAAAGCATACACGTGCATCGCACATATGTCTCCAGCTCACCCACTATCGTACAAAAGAAAGAATTGTATGCCTTCTCAGATGTGTCAACAAAGGTGATAGCAGCCATAAGATACATTAGAGTCTACAGCGGGGAGAGCTGCAGTGTCAGTTTCATCATGGGAAAGGCGAAACTAACAACACAACAAGGCCACACCGTACCAAAGTTAGAACTCTGCGGTACCATATTGGCCGTAAATCTCACAAACCTGACAACAAAAACGATAGGCCTTGAGCTATAGTCCACCGCCTTCTACACAGACAGCAAGGTGGTGTCAAGCTACATCTGCAACCAAAGCAGATGCTTCTACATCTATGTGGGCAATAGAGTAGAAAAGATTAAAAGATCTTCAAGCCCTGAGCAATAGCAACATGTGCCAACAGAACAGAACCTTGTGGACCAAGCTAAGCGGTCCACCCTTGCATCACAGTTGGCAGAATTGATCTGGCTAAAAGGTCCTGAGTTCTTGGCTTGTCCAGACAGCCTGATGCCTCAGGGACCAAAACACTATGTGCCTCTAGCTACAGATCTAGATGACTACGTTCTACCTCAGGCACCCAACAAATTTCTCAGACAGGATGAGAAATCGATCGTCCAGACCATCTGCTTGCCCACAATGAGCAAAGAGACAGAGAAACTCCCTTCTAAACTTTTCCTACAACCAGCCCGCTTCGAATGCCCCTCCAAATGGAGACCCATCAGATTAGGCATAGTATTGATCGTCCCGATCACTTGTCTTAGCATCCGAGGAACTAACTTTGTAGGAGCCTGCAACCACTTACAGACTATTGTGGTTCCAGATTCTTCTGTTCCTGAGATTCCTGTGGTTCCAGCTTCTGCTGTTCCTGATATCCTGTGGTACCAGCTTCTGCTGTTCCTGAGTATCCTATGGTTCCAGCTTCCTTTGTTCCTGAGAATTTTTGGGTTCCAGTTTTTCTGATCCAGAAATTCCTTTGGTTCCAGTTTCCCCTACAGGAAGGAGACCTTGTCTTGCTGAAAGACAAGGGCACATACCAGAACTATTGGCCCATGGGACTTGTGCATCGGGCCCCACCCAGTTCTGATGGACTAGTTCGCCAAGTTGAGGTCCAGATCGTGAAGCCACATGAGTCAGATCATGACTCAAAGACTCTCGTGAAAAGGCTTTACACCAGGCCAATCACCGACCTGGTCCTGTTGCTGAAGAAGACCAAACTAGAAGATTGATCCTCAAACAATGTATATTGTGTTTACCTCATAATTGCATTGTTTGATGTAACACCTTGTTTATCTCTGTTATAGTTGTGCATGTTTTGCATTTACCTTACAGTTATGCATGTTATGCACGTTTTGATACCATGTTTTGCCTATTTTAGTTAAATAGTAATGAAAATTGCATGCTTTAATGCTATGTTTTTGCTTATTCTAGTCAGCTAACAGTGAAATTGCATGTTTGATGCTATGTTTTTTTGCTTATTTTAGTTAGTTAGTAGTGGAAATTTATATTTCCAAGCGGGGAGTGTGCTGGACCAACCAGTTAGTTAAGAACTGTATGTTAGAACGTTAGCATTTATAGGATTAAACGCTGTTTCCTTAAGAAATGGCTTATGGGTAATGTAGCTTATCTAGTTAAGTGGGAGGAGTTTAAAAGTTATTGCAGGGTATCCTGGCTATGTGCCAGCTTGTAAAAGAAAGCCTTTGTGTGAAACCAGCATGGAGATGCATGCATGGATATCGTCTGTGACCAAGCTAAGCTGATATGGAGAAATTACTGTTTTTATCTACGTAAAATGGACAAATGTACACAAACCAGATAAATCTACAAAATAGTAAGTTCTGCTAAGAATTCCTGGAATAAATATTTGTTTTATAACCATTTCCTCGTTGAGTTATGCTGTCTGGACTTGAATTACAAAGCATCTTAGTTCGGGTTCCAGAACAAAGCCTCTCCTGTGTTTTACTGAGAAAATTTCTTGAATGGACAATATAAAGTGATTGAGGATATACTGCTGGATGATGGGCCCTTCAGGCCAGATAGCATTCAACAAGCTGCTGAGAAAAAGTTGAGAATCTTTCAGAATACTAATAGTATTTATGATGTGGATAGACTACAGCTAAAACTGATGTTGCCATGAGAGAAAGAAAAGAAAAAAAGCAAAAGTCATAAAAGAAAATCTGAAACTACAAAGACAAAATTATAGGAACATGGAAGATAAGAAGCATGAACACGGGAAAGGTCATCTCAGTGAAAAATGAAAATGACTATAAACTGATATTGTAGGCATTAGTGAATTATAACAGATCGGAATTGGACTAGTTCATTAGTAGTGAATAGTACCGGTAGTAAATACTGTTTACTACTCAACACACAAAAAACAAAGAGCAGCCATGAAAATATAGCCTATAAAAAGCCTTTGCTATATCTTTCATGGCTGTTCATTGTTTTTTGGCTACAATGTACATTTAAGTATAAACCCTTTAATAATATTATCATATATGTTTATGCTTCAACCACTAATGCAGAAGACGAGGCACTTGAAGAGTTTTATGGACAAGTTCAACTGACAGAACATTCAAGCTTGGGGTTAGAGACTGCAATGTCAGAATTGGAAACAATTAGAAAAAATTGGTTGAACTATATGGCCTAGGAAACCAAAATGAAATATTGGAACAACTTATCCATTTCTGCCAATCCAACAACTTTTCATTGCTAACACATTCTTCAAAAAACCAAAACTATGCCTATCTAAATATATCAGTGTCACCAGACAGAGCCAACAGAAATAACATTGACAATATTATTGGTACCAGAGGTGCAAAGCTCAATTATAACTTAGAAGATAGGGACTGACTGTGCAACAGAACACAATCTGCTTATGTGCAAGTTCCAAATTGGGCTAAAAGGAAAAGAACAAAACCAATCATTTTCTATTAAACAATCTTAAGCTTATGTCCACTATTTTCAAGGAAAACTTTGAAATTACTTTGAAGTCCCAAAGCTCATTGATAGGGAATCGGAGGAACTGTAGAATAAAACCAAGGACAATTTGATTAAAGATGAATGTGAAAAGAGATTGTCAAGAGACTAAGACCAGTAAACAGAAGAAACCAAACTGGACATAAAAAAACAATGGAAATTGCCAGGAGGCAAAAATAAGAAAGCCAAGAAAGACAAAGGTGTCAGGAAGGAACTTATCAAATAATTTAAGAGAGTTGTTAGAAGAGACAAGAGACAATATCAATATCAATAATAATGACATCTGTAAAGACACTGAAGATAGAAACAAAAACAAAGGACATTTTTTAAAACATTTAGAAACTTAGAAGGAGGTTCCAATTTTGAAATGGTATTCTAAAATTGCCAATAGAGAAAGTAAATGACTCAAAGAAGATTAAAAAATGAAATATATGAGATTTTATACAATAGGAATGTCAATATCCATTAACAAAATATTCCTTTTTTTATAAGAATTATTAGTGCTAAAGAATAAAGTTAGATCAGCACTCTGGTAGCAAGCAGGAAGGCTAGAATTAATGGAATATCTACAATAATATGGCAAGTGTCAGGGGAAAAACTTGTTAAAGGGAAACGAGACAGCACACAGCAAAAGTCTCACTTTAGGATCCAGAGGTTTATTTAAATTTAGAACAGAAATTCAGTACTTACATTTCAACAACTTATTGCAATAAGGGCCAAATGCACAAGCAGTCATTAAGTGTGATGGCTTAGTGATCAAATGGCAACAGCCTCATCTCTGAGGCAGGCTTTATATCTTAGCACTGTGCCCACCCCTGACATTCCGATACCTCCCAATAACCATCCTATTTCCCTTTTCTTATTAAAACCATCAGCACATGGCTTTCTGGAACAGCACCTTCGCCAGTTCCCTTTTCCTGCAACTGACCACTGGGTTAGTTCTTTGTTCTTGTTCTGTTGTCCTAGTTACCAAGTCACTTTCCAGTTCCTCCCTGTCCTTGTTCTAACCACTACTTTCCTCACTACCGTTTCTACACTTGTCATTGCAGAAGTTACACCCGTTAGCAAGGGTCAGTTCCTCTTTTCCCATACATTCTTGTCCTATGTTCCATTTTTGTGAAGAAATGTGTGCCAACCACAAATTGTCACCATTTCCTAGTGAAGGTCAACAGCAAGTGAAAGCCAAGTGCTTGTTAGCAAGTTCAAGTCTAAAGTATAACTGATTAGACCATTCATAAAATAGTTATCGATATACTTTTCCTTTCACACAAGTAGCAGGAGCAAATCAGTAAAAAAATATCAGTAAACTATGCCAGGAAATCTGGAGAATTGCAGACTGGTAAGCAGATTGGAAGAGGTCAGTTTATATAGCAACATCAAAGAAAGGAGACTTAACAGAGGTGTGCAAATTAAAGTATCATACAATATCCTCAATGTCACATAATAGCAAAATAAAGTTTAGTTATCACCCAACACAGATAGAATCCAGCATAGGAAATGTTTAAGATGTTTTAGAAAAAAACGGAGTAACAAGGAATGTTAATGGTGATGCACAGTGGATAATTGAGAAAGTCAAAGAATACAAAGAAAATAAAAATAAAAATCAATATGTGCTTCATTGATTATAGAAATACCCTTGATTTTGTTGACCATATCAAACTGTGGAATATCCTAGAAAAATGGGAATTCTAGAAACTATGCGAGGTATAACATATATATGTTATAATTTTTCATAATATAGATTAGCTTATATTTTATCAATACTATTTAGAGCCAGTATTTTAAGGTATAATCATATAGCCAAAGCCAGCCATATTTAACCTTGTTAAAGTGATGACATACACAACTTTTGAATTGAAGCAGGCATTAGTTACATTGTATAGATAGGCAAGGGAATGGAGTTGAAACATTTATATCATCCAGCTTAGACAAACAGGCTCCTATTGTGAGCTGAGTTGGTTTAATGTCACAAACGTGAAAAGGGAACGATAAAGGTAAAACAAAAGGGGAATTATTAATTGTATATCTGCAGTGTCTAATACTTTTTCTAGGCAGTCAGAAAGCATATGACTAGACTGGACCTATCAACTGGGTCTGGAAAGGAAGGATGTAGCATATGCTACGGGACAGGTATAAAGGTTTATGCTGAACTAATTTGGGTGTGGTCTCTGGAATTGTATTTGCCGGGATCCACCAGCCTTTGCAAATGCTTCAATAAAACTTGTTTTGTTTTTTCAACACCTTTGAAATGGAATTTATTTTATTCCTAACAACTATAATTATCCATGTGCAAATTCATACAGAAGACAGGAAATCATAGTCCAGACCAAACATGATGAAATAACTTAGTTTCAGTTTGACAAGGGAATGAGATTCCTAACAATTTGGCGCCCAACGTGAGGCAAAGGCAACTTTTAGTTCTTGGGTTTCTTTTGAGGTAGGGGAGGCATGTCTCACTGATTTCAGTGACCCAGACCCCTTTGAACTCCCGGGAGCTGAGGTCTGCTCAAACCAACCCATTGGAACAAAACAACTTCAAAGGAACTGCCAGCTGAATCGGACAAGAAGAGATTTCAACTGGGCAACTCTTTGCATAGACCCAGGTGAGTAATTCATACTTTGTGAGCGATCTCACCTTGGGCAGTTGGGTAGACTGATATGTTTGTGAAACCTGGAAAGGCGGGAGCATAGAATGTATTAGGGATCAATCTGGGATCCTGTACATACGAAGAGAGCAATAGTGTGATGCTGTGTGCGTTGGAGGTCTCGAAGACAGAGAAAAATCAGTCATGGGCAATAAGGCCAGTAAGGGGAACAAGGGGGCCATGGAAATTAACCTTGGGATTCCCCCAGAAAGTCCCTTAGGGCAAATGTTGGCAGGATGGAATGTACTGGTCTATAAACCATATACTCGAGGTAAAAGTAAAAGTATTATGATAAAGTATTGCTGTTTTATTTGGCCAGGACATCCAATTTGGCAAGATGCAGTATATTGGCCCAAATTTGGAAGCATGAACTATTATACTTGCAGAAATTTAGTAGAATATGTAATTAGAGGAAAATCAGTCATGGGAAATAAGAGTTGTTGTTGTTAGTTGCGAAGTCATGTCTGACCCATTGCGACCCCATGGACAATGTTCCTCCAGGCCTTCCTGTCCTCTACCATCTTCTGGAGTCCATTTAAGCTCACACCTACTGCTTCAGTGACTCCATCCAGCCACCTCATTCTCTGTCGTCCCCTTCTATTGCCCTCAATCTTTCCCAGCATTAGGCTCTTCTCCAGTAAGTCCTTCCTTCTCATTAGGTGGCCAAAGTACTTGAATTTCAACTTCAGGATCTGGCCTTCTAAAGAGCAGTCAGGGTTGATCTCCTCTAGGACTGATCGGTTTGATCGCCTTGCAGTCCAGGGGACTTGCAGGAGTCTTCTCCAGCACCATAGTTCAAAGGCCTCAATTCTTTTGCGCTCAGCCTTTCTTATGGTCCAACTTTCACAGCCATACATTGCAACTGGGAAAACCATGGCCTTGACTATACGTACTTTTGTTGGCAGGGTGATGTCTCTTCTTTTTAGTATGCTGTCTAGATTTGCCATAGCTTTCCTCCCCAGGAGCAAGCGTCTTTTAATTTCTGTGGTGATCTTGGAGCCCAGGAAGATAAAATCTGTCACTACCTCCATTTCTTCCCCATCTATTTGCCAGGAATTGAGAGGGCTGGATACCATGATCTTGGTTTTCTTAATGTTGAAATAAGAGTAGTAAAAGACTAACAGGATGGGATGGACCCATCTGGGGAAAATACACCCAGGATAAGAGTAAAGATACCATGACTCAATATTTTTATTTTGAGTGGCCAAGAAATCCTATTAAAAGCAGTAGTGCATTTTGGCCAAAATATGGAAGTTTTGAAGATTGGCTATGTCAAGCATTAAACATATATGTTAATAATAGAAGCTATTTGCCGTTGGATCCCAGGCAGTATATTTATAGTTAAGGAAAAGAAAAATAGTTTATTTTTGTTAGAGGAGTGTGGAGGTAGTGTATATGTGTGTCTGTGTTGTATCTAATAATAACAATAAACAAAAAGGCCTTATTTAAAAAAAAAGAGAGATTTGGAAAAATGGAGCTCATTGGCTTGTGAAAAGCTCCCTGAAATAATAATAATGATTGGTTTGCCAGGAGAAAGCATGAAATGAAATTTTTGTATGTGAAATTGTTTATATAAGCAGCTTGAATGGAGGATAAATATGTGAGTATGCTGATATATAAGTTGCAGATTTTTGTTGTAGAGTAAGTAAGTGGAAGGGTAATAGCAAGTTTTTGCATGAGAAAACTCCCATGGAGGATGTGGAAGAGAAATTCATGGAAAAGTGCATGTGAAAGAGAGAGAACTATTTTGTTAAAAGAATGCTGAGTAGAAAAAGGGGGTAAGATTTCTGTGTAGTCTTTTAAATTTATTTTCTGTCTTCTTTGCTGGCTATTTTTTTTTTTTTTACTTTCTGCTTTGGAAGAGTGAGATAGAAGGGGTGTGTGTGGATTTTTCTGTTCCTTTTAACCATTTTTTTCTCTGCTTACTTAACACACTGAGCTCTGGCTCGAGAAAGGTGGGGTGGACATGAAATCTGATATCTACTCTTGCAATCTTGGCTTGCATTTTTTTAGCCACTACAATACAAGTCAAGAAATCACTCGGAAGAGGGGGCGAGGAGCAGTAGAGATAATTGTATTGTTGGACAAAGGAAGTCTTAGTTGAGCAAGAAATAATGTTATTTGTAAACAAATGAGACATGAGAAAACTTGACATTGGAATACAATTTTGATTTTTTTTTCTGGAAATCTTTGTGGTTTAAAATGTTTAGTTAAATACACACACACACACACACACACATCCATCAACCAAAAGAAACGAAGTGTTTTTAATCTACTTAATGGGAATTTGCTTCCATCTGAGTAGAATTTGAATTTGACTTAATTTTTATTAAAAGCAGAGAATTGATACTAAAGTTTGATTCATACCTTTAGCCTTTGCAATAGCCTAGTGGCTTACTTGCATACCCACATATATTTCAGTGCATTAACTCAGAATACCTCATTAAGCTTGTTTGTTTCTTTGTGAAGTTGCTTTTTGTTTTACTTTTTTAATGTCTTTATGTCTGTGTGCAGGACACACTGATTTATTGATTAATGAAAGAAATAGAAAAATAATACCTGAGAGAATTGAAGGAATTGTAACTCAATCCTTGCCTAAAGCAAAGAAGGAGTTGAGGAAATTTTAGGATTAACTGGATATTGTAGGCTGTAGATAGATAATATGCTATTTTAACTAAAAACATGTATGCAAAACTGTTAGAAGAAGAGCCTAATGTTATACAATGGACAGAGGAGGAAAAAGAATTACTGAACAAACTCAAGCAGAGTTTGGTGAGCGCTTCTGTGTTGGCTTTTCATTAAGTAAGCCTTTTGTTTGTAAACACGGATAAAGGAATGGCTTTGGAGATCTTTGACCCAGAAGTGGGGG
Organism: Azemiops feae; assembly: GCA_023970755.1. NCBI lineage: Eukaryota > Metazoa > Chordata > Lepidosauria > Squamata > Viperidae > Azemiops > Azemiops feae. The sequence continues at coordinate 738,194 of JALGBA010000244.1, forward strand.
GAAAGAGGCAGCCAGTGGCATTTGTCTAAAATGTTAGACCCTATCTGTCGATGATGGCTGGATTGTGTTCAAGTGGTGGCAATTATGGCAGAGTTTGTAAAGGAGAGCAGAAAATTGACATTTGGGGGAGCCTTAGTAGTTTGTACCCCTCTTCAAGTGTGGGCAATCTTAAACCAGAAAGCCAGCCGATGGTTAACAGATTCGAAGATTTTAAAATATGAGAGTATACTTATGGAACAAATTGATTTAGTATTGACTACTGATGTTAGCTTGAATCCAGTTTGTTTGTTAAGAGGAGACTTAGAAGGAGGATTGGATATTGAACATTATTGTGTTGAAATAATTGAATTAAGACTAGAGTTAGACCTGATGTTCCCTTGGAAGAAGGAGGTAAACACTTGTTCATAGATGGATCTAGCAAAGTGGCTGAGGGAAAGAGACATAATGGATATGCGATGGACCAGGGCTTTTCAACCGGTGGTACGTGTACCACCAGTGGTACGCGAGCACATGGCTGGTGGTACGCATAGGACGGGTTGAAAAAATATGTAAAAAAGAAATGTAAAAAAAAATATTTTGGATTTATTTTTTTTAAAAAAAGTGTAAAAGTGGATGAGGTGAAGTGGCAGCAGCGCCGCAGAGGCTTGTGGCAAAGTCAGCTGGAACTGCACGTTGCCTGGGTCCTACTGAAAGCCCAGGATCAAAGCGCGCAGCTCCACCTGATTGGCGGTGGCCTTGGGGGTGGCAGGCAGCCTCACGCAGTCTTCAGGGGAGATTCCGCCGGAGCTGCGTGACGCATTGCCTGCCCCCCTCCCCCGCCCCCACCCAGATGCCCTCGCCTCCCCCAAGCGTTTTCTTTTACTCACCTGCTTTCAGCTGCACTCCCTTTCTCCTGTCCTTCTCGGCCTTCGCCATGTGTTTGTGAGACCCAAAAAAAATTCCATGAGACTTTCTAACTTCTCGCGAGAAGTTAGAAAGTCTCATGGAACTTTTTTTTTTTACCCACAAGCACGTGGCGAAGGCAGAGAAGCAAACGAAGGCAGAGAAGCAAAAGGAGAAAGGGAGTGCAGCTGAAAGCAGGTGGGTAAAAAATGCTTGGGGGAGGCGAGGGCATATGGGCGGGGGTGCCAACCTTACCCTGCATGGTGGCGGGAGGGTTAACGGTGGGCGTGGAGGGCCCAGGAGGAGCTGCGCAAAGCAGGCAGAGGGGAGGCCGGGCAGATTGTGGGTGCCGGCAAGCGAGCGAGCTGGGCAGGGGCGCGGAATCGGCGTTCCCGAGCACACGCCGATTCGCGCCGCTGCCCATCTGGCTTGCTGGCCGGAGTGAAGGGGAAGCTTCTGCGCAGCGGGCGGATGCAGCTGAAAGCGGTGCGTAAAAAAATGCTTGGGTGCGAGGGCATCCGGGGGCGAACCTTACCCTGATGGTGCGGGAGGGTTGACGGTGGGCACGTGTGGGCCCAGAGAGCTGTTGCAAAGCATGCAGAGGGGAGCACGGGCGATGTGGGCCACCAGCAAGCCGAGTGATCTGGACAGGGTCGCGGAATCGGCGTTCCTGAGCACGCACCTCCAATTCGCTCCCCTGCCCTTAGCTGGCTCGCTGCCGGAGTGAAGGTGAAGCTTCTGCTCGCGGCCGGATCGGCTCCGAGAGCGACGGGCAGCTGCTGGTGCATGGGTGGCTCAGCTGTAACTGCACACACCGAGCGCGGGCGCATCTCACCACACAGGAGCATGCTGGCAAGTGACCAGCGACATCAGGCCCTGCTGCGCACGCGCAGAGGCTGAGGCGCATGCGCTCTCCTCTGCCTCTGCGCACGCACAGGCAGGGCCGTGATGTCACCGGTTCACCTCACCGGCCGCTCCGTGTGGTGAGAATGCACCGCTGCCTGCCAAAACCAGGCTGGGATCTGGACAGTGTAGCGCAGATGACAATGGAAGTGAGAGGGAGGAAGGGAAGGAAGGAAGGGACAAAGGGAAGGAAGGAAGGAAGGAAGGAAGGAAGGAAGGAAGGAAGGAAGGAAGGAAGGAAGGAAGGAAGGAAGGAAGGAAGGAAGGAAAGGACAATGAGAGGGAGGGAAGGAGGGAAGGAGGAAGGGACAAAGAGGGAGGGAAGGAAGGGACAAAGAGAAGGAAGGAAGGAAGGAAGGAAGGAAGGAAGGAAGGAAGGACAATGAGAGGGAGGGAGGGAAGGAGGAAGGGACAAAGAGGGAGGGAAGGAAGGGACAATGGGAGAGAAGGGAGGGAAGGAAGCCAGGCACCCACCCCAGTCCCATCCCCCTCCACCAGAGACCCACAGATTCCCCCCCACAGGCACCCTGCAACCTGGGTGATCAGCTGGCCACGCCCCCCGACCATTGATCACATGACCCTGGGACACTGTGAACGTCATAAGTATGAATCAGTTGCCAAGCATCCGAATGTAAATCACATGACCCTGGGGATGCTGCAACAGTCATAAGTGTGAAAAATGGTCATAATTCGCTTTTTTCAGTGCCGTTGTAACTTCAAACAGTCACTAAGCGAATTGTTGTAAGTCGAGGACTACCTGTACTTTCTCATTTTTTCCTTTTTTTTTTTTTTGGTCAAGTTTTTGATACCTTGCTGGGCGTATTGCCTTATCCGAAAAGTGGTACAATGGGTGAAAAGGTTGAAAAGCCCTGTTTTAGATATCCAAAGTGTCCAGCCTGCTTTACATCATGGCTGTGTTTGAGAGCATTGAGACGGAGGGATTCGGGCAAATACAGTTTACCCCCTTTGTAAGCCAAACCATCCCGGCACGTCAAGGAGGTTTGATTATCTTTGAACCATTGATCAGTGAGGAGCTCTCATTTTATTTTCTTTGCTCCAGGGTCATCCAGATTAGGGACCCTGCGAGGCATGATTTGTGCAACAGGTTGTGGATTGGAGATAATCGCCTCATTAACTTCTTCACGTTCGCTTTTGTATTGGGGCAATCTTGATAGCGCATCAGCTAGGAAGTTTTTTTTCCCTGGTATGTACTTTAGTGTAAAGTTGAAGCGGTTAAAGTACTATGCCCACCGTACTTGCTTTGGGGACAATTTGTGAGGAGTTTTCAGTGCCTCTAGGTTTTTGTGATCTGTCCATACTTCGAATGGCACCTTGCTCCCCTCCAGGTAGTGTCGCCAGTTTAACAGCCCCCATCTAATTGCGAAGGCCTCCTTCTCCCATATTGCCCATCTCTGTTCACTTTCTGTAAATTTTTTGGAGGTGTAGGCACAGGGTTGCAGGACTCCATTCTTGTTCTTTTGAAGCAATACAGCTCCAACTGCCACATCACTGGTGTCGGCTTGAATTACAAAGGGCTCCCCTAGACAGGGGTGCTTTAGGACCAGTTCGGCAGCAAATAGTCTTTTTAAAAGCTAGTGGTTGGCTTCCTTCCTTTTTTCCCTGTTTTGAGTAAATCTGTAAGGGGTAGGGCAATTTTGGCAAAAGAGGGGATGAATTGATGGTAGAAGTTGGCAAAACCTAGAAAGCTCTGGAGTTGTTTGCGGGTTTTTGGGGGCTGCCATTCGATTATAGTTTTCACCTTGGCTGGATCCATCTCAATGCCTTCGTTGGAGATTCTGTAGCCGAGGTAATCTAATCGGGTCTGGTGAAATTCACATTTTGACAATTTGGCATAAAGCTTGGCATTCAATAGTTTCTTTAACACTTCTCTCACCAGCTTTATGTGATCAGTCATATTCGTGCTGTATATCAGAATATCGTCAAGGTACACCAGAACCCCTTTGTACAAGTGTTCATGTAGGACCTCATTAATCAACTGCATGAATACGGCTGGGGCCCCCTGTAGTCCAAATGGCATGACTTTAAATTGATAGCTCCCCATGGGGCAGTTGAAGGCAGCTTAACACTCATCTCCTTCTTTTATTCTCACTCGGTAGTACGCCTCTCTCAGGTCTAATTTAGTGAAGACACTCCCCTTAGCCACATGAGTTAATAAGTCCTTTAGGAGGGGGAGGGGGTATCTGTTTTCCACACTCACAGCGTTGAGGCCCTTATAGTCTACGCAGAGATGAAGAGACCCATCTTTTTTTTCTTTAAATAACATGGGGGCTCCCACAGTAGATTTGGCCCATTCAATGAACCCCCTCGCTAAGTTTTTATTCACGTATTGCTGCATCTCTTCCATCTCGAGGGGGGACATGGCGTACATTCTCGGGCATGGAAGTTTGGCTCCTGGCACCAATTCGATAGAACAGTCATTGGGTCTGTGAGGGGGTAGGACATCGCATTCATTTTCATTAAATGCCTCTGCTAAGTCCCGGTATTCATTGGGGATGAGTGATTCATCTGGTGACGGTAAGGCAGCTATGAGTGCTCGCTCATTAGGTGGCCTAAAGTGTCCCGCAACATCAGTTGAATCAGTGGGAGGCTCAGGCCCTATAGGTAGTCTCACAGTTCTCATTCCTTTCTCCCACCAGATAAATGGCTTCCATTTGTCCAACCAGGCTAAGCCTAGAATCACAGTCTCAGTCATTTTTGGGACCACCAGGAACCGAATAAATTCCCAGTGTGCCCCTATTTCTAGGCGTAAGGGCTCCGTTAATTGTGTGACTAAAGTCCCTCCCATCAGGGAGCCGTCAACTTGCTCGAACCTCACAGGGTTGGAGAGTTGTTTTGCCCGTATGCCCATTTTCATGGCAAAGGGTAGGCTAATAATGCATCGGGTGCATCCAGAATCAATTAGTACGTTTAAGTCTATTTGTACCCCCGACTTAGGGATTGTAAGCTTGACGGCCAGTGAAAAAGATGGGATTTGTTGACTCACCATCGGGTCATTCTCCCCTTCATCGTCGCCATCAAAGGAGGGTAGAGCAGGGGCGGGTCCACCTGGAGTCCCGGCGTTCTCTTGTGTGGGAGGTGTAATCTGGGTAACAGGTGCTTGCGTGACCTGGTTGGATTTTTCTCTCATTAGCCGCTGGGCAGGTCTCCTTCTCATTGCTGGTTCCGGACTGCTCTGCAGTTGGGGGTAGGGGACCAGACAGTTTGCTGCTCGATGTCCCTTCTTTCCGCACTGGAAACACTTTATTGACGCGCTTGCAGGTGGCCCGGTTCTTTCAGTCATCGTGGTAGCCAGAGGGTCTCGTGGGGGTGATTGTTGTTCAGATTGCTCTGGTTGCTGCTCAGATTCAGGTGGGGAAGGCTTTTTATAGCGGGCGAGCTGAACATCTAGGTTCACTGTTGTCTGGTACCACTCATGCAGTCGGTCAGGTACTGCTCGAATAATGCAGGCCTGGGAGAGGTGATCATCTAATCCCTCAATGAAGTGATGGATTAGGGACTGCTCTGGCCACCCCTCTATCTGACTTGCTATCTTGCGAAACTCTCGCACGTACTCCAGGGCAGGCCTGCCGGCTTGTTTTATTTTGTGGATTTGTTCTCTTGCTTTTAAGTCAAGGGATGGGTCCTCAAATCTTTCTTTCAGACCCAGGAGGAAGAGGTGGGGGTGAGTGGCAGTTTGTCCATTGTCTGTCCACCGATTTTCATTCGTCTGCCAAAATTCATCTTCCCACAGCATGCTGTCTGTTACCTCCCCCTCTGGGATATTAGCAGTTGCCGGGTTGTATTTAGCAAACTCCCGTTTCATGATAGATTGTCCTCCCCCTGAATTCTTCTCATTCTCACTCCAGCCTAGGAGAAAGAGGTGGGGGTAATGTACCTCCAGTTGTTTGAAAAGGGTTTGGTTTCTGGCATGATGTTATGGTTCCAAAGGAAGATTGCTTTTCAAAGAAACATGAGGCATTTTTCCTCTTTGAATCTTTTTATTGCAAACATAACCTTGGCACTTACATGGACGGATGCCAGAAACTGAATTTCTCTGGCTTGCGTCTTCCTTTTCTTGCTACACCCCTCCCTTATTTTACAGTCATGAATTACGTCTTCCAATTAGGCTGGAGGCCAAAGATTTACTTCCGTTTCTTTCGCGAGCTTTCCTCATGAATCTCCTCCCTTTCTGTCTTCTGAATTAACTCTAAAAATACCAGACAGTTCTGCATATCTTGTCAAAGCAATAATATCCTATATTAACAGCGTTGACATTATCTTTATCTATTACCTTTTGCAGACACATTATTTGTGCTCTTATTATTCAGGAAAAAGTTGAAAATGTCTTAGCAGTTTCTTCTTTTCCTCAAAATCATTACATGAATACATTAATGAAACTCTCACTATCATGCTTTAATAATACACAGTATTATGGCTTCATTATTAATAAGGTATATCATAATACTAGAAAATCTTAGCTCTCTTCATCACAATCATTATTATTCAAAATTTCCACAAGAAACACTTTAGATTATTCTTTTCATGGCAATCTATGGAAAACTAATTATTTGGCCAAAACTATCCCTAAGGACAGTATCCCTTGATCTAGCTCACTAACTCTTTTATTCTTTATAGTGTTGAATACATTATTTTATAACTGCTTGTTCCTTCCATTCTGGTTAGACTACTTTTTATTTACAAGTAAAGAATAACAAAACTGCAATATGTGAAGGATCAAATCACAAAAATTTCAATCAGCTGTAGCATAATAAAGTATATCTATAGATAGGAGATTATAAGTCATCCTTAACTTATGACAATTGAACCCAAAATTTTTGTTGTTAAGTGAGACAGTTGTTAAGTGAGTTTTGCCCCATTTTATGACCTTTCTTGCCACAGTTGTTAAATGAACTACTGCAGTTAAGTTAGTAACATAGTTGTTAAGTGAAGCTGGCTTCCCCATTGACTTTGCTTGTCAGAAGGTTGCAAAAGGTGATCACAAGACCTCAGAACATGTCATAAATATAAAGCAATTGCCAAAAATCTGAATTTGATTAGATGACTATGGGGATGTTGCAATGGTGTGAAAAACGGTGATAAGTCCATTTTTTCAGTGCCATTGTAACTGCTGTAAGTCAAGGACTATCTGTATTAGTGTTTATTTTCTCTTTTTTAAAATGACCTTTTCCTTTTGTTTGAAGTCTCATGAATGTGGCATATATATCATAAAACATTACTGATTTGTGTACCCAATATTGGTGACCACAGTGTCAAGGGAGAAACCTCCTTAGATAGCGTCACAACAACCTTTCACTGGGCACTTCTGCCATAGTTTTGGCTATATCCTGTCTGATGAGAGGATAGTGGAACATGCTCCACTTGTGTCCAGTTACTTCTATAAAATAGCCCTTTCCTCTAGGATTAATTTCACTGGTTTCCAGGCAATCCATACAATGGTGCTCGGTTGCTGCATTCCTCTGTTCCCACTGCCTACCTTTCTGGAAAACTTGCTTTCTTGTAATTTTTCATACTTGCAAAACAATATAGTGCCTGATTTTTAGGACTGACAAAGCACAATTCGTTTATTTGATAGAGGAGGTAGGAGTGTCAGTGATAAAATTATTGTCCTTTTCATTCACTCTAACTCTCATACTCTGCACATATTTTCCCTTTAATTAATAGTAAACACCTTCAGGTGCTTGTTGCTGACAGCAGCAACAATAGAGGGACAAAGGGCTGGGTGGGTGAAGGAGGAAGCACCTGATTATCTCACCCAACTAAGCAACAGTCAGCAAAAATGCTGTGGCCACATCTCAGTCTGCACCTGGCAAAAAAGATTGGGGCAGGAAAGAGAGACGGAGGCCTGAGGATCTGTCCCCACCTGCCAAGACTTGCTGGAGAGCCAGATCACTTTTCACTTAGACTTGCACCTGCAGAGATTCACTATTCAATGTTTCTGAGTGTCCTTCCTTTAACTGGTTGACTTTTTGACAAGGAAGAGAGCACTCCTGCACTGTGTGATGCCTAGCCATTAAAGGTTTGATTTTTCCTAGATATTTGCTTCTGGGTAGAAGTGTGCTAATTCAAGAAAGAATCATTCCACCTGTGTGGGGATTATGGAATATGAAGTCTGGTGCACCTAGTAGACTACCTAGCCCTAACCTCTGCAATATCCTTTTTTGAGTATAATCAAAACAGAATACAATGAATCCCAATAGATTTAGACAGAAAGTATCTATTGGTTATTTTTTCTTTATCCTTCTTAATGATTCCAAGGGTTGGAATTTGCCTTTTTAATGCAAGTTTTATACCATAGAAACATGTTTATTTTACATTTCCTTAGGTCCAACGACATGCTTTACAATTGGTATCAGGAATATGCCAGTTTTTCTAGAACTTACTGGTCAAGCAGAAATGACATAAGAAATATGGTTCTTTATGTAGCCAGATCTCAATTTACTGTTCTCTAAGTCTAATCTGCCTCCCGGGATCATTCTGAACTTGATAAAATATTTGCAGAATCATGTTGAATTCCTTCTTTGAAACCTTTAACTTAAAGATGATCAGGTTTTTTAAAAACAAAAAATAAAGAGACAAAACTAACAATATGTTATTTATGTTCTACCAATTACAGTACTAGAAAACAAAGAATGGAAGTATACTTCTTTACTTTAGAGCTTTATTTTAGTTGTTTGTTCTTAACCTTGTCCTTAAAACTGCTATTAAATGCTAACAAATGCTAAAGGTGTTAGGCCAAGGTATTTTGGCAAAGTAGTGTTGAAAGAAAAATCTTCAGGTTCAGTTCCAAGCCGGGAATAAACAAAATAGAGGCTGAGCACTGGGAATAAAATGGAGGCTGCTTGAGATAGAAGGTTCTTGTTTATTTAGTTGCCAGAAACTTCAGTGACACAGCATGTTTCTAAGGTGGCTGACAAAATGGAGCTGGGAGTGGTGGGTTTTTATAGTTTCTTTGGGCTTTGTATTTGAGGTTCCTGTTCCTGTGCAATGTACTTTGACCTGAGCTTGAGTGTGCCCTTTTGTTATACTAATGGTGGTGGGTTAATCCTATTATGTCCTAAAGCAGGGCTTTTCAACAGGTGGTATGTGTACCACTTGTGGTACTTTGTCACATGGCAGGTGGTACGCGATTGCTAGCCAAGTATAGCAGGGGAGGGGAATGAGCGGAAGCGAGCCAAGCCTGAGGGAGAGGCAGCTGCAGCTGCATAACTGTCTGGGCTCGGCAGAAGCCCCAGGAGCTGGCAGGGCTCCAGATGATTGGCTCCAGCTGATTGGCACTTCCAGAAGCAGCTCCGAGCTGGAGGTGAACTGAAGAAAAAGGGGGGGAAGAGAGGAGAGGCTATAAAAGAATGTGGTTTGGGTGGAGGAAGGGGAAAAAAGACAACAGGAAAGGTTTAATCCCTTTAAACAAATGTAATTAGTTTTACGCCCTTTAATTGAGTCTGTCTGTGACTTTTAGAAAGTTTTCTTTGAAGGTAAACTGGCTTAATTTAAAGCTAAAGCTTTTCGCAATTGCCGGAGCCTTTCAGTCTAGAATTGCAACATTGTCACACATGACATGCCTGAGGCAGCTTAAAGAGGAGAAAAAAACGGAGTTTGTGTTTCTTTATTTTCTTGCTTTGCACTTTCCTGTGTTTTTAAGGGTACAGGGAAGGGATTGGGGGGTGCATTCTTACTACACTGTGGAAGAGCTCAGAAGGGCCAACCAGCTAGCTCAGGAGTCTACAAACTTAGCAACTTTAAGACCTGTGGACTTCAACTCCCAGAATTCCTCAACCAGCCATGAGGGCTGAGGATTTCTGGGAGTTGAAGTCCACAAGTCTTAAAAGTGCCAAGTTTGAAGACCCCTGAACTAGCTTGTAGTGGTGCATATTAATAAACATGGATAAATTCATCATATATTTGTCAGTGCAAAGGGAAAGTGATTCAGCAAAGGAACAGCCACCGAAGAAATTAAAATTGGTACTTTTTTTCTTTTTTTCTACAGTTTGTAATATTTTATTAGATTATAGAATAAAATACAAAAATACAAAAGCAAATAGTAGGACACAGTGGGGGAGGAAAAGGGGGAAAAAGTGAGGGGGAGAAGGTAAAAAGAACATACTTCCTCTGTTGCAGTAGAAGGAAGCATTAACATTGAACCTCATGTTTATTTGTAGATGATAGAAGGAATGCCAGTCATAAACACCCGTGTTTACTCCCCCCCCCTTTGTAGTATGACAGAATCCAAAAGAGAGTAAGAATTGGGTTTTCCCAGAGTAGATTAGTTAGAAATAAAATATAATTGGGTTCTGACATCCGGCTCCCCTTAAAAATAAGAGAGGTCCACCTGTAGAGAAAACAAAACAGGTATAAAAGTTAGTCTGGCTTGTTAGGATACTCTGTATGAAACTTCTTTAAAAGCTTCGGGGCTTTGACATCATGTTTATGGACCCACTCGTTGTGAGAGGCGGGGAGGTGCTTCCATGCTACTAGGTATTGAGTTGACCCATGATATTTTCTAGAGTCCAGGATTTCCTTTATTTCGAAATGTTGTTCCCCTTCTATCATGATTGGTGTTGGTGGGGGGGGGGAATTTTTGGCCGTAAGGGTGACTGTTGTTCTCTTTTCAGCAAACTGCAGTGGAAAATTGGGTGTATTTGCCTAAGATTCTTGGGTAATTCTAATTCTACTGTTACCGGGTTTATGATTCTTTTAATTGGAAAAGGCCCTATATATTTTGGTCCAAGTTTTTTACAGGGTTGTATGGATTTTAAATATTTTGTAGACAGATAGACCATTTCTCCTATAATGAATGGTGTGGGCTCCACCCTTTTCTTATCTGCTTGTGCTTTGTATGCTTGCCTAGCTTCCTCTAGAGCTTTTCTCACTATTGGCCAGGTGTTTTGTAATTGTTCCATCCATTCTTTCAGTGATGGGATTGCTGGTTCATTTGGGGTTAGTTCTGGCATGGGGTTGAAACTTTGGCCGGTAGCTATTTGAAAAGGAGTGTAACCTGTGCTGGAGTGGACTGCATTATTGTAGGCAACTTCTGCAAACGGCAACAGGTCCGTCCAATCTGACTGCTGGAAATTTAGAAAACATCTTAAATATTGCTCAAGTACTCCGTTACATTTTTCTGATTGACCATTTCCCTGAGGATGATGGCTAGACGTCAGTCCCTGGGTGGTCCCTAAAAGAGATAGAAATTCCTTCCAAAATGCAGATGTAAATTGCACTCCCCTATCAGAAATGATGCGTTGGGGTGCCCCATGCAATCTGTAAATATGTTGCACGAAAAGTTTTGCTAAAGCTTTTGCGGTGGGGATCTTTTGGCAAGGAATAAAGTGAACCTGTTTGGAAAATAGGTCCGTGACCGTCCAAATGACAGTATTCCCATTGCTTTCTGGTAATTCCACTATAAAATCCATGGCTATTTCCCTCCAGGGGGCTGAGGGATTTGCCACTGTTTGTAACAGTCCTGGTGATTTCCCTTGCAGCCTTTTTGCCATTGCACACTTTGGGCAGCTGGCCACGTAACTTTCTATGTCTTTTTTCATGGATGGCCACCAAAATTGCCGTTTAATTAAGTGTAATGTTTTTACAAATCCAAAATGCCCTGCTGATTTTGTGTCGTGGCAAAGTTGCATGAATGTGATTCTTTGGGTGGTCGGTATATATAACTTCTCCCCCACCCAAGGCAGTCCGTCTTTCATTGTGCACACGTGTTTATTTTTCTGGAACCATTCATCTGTTTCCAAACTTTTCCGGAATTTAATTCCGGTCTGGCTATCCAGCTGTGGTCTTAATTTAACTTGGGCTCTGGTAGTCACTGGCGCTGCCAGTTGTGATTCTCCCATGATAGGTTTAGAGTCAGTGGCTCGCGTGCTGTTATATTGGGGCATGCGAGATAATGCATCTGCCAGAAAGTTCTTTCCCCCCGGCAAATGCTTGAGCTTAAAATTGAATTGGTGAAAATGCTGGGACCAGCGGGCTTGCTTGGGGCTGAGTTTTCTGGGTGTTTTCAAGGCTTCCAAATTTTTGTGGTCTGTCCACACCTGGAAAGGGATTTTATTGCCTTCAAGGAATTGGCACCATGTAAGTAATGACCAACGTATCCCATATGCCTCTTTCTCCCACACGGGCCAGCGCTGTTCCATTTCAGTGAGTTTCCTGGACGTATACGCGCAGGGTTGTAACATCCCTTCCTCATTTTCTTGTAATAATACAGCCCTCACTGTTACATCACTTGCTGTATTACAAAGGGTTTATCCATGTCTGGGTGCCTCAGTACTGGTTCGGCAGAAAAAAGCCTCTTTAATCTCTCAAATGCCGCTTGGCATTCCATTGTCCATTTTAGTGGCTGGCTAGGTTTCACTGAGGATTCTCCCTTCGTTTTTAGTAAGCTTGTGAGGGGCAGGGCTATCTGGGCAAATGAGGGGATGAATTGGCGGTAAAAGTTTGCAAAACCCAGGAAACTTTGCAGTTGCTTTCTTGTGCGAGGTGGTGCCCATTCTAATACTGCCCTGACCTTTTCTGGGTCCATTTCAATGCCTTGTGGGGATATGCGGTAACCTAGGTAGTCTATTCTTTCCTGGTGAAATTCGCATTTTGATAATTTGGCATATAGGTGGGTGGCTCGCAGTTTCTTTAAAACCGCTCTGACTAGGTTGACATGTTCCTCTTTTGATTCGGTGAAGATGAGGATGTCGTCAAGATAAACCAGGACCCCCTTAAATAGGTGCTCCCTTAGTACCTCATTGATTAATTGCATAAATACTGCGGGGGGCCCTTGTAATCCAAAAGGCAAAACTTTGAATTTGTAGCACCCTATTGGGCAATTAAATGCGGTTTTCCATTCATCTCCTTCCCTAATTCTCACGCGGTAATACGCTTCCCTTAGATCTAGTTTAGTAAAAATCTTTCCTTTCGAGAGGTGTGATAACATGTCCTTCATGAGGGGTAGAGGGTATAGGTTGCTTTCACTGATCGCATTAAGGAGCCTATAATCAACGCATAAACGTAAAGAGCCGTCCTTCTTCTCTCTAAAGAGGACCGGAGCGGCCACCTTAGGTTTGGCTGGTTCAATGAACCCCCTTTCTAGGTTTTTCTTTATAAATCTCTCCATTTCCTCCTTCTCCTTTGGGCTCATGGAGTATAATCTGGGCTTTGGGAGTTTTGCCCCGGGCTTGAACTCTATGGCACAGTCCGTGGGTCGGTGGGGGGGAAGCTCATCCGCCCTCTCCTCACTGAAAACTTCAGCCAGGTCTCTGTATTCCTCTGGTATTTCTGGTAGCCCCTTTTCTTCACCCATGGACGCTATTTCCGTTTTTAATTTTGATGGATCCCCTTGGGGTTTTAAGTCTGTAGGGTCCTCCTTCAGGAAATTGATTTCTTTCGTCCTCCAATTTACCCAGGGGTTCCATTTTGTTAACCATTCCAGCCCTAGGATCATCGGGCATTCCATGCCTGGGGTCACTATAAACGTTAGGTCTTCCTCATGATTCCCCAGGGATAGGTGGATTGGTAACGTGGCTAGGGTAGCTGGCACCCCCCCTGCTATGGACCCATCTAACTGGCCAAATGAGATTGGTTGTTCCAGCCTCCTCACTGGGATGCCCAGATTTCCCACTAGGGTCGGGCTAATTAGGCAGCGGGTGCAGCCAGAGTCTATTAAGGCTTTCACTTTGACAGCTTCGGGCATGGAGGGGGCTAATATAGTCACTGTCTTGAGGATGGGTGGGATGGATCCACTTACCAGTGGTTCACCCTCCGAGCTGTCATCTGGGGCGTCCACCGGCCCTGCGGTGTAGGCTGGGGCTCTTTCCCCACGATGGGTGGAGGTAGGGGATTCCACAGCTTCTATTCCTCTCATGGCAGATTCTTTTGACTTAGCTGGGGACTTCCCAGATTTGCTGGCCGGTGGTCTGTCTGGGTTGTGCTGGGGGGCTTTTGAGTGGCATTCTACAGCCCGATGCCCCTCTCTCCCGCATTTGAAACAGCCCATTGGTTTCTTGGCCATAGCCGATGGCTTTGCTGGTTCGCGCGTTGGTTCAGGCGGTGAGCGGCTCCATTGTTTTCCTCGGCGGTGCCTCTTCAGTAGGTCGATCTCTGCTTCCTCTGCCAGGACGTACCATTCGTCGAGTTGGTGTGGGTCCCCCCGGGGCAGGCAAGCATCATATAGGTCGTAATTCAGACCGTCTTTGAAATGGCTAAGGAGGATGTCTTCCGGCCAGTTCAGCTTGCTGGCAATGGTTCAGAATTCTTGCGTATATTCAACTACTGGCCGTCTGCCTTGCCTCATCATTTTGATTCTTTCGCGTGCTTTGCGATCAGCCAGGTGGTCTTCAAATCGCCTTCTCAGAGAGGACATGAAACGGTTGAAGTCGTTGAGCTCTGGGGCATTGGAATCATGCAAATTCACCACCCAATCGGCGGCCGGTCCATCCAGAGCAGATTGCACGATCCGGATACGGGCTTTGTCGCTAGGGATGTGTCGCCCGTGTTCCTGCATGTAGCCAAGGACTTGGGTTAGGAAAAACCCCAAGCGTGTCGGCTCCCCCTTGAATTTCGCGTCCAACGGCGGAACTCTTTGAATGGATCGGTGTCTTCTTCGTCGGTATTGTCTTCCATCTGGATTTCCATCTGCAGGTCGGCGGGGGGTGGGGACTACTGGATCAACGGATGTCCCCGGGGCTGCAGGTTCCAATTCCCCCTCAGTGTCTCTCCAGTTGCGGCTCCAGGAGTTGGTGTGGCCATGGGGTTCAGGATTCTCCTCTCCTAGGGAGCTGAGGGTCCTCTTCATCAATTCGATCGCTTTCTCTAGGATCCAGTTCGAGTGCTGTGCCCAGCTTCCTTCATCTTTGCTTGTGTGCAGGGATCTCTCCATCTCCTGCTTCCATCCTGGTTGGTTGGCCCCCCGTCTCAGGGTCACCTTTCTTGATTTCTTTTCCCACTCGCCTTTCTTTCCAACGCCCATTGACCACCGAGGCTTGTGGTTACGCGTCTCCACCACCTCTTCTCCTGAGGAATCTGACCCTTCAGATCCGGATTTTGGCAGGTTTCCAGTTGGGGCAACGGCTCCCTCTCCGGGGGGCTTTCCCCCTTCCCTGCTTCGTCATCTGACATGGTAATTTTTGCAAAGTCCCCCGGTAAGGTTCTTCCTTCCAGGTTGACTAATTTTGCAGATCCTGTCTAATGTAAGGACCCACCTCAATTTACATCTTAAGAAGACAGAACTCTTGGAACGGGTTTTCCAACAGGAATCTTTATTAAGAAAAACTGACTGAAGGCGTGCTAGACAGGATCTGGGGGACCCCCCTGATTATTCAATGTTTTAAAGCGTTCCCAAGCAGTCCCACCCCACATTCCTTCCGGTCAATCCAAATTGGCAGATGGCTGGGTGTTAAATCCATCGGATCCCAAACGTTGCAATCTTCCCCCCTTTTTTCCTTGCTGCCGGTAAAAGGAGGCTTCATAGGAAGTGAGATCAAAGGCTGATTGCCTATTGTTATGGTTAGTACTCCAGAGAGGGAATCCACAGAGGATGTTTATTTGTAGATGATAGAAGGAATGCCGGTCATAAACACCCGTGTTTACTCCACCCCCCTTTGTAGTATGACAGAATCCAAAATAGAGTAAGAATTGGGTTTTCCCAGAGTAGATTAGTTAGAAATAAAATATAATTGGGTTCTGACACTTTTCCATAATATTATAAATTAGCCATTTCTATAACAACAAATGAATCTAATCAGTAAAACCCAAAATCCCCCCCTTTTTTTAGTCATCAAGTTTTTGACACCTTGCTAAGCACTGATGGTACTCAAATATTGTCATGTCCTAAAAGTGGTACAATCTGTGAAAAGGTTGAAAAGTCCTGCCATATTTTTTGCCACTCTTCTAATTCTATAGTATATCCAAAGTTCTTTGCCCATATTATCATTGTTTCTTTTACTTGTTCTTCTTCCATCTTTAAATTTAGCAGAAATCTATAAAGTTTTTAAATCAACTTTCCATCTGTTTTTAACAATATTTGATCAAACTCTGTCTGTTCTTTATAAAATCCCGTTGTTTTCACATCTTTTTCCTATTTCATTTGAATTTGCAAGTATGGCCACCATGCTAAATCAATACCTTGTTTTTGTAGATCTTGTCTATCTTTCAGTTTTCCTTCCTTATCCAAAATATCTTTATAAGTCACAACTTTATCATAATTAATTAAGTGGGTAAGCAAAAGCTTCCATTGTTGAAAGCCATTCAGGTATCTTAATATAATTTTTTTCTTTTATTTTTTCCCATTCTAAAACAAGTGCATTCCTTATAAAATGGTTTTGAAAGTATTTATGTATTTTATTCTTTCCGTACCACAGAAAGGCATGCCAACCAATCTGTAGGTCATGCCCCTCTAGGTACAATAGTCGTTTATCTCTAAGCATTATCCATTCTTTGAGCCATGTTAAGATAGTTGCTTGGTAATATAACCTCCAATCCAGGAGTCCAAATCCTCCACTATCTTTAGCTTTTTGTAGCATTTTCACTTTAATTCGCGCTTTTTTCCCTTGCCAGATAAATTTCAATATTATTGCGTTCAGTTCATCAAAGAAGGCTTTTCCCAATCTTACAGGAATCGTTTGAAATAAGAAGAGTATTTTCGGTAAAATATTCATTTTCACTGTAGCTATTCTCCCCAACATTGACAGTTGAAGGTTTTTCCACTTTTCCAGGTCCAATTTTATTTGTTTTAGCAGTTGTACATAGTTATCTTCTTTTACTGTTACACATCTTGCTGTTAAATAGATTCCCAAATACTTAACTTTTTTAGCTATTTGAAGATTTGTTTTTTTTGTAAGTTGGCTTTTCTGTTTTTCTGTTAAATTCTTTGTCAACACTTTAGTCTTTTCTCTGTTTATTCTCAGACCTGCCACTTCTCCAAATTTTTCTATTTTCTCCAGCAATTTAGTGCTTGTTTCAAGTGGCTCTTCCAGTATAAAAACCAAATCGTCTGCAAATGCTTGTAATTTATATTTTTCATCTTTTATCTCCAGTCCTTTAATTTCTGTATCTTGTCTAATATTTCTATTCAATTCTTCCAATGTTAATATAAATAGCAGTGGGGATAGTGGACATCCGTCTTGTACCCTTTTTAATATTGAAATTTTCTGTATAGTCTCCATTTACAATTATTCTAACAGTCTGTCGTAAATTGTTTGGATTGCATTTATAAAAAAATTTCCAAAGTCCATTTCTACAAGCTGCTGAAACATAAATTGCCAGTTTATATTATCAAACGCTTTTTGTGCATCAAGGAATATTAACGCCATCTGTTTCCCTGGATGAGTTTCATAATACTCTAACACATCAAGAATCATTCTTAAGTTGTTTTTTATCTGTCTTTTAGGTAAAAAGCCATTTTGATCTGTGTGTATAAATTCGGTCAGAAATTTCTTAATTCTTTCTGCCATTATCGAGGCAAAGATTTTATAGTGATATTGGTCTATAGTGTTTTATTTGTGTCAGATCAGCATCATCTTTAGGTATTAGAGTAATATTAGCTTCAGTCCACCTCTTTGGTATTTTAGCCTCCAAAAGAATTTCATTACACAGTTCTTTCAAGATCGGACTTAATACATCTTATAGTGATATATAAAATTCTGCAGGTAGTCCATCTGGGCCCGGAGTCTTATCCTTTTTTGCCTTTTTATGGCTTCTATGATCTCCATCATTGATATTTTTCCATTTAATATATTTCGAATGTTCTCTGGAATTTTTGGTAGGTCTGCTTTTTTTAAGTACTGCTGTATTTTTTCTTTGGGGATTTCCTCTGCCTTGTAAAGTATCTCGTAGTAATCTTTAATATTTTTTTTCATTATATCATTTTGGAACTGTAATTCTCCTTTTGGATCTTGTAGCTTATTTATCATTTTTTTTCTTTTTTTTTTCCAGTCTATATGCTAACCATCTCCCCGGCTTATTGGCATTTTCAAAGAAATTCTGTTTAGTCCGTTTAATCTGTTGAGCCATTATTTCCATCTCGGCCAGATTTAATTTATGCTTTATTATTGCCATTTGTTTCTTAAGTATTTTCTTTTGTGGATCTGTTTGTAGTTCTGATTCTAGCTTTCTGAGTTCTTCCCTCAGCTTTAACTGTAGTTGTTTCTTTTCTTTATTCTTTTTAGCGATGTAAGTTATAGCCAACCCTCTGAAATATGCTTTAGCCGTGTCCCATACATTTTGAAGTGATGTTTCTTTCTTCTTATTTATTTTAAAGAAAAATTCCATTTCCTTTGTCGCTAATTGTAGAAATTCTTTTTCTTTCAATATAGATTTATTCAGGGACCATCTTGGTTTTTTCTTAATTCCTTTCCAAGTCATTCTTATTGGGTTATGGTCTGCCCAAACATTAGTTTCTATCTCCACTTCTTGCATCATCATTTTCAATTCCGAAGATGTCCATATCATATCAATTCTAGACCATGATTTATGTCTATTTGAATAAAATGTGTATTGCAATTTCTCTGGGTTTTTCTCTCTCCATATATCTTAAATACAGAATTCTTCTATCATTTTTGGAAACACTTTAGGTAATATATTTCCTCCTTTTCTCCCTTGTTTGGCGCTTTTATAGTCCAGAGTTCCATCTACTATTGCATTAAAATCTCCCATTATACAAAGGTGTTGATAATTTAGATCTAGTATTTTTTAATATAGTTTTTGGTAAAATTGCTCTTGTTTATCATTAGGTGCATATATTGCTACCATCAGTATCTGTTTTTGATCCATCATAATTTCCACCATTAATATTCTCCCCTCTTCATCCGCATAGATTTGTTTAGGGTTCATCTTTTCTTTAATGTAAAAAGCTATTCCTCTTTTCTTTTGAGATGCTAATGCGAAGTAGAGTTTACCAATTTTCGGTTGTTCGAGCAATTTGAAATGTTGTCTCTTATGTGTTTGTTGAAGGCAAATTATATCCATTTTTAGTTTTTGTAGTCGTGTAAAAAGTCGATCTTATCTGTCTCTGGTCTCTTGGTCTTGCTCCTTCTTCTGAATATGTATTTTTAATTTCTTCCTCCTCTCTTTGTTTGGCCGCTCCTTCAACTGCCATTTCTTCTTGTTTCTTTGGTTCAGGGTTGCCTCTTTCCAGAAAAGCTCTGTTGTTGTCGAAAAATTCCAGTGCTTTAAATGGTGTGTCCAATCTATATCTTTTCGTGTCCCAGTAAATTAAGATCCCTTCTGGAATCAGCCATCTGAAATTCACTCCTTTTTCAGCTAATTTCCTAGTTAGGAACTGATATTCTCTTCGAGTCTCTCTTATTCTCCTAGGGATTTGTTTGAGGACTACAATTTCTTTTTCTTTGTATTTCAACGGTTCATCTCTTACTTTTCTCAGAATCTCATCTCTTGTGGATTTTTAAAAAAATCTAACATGCACTTCCCTAGGTACTTTATTTCTTCTGGCATAATTTGAGTTGACTCAATAGATCTGATCTAATTCTCCTTCCATTTGCAATTTTCCAGTTCCTAATGCATCTGCCAGTAACTCAGTTATCAAACCTAGGAGATCCTCTTCCTTATCTTCTATTATATTTTGGAATCTTAAAAAGTATGAGGCCTTTTCCATTTCTATGACCACTAACAAATCTTCTAATTCTCCGTTTATTTGCATCAATTTTTGGTTTTCATCTTTTAAAACTTCGAGTTTCTGATCAACCTCAGTTGACTTATCTTCTATTTTTTGAATTCTTTGTTGGTTGTCTGTGTTCATCTGTTTAAAATTTTCAATTTGGGAATCTATATTATTAATTTTTTGGTTCATTTTGTCAAAGTCACTTTTCAATTCCTCATGATTTTTCGTTGTAGCTGCCGTCTGAGCAGTGATAGCCTCTTGAATCGCTTGCAGAGTTGCTTGCGTATCTTTCTGGAAGGTGTCCGTCTTCTCTTGCTGCAGCATTGTGGTAATTGATCTCTGATATACTGGACTTGCAAAGGTCGAGGCAGGAGCAGAAGATCCTTTTTTTCCAACTTTAGATAAATTTGGGGCGCTCATCTTTATCTTTAATTCATATGTTGTAATCCACCAGATAGCCAAATTTCATAATCCAATAGGCTTCTAATAGTTAGGAGAGGCAAACCATAAAAATAGTAAAAGGTAAAAAAAGGAGGAGGAGGAAAAAAAGAAAAAAGAAAAAAATAATAATAGCAGCAGGGCAGGGAAAAAGGTGAGGAAAAAAAATGTCCCAAATGCCCCAAAAATAGAAAGAGAAAAAGAAAAAAGAAAAATGCCAAAATTTGTAATCCACAGAGTTCTGTTCAAAGGAGTTTCTTGGTATTCACTTCACTTCTTCAGAGACAGCTTATAACAGTTCCAAATCAGGCTGTATTTATAATCCAGGGGAGTCAGATGGCTCCAAATACAGTTTTATTTATAATTATAGTCTATCTTGTAAAACCAGGCAAACCAAAGTCTTTCTTTCTCAGGCAAAGTTTTCAAGGACCTTCAGATAAGCAATGTCTGGGCATACAGCCAAATTTTAATCTGAGTTAACTCCAATCAGGGGAAACTGGATATAATTCTCAATTTCACCACTAGATGGCATTAAATGTCCATTCCCACCATATTTGAAGGAAAAAATAAAAAGTAGTTTAAAGATTTAAAAAGTGAAAGTTGTAATGGCTTTCAAACAAAAAGTAGACAAAAAAAAGAAAGAAAGAGAAAATATATAGAGCCAGAAGCTTCCCAAATTATCCTTTTGTGCCTCAGACAGCTTTACAATATGGTAAGTTTTTAATTTGCCAGGGCCTTAAACCGCCGCTTGTAATTCGGGAGGGGGGGTAAGAAAGAAAACCCCACCCCCTCCCTAAAACTAAGGGCTTCGTTCTCAAAAGCTGTTAAAATGCTGTTCGCTAAACTGGTATCCACTTGCAGAGAGAGAGGAGAAAGTATTCTCACCCAGATCAGCTGTTTGCTTTCGCTTTAGAGTTCTTCGTCTCCGACGAACAGCTGGTAATGGCGGACAGCATGAATGCAGTCAGCCTTTCTTCCTGCCGGTTCCGAGGGCTCCCTTGGATCCAGCGGGCCAGCTACCACTGACCTGCAATCTTCAAAGTTTCACCCTTTCGTGGTCACCTCTATGGGGCGACTTTCAGTCCGTTCGGACCCACCAGCTGGTAGAAATCAGACCTGGGGAGAGGAGAATCATTTCCCCGAGTCCAGCTTGCAGTGATGTCACCGGAAACTCCAAATCTGCATTTCTAAAAGTTGGCCTGCTTAGTATCTGTTTGGGGCAGACTGGGGCTGGGTTCCTCTGCCTCCATTAAGATTTTTCTCCATTATTTCTTTGGGAAAATATAATATTCTGCCTTTTTTTAAATATTCCCCTAAATATTTCCTTCTCTAGGAGGGTGGGTGGGTGCTGACTTTCTACAGTAGGAAGAGACACCTTTTCACAGGGCCATTTTCAGAGTAATAGGCTTTGTTGTTGTTGTTGAAGAAAAAGTAAGAGAAATCTTATCTTGTATCTTTAAGATACTATAATACACTTCTGCCCATGACTTGCAGAAATAAATAATAAACACATGAAATTACCATTTGTAAATTTTTCTTAACACTTAACATCAAACTTATATAATTACCCTAGTCTGCCTAATGATAGAGCTTATCCTAGCCAGAATGCTTAACTTCAAGAGTTAGCTTTTTCTTGAGATGAGAGGATTGAGCTAAGTTGTCTCCCTCAAGATGGACCCCAGTGAGATATAAATTTGAGACCCTCCTGGATGATTGTAATTTATATTCTGCCATGTGTTATTTTCTTGCCTTGCTCTTTATGTTTCTTATTGTCTTGTCTTGGTTGACATGTTAAAGTTTCCTTATTTCATTTTTCAAAAATGCCCGTTCATGCTTTAAATGTTTATTTTTTTTAAATGCTAGGAATTATTTTCCATCTCTTTCAGGAACCTATTTAGAATGTACCCAATAAAAGTACTGTTCTAAACCTCAAGCATCTGCTAGATTGAGTGAAGCTAAAGTAATCATCAGCAGTGGCCTGGGCAACTACTCTTATTTACAGCACATTTTTTACCAGAACCTGCCATTTGTGGAATGGGATTTTAAAGCAAGTCATTTTCTCAGGAGGTGGAGCCTAATCTGTCAAGGGAACTGACAGTTATTCTGTTCAAAGGGAAATATCAATGTTAAATACTATAGTTTCAAACTGTATATCTAACAAGAGAATTATTATCTTGCTATTTGACCACATTTTGAAGGTTAAGAAATAGTAACAAGCTGAATCTTCCTTTTAAGTCTTTGTCAAAATCACTTTGAAAAAAGTAGCTAAATACTCTTTTCTTAATATCATAATGTTTCTAGCTGTTGCTAGAAATGGCCTAAAATAAAAATAATATTAAGTTTATCTTAGAAGTAAAAATTTGTTTTAGTTAGCAATGCAAGCATTTATGTTTGTCAAAAAAGGACACAAGAAAGATCTGTAATACTTAGACAAATTTCGGAAGCCTAAGCTTGCATATTACCACTATAAAAACATATAACATTTCTCAACCACAGACAGTTGTAGTTAATCCTTAGACAAGTCAGTATTGACATGAAGTAGCATGACTACATCCCAAAATTAGTAGAACAACATTCAAAGCTATTTCTCATCACAGAATTCAGCAGTGCTTTTGAACGCAATAGAATTTACTAAATAGTCAAAAGAATCACAACCTATTTGGTTCCAAAAAAGTTATCACTTTCTTTTATTATTTGAACAGTGAGTGGCATTTGAGCACCAAAAAAGTGAATAGAGGTTGCTTAAAAGCTGAATAATCTTTTTGGTTTTTTTGTTTGTGCATAAAATACTGTAGTGCAATGACATGCACAATTCTCTAATTTCTGCAGATTTTGCAAATTCTTAAGAGTCCCATAAAATTATTTGAAAGTTGAACTGAAAATTTACGGGCTAGTTAGATGCCCATCTACAATTTTGAACAGAAAAAACACAGAAAAAGAAATATGAATTAACTATAATATCACAGCAGAGAGAATTTATGCTAACCTACTTACCACACAGATACTGGGAGAATGGCAAAAGGCCTGATAAGATCTTGGGTAATGGTTTAAAACAAAAGAAAAATAAGGCAATGATTCCAATTATTAGAAGTGAAAGAGATGATATGTATAAAAATTCAATGGATATAAATTGTCAATTTTTCAAATTTTATTCAGCATTATATAGTAAACCACAGAATTTATCAAATGAACATATAGAGGCCTTTTAAAATATTTTTTTATTCACTCCACTATCTGAATTGGGGTTAAACAAATCATTTTAAACAAAAGTTCTTAAGAGTCCCATATAATTCATTTTCACAATTCTGTAAAATATCTAACTAAGCCTTTCTTCCTATTCCCCATCTTCCCATTTTTAGAGACATTTTATGTATCTTTCTCCATGGTCTCATCAACATTTCCCCCCCAAATTTTATGTAGCAGCTGAGGTCAGCCAAGCATATTTCCCCTTCTACTACTTTCCCTTTGATTTCTTTACTGGCCCAGTCCCAAAGGGAAACGGTCATGTGAGCAGGTTGTTTCTGTTTTCCTCTTTTTATGGCTCACAGTGGAGAAAGGCTATTAAAATGCAGCAAGAGAAAGCAAAGAATTACAAGATTAGTGGGGTCCTTGGAGTATATGGAGTATATATGGAGTATATGGATGCTTTATACTTTACACTGTCAGTCTCTAATGCCATCCTAAGCCTACAACTTCAATGTTAAGCAACAACATTTTATGGGTGTCGTGCATTTTTATGACCCTCCTGCAAGTTCTAGGCATGCAATGCCTTAGGATGAAAAGTCATTCCCATCCTTGGTTCTCACTTGATAAATTAAGTATGGGAGAAGCCCCAGTACATATCCACCTCCTTACTTACACCAGTATTGGTATAGAAACCTGCAACATATGCAGTTCAGTCTACAATGGGATAGGTAGGCTTAGGAAAGGAAGGATATAGCTTTCTGTTTCTGTTCTAATTTGTCATGGGCCTGCAATGTTCCTCAATCTAACCAACTTCAGAAGAGGGCTATAAAATTAACTGCCATGAGAAAAGTCCTAAATAGCTAAGAAGTGTCATCTGCATAGTTCTAATAGTTTATTTATTTGTTTTGCAGGTAGTCCTCGACCTATATTCATTTAGCAACCGTTCGAAGTTACAATGGCACTGGAAAAAGTGACTTACAACTGGTACTTGCACATACAACCATTGCAACATCCCCATGGTCACATGATCAAAATTTGGGCACTTGACAATTGGCATATATTTATGATGGTTGCATTGTTCTGGAGTCACATAATTACTATTTGTGATCTTCCTAGGTAGCTGCCAACAAGGAAAGTCAATGCAGGAAGCCAGATTCACTTAACAACTATGTTGTTAACAATTGCAAATAATTCAGTTAACAACCATGGCAAAAAGGTCATAAAACTGGGTATGACTCACTTAACAACTTATTTGTTTAACGGGCAGGAAATTCTGGTCTCAGTTGTGATCTTAAGTTGAGAACTTCCTGTATTAGATTTGTATGTCAGTTTTTTTGTTCAAAGCTGAAGGCATTTTTTTTATAGGGCTCACTCTTTTCATTTTCTCCACCTCAGCAACTTGTGAGGTAGGTCTGACTGAAACTGACTGGTTGAAAGTCATCTAATAAGTCAGCTATATCTAATTAAAAATGGGAGGGGAGTTAGAAAAACATTATTACAGTATTTAACTCATCTATTTTTGGTTTCATGGTATGACAGCACTTAAATAAATGAAATTAGGATATAATTTCTAAAAAAAGAAAAAAATGCATTTTAATTTTTTAAACCAACAAGGCAACAGCTTTGCCTTTAGACCTGCTGACAAAGTGGTTCTGCAACATTATATGTTGCATTCAGCTCCATGTACTCTGTAATTTTCTAAAAATTAAGGGGTATTTTTAAAACTCCTTGATGATAACCTTTTCAAGTACATGTGGGAACTCTGAAAACCATAAAAATCTGAAGTTGCTTAATGGTGTGTTTATGTGGGCTAAATCTTTAAAGGCCTGAAAAGGCAAATATGGTCTCAGAAATACAGGCTTTTAAACAGACATAAAGGATATGCTAAACATCCTCTAATGAATATTTCATATTTCACTTCATGCATTTGTATATATGAGATTCAAACAGATATTTCAGAGGCCACTTTGTTCTTAGCAATGTTGAAGGTTTCATACATGTTGGGGAAGAAATACAAAAATTCTTCAGGGTTTGGTACAGGGAAACACAGATAAGCTGGAAGCGTTGTTATGTCTACATGAATTAGATTTTAAAAGAAGACCATGTTACTATATATTCCCTCAAAACTGGATAATTTTTATGATACTTATCTAACATCCAGCTTCTCCATCTGTGCATTCTTTCAGGTGGCCCTGAGCTGGAGCAATGCCTCCTTTCTTGCCTGGCACAGCATGGATTCCACCCCCCCCTCTGTCCCCCCCCCCCCGCATTCCAATTCTTCCTCCCTCCCCCGTTGCAAATATGTCAGGCTGACAGGTTGCAAAACAAAGCAAGCAGGATGCCAGCTGTGACAGCAGCCCAAAAACCCCCCAGCTGGTACAGTAGTTGACATGGTGTGGTGGTTACAATGGCAGTAGGCAGGGATGGGTGGCAGGGCCAGCTGGCAGCAGCGGTTAGGTTACTGGTCAAAAGAGCAGAGATGGGGGAAGATAGGTGGGGGAATTCAAGAGGAGGCGGTCCCTTACCTTACTGGGGCTCAAGCCGGGAATGGCTAGGATTGGGATGTATCTTTGCTTAACAACTGTTGGGATTCAGTGAATGATGGCAATGGGGACTTCTGGGATTGCCATCTTAAGCAATGTATTCACATAATGTCATACTCTACAGAAACTCTGGTTCCAATTATCATCATTAACTGAAAACTATCTGTAGGTATGAGTTTTTAACAATTGCATTAATTTTTTTAAAATGGGTTCCATAGAAGATCATCTTTTCCCCCCTGACTTATATAGGAACCAAGGTGTTGAAAGTGGACCACTTTCAAAGCATTTATTCCAATACTTTGGAATGTTGGAATGTGCACAGTCCATTATCATTTTATCAGCAAAAGATGATCTGTCACCTTCCAAATATGGACCATAAGTTCCAACAAGCCTCACTATTGGCTAGGCTGGATGTGGTTCTGGGAATTGTAGTTGTTCAGCATCTGGAAGTCCCTATCCCCAATATAATGTAATGAGGAAGAGGAATTGAAGAAGTCGAATAGCCACCTGAGGCTATAT
The DNA here is from genome assembly GCA_023970755.1 of Azemiops feae. NCBI lineage: Eukaryota > Metazoa > Chordata > Lepidosauria > Squamata > Viperidae > Azemiops > Azemiops feae. Next base: position 764,288 of record JALGBA010000244.1, read on the forward strand.
ATTGGGCCAAACAGAATGTCTGCCAAAGGAAGTTGTAGAAAATGCTTTGCCAGCTAGACCTGAAGAAAACTGAGATAGGCCTACACATAGGGACAAATTTGGGGTCTCCTGATCTTGGCTACAGAAATCCAGACAATAATGTGATGGCAGAAAAGATTCCAAGCTTTCTGTACTACTTTGCTGCCATCTAATTGTCATCCATATTTTTTACAACCAAGATATGAAAGTCTTTGTCAGGCTTGAAGCAATTATATACTTAATATTTTTTACAATTGTATTAAATTACTCAATTTGTAGTCTTTTAAAACAAAAGTACATAAAGAGGTTTGTTCCAGCTGTTACCAAACATTTCTTACTTTTATTACAGTGTTTTTTCTTACAAGTGAGGCCAATAGATTGATTTGAAAATCTTGATGTCCACTAGGAGATAGGAATGTGACACATGTTGTCTTCTCATGGTAATCCAGATGTTTGCAGTCCAGATACGGAAGTCTTAAAAGATAAGGCGCTATTATATTATGTAGTGGTAAAATGAAATAAGACACATTTATGAAACAGAAAAAGGAGGCTTGCTACTTAAAAGATGTCAGTTGTAAGAAAAAACTCTAATAATAAATACCACTATCACCATGTACATGCTTAATAAATCTTTATCAAACCTTTAAAAAGTCACCTTCAGCTATACCAAGTCTTTCTGTCACTTTTTCTCTCTTTCTTCCTGCTTCTCATTAGGGCAATTTCCCATCATTGTTGAGTCCAAACTCATATTGAACAGTTACCCTCTCTCTTCCATATATGAATTATAAGTTATCTAGCAGTCAACCTTCATGCAGCAATTTTTCCTTTGCTTCCTCAAATGCCAATAAGTTAACTTACAGTTTATTTCAATAACTTGATCAGTTTTTGCCCAAATCTGTCATTTTTTAAAACAATCTTAATGTTTTTATTCAAGGGATCTATCTTGGGGGCCAATATTATTCAGTGCGTTTATTAACTACATGAATAACAGCACTGAAGGACTGTTTATTAAATTTGCAGATGACACAAAATTGAGAGGCCTGGCTAGCATCCAGGGTGTCAGAATGTTTGTGGAGATTCTCAGTCATCCAGGTCATAGTTGTCCCAAAGGTGCTTTTTCAAGAGGCAACTGGACTTTCTTGTTTTTCTTTGAACACATTTCTCTTCTCATCGAAGAAGCTTCTTGGATGAGAAGCGAAATGTTTTCAAAGAAAAACAAGAAAGTCCAGTTGCCTCTTGAAAAAGTACCTTTGGGAGGATGACAGAATGAGATTGCAATTTGATTTGGATAGATGGGAAGATTGGGCCAAAAGGGGGAAATTGTTCTTTAACAGGGAAAAATATACACTACTATATTTAGGAAAGAAAAACATAGAGTCCATAGACAAGATGGGAAATGTGTAGCTCAGAAGCAACAGGAGAAGACCTTGAATATAATTGATAAGGTGAACATGAGCCAGCATGGAAGGACCAACAGAGTTCTGAGTTATATCAGAAGAAACTCTATATCAAAGACATATGAAATTCTTATTCCTCTTATTACACTGATGAAACCAGACCTGGAATACTATGTATGATTCTAAATACATTTCCAGAAGGATATTGTCAGATTTGAATAAGTTCAAAGATTGACAAAGACAATTAAGGAACTTGAATATATGCTATTTTAGAACAGGCTAAAGGAATTTGGAACGCTCAGGAAAAAGGAACATTCAATGTAGATATACTATTAAAATTCAGATAAGTTGCAACAGAAACTAGAACCAAAAATTATGAATGTAAATGTCATAAAATCAGAGAATCATAGCACTGTGGATTTGAAAATGAGTACAAAGATCATACACCATTGATCTTACACCATTCATTTTGCAACCTTCTGACGAAGTCAATGGGGAAAGCCAAATTCTCTAAACAGCCGTGTTACTAACTAAACAATTGCAGTGATTCACTTAACTTGGCAAGAAAGGTCATAAAATGGGGCAGAATCACTTAATAATTATCTTGCTTAGCAACGGAAACTTGGGCTCAGTTATTGTTATAACTTGAGGACTACCTGTATTTTAATCCAATCTTCTGCAATAAGCTGCTTCCTGGAAATAATTTTACAGAGATAAATGTGATATTAATATTAAATACAAATTTAAAATCAAGCAGCAGCAGTAAGTGTATTTTCATCAGTTGTATGTAAAAGGCTAATATAGCATACAATAATATTCCTTTGAGACAACATATTTTTGCTTTTAACTGAGTCAGCTTCATAGTGAAAGGAACTGTGACATACTATGGGGACTATGCAGCAGGCATGTGGTTCTTCAGCATGATTCTGTATGAGCAGCCCTTGGGTAAGATTTGAAGAACAGGCATTGTGATAAGAAAGTATTTTCTTTTGACAATTTTTGCATTTCTTCTTTTTCATGTGGTAGTCAGTTGCTGACATTTTCCATTCCTGAATGACTCTTGTACACCTTGCAGTCCTTTGCGGCTTATAAATGTATGTTTAAAAAGTTAATAAGACTTTCAATTTGGGTTATGAATTATAATAATAATAATAATATAATAATAATAATAATAATAACAACAACAACAACAACAACAACAACAACAACATTTAATAATTAGTGGGGTGCAATGGCTCAGCAGTTAAAGATGCTGAGCTTGTCAGCTGGAAAGCTGACAACCCAGGTTCAAGACCCAAGTGCTGCACAACAGGATGAGCTCCCTTATGTGCCCCAGCTCCTGCCCACCTAGCAGTTCAAAAGCCTACAAATGCAAATAGATAAATAGGTACCACTTAGGTGGGAAGGTAACAGTGTTCCATGCACCTTAGAATATAGTCATGCTGGTCACATGACCACAGAAATGCCTCCCAACAATGTTGGCTCCCTCTGCTAAGAAATGATGAGCACTGCCCCCTAGAGTCAGACACAACTGGGCAGGGGAAACCTTTACCTTATTTAATTATTAAAATAATAATTCATTGTACAATTAACAGAACATTAGAAGATAATGCACACACATTAGATAATCAAGACACAGATAGTCCTCAATTTATAACGATGTGTTCAATGACCATTTGAAATTATAATGGCACTGAAAAAAAGTGACTTATGACATCCTCACACACAGGATCTTCGCAGCATTCCCACAGTCATGTGATCAAAATTTGGGTGCTTGGCAACCAGCTTGTATTTACAGTGGTTGCAGCATCCTAGAGTTGTGCTCACTTAACAGCTGTTTGTAAAATTTGATACAGCTCACAACTACCTTGCTTAGCAACGGACATCCTGGTCCCAATTGTGGTTGTAAGTCAAGTTGTAGTTTCTTCACTGCAAAATGCATGTCAATTGACATAGATCAGTGAAACTTGCAGTGAAGGCTGTTATCAACAGTGGCATGTACAGAATCTTGCTGCAGAGCTGAAGTATACCATAAGCTCTGTCCCTTTTGAATTGGCATGCTAGTTGCAATAAACTAGAACAAGGGGGACTTCCTCTGCAATACTGTTTAATGAGCTTTTGCCAAGAGTACGAAGAAAGGCAAGATTGTGCAGCCCAAAGAGTTATAGTAGAATTAGGAAATGAATAAAACTGGTACAAACTATTAGGGTTTGCCACAGGAAATTAACTGGGTGTTAAGAAAGTTGAACAGATATGAAATTAGGAGTCAAAAGTGGAGGAAACAGAATCCTCAAATATTAACTAAGAATCTTATAAAGGTGTAGGATCACAAGAAGAGATGATGGGCATAGCAGATTCCATGGAGTCTGCAGTGAAATTTGAATTGGGAACTTCCACAAGGGAAGCGGAAAGAGGCTGTTTGAAGGAACTGAGAGGGAAGGAACAAGTATAAGGAAGTATGAGGAAAAAGTATAAAACCTCTCCAACCTCCATAAACACTGACAGACCCACAGAGAGACAAAAGAGAGAAGCAGAGTGTTCTGTATTCAGTTGGGTAGACATTTAAGAGACGAAGTTGAACAATAACAAGGTTTATTCATTTAGAATCAGACACAGAACAGAACAGAAAACGAAACTAGCTCCCTCCTCTGGTTAATCTTAACCAATGAATGCAGGGATTTCTCCCGCACTAAAATAACAAGTCTGCCCGGGCCCCAGACATTCTGTCTCTGCAGTAGCCAGGTGGCTGCCCTGCACCTGCTGCCTCACACAACTGAGTACATTACACAGAGGTTAGCCTGGAAGCAATAAATAGGAAAAGGAGAAAGAAGAAGAAACGGTTAGCCCATAAAAAGAGACAACCTCAGCACAGGAAAAGGAGTAGGACAAGCAGAGTAGAACAGGCAGAAAGATTGAAAGCCAAGGAAATAAGAGACAAAATTCAAATTAAAGAAGAGACTTATGAGCAAGAGGCAGCTTATAAAAATAAATGGAGGTAAGAGGCAATACTTTAAATTATAAGGAATATGGAGAGACAACATGAAGTTTTTGTAGTTGAGTATGAGGAGCTGAATGTTTCTGCCCCCAAGGAACATCTATAGGAATTGGCTGAAGGGAGGACAGAACCCAAGAGGCATGTCCAGTTGTGTCAGCTGCAGGTGGATTGCGGCTGACAGCAGATGGGACAGAAAGGAGAAGGTCAAGAATGGCCAAGCGCAAGAAAGTGAGAAACTGTTCCATGACACTTTTGCAAGGTAGCTGTGCTTAACAGAGAAGTGTCGGTGGGAGAATTGACTTGTTTGAATACAGTATATACCATGCTTTTAAACTATTTTACTCCTTTAACATAAGACCTGGAAGCTGTGATCATGGGATTTGTTTTAATTGAATACAGTTGCTATTATTTAGACATGGTTAAAGTCATATATTCCAGACAATGCCATCAGTATTGTTGCAGAAAACCACAGGACTCAGACCACGGAATCAAAAGAAGTTGGTTTATTTGCGCAAAGGTTCAGAGCAAAAATCATAACAACCTCTGAACACCTTCTCATGGAATAACAAGTACATATATACTCTTTTAGAAGCAGCAAAACACGGAAATGTAACTTGTTAGCATTGATTGGTTACTTGAATGACAGCCCCCTGTTGCTATGCTAGAATAGCGAAATATCTTGTCCCCCTCTCATGGATCGACGTTACAGGTATCTTGCCAAAGCATTTAAGTTTCCTAAGCTTTTCCTGCAGTTCGTTTGTGGTTAGCTACCAGCAAGAGCGAGACATAGAAACGAGACATATGTGGTTACTTGCAGTAGAGCCTCAAGCTTGACACTCATATGTGACCGACAGATGAACTTGTGGTTTGACATTTTTCACTTCCTTTTTTCTTCTTCTAATACACGCATTTAAGACTCATGTCCTGTTTTATGTCCTGTCTTGTTTTATGTCCTGCCTTAGTATGATGGGTTTTTCAACATTTCGGCTGGAGAGGAGCTGTGCTTTGAGTGGAAAATCCTGTGGTGGAGGTGTATGTATTTATATTAATGAGAGATGGTGTACTAATGCTAAGGTAGTCTCCAGCCAGTGCTCACCTGATGTCGAATGTTTGACTGTTAAATGTAGACCCTTTTAGTTGCAAAGATAATTCACTGTCATTCTAATCATAGCTGTGTATATTCCCCCCACCCCTACCCCTGGTGCCAAGAGGGAAGCCCTGAGTGCTCTTCATTGCACTATCAATGACTTGTAAACTACTCATTCAGAGGGGGTTTTCATTGTGGTAGGGGATTTCAATCAGATTGACTTAATAGCAGCCCTCCCTAATTTTCATCAATACATGGATTTTGTTACTAGAGGTGTGAATACTCTGCATTTAGCTTACTCTAACATCGAGAAAGCATTTAATGCTGCCCCTTGCCCTCATTTTGGCTTTTCAGATCATCTCTCTGTGATGCTTATGCCAGCATATAAGCCTTTGTTAATTAAAGACAGACCAACTATGAAACAGGTGAGACTGTGGCCGGCAGAAGCTATGGAAGCTCTACAACAGGGCTTTTCAAACAGTGGTACGCATACCACCAGTAGTACGCGAGCGCCTGGCTGGTGGTACGCGTAGGACGGGTTGAACAGCACTGTAAAAAAAATGTAAAAAAAAATGTAAAAAAAAAGTGTAAAAGTGAATGAGGTGAAGCGGCAGCAGCACCGCAGAGGCTTGTGGCAAAGTCAGCTGGAACTGCACATTGCCTGGGTCCTACTGAGCCCAGGATCAAAGCGCGCAGCTCCACCTGATTGGCGACGGCCTTGGGGCGGCAGGCAGCCTCACGCAGTCTTCAGGGGAGATTCTGCTGGAGCTGCGCGAGGCATTGCCTGGGTCTCCCCCCGTCCCCACCCAGATGCCCTCACTTCCCCCAAGCGTTTTTTTTACTCACCAGCTCTCAGCAGCATTCCCTTTCTCCTGTCCTTCTCGGTCTTCGTCATGTGTTTGTGAGACAAAAAAAAAAGTTCCATGAAACTTTCTAACTTCTCGCGAGAAATTAGAAAGTGTCATGGAACTTTTTTTTTTTACCCACAAGCACGTGGCGAAGGCAGAGAAACAAAAGGAGAAAGGGAGTGCAGCTGAAAGCAGGTGGGTAAAAAAATGCTTGGGGGAGGCGAGGGCATCTGGGCGGGGGCGGGGGCACCAACCTTACCCTGCATGGCAGCAGGAGGGTTAACGGCGGGCGTGGGGGGGGGCAGGAGCTGTGCAAAGCAGGCGGAGGGGAGGCCGGGCAAATTGCAGATGCTGGCAGCATGGAGGCTGATCGTGCGCGCGCGTGTGCGCAAGGCAGAGGTGCTGCCCTGGGCCAGAGGGGAGGCCGGGCAGATTGCGGGCAGCGGCAGCAATGGGAAAGCCGATTGCACGTGTGCGCGAGGCAGAGGTGCTGCCCTGGGCCAGAGGGGAGGCCGGGCAGATTGCGGGCAGCGGCAGCGACGGAAAGCCGATCGCACGTGTGAGCGAGGCAGAGGTGCTGCCCGGGGCCAGAGGGGAGGCCGGGCAGATTGCGGGCAGCGGCAGCAACGGGAAAGCCGATGGCACGTGTGTGCGAGGCAGAGGTGCTGCCCGGGGCAGAGGGGAGGCCGGGCAGATTGCGGGCAGCGGCAGCGACGGGAAAGCCGATCGCACGTGTGAGCGAGGCAGAGTGCTGCCCGGGGCCAGAGGGGAGGCCGGGCAGATTGCGGGCAGCGGCAGCGACAGGAAAGCCGATGGCACGTGTGCGCGAGGCAGAGGTGCTGCCCGGGGCCAGAGGGGAGGCCGGGCAGATTGCGGGCAGCGGCAGCGACGGGAAAGCCGATCGCACGTGTGAGCGAGGCAGAGGTGCTGCCCGGGGCCAGAGGGGAGGCCGGGCAGATTGCGGGCAGCGGCAGCGACGGGAAAGCCGATGGCACGTGTGCGCGAGGCAGAGGTGCTGCCCGGGGCCAGAGGGGAGGCCGGGCAGATTGCGGGCAGCGGCAGCGACGGGAAAGCCGATGGCACGTGTGCGCGAGGCAGAGGTGCTGCCCGGGGCCAGAGGGGAGGCCAGGCAGGTTGCGGGCAGTCTTCTTGAATCTGGCATTCACGGACCTGGCCGGAGCGAAGGGGAAGCGAAGGGGAATGCCAGATCGAACCCCAGGGCGGTTCGAAAGGCCAGCAGACTGACTGGGGGTTTTGGGGTGGAGACATTGAGCCTTCCTCCGTCTTCTTGAATCTGGTATTCACGGACCCCGCCGGAGCGAAGGGGAAGCGGGATCAAAGCCAGATTCAAGAAGACGGAGGAAGGCTCACATGTCTCCACCCCAAACCCCCAGCCAGCCTGCTGGCCTTTCGAACCGCCCTGGGGTTAGATCTGGCATTCACGGACCCGGCCGGAGCGAAGGGGAAGCGGGATCAAAGCCCTTCTTTCGGCCGCAAAGAATGTAGCCAGGCGGGATTCGCCTGGGGGTTGTGCCGGCTCTTCCTCGGGGCTGGCTGCAGCAATGAATGGGCTGGCTTTTCTCTGGCTGCGGCTGTGCGCAACGCACCAGAGGGAGTCCGGAAGCCAAGGCTCTTTCCCCGCCCCCGTGCTCCTCCACTGCCTGCACTCTGCTCCCCCTGCGGAAGAACAGTGGCTGTGCTGGGCTCCCGGCTGCACCGAGCACGACCGCAAAAGGAAAGTGATTCAGCAAAGGAACCACCATCGAAGAAATTAAAACTGAGTGATGGAGGGAGGGAGGGAAGGACAATGAGAGGGAGAAAGGGACAGTGGAAGGGAGGGAGGGAAGGAAGGAAGGGACAATGGGAGGGAGGGAGGGAAGGAAAGAAAGGAAGGAAGGAAGGAAGGGACAATGGGAGAGAGGGAGGGAAGGAAGGCACCCACCCCAGTCCCACCCCCCTCCACCAGAGACCCATGGATTCCCCTCCCACAGGCATCCTGCAACCTGAGTGATGAGCTGCCCCTCCCCCCATTGACTTTGTTTGTCAAAAAGTTGCAAAAGGTGATCACATGACCCTGGGACACTGTGAATGTCATAAGTATGAATCAGTTGCCAAGCATCCGAATGTAAATCACATGACCCTGGGGATGCTGCAACAGTCATAAGTGTGAAAAATGGTCATAAGTCACTTTTTTCAGTGCCATTGTAACTTCGAACAGTCACTAAGCGAATTGTTGTAAGTCAGTATCATTTTTTTCCTTTTTTGGGGGGGTCCAGTTTTTGACACCTTGCTGGGCGAGTGGTGGTACTTGGATGTTGCCTTATCCTAAAAGTGGTACAATGGGTGAAAAGGTTGAAAAGCCCTGCTCTAATAAATCAAAGCCATTATTTTCTTCAGCCTTACTCTGGCTTTCTTCCTTTGCCAGCTAACCTTCCATGTCAGTGCTTTTGAATCATCAAATAGTTCTCCCTCTATTATTATATATATTATTTGGAATAAGAAAGACCAGTTGGTTGCAGTTTTTTGGAAGAACTAGCCCATTTTTATTCATTATATCGCCTCCCTATTACTCCAATTTCCCACAATTGTCCTGACAGGTTTATCTTCCCTTCAATCTGTTCTTCTTCCTTTTCCTCAAATTTCTTCTGATTTTTATAAAAAGTCTTTTCCATTTTCAGTGTTGTCACTCCCTGTTCTGATTTTTCCATTGGCTGAATCTGTTGGTCAACTGAGTCCTCTGTCTTAGTATTTAGTTGTTCCAATTCTCCTGTTATTTTCTGCATTGTTAGTTCTTTGGTTGTAGTCAGGATCTGGGTTTGTATATTTAAGCTGGCATCTTGTTTCTTTATGTTGCATCTTATTTTGTCACAAGCTGAAAGAATGGTTTCATGTATTGATTTCAACATGGAAATGATTTTTTCCTGATCTTCATCCATATTCTCTTGATAGTATGTTAACTTGAAGACTTTGGAATCAAACATTAAGAATAGTTTTTTGTTTTTTATAGCTAGGTATGGGACATCTATTTCACGTGTTATAGGTGGTCTTTATAGTAGAAATTGTTTGTCAAGTAAGAATTTATATTCCAAGGTATTCCATCATCTCATGTGATAACATATGCTTCTCATGTAAAGAAATAGGAAAGCAATTCCCCACATATAGCTCTGAAAGTCAGTAAAAGTTTACATTCCTAGTTCAAACAGGCCAGATATGCCGCCCAAAAGTTCCTTCTTTGCAGCTGAGTTTTTCACAGGTGGCAGCTGTCAAGGTCAGAGAAGTTTTTTTTCTGGAGTCTGGGCTTCAAGCCAAGTCTCTTTTAAGCAATAACAAGTTGTAATACTATACTTCGCCACAAGATGTCACCGATGCCGTTTAAAGTTTTTTAAATCCAAGTTTTTTATGATAAGTTTTTCAAGTCTTATTTCTTTTTTTTAGATAAAAACAAACGTCTCCAGTAAGAATAGGAACACTTTTAGTCCCCAAGTTTCAAAAACATATACATCCAATTAGATTAAAATTGTTCTTATAGTTGCTCTGTTTCCCCTGGGTAGTTAGTCACCGCTGTTCTTGGAGGGTGGGGTAGAAATTCCCTTCCCTCTCTCCTCACAGGGGGAAAAATACTTTGGGTAGCTTTTACAGGAAAAAATACTTAAAGTCTTAAAGAGAAGATCAGATCTCATCCAGTTTCATCCGCGTTGCTTTAAAGGTGCTTGGTGGTGATTTTGACTTCGGCTGTCAGCAGCTTAGTGACGAGCCATATTGCTATGGCCGGTATTTCCTCCGCCAGTTTGGAGGGCTTCCCCGGATCCAATGGAAGGGCCACCACCCTCCCATGATCAAGCAGGGGTACCCTCCTTGCTCGTCACCCCTACAGGGCAACTTTCGACCCTTTCTAGGGTCCCCTAGCGGGACGAAACCAGACACGAAAGACAGAGCTCGTCTTCCAGCATCTACGGCGCTGCGATGGCAAACCGGAAGTCCTCAGGTTTATTTTTTTAAGCTGCCCGAGGCTTCGGGGAGGAGGCTTCCCATTTTGATCCCTCCCCCATCATTGCTTCTGTGCCTGAAAGGCCTCTGCATGGCTCTCAGCTCACCTCCTCCAGACCCGTGCACGTGTGTTTGTGTTCTGTCTGTGTCTGTGTCTGTGTGTGTGTGCGCGCGTGCACGGGGGGTCTCGTTCTTTGCAGCCCCACCCTGTGAGATTGGGGAGGAAAAGAACAGGAGAGATAAGAGAAGTTGCGATGAGAGCTTCTTGCAGCCTTCCCCTGGGCTGGGGGTGGGAACTGAGGGGGGCAGGGCACGATGCGAGCGGCGGCACATTAAAAGAAAGAAACAAGTACTCCAAAAAACCAGCTTTCATTAGTTTGCAGCCTGCCATCGCAGAAGGTCTCTGTTGAGGGTGCGGGGCTGCAAGGGGTGAGACCCCCCACCCGCCCGCCCACACACAGACACAAACACGTGTGCGGGTCTGGGAGAGGTGAGCTGAACTGAGAGCAATGCAAAGGCAACAACAGGGGGGAGGGATCAAAATGTGAAGCCTCTGCCCACCGCTGCCTGCCTGCTGCCACCTCTGCCCAGAGCCTCTGTCAGCTTAAAAAAAAAAGCAAGAGAGGGAGAGTGGAAGGAAGGAAGGAATGGAAGGAGGGAGAAGAGAGGGAGAAGGGAGGGAGGAAGGAAAAAGGAGGGAGGGAAGGAGTAAGGAAAGAAAAAGGGGGAGGAAAGAAGGAAGGAAAGGGGGAAGAAGGAAGGAAAAAGGGGGAAGGGTAGGAGGAAGAAAGGAAGGAAAAAGGAGGGAGGGAGGAAAGAAGGAAAGGGGCAGACCATAATCCTATTATAATTAAATGGAAAGAACAGAAGATAACAACAAGGAGGTGGATGCTTAAAAAGGCAATCTTAAACCAAATAGAATTTAAGCATAAGATGGAGGAACAAATGCGGCTATTCTTCCAGACAAATAAGAAAGAGGAGACTAGCACTCAAAATTTATGGGACACGGCCAAGACGGTTATGAGAGGAACTGCAATTGCGTACATGGCCAATGAATATAAAAAGAAAAGGCAACATTGAAAAAGCTTAACAGAAGAAAACAAAAAATTAGAATTAGAATTACAAAAAAACCCACAATGTAGAGACCTAAAACAACAGCTAGATTTAAATAAGCACAAATTGAATATTATAGAAAAGGGAGAAATGGCAAAAAAATTAAAAAGTATTAGACAAAATTTTTTTGAACAGGCAAATAAACCCGGGAGATGGTTGGCCTATAGATTGAAAAAACAAAAAGATAAAAGATGGATTAGTAAATTATGTAATCAAGCAGGGGAGATGGTATATCAAAATGAAGAAAAAAAAACGGGTGATATATGACTTCTATAAAAACCTTTATAAAGAGGATGGAAAGGTTACTGAGGAAAGAATATCACAATATCTTATGAAAGCGGACTTACCGAAGGTCCCGGAAGAATTTCAAAATATATTAAATAAAGATATAACAGTCCAGGAAATTATAGAAGCAATTAAAAAGCAAAAAAGTAATAAAACACCTGGCCCTGACGGATTACCCTCCGAAATATATAAGAACCTCCAAGAACTTTTGGCCCCAACCTTACTGGGCATATTTAACGATGTACTAAACATAGCAAAAATCCCAAACTCATGGAAAGAAGCAATCATCTCACTAATTCCTAAAGAAAACTCTGACTTGACCTGCATTAAAAACTAAAGGCCCATTTCTTTACTGAACACGGATTATAAGATTTTCATGACTATAATGGCAGAAAGATTTAAAAAATATTTAGTTGAATTCATTCACACCGACCAAAATGGCTTTTTGCCTAAAAGACAAATTAGATATAATGTTAGGATTATATTAGACATCTTAGAATATTATGAATTACATAGCGAAAAACAAATGGCATTGATTTTTGTGGATGCTCAGAAAGCGTTTGATAATGTTAAATGGAATTTTATGTTGACTCAACTGAAACAGATGGATTTTGGGGAAAAAATTATAAACATGTTTAAAACAATCTATTCCAAACAAGAAGCAAAAGTAATTATAAATGGAGAACTAACAAATAGTGTCCAAATACAAAAAGGCACAAGACAAGGTTGCCCACTATCCCCTCTATTATTTATTCTTTCTTTAGAAGCACTCACAAGAATAATTCGAAAAGACAAGCTGATCAAAGGATTAGAAATTAGAAAAGAGACATTTAAATTACAGGCTTATGCAGACGATTTAGTTTTCATTTTGGAAGACCCCTTAGAATCTGGAACAAGATTATTACAGGAGCTGGAAAATTATGGAGATGTCACGGGGTTGAAGATTAATAAAGAAAAAACTAAAATGTTAGTTAAAAACATGTCCAATTTACAAGAAACTGAGCTAGTAGACAAAATCAATATCCAGACATCTAAAAAAGTAAGGTATTTGGGGATCCAACTGTTGGCAAGATGTACTACACTCAAAAGAGAAAATTATGACAAATTAATAGACCAAATTATAGTAGACTTAGACAGATGGAAAAATTTGCAGCTCTCCTTTATGGGGAGAATAGCGACAATCAAGATGAACATACTTCCCAAACTACTCTTTTTATTCCAATGTGTTCCAATTAAATTAGGTAAGGCTTTTTTTGAAAATTTAAACAGAGTTACATCCAAATTTATCTGGCAAGGTAGAAAACCGAGAATTAAATTAAAACTATTACAGGATGCAAAGGAAAGAGGAGGGCTCGGCCTCCCGGATTGGGAAAAATATTATCAAGCAGCAATATTGGTATGGATAAAGGATTGGATACACTTAAGGAACAGAAGACTACTGGCATTAGAAGGCCATGATATGCAAATAGGGTGGCATGCCATAATGTGGGACGGGAAATATAAGGCTCACCAGTATTTCCAGAACCATCATATTAGACGGGCACTATTAGACGTGTGGATAAAAATTAAAAAAAATAATTATATAGAGAGCCCCAATTGGCTATCCATATTAGAGATATTTATGCACCCCAAATTCATAAATTTAGGAAGAGTAACCACATATAAAGATATCTTAGACAAGAATGGAGACCTGAAAACAAGGAAAAGACTATTAGAAGATGGTATAGAGTTGGAATGGTGGGCATACTTACAAATACAGTCGCGATACAGAAAAGACAAAAAAGAACCAGGGATAAAATTAGAGTATACCCAATTAGATAAAATCCTTCTAGGAACAGAAGATCAAATGATAAAAAAGATATATCAATATTTATTAAACAAGATTTGTTAGAAGAACAGGTAAAAGAAACAATGTTAATCTGGAGCAAAAATTTTGGTTATAATATTGACTTAGATAATTGGCAATCATTATGGGACAGAAATAGGAGGTTAACGCTAGCCACCTCTTATAAAGAAAATCTATACAAGATGTTTTATAGATGGCACCTTCCCCCTACAAGGCTAGCAAAAATAGATAAAAAAATCTCACCTACATGCTGGAAATGTAGAAGGTTTCCAGGGACTTATTATCACATGTGGTGGGAATGTTCAAAAGCGAAAATATTTGCACCAGATAAAAAATTGGCTGGAAGAAATACTACTACAAAAAATAGATCTAAAACCAGAAATCTTCTTATTAGGGATTATTAATGATAAATTTAGCAAAGCATCTTTCTACTTACTATTGCATATTTTAACGGCAGCAAGATTGGCATATGCCCAAAAATGGAAAAGAAAGGAAGCCCCCACTGAAGAAGAAATAATAAATAAAATTTTGTCCTGCGCTGAAATGGACAGGTTAACTCTAGAGATCAAAAATAAAACTGAAACAGAGTATTATGAAATTTGAAAAAATTTGTACGATTGGTTAGAGATAAGGAGGATCGCTGAGATGGTTATTGATTATTGATTGATTAGTAGATAACGCAAGGATTTCCTATTAGCATCTATATCAGAACACAACAGAAAGATACGTAAATACAGAAGTTTTTTACAGAAGTTATATGTACAGCTTGTTATACTCTGTCCTGTTATAGAAGGTATTTTAAGTTTCTGTTTTTCTTTCTGTAATAGCAGTGTTATACCCAGGGAGGTTGAATTATGTCCACTTTTGTTTTTAAATGTACATTTAATAAAATCATTAAAAAAACAACCCACTCCCTACATGTGTTCGCTCTCTTTTCTGCCAGAGCCATCTTTCTATCTGGCTCTCCTCTCCAATAAACTACAACCTTCTTCCCAAAGCAGTTGCCATATTTATTCCCAGCTTGGATGAACCACGATGAAGTCTTTTCTTCCAACAGGATAATGTATTAATAGAAAAGCAACTAAGCTACCTCTGTTCCTAAACGCTAAAGCTGTTGCACATAAGAAACGAAGGAGCTCTGATCAACTATCATAGCCATCATTTTGACAGTTTTGCTATACTGTTGTCTGTGGACGCCCCCACTAAATGCAAGCACGGGATAAACTGAGCCTGGTTTTTCTCAATCTTTTAAGTGGCCACAAACTACTAGCAAAAGTGACATTTGATCACAAGGCAAGGAGGCACCGAGAAATGTTTCCTCTTTTGCATTTGAGCATCCAAGAAGGGACAGAAAAGGAGAAAGGGAGAGGAAAGACAAAGAAAAAGAAGGAAAGAGAGGAAGAGAGCAAGGAAGGAAAAAGGAAAGAGGGGAAGGAAGAAAAAGGGAGAATGAAGAGGGAAGGGGAAAAAAAGGAAGAAGGAAGGAAGGAAGCAAGGAAGGAAGGAAGGAGTTTATAATGAGAGGAAGGGAGGCTCTGAGGGAAGTTCTGCCTTAGCACTTGGCCACCAGAAGCCCTGCTGCCCTTTTGCCATCCCCTTGCCCCTTCCTCCTGGCCTAACCTGGTGGTCTCCCATCCTATTGCGAAGGATGCTTTGGTTACAAAGCCAGGTCTCCTTGCATGGAGAGGGAGTGGGCCTCCCTCTGATCCATTCACTTTGCCCTCCTGCACCCACCATGAGCAACCTGGCCAAGGAAAGTGAGCCCAGCAGCAGAAGCAGCCTCAAGGAGGAGGTAAGTGCAGTCAGCGCCCCCTCAGGAAAGTGGGGCTGGACTGGGTTGAGCTGCAGGGTCCTGGTGCCCCGGGAGCTCGAGGGCTGGGCTGGGTGCTTGCCCTAAACTACCCAGTGCTCCGGGCAGCCAAAGATGGACGGTGAGGCTCCTCTGATGGACCATGCCCTGGTGCCCACCCCAGTCCCACCCACCCTCCACTGGAGACCCCTGGATCCCTCCCATAGCCCCGCACCCCCCACAAGCACCCCCCAGCCATTGACTTCGCTTGTCAAAAGGTTGCAAAAGGGGATCACATGACCCTGGGACACTGTGACCATCAGAAATATGAATCAGTTGCCAAGCATCCGAATGTAAATCACGTGACCCTGGGCATGCTGCAACGGTCATAAGTCCTAGGAGTCACTTTTTTCAGTGCTGTTGTAACTCTAAGTAAGCAAACTATTGTAAGTCGATAACTGCCTGTACTTTATCACTTTGTTCCTTTTTTTTGGTCATCAAGTTTTCGACACCTTGTTAGGCAACTGGTAACACTCGAATATTGCCTTATCCTAAACATGGTACAATCGGTGAGAAAGTTGAGAAGCCCTGATCTAGATGACCCATAACTGCTATGCCAAGTCTGCTACGAATCATATTGTGAAGTATGCGGATGACACGGCAATGGTGGGTCTTATCCGGGACAACAATAAAAATGTTTATAGGGAGGAGGTGAAGGCTCTGGCAGACTGCTGCAATAAAAATAACCTAGTTCTGAATGCTAATAAAATAAAGGATATCATTGTTGATTTTAGAAAGACTCAGTATAGTGATACTTCACTTTGTATCAAGGCTATAGCTGTTAAGGTGGTCAACAATATTAAGTATCTGGGGGTGCAGATAACCAACAATCTGACTCGATCTCTTCATACGGCATCTTTAGTGAAGCATGCAAACCAGCACCTATATTTCCTGGGTGTTGTAAGGACAGCTGAGATTATAGGAAGCTCGCTTCCCATTATTCAGGATATTGGTTACAAGCGCTATGTGCTTAGAGCTTGAAGCATTGTTAGAGACCCACACACCCACTTCACGGTCTGTTTCTGTTGCTTCCCTCTGGGAGGAGGTTTCGAAGTATTTCTAGCATGACTACTAGATTCTGTAACAGTTTTGTTTCTTATGCCATCCGTCTTGTAAATTCGCAGGATTCTTTTTTCTCGCCATGTGTTTATATACATCTGAACGAGATTGTGATATTTCTCTAGGTCACATATGTGTATGTAGGTATATGCATAATTTTTGTCATGTTTATGTAGTATATATTGGAGGTAGTATATATTTGAGTGCTGAATGCAATGAAATTTCATTTTTATGTATGCTGATTAATGTACATTTAAAGTGGCAATGAAATTCTATTCTATTCTATTCTGTTCTATTCTATTCTATTCTATTCTTTGTTTAAAGTTAGTTTTAAAACTTAATTTTGTAGATTGGAATGAGTTATTAGTTGAGAATGCAAGCTGAAAAGTTATTGTCTATTATTCACTAGAGTTTTATACTGAGTTTGATGAAGAAGGAAGGAGTTGCCCTTAAAAGTCTGTAATGGTGGATTAGTAGGCTCAGTTAAAATGATATTTGAAGAAAGCTAAAGGGACCTTGCTTTGGGAGATTCTCAGAAGGGTCAGCTTCTGGAACTCAGGACTAGCCACAATATCAAAGCCAGGGCTACCTAGGAGTTACATGTGCTTAAAAACTACTTTAGAGGAGACTTGCAAATTCATTGGTAGGAATGCTAAAAATGTTGCTTTACAAATGGGATTCTTGGTTTGTTAACTACACTGATAATAGAATTGTCATTCCAGAATCTACTTTAGTAAAAAAAAATTAAATCCAATTGTCAGCATGCAGTTGGACTACAATTTATGTATTTGTTGGATTTATATCCTGCTTTGCCTCCAGGCACTCATAGCAGCCCATATCTTTCTTGAAACAATTACTCCAGCTCTTACTTTATGTACAAACTGATCTTTACATCTAAAGACTTGTACACAAAGCTTGCGATCTGGATCCTTTATTTAATCTGCATTATAGAAGCATTGCTGTAATATAGTCAGGTGCTATGTTATTACTTTTTGAGGGGAGGGGGTGCCTTTGAGTCAGTGTTGACTCTTACAGACAAGCCTCTGTAGTTTTCTGGGTAAGATTTCAGAAGTGGTTTTGCCATTACCTGCCTCGTAGGGCTTTCAGCCCTTCCAAGTAAATCAGACAGGAAGGATTACTAGATAAACTAATTCTATTTTATTGTAAGGATACGTTAATGAAATGTTGCAAGTCCAAAAGTACAAACTCCCTGCCTCCACTTTTAACTACTTGATACATTAGGCAGGTCCTTCCTAAGTTTCTTTCTCTGACCCTTAAACCATGGGGGGAGGGGGCTTCTGCCTCTTATCTGAATATTTCCTAGGCAGTCTCTCTTCCTCTCATTTCCCAAGGTCATCCACACATTCCATTACAAGGGCTGAGAGTGACTGCCCCAAGGTCACCCACCTGGTTTTGTGACCAAGGTGGGGCTAGAATTCAAGGTCTTCTTAACCACTATCAGAGTGGCTCCCCTAATATAGTTATATCGTTTATTATGATGCTTGGTTTTTTTATAGCTTTTATAAACTGCAGATCCATATAAGATACAGAATATTTACTTGTATCTGTGGTTTTTTAATAACTTGTTTTGCTCATCCTATGCAAACAAGATATTACTTCCTGCAACATACCAGGAATTTGCAATTCTGTAAAACTTTTGCATTATATAAAAATGGGGTGGGGTGTTAAATAAATTTGTATGATCACTGGTTTAGTGCACTATCAGATTAATTTCTAGTTCTGTATCTCTAAAGGATACTGTATATATTTGTGTTTCTGAAAAAAATCAACGTTTTTTAATGTAAATGAATTAGAAATGTCAGAAATTCAGAGACATTACTTCTCTACAGCTGTACCAGACATATCATATAGACCTACATAGAAGAAGAGCCATCCATGATGCAAATGCTTTCTTTACAAGAGTATCATTTGGAGCCAGATGAAAACTTGTAGGCTCTTCCACTTACTTTGCCTTAATGTTTCTTATACTTTTTTGATTAAACAAGGGCATGTATTTTATATTCTACCTGTAGTTTTCATATTTTAGAAAAGAAAATGCATATTATGAAATGCATAAATGCATGTTAAGACAAGTATGTAAAACAGTTTGTGTAGCTTGAGCATGGCATCAATTTATGACCATTTTTAAGCAACCGTTTGAAGTTATGCCAATACTGAAAAACGGCCAATCCTCACACATGACTGGTTTTCATATTTATGACTCTTAGACCATCCAAAGATTCAGGCTCAAGCCCAAAGATGAGGTAGCAAGTTCCAATCAAGTTTAATCCTTTATTTGCTTATATCTAATGGACAGAATCTTGCGAACAAAAACTATAATCTTCTAACCCAGGGCTTTTCAACCTTTTCACCGACTGTACCACTTTTAGGATATGGCAATATTCAAGTACCACCTAGCAAGGTGTCAAAAACTTGATGACAAAAAAAAAAAAAAAACACTGTTCAAAGTTGCAATTGCACTGAAACGACTTATGACCATTTTTCACACTTATGACCATTGCAGCATGCCCAGGGTCATGTGATTTATATTTGGATGCTTGGCAACTGATTCATATTTATGATGGTCACAGTGTCCCAGGGTCATGTGATCCCCTCTTGCAACCTTTTAACAAGCAAAGTCAATGGCAGGGCTGCTGGTGGCCAAGTGCTAAGGTGGGACTTCCTTCCCTCCCTCCCTTCCCTGCCTCCCTTTTTCTCATTCCCATCTCCTTCTGAAGGAAGAATTTGAACCCTCCCCCCCATATTTTCCCTCTTCCATATATTCATCAAACAAGGAAAAGCCTCCAGAGACAGAAAAGACAAGCTGCTGAGTGAACTAGCTTAAAAAGGCACATTCCTCTTTAATAATTAGCTACTGGCTAGAAAGGAAAGTTAAGGAGAAAAAAAAATGTAGTTAAGTACTGGCTGTCAGCTAAGGCAGCCTCCCCAAATGGCTCCATTCATAAGTAAAGGAATGCTACAGGCAAAATCCATTCAGGAGAAAAATACTTCAAAATCCCTTGCAGCAAAACTTACAGCTAACAATAGCAGAGCAATAGAAGCTAACACGAGACATCAGCCATCAGCCAAATAGAAATTGCCAAACACTCCTTAAGAACACAAAGCCCACATTGCACAAATCCCAGAACTTCAAAGTCACAAAAGGACATAAGAATCCTTCTACTCTCCATCTCCCTCCCTCCCTCCCTCCTCCTCGCCTCACCTCCAGTCGATGCTGCCTTTCTTCATTCCTCGTGGAGGGCGACCCCTCCCCCGCTGCATTTCTTGCCTATTTGCTGCTGCCAGCACAGGTGGCTGCCATAGCAGTTGTAGATCGGCTCATGGCCGGCCTGCTTGATCTCCTCTCCTCTCCCCCCACCCTCCTCCTCCTTCTTTTTCTTTCCCTTCGGTGCAGCTAGAGCTGACTCCACCTCCTCCCAAGGCTGCTTCTTTTTCTCTCTCTCCCTCTCCTGCCCAAACTGCCCCCTTTTATTGTAGCCTCTCCTGTCTGTGCCCCCCTCCTCCTCCTTTCTCTTCCGGGTGAGCCGGAAGTGAGCCTGGGGCCTTTGCTTCACCCCAGCCACTCTGCAGCTCCGGAGGACTCTCTCACAGTACGTCCTTGCCTGTGCTGGCTCGTTCCCTCCCCCACTACACTTGGCTGGGCAGGGCTGAGTACCACCTGCCACGTGCTAATGTACCACAGGTTGAAAAGCCCTGATCTAGAACTCATTTTGCTATCTTCATTAGGGAGAATTGTTCAAACATTTTACTGATATCAACATACACTATAGCATATACCAGTGGTGGCGAACCTATGGCACGGGTGCCAGAGGCGGCACTCAGAGCCCTCTCTGTGGGCACGCAAGCCGTCGCCCCAGCCCCACCACTCCCCGTGGCCCCCTCACCAACAGCCCCCCCGGAGGAGAGTCGCTCCGGGCGCAGCCTGTGCAGAGCAGCGCAGCCAAGGACATGGCAGCCGGGCAGTGGGGAGAAGACTCCACCCTCGCGCCCCATCACGTACAGATGCTGCTGCGGGGTGCAGATAGAGGGCGTGGCCACCATGACGTTGCTGGGCCGCCTGGGCGATCTGCTGTGGCGGGCCATGGAGGTGGTGGGTGGCCCTGCGGGCAGGAGACGCGGGGATGGGGCAGGGGCGAGGCGGTTTTTGGACACTCGGTCTCTAAAAGGTTCGCCATCACTGGCATATACTATATCCACCATGCAATTAAACTGGTCATTCAATTAAAAAAAAAAAATTAGAGTGGTTTGGCATGACCTATTCATTCCTTGGAAAATGTGTTATATCCTGTCCAACCTCTAAAAACCTAGAATGAAATATAAATAAAGATAGAAATAGATGCATTGACATTCAAAAGGTCCCAGGGATCTGTATCTTAGGGTTTAATTTCATAAAAGTTTAGTTGACTCATTTGGAGTAACTTTTCCAATATTTAATTTTAAGCATACCTGACAGTAATTAAAATACTCTGTATTTGGAATTCAACTGAATAAATTAAATAGCAATCATGTAGCTGTATCATTTTCAATGATAAACATTGAAAAAAATAATAATGTTAAGCAACTAACTTAAAAGACTTCTTCCTGAAATCAAAACAACTGATTTACAGTTACTTTTCTTTAAAAATGTTTTAACTTTAACTAAAAAGCTAAATAAAAGCTTGTTATCCTTGTTAATACCATTTCCAAACAGTGAATTTCTGCTTTGCCATGAAAATAGCTGAATAATTTACAATTACTTACATTTTATTGACAAAATGAACGCATTTTTTTCCTTAGTGAGATCTGCTTTCCAAACAGAACTCTTTATAATTTACTTTACTGGAGTAAAAATAAAAATAATAATTAAAAATAGCATCCAAATAATATTACATACTGCACAGGTAATGAAAAATATTCTACACATTATCACACAAGGCACATCTGCTGCCTTTAAATAAGCTTCCTCCAGGGAAGCGGGTTTAAAGACCACAATTTAAAAGAGCATTTAAAATGAATCTGTCATGTGTACACGTTAGGAAGAACTAGCATTCGTGCAACATTTCTACATCACAGATATGCATTTATTTTTCCTGGATGTTTTCATATTTTTATTTACAAAAGATGACAAAAAGTATTTTCTTTTAAAAAATGATATTTCACTGAAAGACTGCAAGAAACCATATTTCAGTTTATATTGAAGTCATAATCAATCACCTTTATCCATAGGTAAGAAGGCTTTTTCTAAGATGCTAACAAATTTTTGTCTCATTTGTGCTTTGAATTGCTGATACCATTCCATAAGTATTTTCCTTCTTTGAATCTTTTGTTGTAGAGTCATATTTTGCTCTTTTTCTAAAACAGCAGGAAGCTCTTTCCAGTTTTTAATAAAGATAAAGGGAGCTCCCAGGGTCTTTAGTAATTGCAGTGGCGCTCTATGGTGCACAGATGAATTTCCACAATTGCCTGGTGTCATTACATCTTCTACCACAGGAACAGAGCCAAATGAACAAGCTTCATAGATTCTATAGCATTCGGTATTTACTCCCACTGGACATAACGTAAGATCACTCTCCAACAATGCATCTTGATAGATTCGCAAACTCTCATTAGTTTCTTGAGGAGTCCACCTAAAACAAGACAACAGAGTCTGAAAATGCATTGTTGTTTTAAAGTAAATAAAATGACTAATAAAATATAAACATTCACAATCTATTTTCAGTATAATACTTCAGTGTAGTAGCTACAGCAGCAATAGAAATGCCTAAAGATTAGGCAAATCATTAAAATCTATTCAATTATTACTATTATTATACTTAGTAACTAGATTATATTTTTATAAATTATTTTGGATTTAAGCAAAGCAAATTTCCTCTGACTCAAAACAGACTTCTAGTGATTTCTTGCATTCATTTTTGGCACCAGAGCAGCAAAAATGTCTTTTTGATTTCTCTGTCCAGTCTATAAATCTATTTTCCTTGAAGGTCTCAAGACAAGAGTTTATCAAGCTCAATTTTGTTTAGCATCTGAGCTCAGATGATGCCACTTTCTAAGGGAATATAATAGTAGACAATAAAGATAATGAAGATAACCTTTAATGAAGATAAAGATAACCTTTATTGTCATTTTTTTACTGTGGGCACAATGGCACACATTAAAAATGAAATTTAGTTGCTTGCTCTCAAAGTGTACACATAGATAACACACATTTAAACATACTATATACAACATATGTATAGACCTACACCCTTACATATAAGTAACATATAAATATTAATCACTGTTCATCTTGAATACATAACAGAAGGAGGAAACTTTAAGAGTTCACAAGGTTAATACTATATGGAACAAAACTGTGACTGAATCTGGATGTTCTGCTTTGGATACCACAAAGCCTCCTCCCAGAAGGTAACAAGGAAAACAGGTCATGAAGAGGATGTGTAGTGTCCGAGACAATCTTGCTAACCCTGCTCAAGTAATGCTCATATGCTATGCCCTGGATGGAAGGGAGGGAACTGCCAATAATCTTTTCAGTCATCCTCACCACTCTTTGCACCGCCTTCCTGTCTGAAGCAGTAATGTTTCCAAACCAGACTGTGATGCTGTATGACAGGATGCTCTCGATCGTCCCTCTGTAGAAAGTGGTAAGGACAGGGGAAGGAAGATGTGCTTTTCTCATGCGACTGCCCGCTTTACCAGTGTCTTGCTGTTGAGCGACCAAGCCAGCCTACTTGTTAACTGCACACCCAGGAATTTGATGATAGTAACATTCTTAGAGACATTCTTAGAAGGGAATTCACAGAAGCTGTGATCAGCTGAGTCTCTGATCCTGTAGCAGAACTTCACTGTATTTCACAGATTTAAATTTCATATGTAAACACCTACAGCATTTTTAAAAGTCATCACAGTTAGAACCCTTAAAAACATTCTTATCCCCAATAATGTTGGCTATTTTCCTCCATTATTATAAAAATGATTACATTATATTGCTACTGAAGGGAAGACAAAAATACAATATTTTAATTTCTTAAAGGTTTCATGATTACAAATGATGTTTCTTACTGTTCTCTGGCTGAAATCGAACAGAGCTTGTGAAGCCCACTTTGCATCAATATCTCCAACACGATTTCTCTAGATGAATTCTTATAAACAGTTCCCAAGAAGTTACACTGATACGATCTTGGTCTTTGGAGCATTGACCAACTTGGTTCAGCCACAGGAAAATGTCTATAACTATAAACAAAGAATTTCATAAACATACTAATTTGATTGAAAAGAATATTAGGCCTGTTAAAAGAGAACAATCCTATATGATCTGGGAATAACTGACTCAGTGGTATTTATTTTTCAATTTGGCAACACAAGATTGCACTGTCATCTACTTGTTTATAAGTCAGAAATTTTACAAAGTTTTAAATATTAAAACTTTTCATGTTAATTAATTTTATATACAAGACTCAGAGAAAAAAAATCAAATTTCATGCAAATTTTAAAAGTGCTCTTTGATTACATTCAATACTTACGTTGCTACTCCTAGAGGCCACTGAAAAATATCTTCTTCATTCACTATGGGGCTGTCATAAACTAGAAAAAATCGTTCCACAAACCCTCCATAGGATTTTAAATAAGGATAAATCCATTCATTTTTGCACTGTTCGTTCCCAAGCAACACAACAGCAACATGTTGCAGTTTGTGCATTTGCACTAGTGTTTGTGCATAATGTAGCCACTGAGTGGCATAGGAGATCTTTCCCTCTTCTCTGCCATTCAGTATTAAGACAATAGTTTCAGCTTCTACAGAGAAATAACCAGGAATTACAGATGGGCCTGTGATGAAACTGTAAACAAAGCACAAAGAGAAAAAAGTTCACAGGTGTATATGTGTGTGTGTATATATGGTGTATGTGTCACATACACTGCTACACATATATGTACATAGAGCCAGTTTAAGTAACAGTTGCCACTTGTGTCTCATTGGTGCTAAAAATAATTTTACTCTCCTCTTTTGTAGGATGTATAAAAGCACTGTACAACTTCTCCAACACCAAAAGGGAATTTCAATCTGTCAATGTCAGCCCTTAATGCAAAGTGTTAAAGCTCACTGTTATGACAATGTGGATGCAAAGTGAAACACAATGGTGCAGTTATTTATCATACAAATACTGAGACTACTACATGAGGCTGCTGAGATTTCTGTTAACATACCAGTGTCCTTTTGTCCCGTTAGGTAGCAGCATTTAGTCAATCTTGACTAATTTCAAAACTTTAAGGAGTGTGGACCTAATTAGCTAAATGAAAGATTGCTATTAAGATGCACTGAGGAATTAAAGAAATATCCTGCCTAATATAGTGTGTCTTCTGTACATCTACCATAACATCATATTTCTGAAAGCAAACCAGTAAGATAGAAACAAAAGGATTGCTTTGGTTTTAAACTTAACAACACTACAATGTAAAAAGAATCTAATCAGTGCAATCAAAGCTGAAGTAGCCTATGTTTTTCAGGAAGGAAAGCTGACTGAGCATGTGGTTATGCCCACTCAGCTCATCTTTCACAGAAACACATCCTTCCACTTAAGAGTTTTGGTATAATATAAGCTCCAATCCCTAGGCAGTTTCATTTTGTGGAGGCTGAAAATATTATACTTTGAGGGTAGCACCTCATTAAACCATTACTGCATCCAGCCTAAATGGAAGTATTGTATGTTAAATGTAAAAAGGGTGCTTTCTCAAATCCAGCAAAGTTAAAAAAAAAAAAAAAAAAGCACACAGAGTAATCTTTCCTCCACCTATGGTGCTGAATCCAGAATTCCCAAGCTGCATAACTTTTTTTTAAGGGAGTGCAAAGTCATTCAGCTTATGTAGTAATTCTGTTTTATCTGAATTAAAGTTCGGTTTATTAATCCTCAACCAATCCAAATCTCAAAATACCTGTACAAGATTTTCTGAATCTTCCTAGGATTTAGAAATGTAAAATAAAGCTATATATTAACCACATACTGAGGATAACTTAAAAAGTGTAAGGAAATGCTGGCCTATTGTGCTAAGGTGACATTTTAGTAATCATACTCCCTATGGCTACTATATTCTAACATAGGTATGGGTAATCTTATCTAGTAGAGTCTGATCACTGTAGGAATAATAATCAGGAGCTGCTTATTAATCTATGATGCATGGGGAAAAAACCAGAACAGGTGAAATCAGGCCAAAAATGTCTGTCCTTTCATCTTCATAAAACAGTTTTGAAAACTGATAAGGCCCAATCATTTTCTTTTTCAAATAACAGTAGTTTATTATTACATCTAGTTTTGATTCATCTGTGAAAAATACAGGTTAGGTAAATTTTCTGTATTGAAAATCACTGTCTGAAATGGCTTACTGCCACTAATTGAATATAAAAAACAAAAAATAAAAAATCTGTATAAAGGGTAGGGTCTAGAACAAACAAATCAAAGGTTCCTCAAACCCAGTTTTAAGAATCTATTTATTTCTCCCACTGGCAACAGAAGATATTCTTTAGTACTAAATAGGACAGGAAGAATCCATGTTGTTGAATAAACATTCATACTGGCATTTTCCATTATTTAATGTGTCAAATTATACTAGGCTATGAAAATACTATCTGTACATTGAAAAGACACATCATACAGATGATACCTGAAATATGATTTTCCTATTTTTATGCTTCCTTCTCTCCACTGAGCTTTTATATCTGCAGGCTCAAGCAAACCTTCGAAGATATGCTGCCATAAATAAAGGCCTATAAAATACAATTTACAATGTAATGATTAAGGAAATATTTGATGTGCTAAAAATTAATAAGATAAAAGTAGCCAAGATAAATATATAGAAAAATAAAACAAAGCAGAATAATTTCAAGAAAGAATGCAATACAAATTAACTAGGTAGATTTATAGTAAGCCATAGCTATTAAGTGTAAATAATAAAATACAATTATAAACATTAAGGAATAAAAATTAGGTGTCTCCATACAATGCTGATGGGCAAATAATAGAGCTTTTACACAACCAAGGTTTGATTCCATAATAATGATGTTCAAAGCAGAAATGGCAGCTTCTTCACCTAGGAATAAATAATCTGCTCCATTCAAGCTGTTTACCAAGAGATGGAAATTTTTATTAAGTCACTATTCCTCCCAATACTAGCTAAACAGGAAGTGTGGGATGCCTGAGATATTAAAAGAATTAGTTCATCTATAAATAGAATGGGCACATTCAGATTTGCCCAGTTGTGGTTTTTTTAATAGTAAATCCTAGAAAGCAGGGTTTCCATAGTTTTGATATCTTACATTGACTTAATACATTTTGTAAAACAAATGAAATAATGAGACCCTAACTTACAGTTGCTCCTAAGAAGTCAAATCAGGAAGGGAACAAGGAAATAGCCTTTCCGGAAAAAGATGATTTTCACTTTTCTCCAGGATGTGCTTGAAAATAACTGCTGCTGCTTTCTTGAATACAATTCACCAATGCTACCTTCCAGCAAACAAATCTAACACTAATTTCAAAAGAAGAACCAAGTACTGTAATTTACACAGCACTAACAACTGATTATTCACATATAATAGGCACATGAGATTCAGAAGTAGCAAAGCATAGTTTTTGTTCATACAGATACAAAGACTCATTATAAATTACACTGAAAATATGAAAGTTTTGAATTTGAATTGATTGCTTTGATTTGCTGGAAGTATTCCAATGCCATTCTGATCACTCTGAAAATTTTCTTTTTTTTAGTTTGGAATAGCTGTTTTGTGCTTGAAATGAGATTATTTCAGACGTTGCAAGAATTGTTTCAACTCAGAACCTTAAAACATAAAAGGGGTTTGGCCCTCTGACTGAAATCTATATAACAGTAGCTATATGGCATAGATAAATGAGAAATAGCAATAGCAATAGCACTTAGATTTATATAACACTTCACAGTGCTTTACACAGTGCTACAGAATCAGCATATTGCCCCCAACAATCTGGGTCCTCATTTTACTCACCTGGGAAGGATGGAAGGCTGAGTCAACCTTGAGCCGCTGAGAATTGAACTGGAGTGAGCAGTGAGTTAGCCTGCAATACTGCATTCTAACCACTGAACCACAATGGCTCTATCTATCTATCTATCTATCTATCTATCTATCTATCTATCTATCTATCTATCTATCTATCTATCTATCTATCTATCTATCTATCTATCTATCTATCTATCTATCTATCTATCTATCTATCTATCTATCTATCTATCTATCTATCTAACACAAAGTCTTATGCTCTAAAATTCCTCTTACTTCCTATGTGGAGCTGAGTCCTCATTCCCTGAGCTGGGCTCAAAATCTCAATTCAACCATCTTCCTTCCCATAACCAGCCAATCATCTTAACTATTAAAACAATTCAACTGATTTTCTGTAAATGTTTTAGGTACAAATTCCAGGCAGCATTCCACATCCACTCTGTGTTTTTCTAATTATTTATCCAGAGCCCAGGAATAAATCATTCAACAACCACATCAGGTTAATGCAAGCAGGAAGAATTGAAGCAGTTAAGTGTTCACAACTGAGCAAGGACTCTACTTCTTTCTATCAAACACTTCTTCTGATAAGGAAAGAGCAGGATTGGGGGAAAATGGCAACTAACTTCCCACAACATATTTTATGGAGCAGTTTTTATTCATTGATTATATAACCATACACAACTATATATAATTATACAGTTAAACAATTTTATAACTACAGATACAATTTTAAATTTCAATCTCTATGCTTGTGTGTTTACACATACATCTTATATATCATCTTATTTTAAAAGTAGATCCTGGGGTTTAACAACTATAAAATTATGCAACTATAAAGACATTTTTTATAACTACAGATAGAGTAGTATCCAAGTTAATTTTTAAATATGTTGACAGGCAATTATATGTCTCATTTCACATTTAATTTGACCTTAATTATTTTTTCTTGAGGAAATCCTAATCAATATTAGTGAAATAATACTTCTGACTTTCTTGGAACCCCTTTTAAGGTACAAATATATTATTTTCTAACACTTATATCTACTGAATACAATGACAGTTCAGAAGATAAAAGTTTGAAATTAAATTAAACAAGTTATTATATTAAAAAACAGCATTTACTTCATTAATTACAAATGCTTACCAATAGCAGCTTTCCCCCAAATTTGTACCCTGAAGTCTGTGGGTTCTTGTTGCAATGACATCTTTTTCAGCAACTGAAGGCTACTTGCAGATTTCTGCTGCAAATAAATTTTCTCATCAACTTCCCAAGGATTCCATTCTTCAATTCCCAAAATAGCATGTTCTAGGAATCAAAAATGAAAAATCACATGAAAATCTCATATTTAATTGTCTCAAAGAGAGACAGTTACTCCAATATGCCTTTCAAATAATAATTGTTACAAACCTATTTTGTATGCATGCTAACAATCAAGTATCAAAAGCATATAATGAAAACATCTACATTAACAACAATATCTCCAGATAGGAACCTATTTGGAATCTTGAAAAGCCTTTGCCATTCAGGAAATAGGTTTGAACTATTGTTTAGCCCAGATAATGTAGATGTTGGACTTGAGAAAACAAAGGATCCATTATTAAGGTGGTGATGTATTAGGGCGAGAAATAGAAAATAGATAGAATATATCTAAGTAATATGTGTGTTTTAGACATTATAATTGTTATGTAGTGAGACAAAGGAAATTTGGGTTACCCGAAACTTAAATACTTTGGATATTAAAGGTTAAATTGAAGTACTGTAATTAAAAACTAAAAATTAGGTAAAACTTAAAAACAGGATATGTATATGTATAAGCAAAAAATGTATTGATAAATGTGATAATGAAGTTTTAACTGAGTTTGATACAATTAGAAATTTACTAGCTTAAATACGATATAGCAAATGTTAAGGGAAACAGAGAAGAAATATTTGATGATGTAACCTGAGATATGTACTAAAGATTTTGTTATTGAACTTTTGACTAACCCAATCACCACGTTGCTTTCCAAATACTCAAATGTAAAACTGGAAAACCAATAAAATATTATATATATATATATAAAAGCATATAATGAAAACATCTACATTAACCACAATATCTCCAGATAGGAACCTATTTGAAATCTTGAAAAGTCTTTGCCATTCAGGGCAGACAGGTAGTCTTCATTTTGCAACCAAAACCGGAGCCGGCAATTTGATTGTTAAGTGAAGCAATCTCTAAGTGAAGCTGTGATTGTGCTTATGATCTCACTTTAGTTTTATTTTACTTGCTACCCACATCCTTCTGCACCCATTCACCCCCTCCCTCACCCCACGGCTTACTACTGCTGGCCTGTTAGTGAGCTACTTGGGACTCACAATTCTTTCACGGCTTTCCCGCTGACTTGGTTGTAGGAAGCCAGCAAGAAGTTGTCTTGCTTCATAACCATAAGATTCAATTAATAACAGCAACTGGGACTGCAAGAATTGTCATTACTAAGCGGTGCAATCATGCTTTATGAGTGCATTTTAAGAGACAGAAATTCCAGTCCCAACTGCCATTGTAAGTTGAGGAATATTTGTATATTATACACAGGTAGTCCTCAATTTACGACCACAATTGAGCCCAAAATTTCTGTTGCTAAGTGAGACGGTTGTTAAGTGAATTTTGTCCTATTTTACGAATTTTCTTGCCACAGTTGTTAAATGAATCACTGCAATTGTTAAGTTAGTAACACAGTTTTTAAGTAAACCTGGCTTCCCCATTGACTTTGTCAGAAACATAAAAGGTGATCGATCATATGACTCCACAATACTGCAACTATCATAAATATGAGTCAGTTGCCAAATGTCTGAATTTTGATCACATGATCATTGGGATATTGCAATGGTCCTAAGTATGAAAAATAGTGCTTTTTCAGTGCTGTTGTTAACTTTGAACAGTCACAAAATGAACTGTTGTAAGTTGAGGACTACGTCTACAAAAACAGTGGATATTACAAAAACCTAATTCACACATACCACCAAATGTGTATATATATGAATTTTCTCTTAGTATGCATAAACTAATATTATACACAGAAACAGTAAACAAAAGAAATGTTATTTCCTCGGCTTTCTAATGTTAAGCCTACAGATTATAATAACTACGCAGATGAACTTTCAAAAAGAGCAGCATATCTCATTACACAACTTAAAATATACTTCGACAAAAAGAACAGTAAACATTTAAAGTCTGATAAAATGTTGTGAATATTACTCTTTGACATTACTATAGGTTATTGTAATGTTAGTGACTTTCCTTGAGCATTTTGTTAAGCAGAAAATAACAAAATTTATTTTTGACCCTTTCAAAGCAAGTGTATGTATGACACTGAATTTCTAGTGCTATTTTCCAATGTTCAGAAAGAGTGAATTGTTATTACTTCAGCCCACATGAATTCCTTTGCCTGAGCCAACTAAATAGACATACAGTACATAAATTGGAAGGTTATTTTTATCAATAGAAAGCTTTGGTAAAGCAGAAGTATAAATCTAAATTGGGTACAACAGATTTCAGCTACATATTTAGGTGTCCATTTAATTTGCTCCTTTTTTTCTTACTTTTTAAAAAATTAGAAATTATCTTTAAACATTGGGTGGCTTTTCACTCATGTTATCTTCCAGTGTGCCTGAATATTGGATATCTGCTTTTCACACAGGTGAAGGGAACATACAATAGCATGGAAAAAATGAATATCTTGGATTCATGAAAGGTTTTACTTTAATTTTTTAAAATGTCTACGGAGATTCTCAATCATCCAGGTCATGGTTGTTCCAAAGGGGCTTTTTCAAAAGGCAACTGGACTTTCTTGGGTTTTTTCCTTGAAAATGTTTCGCTTCTCATCCAAGAAACTTCTTCAGTTCTGAACTGAAGAATGTCTAAGTAAATTTCAACAGTTCCTATGAAATACAAAAATAATTATTACAATCCTTTATAGGAATTATGAGATAAGAACATTATTTGGGGTTAGATAATAGATCGGAAATATACCAGAATACTGGTAATGATCCAATTAAACTGTCAATCAAAGCCTGGTAACTTGAGGAACTCATTCCTGGAATATATTATGAAGATAGTGGAAAACAGAAGAGAGAGGGAGTTGGGAAATGTGGGCAAAAAGATGGAGCTCTATAAAAAAAAATCCATCTATCAGAAAGAGTCTTGAGAGACAGAAAGCAAGGGCTGACAGCCAATGAAAATGCTGTAATCAGTGGTGGGATTCAAATATGTGAACAATCAGTTCTCTGTGTGGATGCCGCTTCCGGAAGTCTGTTCTGGGCTTGGGCAACAAAAAATTAGCTACCGGTTCTGCTGAACTGGTGCGAACTGGCTGAATCCCACCACTGGCTGTAATATTAATGTCACCTCTTTATAATCCATTTTCATTTATTTATAAAAGTTAATCTGATTCCTTATTTAAAAACAGTTAACTTCTGTTCTATAACTTCTCCATATTCCACCATATCTCATTATTTTAGAATAGAAAAATAGTTTCTAATGTAGGAAAGGATTTGCTGGTGATGTCTAACAGAGGTATCCTGGGTTAATCAGATTATGCTTTAATATGAAAAAAAAGAAAAGGAGCTCCCACAACAAGGACAGAACCTTATTCCAACTGTTTCACTGAAGTCAGTATGTTGTACAATGTACAGTATGAAGCAATACAGTACAGTACAGTAGAGCACTACTTAAATTTTTGTTTGTTTTAGTGCTGAATTAGTCTTGACTCCTGCTGATTGCCTGGAAAAATCCCTGCAATTTTCTTGTCAAGGTTTTTAGAAGAGGTTTGCCATTGTGTGCTTCCTAGGGTTAAGAGAGTGATTGGCCCAAGATCGCCAAGCCTGGTTTTTAGCCTGATGCCTCAACCATCACACCAAACCAGCTCTCTTTATAAGAACATAATTGTGGCAAACTAAATTGACTACATGCCATTATAAAACATAGGTCCAAAAGGGCAAATGGACCTGTTCTGCTCTTTCCTTTATTTTAACAGTACCATTATAGAACAAATCTAATATATACCATAATTTTCATATTAAAAGACATTAAAAGATTTCAGAGATACTCTGGAGTGGTCCGGACGTTAATGCTGAAGCACTCAGATTCTGAATTGTGAAAGTTAAAACATAAGATAGTTAACTCTGGGGATATGCGAATCCCTTGATGGGATTACTTGAAGCTTTATCTAACATACACAATAGTGGCCGGGATCCCGTTTTGCCATGCACTGTACTGCTTAATGCGTCAGAAGAAAAGATGTTTAAGCAGGTAAGCCCTCGGCCGATGCGGATCTACTGAGTTCAGCCAGACTTACGGCCAGCCTTGAAGCCGAAGCCTGAAGGGCAAAAAACCGGTCTATTTCCACCTGATGGGGGTGGGGAGGGCGAAGCGTCCCCGTTTTCTTACCTCGCCCCTGCTTCTCCCGCTGGCCCGGCCGTGAGGCAGCAGGCCGGCGAGGCTTCAGGAAGACGCTGTAAGCCGCGTAGAGGGAAAAGACCAAGTAGGCGGCCAACAAAGCGGAGCAGAACCGCTTCCGAGTCAGCCGCATCCTTCACAGCCTAACCGGGACGGCCATCTTGCGCAGGTGTAGAAGGGCCTCGCATCGTGACACCACACTTAGGCGGCTGATGTTTTGGCCTAACGGGAATTGAATTTGGATTTGTTTGCTCCACTGTACTTTTCCCAACGTGGCCGCTTTAAGATGTGTGAATTTCAACTCCCAGAATTCCCAAGCCAGCGATCTGTCCTGGGAGTTGAAGTCCACGCATCTTAAAGAGACCAAGTTGGAAAAACATTGGCTTACTCTTCTTTAATAATTCCAAAAAGAGCTTGTTGAATAATAGCGTTGCTGCTTTCCTCACTGTGATATTTTTAGTTGTAACCATCGTTAATAGCCGTTTATTGAGATCGCGCTGTTTGGACGACGTTAGATAAGAGAAACTTGCTATTATGCTTTCCTCAGGTGATAACGGAATCGGTGCCTATGTTACAATAGCCATGTATGATAAAAAGTATTTGTAAAAGGCATTGCCAGAAGTTCTTAGTTCAAAAATTTATTTTGTTTTGAGAGTAGTTTAAGCATAATAATAACTTATCGGGTACAAATGCAATACATAGGGCTAAAACACCAAATATATTTTTCGATTGCACCATTGCACCAAATATAATTTTTGATTAATACATTGCAGTTTACATATATATAATAAAATGGTATTTTTTTCAAATATGTTATTTAGTACTATATAGCTACTTCATTTTTTTTATTGTTTCAAGTTAGCTGAAGTCAAAGTAATTTGTCATTTGTCTTCTGATAAATTGTTTTGATTACAAGAAGAATTTAATGTTTTCTGATAGAATTTCAAGATGTTATATCTCTGATCCAAATTCATTGAAAATCTTTTTTTAACTTGGAGGAATACCAGGTATTTACTGTTTCCCCCCATACACATGTAATTCCACAAATCTGATGATTGTTGAAGTTATGAGGGAGTGGGAGAAAATTCATGAACATAACAAAATATTATGTTTTGTATATATTTACCATTCCCCCCCCCCCGCCCAATAAAATATTATTTATATTTTGTTGAGCAGTGGGGGGAATGGTAAAAAATTTTCTCCAGTGAATGATTTAAAAATAAATAAAAAACATTATGATAGCGCATATTTTATATCATTTGTTTATGTTCTTTGAAATGTGAGTCAGGTTTTTTAAAAACATTGTAATTCATTCTTGATTAACATGTCCGGTTTTAGAATTAATTAAGTTGGAAAGGGCATAAAGTTCAAATTCCCTGCTTTGTGTAGGAATCAGATTAAAATATCCTGTCAGTTGGCTCTCAGTCCTCTTTCTGAACACAACCAGTGAAAGTGTGTTTGCTACTTCCCTAAATAATTAATTCTATTGAACTCTTCAGACTGTATTTTTTTCCTTTCAACTGAAATCTTTATCCTTGTATGCTAAATCCACTACAATATTCTCTACCTTGTTTTCTGAAAGAAACCAATGAGGGGTACATGACATAGACTTTGTAATTTGTTAGTTAACATAGTTATTTTGTATTTTAATTTGACTTATTTTCTATGTTCAGGCTCTTTACAGACTGGAATGTAGGAAAACTTTTATCCTATGATTTATGGATTGATTAGATAAGGGGTCCCCAACCTCCGGTCCGTGGACCAGTACCGGGCCGCGGCATGCCAGCAACTGGTCCGCATAAACAAGCAAAGCCCCATCCGCGAGATGCAGGCAGCACACAAAAACCATGCACCTTCCGGTCCATGGAAAAACCTCTCTCCACAGAACCGGTCCTGGTGCCCAAAAGGTTGGGGACATCTGGATTAGATAGTTTCAACATTCCTAAACTGAAAAGATAATTTACAGAAGGATGTCCGAGACTACCTCCTGATAAGAAAAAGTTTCTTAATATCAACTGGCATCTGGTTATCTAACTTCAAACAAGCTTTGTAACTGATTTACTGTGCAAGGAGGGATTACACTTATCTTGTCCAACCAACTTTCCTCTTTCATTTTTCTTTGTTGTGTTTTCACAGGGAGACCCTACTTTATCAGGGTACCCTAATAAACTGCTTTTAAATGATCTTCCGAGTTGATTGCTTACTGGAAAGGTAAACCGAGGCAGAACCTAGGGCAGTGATGGCGAACCTTTTAGAGACCGAGTGCCCAAATTGCAACCCAAAACCCACTTATGTATCATCGGGTGCCGGGTGGGCGTGGCCCATTGGGTGTGGCCCATTGGGTCGGCGTGGCTGCGGTGGTAACGGCAGACTGGGTGGGACTAAAAAGTTCAATCAATCAATTCCAACTTTGCGAGATCTTTTTTTTTCCCGTGAGAAGTTGAAATTGATTGATTGATTGAACCTTTTTTTTTTTTTTGCATACAGTGGCGGAGGCCTAAAGCGAAAAGGTTTTATAAAACCCAGCTGAAGGCCTACGACTGGGGCGACGGTGCGCGTGCCCACAGAGAGGGCTCTGCGTGCCACCTGTGGCACGCGTGCCATAGGTTCGCCACCACGGACCTAGGGCCAGATTTGACTATCACCAAGTAGACAAGTCTTGGTTTAAAATTCTATATGACGTTTTTTTAAGTACTTGAAGCTATGATTTCCCTCCCATCAAAAAGATGTCCATTAAAACATTAAGTTCTATGTTTTTGAAACTGATGGATCTGGCATGCTTCCTTCTAAGAAAGAAGTCTGAGAAGGGACATGACAGCTTCAAATCTGCACCAAATCTGATTAGGAATTTTCAAGTCCCTAAACATATGTGAGATAATCTATTCCAATTCAACCTTGATTGATCTGTTTCTGCCTCTGCCTCCCCAGGGCATATGTAAACAATGCTTTCATAATAATAAAGTAATAATGACAAACACAATTTGCCTGCAAGCAAGAACTGATGAGATCATAAAATAATAGAAAAAAAGAAACTAAAGTACTCCAGCGACTTTAGAATTAAACAGACAATCACCGGCCATATAACACCTCAGATTTAACCATTCTTGATAAGAAAGACCAAAAAAAAAGTCTGGACAAAGGATGTTGGAGTACCTGGAGAGTTCAGAAGAGAACTCTCCAGTGGATCACAAAATACAAAGACTACAAAGTAGTAGAATAGCTATGGCAAAAGAAAGCAAAGGTAGTACTGATAGTAACTGGTGCTATCTCAGAACAAGTGGAGAACCACATGAACACCACTATACTGACAAAATCATCATCAGGAATTGCAAAAGGCAGTTTTGCTTGGAACAGCTTAGATCCTGTGTCAATTTATCTCTGAGTAGATATAGTCACTTTTACCATATGTTAGAACTTCTCCATTCCTACTGATGGATATTACAGTTGTTAAATTACAATAATCGGATTCATTCCATTATATTTATTAATTATATTTGCCTTCCTGTACTAAGATTTCCTGGTCATTTTGTTAATTTCCTGTATTTGAGCCATATTAGTGAATAGATTATGAAAGCGAAGAACTTTATGAACCAATATTTTTCATAGAATTTGATTTCACCAACACTGAAAGTGGGTGGAAGTATGGAAGTATTTATCTGAGGTCTTTACTTCAATATTTTTTCCATGTCCCACAGAATCAATTTAAAACTATCTTGATCAAGTTCACTCTGCTTTTGCCAAATATTTTTTTTACCTGCACTATGGTCCCAGTATCCAGATTTTCCAGTCAGCACCATTTGCACAGTTAGGCATTTATTTTCAAAATTCTAATTTTCCACTCCAGTCTAATTTTCCTTTCCAGTCTATTCTTTGCTGTATATTTTTTCTATATGAGTTAGCAAGAAGGATTGTATAAGTCTTGGAAGCTATTCTAGCACATGTCTGATTCTTGATCATGGCAGATGTTGTCAACCTCCAGCTCAAATATCCAAATAAAATCCAGGATTTCTTTAATTTCTGAAAATTTTACTGATTTATTGAATATATGACATGGTCTAGGCCAGGGGTAGGGAACCTTGGCTCTTTTATGACTTGTGGACTTCAATACCCAAAATTTCTTTTTTTTCCCCCCCGAAGAACTTTTTTATTTTTCCCAACTATCCCCCATACATATCAACAAATATACAACGATATTTATCACGTGTTAACATACATTCTTTTTACATTCTTATCTATCAGATACTCTTAATAAAATAAAATAAATACATACACATAAATTTGGGTGTTGCTCGCCCATTTCCCCTTTCACTATCCACACTCCTACTCTTTCTTCTCTACCTTCTTTCTCCCTTTCTTCTCTTTCTTCCCTACTTCCCTCTTCTTCCTCTCCTCTTTCCTTCACCACTCCCTTTCCATTTCTCCCCACTTCTCCTCCTCTTCTCCTCCAACCTTCCTACTTCCTTCCCCCCTCCTTTACTCTCTTCTCTCTCTCCTCTCCTTTCTTCCCTCTCATCCCTCTTCAGATACAATTCAGGGGTAATGTCCAAGCAACTCCTCTCTCTAAATTTCCCTATCTATATTATATATAATAAGATTAATTTTCTATTACGTTAATACTTCTATTTATCTGACCTTCTCGGTATATACTTCTATAAGTATTTATACGACCTCCGGTTATTCAATACTGTGTCGCCTGGGTCTCCCTCCTTATCTCCTTTTCTTCCATCTAAATTGGTGTTAACTATCTTTTAACCATATTCTCTTTTCACCCAATCATAAAAAATTCCCCAAATTTCATAATACTCTGACTCTGTCTTGTCTTTAATTATCATTGTTAATCTATTCATTTCTGCACTTTCCAGTATTTTCCCAATCACCTCTCCCTCTAGGGGGGCTTTCAGTGCTTTCCAATTTTGTGCAAACACAATCCTGGCTGCCGTAATTATATGAATAATCAAATATGTTTTCCCTTCATTATATTTCCCTGGTAAAATACCCAGCAGGAATATTTCTGGTCTTAGTTCTATACATTGTTGTATCATCTTTTCTATCCATGTTCTAATTATATTCCAATAAGTTTTAGCTTCTACACACGTCCACCACATATGATAAAAAGAACCTGTATTTGATGGCATTTCCAACATTTCATAGATCTGTCCTTAAACGTTTTAGCTAATCTTTCTGGAGACATGTGCCATCTATAGCAGGGCTTTTCAACCTTTTCACCCATTGTACCACTTTTAGGATAAGGCAACATCCGAATACCACCACTCGCCCAGCAAGGTGTCAAAAACTTGACCGCCCCAAAAAAGGAAAAAAATGATAAAGTACAGGTAGTCCTCGACTTACAACAATTCGCTTAGTGACTGTTCGAAGTTACAATGGCACTGAAAAAAGTGACTTATGACCATTTTTCACACTTATGACTGTTGCAGCATCCCCAGGGTCATGTGATTTACATTCGGATGCTTGGCAACTGATTAATACTTATGACATTCACAGTGTCCCAGGGTCATGTGACCACCTTTTGCAACTTTTTGACAAACAAAGTCAATGGGGGGGGCAGCTCATCACTCAGGTTGCAGGATGCCTGTGTGGGGGGAATCCATGGGTCTCTGGTGGAGGGGGGGTGGGACTGGGGTGTGTGCCCTCCTTCCCTCCTTCCCTCCCTCTCTCCCATTGTCCCTTCTTTCCTTCCTTTCTTCCCTCCTTCTTTGTCCCTTCTTCCTTCCCTCCCTCCCTTCCATTGTCCATCCCTCCCTCCCTCAGGTTTCAGGGTGCCTGTGGGGGGGGAATCCATGGGTCTCTGGTGGAGGGGGGTGGGACTGGGGTGGGTGCCTTCCCTCCCTCTCTCCCATTGTCCATTCCTTCCTTCCTTCCTTCCTTCCTTCCTTCCTTCCTTCCTTCCTTCCTTCCTTCCTTCCTTCCTTCCTTCCCTCTTTGTCCCTTCCTCCTTCCCTTCCTCCCTTCCATTGTCCCTCTCTCCCTCTCATTGTCCTTCCCTCCCTCCCTCCATCACTCAGTTTTAATTTCTTCGATGCTGGTTCCTTTGCTGAATCACTTTCCTTTTGCGGTCGCGCTCGGTGCAGCCGGGAGCCCAGCACAGCCGCTGTTCTTCCGCAGGGGGAGGAGAGTGCAGGAAGTGGAGGAGCATACAGGGGCGGGGGAAGGGCCATGGCTGCCAGACTCCCTCTGGTGCGTTGTGCACGGCCGCAGCCGGAGAAAAGCAACGAGCGGGGAAGTGCTCATTTATTGCTGCAGCCAGCCCCGAGGAATTGCCGGCACAACCCCCAGGCGAATCCCGCCTGGCTACATTCTTTGTGGCCGAAAGAAGGGCTTTGATCCCGCTTCCCCTTTGCTCTGGCGAGGTGCATGAATGCCAGATCTAACCCCAGGGCAGTTCGAAAGGCCAGCAGGCTGGCTGGGGGTTTTGCGGTGGAGACATGTGAGCCTTCCTCTGTCTTCTTGAATCTGGCTTTGATCCCGCTTCCCCTTCGCTCCGGTGAATGCCAGATTCAAGAAGACGGAGGAAGGCTCACATGTCTCCACCCCAAAACCCCCAGCCAGCCTGCTGGCCTTTCGAACCGCCCTGGGGTTAGATCTGGCATTCCCCTTCACTTCCCCTTCGCTTCGGCTGGTCCGTGAATGCCAGAAGAAGCAAAGAAGCACTGATCAGCTGGAAAGCGGGCTGATCCTGGCGCTTTCCCTGAGCCCCCCCCACAGCCCCGGAGAAGCGCTGATCAGCTGGAAAGCGGGCTGATCCTGACTCTTTCCCTGAGCCCCCCCACAGCCCCGGAGAAGCGCCGATCAGTTGGAAAGCGGGCTGATCCTGGCGCTTTCCCTGAGCCCCCCACAGCCCCGGAAAAGCGCTGATCAGCTGGAAAGCGGGCTGATCCTGGCGCTTTCCCTGAGCCCCCCCCACAGCCCCGGAGAAGCGCTGATCAGCTGGAAAGCGGGCTGATCCTGACTCTTTCCCTGAGCCCCCCCACAGCCCCGGAGAAGCGCCGATCAGTTGGAAAGCGGGCTGATCCTGGCGCTTCCCCTGAGCCCCCCCCCCACAGCCCCGGAGAAGCGCTGATCAGCCGGAAAGCGGGGCTGATCCTGGCGCTTCCCCTGAGCCCCCCCCAACAGCCCCGGAGAAGCGCTGATCAGCTGGAAAGCGGGGCTGATCCTGGCGCTTCCCCTGAGCCCCCCCCAACAGCCCCGGAGAAGCGCTGATCAGCTGGAAAGTGGGGCTGATCCTGGCACTTTCCCTGAGACCCCATAGCCCCCAAGCATTTTTTTACTCACCTGCTTTCAGCTGCACTCCCTTTCTCCTTTTGCTTCTCTGCCTTTATTTGCTTCTCTCCCTTCGCCACGTGTTTGGGGTAAAAAAGAAAAAAAAAGTTCCATGAGACTTTCTAACTTCTCGCGAGAAGTTAGAAAGTCTCATGGAATTTTTTTTTGTCTCACAAACACAGGGCGAAGGCCGAGAAGGACAGGAGAAAGCGAATGCTGCTGAAAGTAAAAAAAGCGCTTGGGGGAGGTGAGGGCATCTGGGTGGGGGCGGGGGCGGGGGGGCAGGCAATGCATCCTGCAGCTCCGGCGGAATCTCCCCTGAAGACTGCGTGAGGCTGCCTGCCGCCCCCAAGGCCGCCGCCAATCAGCTGGAGCTGCGCGCTTTGATCCTGGGCTCTCAGTAGGACCCAGGCAACTGCAGTTCCAGCTGACTTTGCCACAAGCCTCTGCGGCGCTGCTGCCGCTCCACCTCATCCACTTTTACACTTTTTTTAAAAAAAAAAATTTCAAAGAAATTTTTTTTAATATTTTTTTTACATGTTTTTTCAACCCGTCCTACGCGTACCACCAGCCATGTGCTCGCGTACCACTGGTGGTACGCGTACCACCGGTTGAAAAGCCCTGATATAGAGGCTCTGTTATGGAAACCTGCTTGGCACAAAAAGAAAGCCAGAGTAAGACTTAAAAATGGGATTTAAATTTTTACTTAATGGGTTAAAAAGGCTTTTTAGATATATGGACTGATTTAATGTTTAGAATTTAGACCTATAACCGAGATGAAAATTATTGGTCAGATTATAGTTTGGAATTGTAATATGGAAAAGGTTTTAAATGAGTTATTAGGATAAGAAATAGAATATATATGTGAAATAGAGTAAGAATGTATTTTTTGGAATAATATGTTTATCTTAGGTATGATAATCACTTTGTAATGGAATGAGAACAAGGAAATGGATTGTGACAATGGAAGACATGGTATTAGTAAAGGAGGAGTTATTAGAATAAGAAATAGAATATATTTGGGAAATGTAAGAATGTAACTGTTGGAATAATATGCTTATTTTAGACATTATAATTATGAAACGAGGGAAATTAGGGATACCCAAAGTGTAAACAATATGTTTATTTAAGGCTAAATTGGAATATGGTAATTGGAATTTAGTAAAGCTTAAAAACAGGATTTAGACTTGTATAGGTAAAATGTTATTGATAATTCTATTGATTGATTGAATTTTATTTAGAAATGTATTAATTTGAATATGCTATATTAATTGAGGGAAATAGAGAGGGAACTTTTAAGGAGTTAACCTGAGCTATACATGTATGACTTTGTTTTTGGATAATTGATTACCCCAGCACCACGTTGTTTCCTAAGCACCTTGATGTAAAAATTGAAAAATTAATAAAACTTGTGTTTTTTTTTAATAAAAAAAACAGCATATCACGGGCAAAGAAAGGCTTAAAAAATGATCTGGCAACTACAACAACCCAACCAGGTTTCCTGGTGGCCTTATTACAGGAACAGTTTCTCTCTCCTTTCCCCAAAGGGGGGGGGGCGTAGAATCACAGAGCCATAGGGTTGGAAGGGACCTTGGAGGTCTTCTAGTCCAACCCCCAGCTCAAGCAGGAGACCCTATACAATTTGAGATAAGTCTCTTCTTAAAAGCCTCCAGTGATGGAGCAACTACAACTTCTGAAGGCAAAGCCGTTCTCACCGCCAGGACATTTCTCCTTAATTCTAG
Organism: Azemiops feae; assembly: GCA_023970755.1. Classification (NCBI taxonomy): domain Eukaryota; kingdom Metazoa; phylum Chordata; class Lepidosauria; order Squamata; family Viperidae; genus Azemiops; species Azemiops feae. The sequence continues at coordinate 806,250 of JALGBA010000244.1, forward strand.
GTTTTCTGCCCTCAGGTGCTTTGAAGAAGAGGTTGAACCCCCCTCTTCCTCGTGGCAGCCCCTTAGATATTGGAACCCTGTTTTCATGTTTCCCCTGGTCCTTCTTTTCACTCGGCGAGACACACACACAATTCCTGCAACCCTTCTTCACATGTTTTAGCCTCCAGGCCTTTGATCATCCTACTTCCTCTTCTCTGCACTATTTCCAGAGTCTCAACGTCTTGTTTTTTTTTACATCGGGGCGACCAAAACTGGATGCAATATTCCAAGTGAGGTCTTAGCAAGGCCTTATAAGACGACATGAACACCTCACGTGATCTTGGTTCTATCCCTGTTAATGCAAGCTAGGATTGCATCCGCTCGTTTCGCTGCTCCCGCACATTGCTGGCTCGAATGTGCCTATTAGGGCCCCGAGATCCCTCTCGCAGTTAGTGCCGTTGAGCCAGGCACCGCCTGTGCGATGTGCATGATATGCGCGCACACAGACCCACGTACACACACACACACACGTGCGATCCCTGCGCCTGAGCTGCGGCCTAGGAAGCCCCCCACCTTCTATCAAGCGGATCTATTAGCTGGTCCTCCCCCCCCCCACCCTGGAGCCAGGACAAAGGGAGGGGCCGCCCAACTCCTGCGGGCAACGGCTTTTCTCGAAGCCGGAGAGAAGCGGCGATTGGCCTGCGGGATCTCGTGCTGGAGGCGCCGGCTTCGAAGCCGCAGCCTCCAGATGGCTTGCATCCAACAGAAATAGGCACGGTGGAGCAAAGGAAGGTCCTGGTTACTCTGACCCAGGGGCCTTCGAACTTGGCCCTTTTGTGACTCGCGGACTTCAACTCCCAGAATTCCTCAGCCAGCATTGCTGGCTGAGGAATTCTGGGAGTTGAAGTCCGCGAGTCACAAAAGGGCCAAGTTCGAAGGCCCCTGTCTTAAATCTAGCAAACAAAATGGAGGCTGGCTGAGGAATTCTGGGAGTTGAAGTCCGCGAGTCACAAAAGGGCCAAGTTTGAAGGCCCCTGTCTTAAATCTAGCAAACAAAATGGAGGCTGGCTGAGGAATTCTGGGAGTTGAAGTCCGCGAGTCACAAAAGGGCCAAGTTCGAAGACCCCTGTCTTAAATCTAACGAACAAAATGGAGGCTGGCTGAGGAATTCTGGGAGTTGAAGTCCGCGAGTCACAAAAGGGCCAAGTTTGAAGGCCCCTGTCTTAAATCTAACGAACAAAATGGAGGCTGGCTGAGGAATTCTGGGAGTTGAAGTCCGCGAGTCACAAAAGGGCCAAGTTTGAACTGCCCTGGGCTAACCTGACCCTGGGCGAGCCGGATTGCTTACAGGGAGAGGCTGCACGTTGCCGGAGGATGACCACTGATGACGTACCTTCTAAACAGTGTCCAGGAGATTATGAGTTCTAGTCCCGCCTTGAGCACGAAGCCATCGGAGTGACCTTGGGCCAGTCCCTCTTTCTGAGGAAGCTCCTCCGGTGAGAAGCGGAACGTCTTCCAAAAAACGCGGGAAAGTCCGGTTGCCTCGCGGGAAAAAGCGCCTTTGGGACAACCGCCATCCGGAGGACCGAGAATCTCCCCTCTACATTTTTAGGTTTACGGGGCGCGCTTCCTCTCGCGAGAGGACGCGAGACGCCCGCCTGTGAGCCCGCGCGCCCGCCTTTTGCTTAGCTCCGGAAGCGGAAGCCCAGCTCGGAAGGCGGGCCCAACTGCGTCCGGTGCAGCCGGCGAAGGAGGCGGCGGCGGCGGCGGCGGCGGCGACTGGCTTGGTAGGAAGGGTGGAGGTCACCCAGGCCCCGGGAGGCAATCGGGGCCCTCGCCGGGCAGAGAGGGTGCCGCAGCGGGACAGTTTGGGCGCTGAAGGGCGGGTAGACACCCCCTGCCCCGGGAGCTTTGAGGCTTCAGGGAGGACCTCGAGCGCCCCGGCTGACTCGGCTAATCCTTGGATGGGAGGCCACGCGGAGACCCAACTCCAGGGCGACAAGCTCTCCTGCCTCCCATTTTCCAATGTGGCGGTGAGAACAATGAACCAGTGGAAGGGCTTGCCTTCAGAAGTTGTAGTTGCTCCATTACTGGAGGCTTTTAAGAAGAGACTGGACAGCCACTTGTCTCAAATTGTATAGGGTCTCCTGCTTGAGCTGGGGGTTGGACTAGAAGACCTCCAAGGTCCTTTCCAACCCTATGGCTCTGTGATTCTACGCCCCCCCCTTTGGGGAAAGGAGAGAGAAACTGTTCCCGTAATAAGGCCACCAGGAAACCTCCTGGTTGGGTTGTTGTAGTTGCCAGATCATTTTTTAAGCCTTTCTTTGCCCGTGAAATGCTGTTGATGGCACCTTAATTGTTGCTGGGTGTGTGTAGTGGAAGATTCCCTCCTTTGTTTAGGTGCTGCCATCTGGATGGGATGAAGTGATCGGGGTGTACGTGCAACCTTGATTTAGAAAAATAGATTTTCTTTGTAATATGAATTTATTAGATGGTACCCTGCGCTATTTAGCCTGGTTTAACGCAGCTAAGCCGTTATTTGGCTTGTTGCAGTTGGAACTAAATGTGTGGGCTGAACCCAGGTGTTATGGCTGGTAAACCCGTAATTCACCATATTTTTTATTCTATTACTTGCCTGTCACATATATCAGATGGACAGTTGTATTAATTGAATAAATTAAGTCTTCATATAATTCATGTAGTTCTGCCTGTATAAATCCTGTGCAATGAACTGTGGCTTTGTATGTTATAGGCTTGTAATTACTATTGGACTTCTTAGTAGTTATGCTTTTTTCAACAAATCATGTATGAAGTCAGATGTATAGACTTGGTCTTACATGCTAAGTGAAAAAGAATAAATTCAATGCAGTTGGATGTAATAGTAAATCCTGTCATAGTGATAAATAAGCAGTGGTTTATGCTTAATAGTTTTTATGAAATCAACCAGTTATTTCATAATGTTATGAATTTATTAACTAGTAAATTGGGTTAAACAAACTCAGCTTTAGTGCAGTTTCCGAAGGCAGTCTTAGTTTCTTTTGTAACACTTCCAAATAAAAGTGTTATTAATCTGTGCAGAATTTGATTTGCAGACAGGATTACTGTGTAGTGGTCTATATATCGCTGAATGCTGAGATGTCATATAGCTCTGCAAACGCTTCAGAATTTATTCTCTTTATCTTATTTCCTCTTCCTCCTTTTATTGATATCTTCCTCTTTTAAGCATTCTTGAGGCAACATGATAGATCCTGTTGAAAACAATTTCTTTGATCTTCCTGAATATGAACACACCCAGGATGAGACCTTTCAGCCTCTCCCACCTCCAGGCTCTCCAGGATCAGCTGAAGATGCCTTACTCAATGGAGGTAATTATTCTCTTGACAATTGAAGTATTACGCATTTATTTGTGAATAAGCCTTAACAATATTCCTTGGGAGTTTCTCCAAAATATACGTACATATAAATGGTCAATGCTGGTAATAAAAGTTATTTTAGGAGGATTTCATTTTATATAGAATTATATGCATGCATACATATATAGCCATCACGCTGCACATGGCAGAGCCGTGGCAAAAGCTCCTGAACTAGTGTATATATTTTCTACCTTGCTAAAAATGTCACAGGTATAATTAAAAATAATTTAAAAGTGTCATCTAGAGCAGGACTTTTCAATCTGTTCACAGACTGTACCACTTTTAGGACATGACAATATTCAAGAACCACCAGTGCTTAGCAAGGTCTCAAAACCTGATGACTTAAAAAAAGGGGGATTTTGGGATTTACTGATTAGATTGATTTGTTCTAGAAATGGCTAGTTTAGACTATTACGGAAAAGTAAAAAGTTGAGGTTCGATGTTAATGCTTCATTCTAGTGCAACAGAGGAAGTTGGAAGTCAATGCCTTTTCTTTTTCCCTCACTTCCCCCCCTTTTTCCTCTCCACTGTGTCCTACTATTTGCTTTTGTATTTTATTCCATAATCTAATAAAATGTTATATATAAATCATAAAAAAAAGGAAAAAAAGTACCGGTTTTAATTTCTTTGGTGGCTGTTCTTTTGCTGAATCACTTTCCCTTTGCACTGACAAATGTATGACAAATTTATCCCTATTTATTAACATGCAGCACTACCTTGGTGGTCAGGTGGCTGGTCGTCCCGTCTTCCTCTCTCCCTCTTCTTCCTGCCTGCCTGCCAGGCTCTCCTTCCGCAGCTTCTTCTCCGTCCCCTTCTCTTTCCCTGTTGTCTTTTTTCCCCTCTCCCGCCCAAACTACCTTCTTTTATATCCTCTCCTCTCTCCCCCCCACCTCCTTTTCGGTACACCTCCAGCTGTGCACTGCTTCCAGAAGTGCCAATCAGCTGGAGCCAATCCTGGGGCTTCTGCCAAGTCCTGACAGCCCTGCAGCTCCAGCTGTCTCTCCCTCAGGCTTGTGTGGTATTGCCGCCACTTCAGCTCGTTCCCCTCCCCCGCTGCACTTGTCTAGGATGGTTGCGTATCACCGGTGGTACATTGGCACCTGACAGGTGCTAAGCGACCCTGCCCAGTCTAGACAAGTGTAGCGGGGGAGGGAACAAGCTAAAGCGGCGCAGTGCAGGGCTTGCCGTGAGAGGAGCTGCATGGCTGCTGAGGCGAGACGAAGGCCCCAGGATCGGCACTTCTGGCACACCCGGAAGAGAAAAGGAGCAGGAGGGCGGAGACAGGCTATAAAAACAGGCAGTTTTGGCGGGAGAAAAAAGACGAAGCCTTGGGAGGAGAAGTCAGCTGGACCTGCACCGAAGGGAAAAGAAGAAGCAGGGGGAGAGAAGAGGAGATAAAACGGGCCGGCTGGGAGCCAATCTACAACTTCATGGCAGCCATCCATGCTGGGCATGCGCACAGGTGGTGAAAAACGGGGAAGAAACGCAGCTGGGAGGAGTCACCCCGAGGAATGAAGAAAGGCAGCATCGGCTGGAGTTGACCAGCAATTGGCCCTCGCCCACTTCACATACACAGCTCTGCGGGCTCCGGGGGAGGGGAGGGGAGGGGACGCTGTGGTAAAGTGGACTCTCCGCTCACGGCTTCCCCTTCCCCAGAGCCCCCAGAGCCGGGTGTGTGAAGTGGGCGAGGGCCATTTGCCGGTCTCCTTCAGGGGATGGTGCCTTCATTCCTCGTGGAGGTTGACACCTCCCCAGCTGCGTTTCTTGCCTGTTGTTCTCCCTCCCTCATTGCAAATATCTTCTCGCCCCTCTGCTCTTAAGGTATAGGTCCTCCTGCTTGAGCAGGGGGCTGGACTCAAAGACCTCCAAGGTCCCTTTCAGATTCTATTCCTATTCTATTCCTATTCTATTCCTATTCTATTCTATTCTATTCTATTCTATTCTATTCTATTCTATTCTATTCTATTCTATTCTATTCTATTCTATTCCATTCCATTCTATTCCATTCTATTCCATTCCATTCCATTCTATTCCTATTCTATTCTATTCTATTCTATTCTATTCTATTCTATTCTATTCTATTCTATTCTATTCTATTCTATTCTATTCTATTCTATTCTATTCCATACTATTCTATTCTATTCCATTCTATTCCTATTCTATTCTATTCCATTCCATTCCATTCCATTCCATTCCATCCCATTCCATAAATAAAAAGCCCAACAATATAATACCAATATATCATAACATAGATGGTGGTGTAGTGGTACTGGCTAGAAACCAGGAGATTATGAGTTCTAGTCCCGCCTTGAGCACAAAGCCATCTGATTAACGTTGGGCCAGTCACTTTCTCTCAGCCCTAGGAAGGAGGCAATGGCAAACCACTTATGAAAGACCTTGCCAAGAAAATTGCAGTGATCACGATTGAAGGGAAGTAAAATTTAAAAATAACTTACCTGTGATGCTGGGGTCAATAGAATCAGTGGCATTTATAGCTTCGTTGTTTGGTTGCTCTTGAACACAATTTTGCTAGAATTGTCAGAGTGACTCCTTGGCATTTATGTAAGCTTCTGCTTGTTCGTCAGTGATGCTATCTCTCACCTTGTCCTCTATTGGTTTTCTTTTTCTTTTGCCTTCGTTTTTTCCCCAAAGGCTTTCCCAATGACCCTTCAGTTATTATGTGTCCAAAACATTTAAACTGTCAGAACCGCCAGCTCTGGTTTGGCGCCTTGCCGGGCTTCTGTTATCATTGGGAGAGGGAGGGGGGAACCAATGGGCAATCAAGCTGGATGCTTTTATTATTGGAATCGGGAAGGGGGGAATTGACAGTTGAGGAAGAACAGAGGCAGTTTGGAATCCGGTTCGTGCTGGAGCGCTGGCATCTTCAAGGCCGTTTGCTCTGAGAGTGGAATTTCACCAGCCCAAACACCTCAGAATTTCTCATAACATCTCGGTGATGCTGGATTAGCTACGCACAGACAGTAGGGAGGGCTCAGGGCAACCCGGGGTTTTAGCTCTATTGGCGCGCAGGAATTTTAGATTCCGCTTGATTCTTCAGCAATCAGCGTTTCTTAGTAAAATTGCCTTTTTGCTTAAAATGGAATCGAGAGGTTTACTTCTCTAAGGGGCCAGGTCTGACATAAACCGTGCCTTTATTTTGCTTTCATTTAGCAGTCTGATTGTACTTCATCCAGAATTATTTGTTTTTGAGGGGTCCAAGGTCTTACGATTTTTCCCACCACATTGCAAAGGCATTTTTCTTCCTTTAGCTTCTTTTGAGGTCCAGCTTTCACAGCCTTTTCTTATATGGACTTGATAGGACATGTTGTTGGCAAGAATGATCTCTCTTCTCTTTAATATTTACTCAAGTAGTAGATGCCTCTGTCTGTTGTGGCTATAGGAACCAACCTTGCCCATTTTGAGCCTACGGAGCTAAAGACAAGCCGTAACTTCAACACCATCCCTGCCCACCTGCAGTGGGTTGACCCTGCCTGTTAACACTGTCTCGTTTTTTTAAAATATGGACTTACTATTGTTAGCTTTGGCATTCTCTTCTTGCTTGCACATACGTTTTAGCTAGATGTATTTCCTAATATGAATGATTCGTGACAAAAATCCAGTAGGTACAATTTGTATTCCTAGTTTTAGAATTAAATCCTATTTTATTCACCAGATCCAGAGGGAGATCAATTGCCACAAAGCACCGATTCTTCTGTGACCGCAAGAAGAGCTGTCAAAAGAACAATACCTAAATTAGATGCTCAAAGGTATGTAGTCATGTTTTACTCTCTCTATGTGTGCGTATCCTGTGATTTTTTTTTACATAAGCCTCAGTATTTTGCTGTTTTGAAAATGGTTTTCATGATGCCAAACTTCTGGAACAGAGATGATTGGGTATTTTTTTTTTTCTGTTGACCTGTTTGGTGCCCTTCCAAGATTATGAGAAACCTCTTTGTCACTGAGTATTGGGAGCCCCTCAGCTGTCTGTCATTTCCATTAGAGACACTAGTCCTCATTCCATGACATTTGGCTGTTTGATTACCCTGACCAGCTTCATGAACCTTTCCTGCGTGCCTGTGATTTTAACATCTGGTTTTTAGCTTTTAGATTATGCGGGTAGTCCTCAACTTACAACCGTTCATTTAGCGACCATTCAAAGTTACAACTGCACTGAAAGTGTCTTATGATCAGTTTTCACACTTGAGACCATTGCAGCATCCCTGTGGTCAGGTGATCAAAATTCAGACACTTGGCAACTGGCATTTATTTATGACGGTTGCAGTGCCCTGGGGTCATGTGATCAACCTTTGCAACTTTCTGGCAAGCAAACTCAGTGGGGAAGCCAGATAGATTCCACAACCATGTTACTAACTTAACTGAATAGAATAGAGCTGGAAGGGACCTTGGAGGTCTTCTAGTCCAGCCCCCTGCTCAAACAGGAGAACCTACACCGTCTCAGACAGGTAAATGTCGAGTCTCTTCTTAAAAACCTCCAGTGATGGAGTGCCCACAATTTCTGGGGGTAAGCTGTTCCACTGGTTAATTGTCCTCACTGTCAGGAAGTTTCTCCTTAATTCCAGGTTGCTTCTCTCTTTGGCCAGTTTCCAACCGTTGTTTCTCGTCCTTCCCTCTGGTGCTTTGGTGAACAACGTGACCCCCTCTTCCTTGTGGCAGCCCCTCAGATACTGAAACACAGCTATCATGTCTCCCCTATTTCTCCTTTTCTTTAGACTAGCCAAACCCAAGTCCCGCAGCCGTTCTTCATATGTTTTAGCCTCCAGGCCTTTGATCATCTTAGTTGCTCTTCTCTGAATTTTTTCCAAACTCTCAACATCTTTTTTGTGATATGGTGACCAAAATTGGCTGCAGTATTCCAGGTGTGGTCTTAACTAGGGTTTTATAAAGCGGTACTAACACTTCGCGTGTTCTTGATTCTATGCCTCTGTTTATACAACCCAGGACTGTATTAGCTTTTTTGGTTGCTGCTGCACACTGCTGGCTCATAGTCAAGTGATTGTCCACCAGGACTCCAAGGTCCCTCTCACAGTAACTGTTTTTAAGCCAGGTCTCGCCCAGTCTGTATTTGTACCTTTGGTTTTTCCTGCCTTGATGTAAGACTTTGCTTTTCTCCACATTGAAACTCATTTTGTTGGATAGGGCCCATTGTTCGAGTTTGTCAAGATCTTTTTGGACCCTGAGCTTGTCTTCTGAGCTGTTGGCTACTCCTGCCAGTTTGGTGTCATCTGCAAATTTGATGAGTTCCCCTTCAATTCCCTCATCTAAGTCATTTATGAAGATATTGAAGAGTACTGGGCTTAAGATGGAACCTTGTGGTACCCCATTGCTTACTTCTCTCCATGTGGATGTAGTGCCGTTGAGGACTACTCGTTGAGTACGGTCAGTCAGCCAGCTACAGATCCATCTGGTGGTGATGTCTATTCCACCTTTTCCTAGCTTACCAAGGAGTAGGTTGTGGTGTACTTTGTCAAATGCCTTACAGTATACTACGTCCACTGTGTTTCTCTGGTCTACTAGTTTAGTCACTTTATCAAAGAATGACATAAGATTGGTTTGGCATGATCTGTTTTTAACAAACCCGTGTTGGTTACTAGTTATGACTTTGTTTGTTTCTAGTTGTTCGCAGATCTGTTTTTTGATTATCTTTTCTAGAATCTTCCCAGGTATTGATGTTAAACTGATTGGTCTGTAGTTTCCTGGGTCCGTTTTTTTCCCTTTCTTGAAGATGGGGACTACATCAACCCTTTTCCAATCCTCAGGTACTTCCCCGGTGCTCCAGGATTTTTGAAAGATATGGTGCAATGGTTCTGAGATAACATCTGCCAGCTGCTTCAGAACTCTGGGATATAGTCTGTCGCGTCTCGGTGATTTATATTCGTCAAGGTTGGATAGGTGTTCCCTTACCTGCTTATTTTAATTTTTGTTTCTAGTATGTCTTTTGCAGTGGGTTTTTTTTTTGGTGTGTTGGGCTGTAGTTTCTTTTGTGTGACGACTGACGCAAAGTATGAGTTAAGCAGCTCTGCTTTCTCCCTGTTGCCTGTTATTTCCTTGCCATCTTTTTTCTTTAGTGGACCTACAGTTTCCTTGACTTTTTTCTTCTTGTTAATATGTTGGAAGAAACGTTTTATCGTTTCTGTCTTTTTTATCTTTCTGCTTCGTTTTTCTCTCCCCCCCCCCCAGTACCTTCCTACTTAGTTTGGTTACTTCTCTCCCTGTGATCCGATGCTGCTTCCTACTCTACCGCCATCAACTGCAGTGATTCATTTAACAACTGTGGCAAGAAAGGTCATAAAATGGGGCAAAACTCACTTAAAAAAACCAATCTCGCTTAGCAACAGAAATGTCGGGCTCCATTGTGGTCATAAGTCGAGGATTACCTTTAATTTGTAAAAAAAGAAAAGAAAAAAAAAAGGCAAGGCTGCTTTCCCTTCTTATATAAAATGTGTTGATTTGGGAATGCTGTGTTCCAAAATGGACGGTTTCTTTATGAACTCTGCTGGACCTCCAGAGTGGTCTTGTGGGAAGATGGTTAAATGGCTTGAAAAGTAAACTCTCCAAAATGAAAACAGTTCAAAGTATTCCGGACAGAATTCCCCAGCTGAAATTACTCAAAATTCCTTCCGGCTCAGAGGATTTATTTTCAGATACCACTAATCTATTTCTCAGAACAGCAAGGATTGGTAGTCTTTATAGATAAGTCCAAAGAGCTGTGACATTTGTCACTGTCATTCAATTGCGCCATGTCAATCGATCTAAGCAGAGCAACAAAGCCTGTGGGCTGGACAAGGACTCAGACTCATAAAGTGTTGGCTTTCTCTTTCAAGATCTTGGATGATGGAGTAGCTATTTAAGATTTTTCCAAGTAACTGGAGACACTTCTAATGTTTGCAGATTAATTTCAGAGCGAGGACTTCCAGCTTTGTGCAATTTGTTCGACAGCGTCAAATTCAAAGGTAAAGGTCACGAGGTAAGAAATGGCTGAGGGAAAGTTTGGATTTTTGTAGTTGTTGCATCCATATATAGTCTAAAATATGTCAAAGTTGTAACGTTCAAATATGAAATTTGTCTTTTCGCAGAGTCCATGCCAGTGTGTTGAGCTTTATTTAAAGTTGTTATGCTTAAATAGAATTTATTATTTTAAGTAATTTTTGTATACTTCTGCAACTGTTGAGGCTCCATCTCTGCAGGCAAAATAATTATTCAAACAAAGATATTCTGGATAATAATGAAATGACAGACATAATACAGATAGTCCATGACTTACGACCACAAGTGAGCCCCAAATTTCTGTTGCTAAGTGAGACATTTGTTGAGCTTTGCCCCATTTTACGACCTTTCTTGCCACAGTTGTTAAGTGAATCCCTGCAGTTGTTACGTTAGTAACACGGTTGTTAAGTGAATCTGGCTTCCCCCTTGACTTTGCTTGTCAGAAGGGGATCACACAACCCTGGATTACTACAACCGTCATAAATACGAGTCAGTTGCCAAGCATCTGAATTTTGATCACGTGACCACAGGGATGCTGCAACGGTCTTAAGTGTGAAAACTAGTCATAAGTCACTTTTTTCAGTGCTGTTGTAACTTCAACTGGTCACTAAATGAACTGTAAGTTGAGGACTACCTGTATGCAGTCTCAAGACGCAACAATCTCTGAACACAACATCTTAAAAACAGAAACCAAAAAAAAAGGAGAAGTGCATTCTAATATTAAGATACGGGGTTCAGAATGTTCATTTCTAAAAGCTCTTTTCTGAATGCTCTTGTGGCATTTAACCTTACAGAAAAAGTACTTTCTGTCTTTGAGGCTGTTAAATGGTCAAAGAAACGGGTGTGGTGCTAACAGGGAGAGGCTAAGAGATTTTGAAATGCTGCAATTTCTTCAAATACTTCAAACATGTAATGCAGAAATAATCAGATGTAAAGAAGCAGCCCAGTTCAGATGGAAAGCCAAGGTGTAACTAGCACCCCAAATTTCTGATAAGAAGGGAAAAACCCCCACAAGGGCAGTCAATGTAGGTATAATATAAATATTGGCCACCAATTTGGGAACAAAGAAATGCCAGGCTTTGAAGCAACTTTTCTGCAGCCAAAAAAAAGGCATAGAATCAAAATCATGTGAAGCATTAGTACCGCTTTATAAAGCCTTAGTAAGGCCACATCTGGAATACTACATCCAGTTTTGGTCACCACATTAGAAAAAGATGTTGAGACTTTGGAAAAAGTGGCAAGAAGAGCAACTAAAGGCCTGGAGACGAAAACATATGAAGAACGGTTGCAGGATTTGGGAATGGCCAGTCTAGAGAAAAGATGGTCTAGGGGGGACATGATAGCAGTATTCCAGTATTTGAGAGGCTGCCACGAGGAGGGGGTCGAATAAATTTTCCAAAGCACCAGAAGGCAAGACAAGAAACAACGGATGGAAACTAATCAAGGAGAGAAGCAACTTTGAATTAAGGAGAAACTTCCTAACAGTGAGGACAATTAATTAGTGGAACAGCTTTCTTTCAGATGTTGTGGCTGCTTCATCACTGGAAATTTTTAAGAAGAGACTGGAAAATCACTTGTCTGAAATGGTATAGGGTCTTCTGCTTAAGGAGGAGGCTGGACTAGAAGACCTCCAAGGTCCCTTCCAGCTCTATTCTGATTCTGAGCAAAGGAGATGAACTCAGATGGGGGAGAGGACTCTCCACCCCTGCAATGGGATCAGAATCAAGAGCCTAAAGTCTTATGAGACCCAGACTGTTTATATGTGAGGGCACGATGGAAAGTTTTTATTCATTTTGTGTATTTATATATAAAATTTAGAGCCTGCCCGTCTTGCTCACAGAATGACTGTGGGTGGTGTACAATTTTATGCTGCAATTATGCAGCCATGTTGGAATATAAACCCCAAAGACTGCTCATGAAGGGCTTCCATAACAGATGAAATTCTGAAGCGATCCGTGGGACTGTGACTTTATGCCAGAGTTCCCCAAACTTTCTGGCTTTGCGGACCGGTGGGGGTGGGAGGAGGGGATGGTTCTCTGTGAGCAGCTTGCACATTCGGGCATGCGCGCACATGCTTGCCCGCTGCTCATGCAAGTGGGGATGCGTGTGAGCTCCCCCCCTTTTCCATGTCCCAGTAGAGGGCTGCAGCTGGGGGGGGGTTGGGGACCCCCCGCTTTATGCAATAATACATAAAGAAGATTCCACCAAATCCTTTGATTTAAACAACAAAATAAACCCTAATGATGGACAGGCCTCATTATTTATTTAAAGAACTTCCATGACTACCAGTTTCATATAGCTCATCTAATGATCTTAGGGCCCTCAAATAGCCAGCAAGACCAAGAATAAAAACCAAATAATCCTTCCCACCAGATGCCAGATCAGACTAGCAGCCTCCCGACCATCCGAGCCTAATGCTTGGGGGGAGAGCCTGCTCTTCATGGCCTTTGGGGACATTAGAAAGGGAGGGGCCCCTCCAGTCTCCTGTGGCTGTGTTGGTCAAATGTATTATCCTTTATTTAGGAAGCTGACCTGAAGACGCTGATAAGGCACATGGAACACTGGGCTCACCGTCTCTTCCCTCAACTTCAGTTTGAAAGTGTGGTGGACAAAATAGAGAGCTTAGGAAATAAAAAACCTGTTCAGGTGAGTGTGAACTGCATTAGTTTGGGGTGATCAAACTTAAGGGAAAGCTTACGCTTCTTCACCTGTGATAAACAGTTTTTACCTTTGCATCTCTAGGCATGCTTAAAGAAAATTCGACTGGATCTGCCTCTTTTGAATGAAGACTGGAGAAGTAACGAAGGCATGTACGGCTTTAAAATATCTGCACTAGATTCTTTTTGTTTTAAAGGATCAAATGTAAATACAACTGAGAAATAATATCCTAATGGTCTAGGATTTTTAGTTTTTAGTTATTAGACGTTAATAGACCTCAGTTAAAATTAAGACGAATTTATACTGAGTAACCCATAACTGTTAAGCACTTAGCATAGGTACTCCTCGACGTACGATCACAGATTTCTGTTGCTAAGCAAGACAGGTGTTAAATGAGAGGTGCCTGATTTTATGAATGGTTTTTTTTTTTGCCATGGTTGTTAAGCGAATCCCTGGCCATTATGCGAATCCAGATTCTCCCGTTGATTTTGCTTGGGGTGGTCACAAATGACGATCATGTGACTCTGAGACGCTGCAGTTGCTTTAAATACAGGCCAGTTTCCAAGTGTCCAGATTTTGATCACGTGACTGTTGGGGAGGCTGCAACAGTTGTAAGCACGAGGATCGGTCATAAGTCACTTTTTTTCAGTGCCGTTGTAACTTTGAACAAGCAAATGGTTGTAAGTTGAGGACTACCTGTAGTTTATTGAGTAAGCCTAGAAAATAAATGCCTGTGTGTGTTTGTTAATAAATGTTTTGTGGAGTAAGAGCAGAATAATCTCAGTTCCAGTACAGATGCTTTCCGTATAAGTTGGAATCACTTTTCCCAAGAATCCCAGCTATCATATTTTGGTAAGAATGATCTAGTTCTTTCTTCATAAGGACTTATGACCACAGCTGAGTCCAAAATTTCTGTTGCTAAACAAGACATTTGCTAAATGAATTTTGTCCCATTTTACAACCTTTCTTGTCTTGTTTGATTCACTTGTTGCTAAGTGAATCACTGCGGTTGTTAGTCACACGGTTGTTAAGTGAATCTGGCTTCCCCATTGACTTTGCTTATAAGAAGGTCACAAAAGTAGATCCGGGACACTGGAGCCGTCATAAATATAAGTCAGTTGCCAAGCATCTGAATTTTGATCACGTGACTGTGGGAATGTTGAAATAGAGTGAAAAATGGTCATGAGTCACTTTTTTCAGTGCCGATGTAACTTTGAATGGTGACTAAATGAACTGTTGTAAGTCGAGGATTACCTGCATAATTCAGTTCTAGAATTGCTTGCATTTGTGGGTTTTCATTTTGTATCAGGATGCTTGATTGCATATTGTGCTTCAGGCGGGGCTCCTTGAATCCCATACTCTTAAATTTGGTGGCACATTTGGACTTTTTGATGGAAGTGAGTCTTTCTGGTCTTCTGCACCTCTGGGCTTCTCCCAAGGTTGGCCTAAGGACACCTGTGGCCTACTAGCATTTTTCGTGGCCTCTGGAATCTCCCCAAAGGAGATTAGGGCCCCTTATTACAATTCTGGGGGAATCTAAGGGACCAGATAGGTGGTTTCAACCTTGCAGATGCTCCAAAGGTAGACTTTGGTCTGACTCACTTTTCAATTACAGCCTTTGACCCACTCAGTCATTAAAGGTACTAGGTCAGGGGTGGGCGATTAATTTTCCCAAGGGGCCACATAAGAAACTAATTCTGTTGTGGAGGGCCACTGCCACCTCCCATGCCACCATCGTGGGTTGGACAGACAAAGAGCTGGATAGGGGCCAGGCTCGTAAAATGCCCAGGTCTGAGTGATGAATTTGATTAGACTTCTTTGAAATTTGGTTAAGAAGCTCAGAACTATCTTCAACTTTGAGGCTGTGGAATCGGGAAGAAATTCGATTTCTAATTTCCAAACAATTGAACGCCAGGGAAAACTATCTCAAGACTGTTAAAAGGAGTTATTTTATTTTATTTTATTTTGGGAAGTTGGCCTAGAAAGAAAATACATTTCAGACCAAACATGTGGCTGCAATAAGTATTGGTTGTATTTGTAAGCAATACGATACATCCCCCAGGTAGCCACAGACATTAACGAAATGGTTCCTGCCGACAGTGTCTGTCTAGTTGTCAGATTTCTGTGCGATGGCTCCACACACTCATTTTTGAAAGGACGGGATTGCAAGGAAAGAAAAACGATATGTCGGTTGCTTCTGTATGAATTCCAAAAAATTATATAAATATCACTGGCCACAAAAGTAGGTTTCACAACGAGGTTTCTCTCCTGTGTGGCCACCCAAAGTTGCTTAGATGAGATGGACAGCCATGAAGATCGAATAATAATAAAAATAAACATTTCCTGAAAAGAAGGCATATTGATTTGGGCATTTCTAGCGATAAGATGGGACACGAAGGGTGAAGTAATCCCTGGAGTGCTTTTTTTTTTTTTTTTTGAAGCAATCCAGTTTAGAGACTGGACAATCACCTGACTGAGATGGTATAGGTCCTCCTGCTTGAGCAGGGGGCTGGACTAGAAGACCTCCAAGGTCCCTTCCTATTCTATTCTATTTCTATTCTATTTCTATTCTATTCTATTTCTATTCTATTCTATTCTATTTCTATTCTATTCTATTCTATTCTATTCCATTCCATTCCATTCCATTCCATTCCATTTCTATTTCTATTCTATTCTATTTCTATTCCATTCCATTCCTATTCTATTCTATTTCTATTCTATTTCTATTCTATTTCTATTTCTATTCTATTTCTATTCTATTTCTATTCTATTATTTCTATTCTATTCTATTTCTGTTCTATTCTATTTCTGTTCTATTCTATTTTTATTCTATTCTATTTCTATTCTATTCTATTTCTATTCTATTCTATTTCTATTCTATTTCTTTTCTATTCTATTCTATTTCTATTCTATTATTTCTATTCTATTCTATTCTGTAGAGGTTGCCTAGATCAGTGATTCTCAACCTCAGCAGCGTTAAGCTGTGTGGACTTCAACTCCCAGAATTCCCCAGCCAGCCATGCTGTGTGGACTTCAACTCCCAGAATTCCCCAGCCATGCTGGCTGGGGAATTCTGGGAGTTGAAGTCCACACAGCTTAACGCTGCTGAGGTTGAGCAACACTGACCTTGCTGATAACTGATTAATAGTGATACTCTTCCATCTAAAACAGGTGAAGATGAGAACCATAGACTAAGCCCAGCTCCTGAGGAATCCATTTTCCTTCCCGACACGCAGAATACACAAAATGAGTCTGGTTCGCCATCTTTCAGTCCTGCCCTGACTGAGGAGCAACAGCAGAGAATCGAAAGGAACAGACAAAGAGCTCTTGAAAGAAGACAAACAAAAAAACAGCTCAGCCAATCTCAGAATGACGGTGAGGTCTATGTATAAACTCTGAAACACCGAGGCATTTTGGGATACTAGAATTCTCAAGATTCCTGCTCAAAGTCACAATTTTAATCTTTCCATCCCTCAGAAGTTGCTTTTCTGAAGGCCGAAGAGTCTCGTTTTAAATAATGCTGGAAGTGGAACTTTGATGCAGCAATGGCTGGAGGGAATTTTCCTATTTGTGTTGCTAGAACTCACCAGCTCAGGCTGTGGTTGAAAGTTGATGCTTCTTGATTTGATTTTTGAAAAAGGGCACCCGATCTCTGTTTACAAGTGACATTTTGAGAGTAAGGACAGTAGTGAAAAATTACAGGCTGCTTAATCCACGTTGTTGGGAGACTTTAAGATTCGTGTGTGTTTAAATCAGGGGTGGGCAACTATGGCCCCTTGACAGCCTGTGGACTTCAACTCCCAGAATTCCTGAGCCAACCTTGCTGCAGTTTATTAAGGCAGCATCATTTTTTTTTTCTGAGAAAATCAGGCATACTTTACAAACAGTGTTTCTCAGCCCCTGGCAAAAATGTCTGTGCTGTAGATCAGTGTCCACCTGATACAGCCATCCCAACTGTTGGCTGCACGGCTCCAATAATTATTTTTAATGTGGCAGCAGAAGAAAATTACTAGATACATAAGTAGATTAATTATATTGGGTTTTTTTTCTTCTGTTAAATTGTGTCCAATTTTCAGAGGCTGCATGGACAAGCCCCTGCAGTTTTCTTGGCAAGGCTTTTCGGAAGTGGTTTGCCATTGGCTCCTTCCTCGGCTGAGGGAGAGTGACTGGCCTAAGGCAGGGGTGTCAAACTGCTGGCCCATGGGCCGGACGCGTCACGAAACCGCGCCCACCCCATTGCCGGCAATGGGGAGAAAGCTCCAATACATTGCGCGACATTACGAGTTTGACATGTCTGGCCTAAGGTCACGCAACTGGCTTTGTGCCTAAGGTGGAACCAGGTTTCTAATCCAATGCCTTCACCACCACACCAAATGGCTCCTATTGAATTTTTACTTGGGCTTTAATCCAATGTAGTTTTGGCCCCCAAACTTCTTTCTCTGAGTCCTTCCTGGGCCCTCTGACCTCTAACCACCCGGACAATTGTGCGCCTTTGCTGTAAGCATTTGGAATGAAGCTGGGAACAAAGAAACAGCTCAAATTTCTTATGTTCTGTGCTATTTAAAATCAGTGTAAGATTCTGATTTGAGAACTCTGGCAGAGCCTAATAGGTCATTATTGGACTTGGTTATAGTCTTCCACAGAAATCTGTAATAATCAGTATGTGCTTATCAGTACATACATTTGGATTTTTAAAAAAGTCAAGTATTTTCTGCAAGTATTTAATCCCTTAGTGATAATTATTTCCCATTTTCAACTAGAGATTTTGTTTCACTTCATAAAACTCATGAAGCAATTGACCAGCTGGAAAACTGTGCCATGGTAATTATGTTAGAGAAAAAGTTAATGCACAAATAGTGATTTTTAAAGCCAACTTTTTGTTTCTTTTAGAGTTACCTACAAATGAAGAATACGGCACCATTACAACTCAGGAAAAGGATGATATCTGCATAGACACAGCTGGTGTCCCTTTCCAAGCCACCGAGAACATGCAAAGTAGTATAGATCAATGTGTTTTTAGTTGTGTGGAATAGGTATGGCATAGTTTAGTTTTTACTGCAACTTTAGATGTTGAGGCTGGTTAATTTGGCAGCTGTTATAATTTCCAGTGTTTTCTGTTATGCCAATGTTTTAAGAACTGTTTCCATTTCAGTGGAAGAACATTTTAAGCTTTAAAGCAACATTTCTAGAGCAGATGTTAATGAAAACGACACATAAAAGTCAAATGATGCTATATTTCTACAATTTAAATCTTTTATAACTTTCCCATTGTGAAATATTTGTAATTGCCTATATTTTATACCAGTAATGAAAATAATAAATCTTGGAAACCAGAACTAATATATAGGCTTCAACATGAAAAAAAAAATCCACTTAATGCTGCAATTGCTGGTTAAATGTTATGATTGCCTTCTGCATGAAGAAAATGGCTATCCAGACCTCTGGGTTTAAAGGCATGGACTGAAAGATATGCAGAAATAGTGAACTAAAATTTTTGTTTGCTAAAAGGAGCAAGAGATGATTTGGAAAATCTCAATATCCCATTTCATGAAGGTCACAACTAATACTTAGGCCTCCCCCCCCCCTTCAATCATATCCAATTTTCAGAAACTGCTTGGACAAATCCCTGCGGTTTTCTTGGTGAGGTTTTCCAGAAGTGGTTTGCCATTGCAAGCCTGGCTCAAGATTACCCAGCTAGCCTTGTGCCCAAAGTGGGGCTAAAACTCACAGTCTCCTGGGTTCTAGCCTGATACCTTAACGTCTGCCCCAAAGTGGCTCTAACTTATACCTAGAGACTGGATTTAAAATATCGCACATATCTTATGTGGGGAAAGGAAATACACCTTTGGGTCAGACTCAAGTCCTGATGAGTGTGTGAACATATCTATGCTTTTTTCTTGGTGGTAGCTCAAAAGGTGCTCATCAATACATCTCTCTAGGATTTCAGGGTGTTTTGCTTCCTAGTGTATCAGATTCCTTAGAAGTCTCCAATACAGATAAGCAACAATCCCACCTGTATTTTGCTTCCAAGTCTAGACGGATTTGGCAGTGTGACCATCCATCGTACAAAAACAGACCAAAGAATAACCATTTTTATTTTTCCAAACCACTTCAAACAACTGTACAATGTGGACACCCACATCTGCAACCAACCAAGTTTGACAGACACTGTCAGTCAAACTTTCCACCTCCCCTTTTTTTTCCTTGGCTGCTACATGCAAAGTTCAGACAAGGTTGTGAAATCTTTTGCCCTTCCACTGAAAGTGATGCTTGCCAGCTTTAATCGTAGTTGGGGAAGGAGAAGATATTTTTATTGCTTCCACAAATTCATATGAGTTAAATCTTAAGCCTGGCAATTCATGGAAGTTTGCTAAGAAATAAAAGCTTGCTTTACATATTATTCCAAGCTGGTGTGAACCCAGCTGAGTTCTTGTTCTACATGGGAAGTCAGGTGTGTGAACGATAGGCCCTCAATAAAGGGCACATGGTGCCATAAATAGCAGCTAGGTACAAACCAGCCACCAGCATTTTAGAGAATGTACAACCTATGTGGTTATATGGTCCATTGCAAATCCAGAACATTGGGCTAACCATTTGTAATTATATTGTGCAAATCCAGGTGATTTTGTGCTTCTATAGAGAAATTAGGATTCCTACAAAGAGACTTTGCAAACCCAACTTTCTGGATAAGAAAGCAACATATCTGAGCATCAAAAATTACTTGGCTTCCTGTAGACTTCAAAAACTCTTCAAACACTAGGTAACTCTCTGCTTATAAACAAACTTAAGAAGACTGAACTAAATTTGTTCTTAAAGCTACATCTGACTATTTTCTGTCATTTAAATACTGTATATCCAAGTATCTGCATGTCAGAACAACTAAAAATGATTAAATAACTAAACAGTAGCTCAGTGTTTCTCAACCTCAGCAACTTTAAGTTGTGTAGACTCCAATTCCCAGAATTCCAGCATGCTGGCTAGGGAATTCTGGGAGTTGGGAATACTGTACATGATCTTTAAAGTTGAGAAACACTACACTACCCATTAAAATAATTTAAAGCAGCTAACTTAATGTAAGTTTCTACACAGTCAAAATTACCAAGCAGGACTATTTTAAAGAATTAAGCTGCCACATCATCATTTACTCCCTGAGGTGCTTAAGAGCTAAGACACTTCTCTGTATTTAATTTATAAAAGACAAAGCATATCTTCCATTACCAATAGTTGCTATAAATGGATTTAAGAATGCAATCTTAAAATAGAATCTCCCATTTTTTTTAAGATAAACAACATTGTAATAATAAATGTACAAGTTTTAAAAAAAGGAAGCTGACAAAAGAGGTTGGGACGGAAGCCGTGTGAAATGAGGTCTCACGCTCCACGGTCTACAGATACATCCAAAAGAGACAAATCCTTGATTTCTTCTAGCAAATTATACAAGCTCCTACACTGAGTCTGCCGATACTCTTCATCAAATCCTTCCTTTTCCTGGTTTGCTTTGGCCAAATTCTGTGCAAGTTGAGTTTCCTCCGCAGTCTTTGTGACTTCCCTTATTAAATCTGTTTTAGACATCTGGGACCTCTGAGACGGTTCCATTTCTGAGGTCTTGTATGGTTTGCAGCTTGTGATCTGAAGTTGGATCCTATCTGCATGGCAGCGAAATGTCTGTACAGAGATTTTCACCTGGGTAAAAACAACAGTAAATCTCTTTGTTGGACCTGGCACAGCGTAAACTCCTAAACAGAAAACATCCTTGGCTCCATTTTGCTGAGAAAGGTATAGTTTATTTAGAGGTCAAGCATATTGCAATAATGCAAAGCCAGAACTGAGAATTGTGTGCCAAAATCCCTAAGTTCAACTCCCCCCCCCCTTAGCTACCTCCCATCACCCACCCCTGGGCTACCAATGAGGTTCAGGCAAGATGTTTTCATCTGTCCAGGCACAGTTTGATATGCAGCTGGTATACCAGGTGACCTTGAAGCAGCATCTTGAGGAGATACAAAACTTACTTCCGATTTCTCCCAAGCTTTCCCCATTACATTTCCCTCCTCCCCAGAGTTCATGGCAGTCTATTCCTGAATAGTAGCGAAGCAAGCATAATGTGGCAGCTGATACTCTGTAAATAAACTGACGGGGTGTGTCATAAAGCAGCGGCCCCAAACCTTTTTGCACACCAGGGATCGGTTCTGTGGAGGGAGGTTTTTCCACAGACTGGCGAGGGGTGTGGTTTCACACGCTGCCTGGACCCCATGCATACGTGAATGGCGCTTCAATTGCTTGTGTGGCATGGTTCCTGGTGGGCCGCAGACTGGGGTTGGGGACCCCCGTCATAAAGATTTATCACTTACAGTCACATGATCGAAGAGGTTCAGAGTCACGGGCTCTCCAGCTGTGGGACTGGCAGTAATTTTGGTGGGGAAGCGCTGCAGAGAACCAGGTTGCCATTCACAGTCCCCACCTGTTGGGCACGAGATGACCAACCCTTCCTTGTTCCTCAGATAGGCAGCCCCTTTAATACCGTATCTGGAAGAGAAAGGTCTTGGTTGACACTTAAGCAAGATCCTTTATACCTTTATTTTTAATAGCCAGGATGCTTTTGCATCAAATAGAAGTCATGGGCCATAAGTTAAAGGAACAGAAGCCTAGATTGGCTGCTGAAGAAAAGAGCACTCTGGACTGGCATTCTGAAGATCATATCCCAGATACCTTATTTGGGGGAGGAAAACACACCCCATATCAGAGCATGCACAAAGGAGCGGCTGCAGAGAACTACTCTAGAGACACATGTCAGACCTTTGAGGAGGTCCAGACAAGAAGTATAAACCTTGAGTATTTAAAGGTGCTTTTTCCAAAAGGCAACTGGACTGGGTTTTTTCCTGGAAAACGTTTCGCTTCTCATCCAAGAAGCTTCTTCAGTTTTCAGTTCTTGGATGAGAAGTGAAACAATTTCAAGGAAAAAAACAAGGAAGTCCAGTTGCCTTTTGGAAAAGCACCTCTGGGATAACCATGACCTGGATGACAGAATCTTCATAGACATGAGTACTAAAGCTAACTATATTGTAAGCTTACCATAACAGAATCTTGAAGTCTGAAAGCCCTTCTCCCTTCCCCTACTTTGACTTTCCAGAGAACTGGGGGGTCCCTTCTAAGACACTTCCCACACCTCTTCCTTCTGTGGGCTGAGATGCCTTCTGCTTGATATTGTCTAGGGCAGGGCTTTTCAACCTTTTTACCGATTGTACCACTTTTAGGATATGGCAATATTCGAGTACCACCTAGCAAGGTGTTAAAAACTTGGGTGACAAAAAAAAAACCTGTTCAAAGTTGCAATTGCACTGAAATGACTTATGACCATTTTTCACACTTATGACCATTGCAGCAACAGGGTCGTGTGATTTATATTTGGATGCTTGGCAACTGATTCATATTTATGGTGGTCACAGTGTCCCAGGGTCATGTGATCCCCTTCTGCAGCCTTTTGACAAGCAAAGTCAATGGCAGAGCTGCTGGTGGCCAAGTGCTAAGGTGGGACTTCCCTCCCTCCCTCCCTCCCTTCCCTGCCTCCCTTTTTCTCATGCCCACCTCCTTCTGAAGGAAGAATTTGAACCCCCCCATATTTTCCCTCTTCCATATATTGATCAAACAAGGAAAGGCCTCCAGAGACAGAAAAGACAGCTGCTGAGTGAACTAGCTTAAAAAAGGCACTTCCCCTTTAAGAATTAGCTACTGGCTAGAAAGGAAAGTAAGGAGCCCAGCCGGCACTTAAGGAAGAAAACAAAATGTAAGTACTGGCTGCCGGCTAAGGCAGCCTCCCCAAATGGCTCCATTCATAAGTAAAATCTGCAGCTCCAGAGGACTCTCTCACTGTAAGTCTTTGCCTGCGCTGGCTCTTTCCCTTCCCCACTACACTTGGCTAGGCAGGGCTGCGTACCACCTGCCACTCATTAATGTACCACAAGTGGTACGCGTACCACAGGTTGAAAAGCCCTGGTCTAGGGCTGCAGTTCTCCCAAGGTCATTCTCACATGCCGTTACATGGACCGAGGTCTAAACCATGGCATCTTTTGCTGTGTTTGGCACAGACCCTTCTCAGAAGACTGTTACCAGTCACTGTCTGCACAAATTTGCTAGCTAATCGGGGGCTTCCGGTTTTTGCATCTGTAGCACATGGCCGCGCGAGAGCGGACCTCTGCTCCCCACGGCTAGTTTCTTCCTGCTTGGGGGACCTTAGATGGGTCCGAAGTTGCCCCGGAAAGGTGACTGTGAAGGAGGGGTGGCCCGTCGATCACGAAGCGACGGCAATCACTTCGTTTGAACTGGGGAAAGCCCTCCGAACCCGACAGGAGAAAGGCTAGCGTGAGATCAGCGTCTAGCCCAAGCTGCTTGCAGCCGAAGTCCCAGAGCACGAACTTAAACATCGGTGAACAGCGTGCTTGGAATTGGTGAGAGTACTGATCTTCTTTCTTCTGTCTACTATTTAAATCCTTGAAAAGATCCCCAAATCAAGAAAACCTCCAGAAATGAAAGGAGGGGATTATATCCCCATTCCCTTACAGATGGAAGCGGCAAATTAACATAAAAGGTTGAAAGAGATATACTAACATTTGATTTAAAATATTTCAGTCTGGACAAATCTAGGAACTAAAAAAACTGTCAAGATTATACCCTAAAAAATTTCTGATGGAATTATAAAAATATATAACAAAAATAACTTTTTGATGGAAAGAAAAACTGAAAAAAGAAATAACTGCTGACACCTAGTGGAGAATCAAAGAATAGAACACTTAACAATTTGTTGTTAGTTGTGAAGTCGTGTCCGACCCATCGCGACCCTATGGACAACGTTCCTCCAGGCCTTCCTGTCTTCTATCATCTTCTGGAGTCCATTTAAGCTCACGCCTACTGCTTCAGGGACTCCATCCAGCCACCTCATTCTCTGTCGTCCCCTTCTTCTATTGCCCTCCATCTTTCCCAGCATCAGGCTCTTCTCCAGTGAGTTTTTCCTTCTCATTAGGTGGCCAAAGTACTTGAGTTTCAACTTCAGGATCTGGCCTTCTAAAGAGCAGTCAGGGTTGATCTCCTCTAGGACTGACCGGTTTGATCGCCTTGCAGTCCAAGCGACTCACAGGAGTCTTCTCCAGCACCATAGTTCAAAGGCCTCAATTCTTTGGCGCTCAGCCTTTCTTATGGTCCAACTTTCACAGCCATACATTGCAACTGGGAAAACCATGGCCTTGACTATACTTGACTATATGCATGAAGGACTCAGAAATTGGCAGAATGCCCAGAAACAAAGAAAAAGTTGTTCCTTTGAATTGCAAATAACCTAAGAGCTGTTTATGGGAAAAAAAACCTTTGGTTTTTTGGCTAATCTTTTAGAGGAGAATTTGCAGGATTTAAAGTGGCTTAATATACTGAATCTGTAATTTTGACTGACTGATAAATTGACTTTTGAATTAAAACATTGATGAAAGATTATTTGAAGGGGGGAGACAACAT
The DNA here is from genome assembly GCA_023970755.1 of Azemiops feae. Lineage (NCBI taxonomy): Eukaryota > Metazoa > Chordata > Lepidosauria > Squamata > Viperidae > Azemiops > Azemiops feae. Next base: position 830,804 of record JALGBA010000244.1, read on the forward strand.
GGATATCACATACGTATCAAAAAATGACAGGATGCTACATTCAATATTTTCTCCTGAAGGACTTAGCCTGGAAAATAAAGGGCCTCCAGAAGCAATACTTCAAGGCAAGATAAATACTTTCCTGGAGGAAATATATGTAATGTTAGGACAAATACAAATGACAATAGATTCAAACCACGACGAAATTCGAAACAACTTTGAGGATTTAAATAAGCATATTTCCAATCTAAATCTACCCAGGAAATAACAACAAAGGAACAAACAAATCAGACAGCAGATTACAAACTAGAAGAGTATGATCAAGTTGATGAAATAACAAAGGAAAAGAATTACAATTTGACACAAACAGGAAAAAAATCTACAAGGTTCTGATACAACAAGAAAAATGGAATTATTAGGAGAAATATTAAAGTTTGGGGGACAGAAAGAATTTATCTTACTTACTTCATCTTTTGTATTCCCAACATTGTTGGGTAAGTGGATTACATCAACTTGGAAAATTACTTGGCAAAAGAAGAAGATCAGAGACAGATACAAGAGATTTGACTTGCCCTAGCAGATGGACTATTACGTGAATAAACATTTGTTTGAATATGGCTAAAAGAACAGAGAAGTTCGAACATAAAGGGGCCTTATAACAAGAAGGATAATGAGATTTAAGTAATATAGTATGTTTTATAATATATTAAATGTTAAAATAGTAGGTTGATGTAACTTTTATTAACATATAAATAAAATATAAACTGATTAAAAAGGATGTTATATCTAGATACTATAAGACAGATAAAAAGTATAGTATTTTTATAATGCATGACATAAAGTATTGGGATGATGTACCTAAATGGGAAAATTTAGACAGTGAGATGACTAATAGGAAGAAATTATGACTGATAAGAATTGGATTGAATATAAGGGAACCTAAGCAAACAAACATTATAAAAATAGGATGTATCCTGAACTAATGAGATGATGGTTATGAGAATAATATAAGCTGGAAAAAAATGTTATATATATAGATTATTATTATTTGTATAAATATAAAAAATGCCTATACCTAATAATTTATATATTGAAAATATTAAGAATTATATTTTGGCTAAGGTTGAAGAAGGAAAATACAAATGGGAGAAGGGAAGATCAAAGAAACGTATTATTAATATATTAATTATGGAATTATCAAATTTAATCATTATTGACTGTTAATTATTACTGTCCTTTTTTTTTTCTTGTTAAAATATAAACCAAGACAACACGCTGTACACCAGGCGCTGGAGATTGTTATAGTTAAAAACCAATAAAATATCTATAAAAAAGATAATAATAATTGCTAGCTAATCGTGGGATCTCTATGGAGCCTTTCCCCAAGTTTCTAAGTTTAGCTGTCTCATCTTTTGATGTTCCCTTGACAAAATGTTTCTACCCCTTTTTCTCTGTAAAGAATTCAGGACAATTTCTTTCTTGAAATTCTGCCCTTGCTCCCCAGGGCCTTGTCACGTCCACGGCCTTTCCTCGCCCACCTTCAAGATCTCTCACCTTGGCACAAAGACGAGCACCCCGTTGGTTCGAATGGAATAGATCACTCCATCCGCTGAGCGCTGCTCCTCCCTCGCGGGACTTTTGTCGCTGAAGTACATGCACTGGAAGAGCCCCGTCGACTCCTTCTGAGCATGCTGGGCCGCCTTTTCAACGAAAGCAATTGCGATTAGCCAGAGAGTTTCTTCTCCGAACATTTTAGAATTGCTATAGCGAAGAAGTTTTCAAACCTCAGATATCTTCTCTCTGTTAAAGCATGGATAAATTACTACAAAAGGACACTGGTCTGTAGTCTTACCCGGTTCCTATTGTTGATATGTCTGCACAGCTCTTCAAGTTCTTTATTGCCAAGCAAGCTGTCTTTTATACCGAGTCCTTCTTCCATTGAGGTGGCTGCTAACAGGAGTCTGTGGACAATTATATCAGCGTATCTCCTAATGGGTGACGTGAAGTGGGTGTATTTATCTAAAGCAAGACCTAAGATGGAAAGAATCTAATAAGCCCAAAGTCCACAAGACCATGTGCAGAAGTAAGAAACGGATATGTCACCCGCATTGCAGCAAATACCGTAATGGAAGAAGTCTTCTTCGGGACACGATCCAGTTGAAAAATATACCGCGTTTGACATGGCTTGAGTGACCATAGACCTCAACAGCTGGTTTACCAGGGGGTCAGAAGGATCCACTGCTCTGTCCAGAGAGTCAGCTAATGCCTTGTTAGACCTGCCAACGTGAAAAACTATAATTACATCTCTGAATTGCCCCATGCCATATAGCAGGGGTGGGTAACTATGGCCCCTTTATGACCTGTGGACTTCAACTCCCAGAATTCCTGAGCCAGCCATCCTCCAAAAGCTGCTTTTGTGAAGGCCGAAGAGTCTCGTTTTAAATAATGCTGGAAATAGAGCTATAATGCAACAATGGCTGGAGGGAATTTTCATATTTGTGTTGCTAGAATTCATCAGTTCTGGCTGTGGTTGAAAGTTGATGCTTGGTTTGGTTTCTGGAAAAAGGCACCCAAACTCTGTTTACAGGTGACAAATATTTGAGAGTAACAACATAGTGAAAAAGTGTAGGCCTCTTAATCCGCATTGTTGGGAGACTAAGATTCATGTTAGTCAATTGTAGGGTGTGTTTAAAATCAGGGATGGGCAACTATGGTCCCAGAATTCCTGAGCCAGCCATGCATGCATTCTGGGAGTTGAAGTCCATGGGTGGAAAGGGACCATAGTTGCCCAAGCCTGCCACTTAGAGCTTTAAAGCTGATAACTACCACTTTGACTTGCACCCAGAAGCCCACTTGGAGGCAGCATCGTTCATGCAACAGCGTTATTCCATGGCTGCATCATAGTTTCCTGCTGAGTTCTGGATTAGCTGAAACTTTCAAATGCTGTTCAAATTTTTTAAATTTAAACGATGCTGTGCTTCAGGGGTTAGATGGCCTAGACCAGGGATAGGCAACCTTGGCTCTTTGATGACTCGTGGACTTCAACTCCCAGAATTCCTAAGCCGGCATGGCTCAGCTTGGAAACCTCTCCCTTTCCCCTCAGCATGGCTGGCTCAGGAATTCTGGGAGTCGAAGTCCACGAGTCATAAAAGAGCCAAGGTTGCCTACCCCTGGGGCCCTAGACATTAATATTTGAACATAGCTCTTTTTGACATTTATATTGTATTGGGTTCTATTGATCTAGTTGAAATGTTAATGTGTATAATAGGCCATTGGCTAAATAAATTAAAAATAAATCCACGTACCAGGTGTCAATCGAAAAGTCTTTTGCACTGGCACATTCTCGGACCTCGGAAAAAAATTCCTGCCGGGGTGGCGGGTGCTGACGAAGAAGCGCCTGGTAGGGGAACACCCCCCAAATCTTCTGGGCCACCCAGTGGTTTGCCAGGATCATGCACTCGGCTATCGTCTCGTGGACTTCCAGGGGCTGACGGGGGATAAGGTCACTGATGTTCTTCTGGTCATCCAGCTGAACCCTGATCTCAACCCCTTCCAGCTCCAGGGCTCCATAGCTGCTGCGTTTGGCTCGGAGATGACGGGCAACGTCCGTTAACTTTCCGATGGCCCATATCAGTTCCTCTAACTTCTGTTTCCGTGTATTTCCCTCCATGCTTTTGAGCTCTGGGATTTCAGCGGCAGCAGTCAGGTCTCCCTCTAGCAAAGCCTGGGCAGCCTCGTAAAAGAGTTTGTAAGAAGAGCGGATGATGGTTCTCTTGTACCAGACTTTCTTTATTTCATAAGAAGCCTTGTCCAGCTCCCAGATAACGCTCACAGCGTACCTGAAAACAAATATTCAAACCATCGCTGATGAATACGCTTACAAGCAATGTTTTGTACAATAATAATAATGCAGAAAAAAGTTTACAAGTAGTCTGTGTCGTTTAAAGCAATCACTCCACGCTTCCAAGTCCTAATTTGGTGGAAGGATGGAATTTTGAACGGGGATGAGCACAAAAAGAAAAATGATCTGACAGCTAGATCTCTCTTGCGAGGTACAGTGAAGATTCTTCTACTTGGTGAAGAATCTTTGCTTAGATTTAAGGACACTATTTTTCTATGCTTGCTGTTTCGTCTTATTTATAACCAAGTGGCTTCAGCAGATGGCAGCACTGAATAACAGAGCTGGAAGGGACCTTGGAGGTCTTCTAGTCCAACACCCTGCTCAAGCAGGAGATCCTATATCAGGATGTCCAACCTTGGCAAATTTAAGACTGAAGTCCACAAGACTTCAACTCCCAGAATTCCCCAGCCAGCCATTTCTGGGAGTGGAAGCCCACGTGTCTTAAAACTGGCAAGGTTGGACACTCCTGCCCTATAGCATCCCAGACAAATGGTTGTCCAATATCTTCTTTAAAATCTCCAACAATGGAGCACCCACAACGCCAGAAGGCAAGCTCATCCACTGATTAATTGTTCTCACTGTCAGGAAATTTATTTTTAATTCTAGGTTGGATCTCTCTTTAATGATCTTCCACCAGTTACTTCTTGTCCTGCCCTCTGGTGCTTTGGACAATAGGTTGACCCCTTTTCTCTGTGACACCGCCTCAAATATTGGAAGGCTGCTATCTGGTACCTAGCCAACCTTGGCTAATCTTAGGAGCTAAGCTTGGTCAGCCCTGACTGTTAGTGGCATGGGGACCTTCTGAGAATTCCAGAGCTGCAGGTTCTGTTTGGAAGCCCAAAAGCTCACTGAAAAGGGCAAAGGGAAACAACTTCTGAGATGCTGCAGTAAAACGGTTCAGTACAATACTCTGGACTGAAGCTTGAGGGCATCTTTACCTTTTCATAATGGATGTTTTACTTTCATGTTATTTAACAGCTGGATTCAAACGCTGAAGTAATCTGCAATGTGGCTTTATAGTGGTCTGTGACAGAGGTCGTGTGAGTGGCTGGCCAGTGCACGTGCGCATGCTCACCTCCTGTCCAGTTGCCTTGCGAAAAAGTACTTTTGGGATTAGGTTAGAAGGTTGTAGTTTTAGTCTGGAAAGATTCTCTCTATTAGCAACAGCAATAGGCCTTAGACCAGGGGTCTTCAAACTTGACCCTTTTATGACTTGTGGACTTCAACTCCCAGAATTCCTCAGCCAGAGTGCCTGGCTGAGGAATTCTGGGAGTTGAAGTCCACAAGTCATGAAAGGGCCAAGTTTGAAGACCCCTGCCTTAGACTTATATACCGCTTCACAGTGCTTTACAGCCCTCTCTAAGCGGTTTGTAGAGTCAGCCTATTGCCACCAACAATCTGGATCTTCATTTTACCGACCTCAGAAGAAAGGAAGGCTGAGTCAACCTTGAGCCAGTCAGGATCGAACTGCCAAACTGTTGGCAATTGGCAGTCAGGAGAAGTAGCCTGCAGTACTGCATTCTAACCCGCTGCGCCCCACAGCTCTTCTTAACAGAACTGAATAACAGAGGTAAAAGGAACCTTAGAGGTTTTCTAGTCCAACCCCCTGCTCAGGCAGGAGACCCTGGCCTATACCATTTCAGAGAAATGGTTGTCCAATCTCTTCCTAGGGAAAAATACTTTCAGTTTGCAAGATTCTGCTACTGTAACTGTCAACGCTGCTAACACTGGATGTTCTTGCTTTGACCACATATGGAGATGCAGCCTTTTTCTTTCTTATGCTTTACTCTTAGAATTAGATGATACTGGGGGGAGAGGAGGAATGTGATGGGAGTTAGTTAGACATAACAATATTGTAATAGTGTGTGAACTCAGGGCTTTTGAAATAAGAGATGATAAGACATGGCGGGTTGGAGAACAGGAGGGAAAGCCTGCATTTCAAACTAATTGGAGAATGTGATTTATGACTGTTAATTAGAGGAGGGAATTGTGTTTGATGCTGTGTGCTAAGGGGAGGGGAATCCAGATTTTGCCTTCGACTATGCCTCGAAGTTCTTTGAAGAGTTTCATCAGTCGGAACCCTGACAGTAACCCTATAATGAAGACAGAGCTTGTATTCCAGCATTCCAGTACTAGCAGGGCTAACAGGCTGGGACCTAATATGAAGTGTGAATCCAACCAAATCGTTTTTTCAAACAGTACTGGAAAACCAACTTTTACTGCACTGGGTGGACCCAGTCATTCACTCAGCAAGAAGCACCTTCTATTTTCTTAGTTAAAAGACTGCAAGTTTTTATATTTAGAGTCATAGTTCCCACAGAGTTAGAGTGATGAAAAGGCCTGGGGGAGGGGGGGGGCTTGGCTTAACTTCTCCAATGCAAGGTGCTGATAAAAGTTTAAAACTCACCTATCCATGTTCCCAAGAAGAGAGCATAAATTGGCACTCAAGATGGCAGGCAACATGTCATAACGACGATCAGCTAAGTAGTAAGTAGTAGCCCTTAAGAAATCGGGAGGAAAAATACTCACATAATTTTTCTCTTACTATACATTTTGAAGCTTAAAAAAATTAGATACACCTTCTAGCACCATGATCTTTTTAAGCCTTCCAGTCAGTCTTGACTCCTGGCAACTGCCTGACCATCTCCAGGTAACATATTCAGATGTATTCAGATTTTGTTGCTATTGAATATAAAATGATTTATATAGATAACAGGTGTAGGTTTCATTTAATTAGCATTTGGATGAATGCTAAAACGTTAATCTTTGTTGAGTCAGTTTACTGTTGTGGTTAAGCCCTCAGGCCAGAAACCAGGAGTGCCTGATTTCCAGCCTTGTCCGAAGCACAAAAGCCAGCTGGGTGAGTTTGGGCCAGTCACTCTCTCTCAGCCCTAGGAAGCAGCCAATGGCAAACCACTCCCCAAATCTTGCCAAGAAAACTGCAAGGTCTTGTCCAGGAGACAAGAGTGATTCAAAGGCACACATGCACAATCTTTGTTCACACGGATGACTCTGTTTAGTTAAGAATGATTGTTCTTAGCAGCCCTAAGAAACAATTTACCAAAAAAAATTTAATAGAGAAGAAAAATGAAAGTAGACCAATGCAGGGCTCATATTTTATATGAAGATATAATGGGGCTTGTTGATTAACACACTTGGCAATTGTGATAAATAAACCACGGTTTATGGCTTAGCACACTTTACAACTCTAATCAACTGTGAATTATTCAAGCCATAGTTAAGGAAAATATGACTTAGTGTGATGGGGAAACCCAATACAATTGGGACTAGCACAAATGCTAAAAATAATTTTGGACAAATCATTGCTTTAATATACAGGCAGTTCTTGACTTACATCCATTCGTTTAGTGACCATTCAAAGTTACAATGGCAGTAAAAAAGTGACTTATGACCATTTTTCATATTTACGACCATTGCAGCATCCCATTGGTCATGTGATCAGAATTTGGACACCTGGCAATTGCCATGCATTGATGATAACTGCAGCGTCCCGGGGTCACATGGTCACCTTTTGTGATCTTCTGACAAGCAAAGTTGATGGGGAAGCCAGATTCGCTTAACAACCATGCTACTAATTTAACTAGTGCACTGATTCACTTAACAACTGTGGCAAGAAAGGTCGTAAAATGGGACAAAACTCACTTAATGACTGCCTTGCTGAGCGATGAAAATTTTGGGCTCAACTGTGGTCGTAAGTAGAGGACTACCTGTATAGTTCTGCTTTCCACTGACAATTGTTGCTTTCCGGTTTTCTTTTGTCTTCCCCACGTTACAGTATCCAGGGCTTAAGCACAATATTCTTGGTATGGTTTCTTCAATTACTCTTGGCAGATTTTCCTCGCTGCTAAACAGAAACAAGCCTACCTTGCTTTGGCCTCCATATCGGTGTAAGAATTGGCTGCCACAAAATGAGTTACATCGGCAATATGGACACCCAGTTCCAGGTTGCCATTGGGGAGCAGCCTGATGGAGAGGGCGTCATCCACATCTTCACAGTCTTTGGGGTCAATGCTGAAGACCAAATGGGTCTCTCTCAGATCGAGGCGCTTTTGCTGCTCTTCCGGAGTTACTTCCCACGGCTTTTCTGGGATGACAGTGGGCATCTCACACATCTAGAGAAATGAACGGTGAGACAATGAGCAACCACTGTCTGAAAGTCAACCTTCGCTGGTGTTTTCTCTGACAGACGCCTAATTATACCAAGTAGTCTAAGGGTGAGCAGAATTCGACAACTTAGAATTTTGAGTTTTCATTTTCTTTGGGGGAAAAAAGGATTTGAAAATTCACACCAACACAACCTTGTAAATGGTAGATTAGATTGGGCAGCGTTTGCTGCAAAAGTCCAGATTCAATATTGTGCACAATAAGATATCTTTTTATAATTTGCACCCTTTGAAAACGTTGCAAAATCCCATTTCTTAGGATGTGTCTGAGCGGAAGATGGTAGAAATGCAATTAGCATGTAGCACACATTGACAGTTCCGATACAAGGACGTATCCAGGATCAAAGTTACTCTTCTGTGGTTTAAATCTCATTAACTGTTCAGCAGACAGAGACCATTTATTTTAAATGGACAGTAAGAACAATTGACCAGTGGAACAGTTTGCCTCCTGGAAGTGTGGGTGCTCTTATCACTGGAGGTTTTCAAGAAGAGACTGGACAGCCATTTGACTGTAATGGTATAAGATCTCCCCCCCTGAGCAGCGGGTTGGACTAGAAGACCTCCAAGGTCCCTCCTAGCCCCTTTGATTCTATATTCTATGTTGCATCATTAGGGGTTATTTCTAAACCTTTAGTCTACAGGGAGTCCTTGACTTATGACCACAATCGAGCCCAACATTTCTGTGGCTAAGACAGTTGTTGTGAGCTTTGCCCCATTTTACAACCTTTCTTGCCATGGTTGCTAAATGAATCACTGCCCTTGTTAAGTTAGTGACACATTTGCTAAGTGGATCTGGCTTCCCCATGGACTTTGCTTGTCAGGAGGTTGCAAAAGGGGATCACATGACCCCGGGACATTGTAACCATCATAAATATGAATCAGATGCCAAACATCCGAATTTTGATCACCTGACCCTGGGGATAATGCAAGTGTGGAAAACCGTCTCTTTTTTCAGTTCTGTTGTAACTTTGAACGGTCATTAAATGAACGGCTGTAAATTGAAGACTACCTGTGCACAGCCCCTAATATTTGTTAATTCGATGTTCAATTTAATAAATAAATTTAAATTTAGTAAATAATGCCAAAGAAGAACAAGAACAAGAAAATCTTACCTGTGCTTCGGAGAAAGGACTAACTGAAATGGTATTCTCCACCAGAATGGTTTGTATTTCTCCTTCGAGATCTCCTATGCGGCCCACAACCCGCACAAAATGTCCATTGGGGTACAGCGAGGACGATTCCCAAGAGTCGATACGCACGACAATCCGGAAATCCTGATGCGAAACCACATTGGATGGGTCAGAATAGCAGAAAATACATTCGCACATACACACTGGATTCTGAGGGAACTTTGAATGCCAAATAACTGCTCACCTGCAAGGCCTCGGCTTGCTGAGTACTTATTCGGATTTTTGGAATCCTGTAATCCCAAGGGGTCACCAGAACCTTCTGTGCGTTTTTGCCGTGCGAGTGGTTTTCTTCCCTGGAGGGGAAAGTGACCACATACTCACGCCAGTTCTTCTGCAGGATGCCCACCACTTTGCCTAGAAGGAAAATCGATGCCAATTGTACACGGAGGGCAGAAAGGAGCTGCAGAAGAACATCATTTGAAGGATGCATCATCTACTGAATGGGAAATCTTGTGTCGGGAAGTGGTGTGATTCCTCGCCAGCCAGTGGATCCAGCAGCTGAGTCTGAGGAATCGGAGGAGGAGGAGGAGGGGCCTGGAGTGACATCAGAGTCAGAGGAAGGCTCTGAGGAGCTCCAAGACTTACAGTCGGACGAGGAGCCTGGCCCCTCTACTCGCGCTCAGGCTGAGACACAGCTGTGCTGGGAGCCTGAGTTGGACAGTGATGAAGAACAGCTGGGACAAATCCCGGATGCACGAATGCGCAGGAAAGAGAAGCAAGTAGGACAGAGGAATGCAATGGAGCGGCTCCAAAGGCAAAGGAGAAGGCATTAGGAAGCCACGCCTTGGCCGAATTATAAAAGGGAAGGTGTGGGAGGTGCTGGTTGCCAAAGGCAACTGTTCGTGTTGAGGATCGTTTCTGTGGACTGTGTTTGTTTGCCTTGGACATTGACTCAGGTCTGAGAATAAAAGGGGTTGGTTTTTTCTTGCGGTTCCTGCCTGTTTCTTGGAAGAGGGGTTTCTCCTTGTGAGCATAACAAGGACTCACATAGGCTGGGACAGAACAGGAAGAGAGGCAATACAAATGTGGTTAACATGAAACAATACAGGTAGCCCGTGACTTACAGCAGTTCATTTAGTGAACTGTTCACAGTAGAACGGCATTGAAAAAAGTGAGGGATGTTCACACAACTATTGCGGCACTCCCAGGGTCACGCGATCAAAATCCAGATGCTTGGCAACGGACATATTTATGACAGTCGCTGTGTCCTGGGGTCATGTGATCCCCTTTTGCAACTGTGGGAGTAATGTCCTTGTAGCCCACGTGTAGGCTGCCATGCAGCTGAACCACATGGACGGAAAAAGGACAAAGGAGAACCTTGAGCAATTACCCCATTGAAAACTCCTCCCAGTCACAAACAGCTTGTAAACTGTGCTCACTCTCACGTACTCATATGTTAATATGTAATCACTCCTGCTGGCTTCCTGTAACCACCCACATTTTGCTGAGCTGATAAGAGATTCCCTGAATTTGTTCTGGGCCATGTCATCCCGAGGAAAACTCTGCGTGATGTTATTCCTTCACTGTTTCGGACCCACTTCATGAGAGGCCCATTGGACGCGGAAAAACCGCATGCAACCTTCTGACAAGTCAATGGGGAAGCCGGATTCACTTAATAATTGTGTTACTAACTTAACAACTGCAGGGATTCACTTAACAACCGTGGCAAGAAAGGTTGTAAAATGGGGCAAAACTCAAGAACTGTCTCACTTAGCAACATAAATTTTGGGCTTAACTGTGATCATAAGTCAAGGACTACTGCAATGAAGATTCAAATGTTTCCTGTAAGGTTCTTAACGATAACTTTAGTCTTTTCTCTGTTTATTTTCAATCTGGCTACTTCTCCAAATTCTTCTATCTTTTTCAATAATTTAGGGCTTGTCTCCAAGGGTTCTTCTATTATAAACACCAAGTTGTCCGCAAATGCTTGTAGTTTGTATTTTTCATCTTTTATCTCCATTCCCTTAATTTCTGGGTCTTGTCTTAACATTTCTATTCAACACTTCCAAAAGTTAGTGTAAATAGCAATGGAGATAATGGACACCCTTGTCTTGTATCTTTTTTTATATTAACATTCTCTTTAAAATCTCCATTTACAATTACTTTGGCTGTTTGTCTAAGATATATTGTTTTAATTATATTTATAAATTTTTCTCCGAAGTCCATACAGTTTAATTGTTGTATCATAAATTGCCAATTTACGTTATCAAAAACTTTCTGTGCATCTAGGAAAATTAGTGCCATTTGTTTCCCTGGATGCATTTCATAATATTCCAATGTATCCAAAATAATTCTTAAGTTGTTTTTTTATTTGTCTCTTGGGTAAAAATCCATTTTGATCTGGATGGATAAATTCAGTCAAAAATCTTTTCAATCTCTCTGCTATTATTGAAGCAAAAATTTTATAATCCACGTTTAGTAGTGATATTGGTCTACAGTTCTTTATCTTCTTTTGGAATTAAGAGTAATGTTGGCTTCTGTCCAGGTGTTTGGTATTTTGGCCTGTAATAGACCCTCATTGCAAACCTCTTTCATTGGTGAGCTTAGTGTGTCTTGTAGACATTTATAGAACTCTGCCGGTAATCCATCTGGTCCTGGAGTCTTGTCATTTTTCTGTCTTTTTATAGCCTCCGTCAATTCCATCATTGTTATTTTTTCATTTAACATGTTTTTAAAATTTTCAGATATTTTTGGTAATTTAACTTTTTCCATATATTGAATTATTTTTTCCTTAGGAATTTCTTCTATATCAGTGGTGGCGAACCTATGGCACGGGTGCCAGAGGCGGCACTCAGAGCCCTCTCTGTGGGCACGCGCGCCGTCGCCCCAGTTCTAGGCCTTCAGCTGGGTTTTATAAAACCTTTTCGCTTTAGGCCTCCGCCATGTGCAAAAAAAAAAAAAAGTTCAATCAATTTCAACTTCTCGCGGAAAAAAAAAGATCTTGCAAAGTTGGAATTGATTGATTGAACTTTTTAGTCCCACCCTGTCTGCTGTTACCACCGCAGCCACGCCCACCCAATTGGCCACACCCAGCCAATGGGCCACACCCACCCGGCACTCGACGATGCATAAGTGGGTTTTGGGTTGCAGTTTGGGCACTCGGTCTCTAAAAGGTTCGCCATCACTGTTCTATATCATAACTGTAAACTTAAAAATAAATAAATAAAATATATTATATATAAAAAAAGATTCAAATGTTTCATTCCGCATGCCATCTGGAGTTGGGCAGCTTATAACTTTAATTATTTAAGAAATTAATTACTAATAAATACTTCAGAGACAATAGGATGAATTTAGAGAGCCAGTCTGCAACTTGAAAAGAGAAGCTGTTTTAGGTCAAGATCAACAGTCTTTCTCTGGAGTCCACACATTAAGAGAGACGTGGAAAGCTGCACTGTACTGAGATAGTAACAAGACAGTAACAACAAAATAAAGAGTGAAAGATGTTGGGATGATGGGCTCCTGTACAAAAGGCAGGATTTAAATTTAATAAATACAGGTAGTCCTTGACTTACTATCACAAAGTGAGCCCAAAGTTTCTGTTGCTAAGTGAGATAGTTGTTAAGTGAGTTTTGCCCCATTTTATAACCTTTCTTGCCTGGTTGTTAATTGTAGTTGTTAGTAACACTGTTGTTAATGAATCTGGCTTCCCCATTGACTTTGATTGGCAGAAGGTCATAAAAAGGGATCGCATGATCCCGGGACACGGCAACCGTTATAAATACGAACCAGTTGCCAAGCGTCTGAATTTTGATCACGTGACCGTGGGGATGCTGCTACGGTCATAAGTGTGAAAAATGATCATTAGTTACTTTTTTCAGGGCCGTTGTAACTTCAAATGCTCACTAAATGAACTGTTGTAGGTCGAGGACTTCCTGTATTGAAATGAAAAAATGAGTAGTATGACAGATGTACAAATATCTAAAAGACTGTTATATCAGCATAACTGTTTCTGCAATTTTTTGTTCCCCCAGGGAAGGGGGAACATTTGAAGTGGGACACTACTTAGGATATGTTTCAATGCTTTGTTGATTCACTTAACAAACAGATGATTCATTCATTCAACAACTGCAGTGATTCGCTTACAAACCGTGGCAAAAAAGGGCCATAAAATGGGGTGCCAGTTCCTTAACAACCACCTTGCTTAGCAATGAAAATTCCGGTTCCAATTGTGATCGTTAGTCAAGGACCACCTGTGTACACAAACTCAAAGAATGAAAAGAATAAAAATTGAAGTTCAGAGCGTGCACACCTTACATAATTAAGCACCATACCATAGCCAACCCCAGACTTATACACCTCAATATCCTCTCTCTGAAGACCTGGGTTACACTTGACAACACAACAGGAGTATAACTGAGGCCTGCAGCCAATCGAAATGCAAATCCGGTCTAAACAGGTCTTGTTTCCTGCCTCCTACCTGTGGGCATGGGTTCACAATAAACCTCCCCAGAAGCTTTCTCTTCGCTCTCGTTCTCTCCGAGGGCCGCTGTCCGCCCTTTCCATTCCCTCTGGGGCAACAATTCCACTGCCACCACATCCCCATGGATTGCCCTATTCCGGGCTTTTGTGCCGTAAATGAGAACATCCGTCTTGAGATCTGGGTACCAAGGAAGAAAAATATGGATCAAGAGATCTAATATCTCTGGCATTGTAGAGGAGAAAAAAACCAGGAGATTTTCAAGTCTGCTTCAGTTTGCTAATTCATGGATAAGAGATGATCCATTAAATAATGAATAATTAATTAAAGCTGCACAATAATAATTAAAAAAGTTAAATATGCAAAAAAGATTTCATTTTAACATAGTAACTGTTAAGATACGATACACTTGGCTTGTGGTTTTTTTTTTTAAAAAGCTGCCCAACATTGCAGGATATTATTTATAGTTTTTATCCAAATCCAATCCTTTCCTGTTCAAGTATCCTCAAAAGATTGGGGAACCTATTCCCCAAATGATCCTGAGATTCAACTGATCCCACCATAATATCTGCTAGAAAACAGACTGACAAAGGTCAGAAAAATGTAGAAGAAGCATTGTCAGAAGCAGATTCTACCCATGAAACCAGCCTTTCATTTCAGGCCGCCTAGTTAGGCCATGGACTGAGGAATTAAATAAAAAATTAATTAAAATAAAATAAATAAAATAAAATAAAATAAAATAAAATAAAATAAAATAAAATAAAATAAAATAAAATAAAATAAATAAAATAAATAAAATAAATAATAAAATAAAATAAAATAAAATAAAATAAAATAATAAAATAAAATAAAATAAAATAAAATAAAACAATACAATACAATACAATACAATACAATAAAATATAAAATAAAATTAGCCTGCATAGGAATGCAAAATCAGACTTGGCACAAGAGCCAAACTGAATATGTCCTCACCTTTTTCTTTGTTGCTAGCGCCTTGAAATCTCATGAATGCCTCTACTTGGGCTCTGTGCTTATTCACATTCAAGATCCCCTACAAAAATGAATAAAATAACAGAATTAGAAGGGACCTTGGAGGTTTTCTAGTCGAACTCCCTGCTCAAGGCAGGAGACCTTATACCATCCCAGTCAAATGGCTGTACAATCTCTTCTTGAAAACCTCCAGTGATGGAGCACCCACAACTTCTGGAGGCAACCAGTTACACTGAATAATTGTTCTCACTGTCAGGAAATTTCTCCTTAATTCTAGGTTGCTTCTTTCCTTGATTAGTTTCCATCTGTTGCTCCTTTGAAAATAGGTTGACCCCCTCTTCTTTGTGACAGCCCCTCAAATACTGGAATACTGCTATCATGTCACCCCTAGTCCTTCTTTTCACTAGACTGGACATACCCAATTCCTGCAACCGTTCTTCACATCTTTTAGCCTCCAGCCCCCTAATCATCTTTGTTGCTCTTCTCTGCACTCTTTCTAGAGTCTCAACATCTTTTTTACATCATGACAACCAAAACTGAAAGCAGTATTCCAGGTGTGGTCTTGCTAAAGCTTTGTAAAGAAGTACTAATACAGGGTTCTTCAAACTTGGCCCTTTTGTGACTTGTGGACTTCAACTCCCAGAATTCCTCAGCCAGCGTGCCTGGCTGAGGAATTCTGGGAGTTGAAGTCCACAAGTCATAAAAGGGCCAAGTTTGAAGACCCCTGTACTAAAACTTCACGTGACCTTGATGCTATCCCTCTATTAATGCAGCCTAGGATTGCACTGGCTTTTTTTTTTTTAAACTGCGGAGCTGTTTAAGAATCATGCATGGATAAGCCTTGGTTTATTTCACTGCTGTGATTATATACTATAAATGGAGGTTTTTCTCAATTCTATTGATAAGAGCAGCTCTTTCCCTCTATTGTACAGAGTATCAGAAATCCTCAGTCTAAGATAAATGAAGAACTGAAAATGTGAAGGGTTTTGAAGATACTTAATATACAGATTGCTTCAGGATTCGAATACTAAAGAAAGCCGTCCACAAGATGGAAATGAATGACAGTCCGTATTTATTTTTGTTTGTCCTGGATTTGCTGGCTGACATTTTTTAAAGTCTTAAAGTGGTGCCTGGAAGAATGCTGAGATTTTTACAAGCCAAATGGTTTTTAGGTATCCTAAAATGCCCATTTGTATTAGTGCACGAGATAGATCAATTTTTTTTTTTTAAAAAAGAGTCACATGCAGCAAAGCAAAGTTGCTCCTGATCTGGAACAATGAGAAACCCCAGGAGGGGGAGGATGCTGGCAGTCTTCAATTTAAGACCATATTCGGGACCAGGATTTCCACTGCTAAGCAAGCAATTGTTAAGTGAGTCGCACCTGATTTTATGACCTTTTTGCCATGGTTGTTAAGTGAATCGCAAAGCTGTTAAGCAAATCCAGCTTCCTCCCTTAAACTTGTTGGAAGTTGGCTGGGGAATTCTGGGAATGGAAACCCACCAGCCTTAAAGCGGCCCAGGTTGGGCAGTTCTGCTCTAGGTGAAGGCAATACAGGTAGTCCTCGACTTAGGACCACAATTGAGCCCAAAATTTCTGTTGTTAAGCGAATGCACGGGTTAAATGCGTTTTGCACATTTTATCACTTTTCTTGCCATGGTTATTAAGTGAATCCCTGAAGTTGTTAAGTTAGTAAAATGGTTGTTCTAAGTGAATCTGGCTTCCCCATTGACTTTGCTGGTCAGAAGCTCCACAGAAAGGACTCACATCCCCCCAGGACACCGCCATCGTCACACATATGAGTCAGCTGGTAGCGGTTGAATTTTGGTCACGTGACCCTGGGGACGCTGCAACGGTCGTAAGTGTGAAAAACGGTCATAGGTCACTTTTTTCAATCCCGTTGTAACTTCGAACAGTCACTAAATGAACTGTTGTAAATTGAGGTAACCTGTACCTCTTAATTTTCCCTACAACTACAACCCTGAGACTAGGCTGGACTAGACACAGACCGACACTGAAAGTCACTGAGTTTTCACAGCGAGAAAAGATTTGAACCTGAACTTCTGCTGCTCTTAATTCAACCCCTTAAGCAGCGAACCACACTGGCTCTTGCTGCTGACATCCACCTTGTGGCTTAATAAATCTAACTGGCCTCCTTCCTACTAGCTTTTCCCCATTTTTGAAGACTCAACTCAGTTAATCCATACTTTATTCATTTTATCTGGCCAGCTGTGCTTCTTTTATTACCCTTTGCTTCGCTATGTCATTTTAAAACGGCTATTTTTTTATTACTAGTTGTCAGGCCACTTTCAAGTTATCTAAAATAAATTGCTGCTAAAGACTCCAGATCTTTGTTTTGTGGATTTTGGTTTTTCGTCCAATTCTGTTATTCTACTAAGGCCAGCATAGACACGGTAGCAAGAATCTGGGCCCTTTTTGCCCACAATCGCCATTTTATATTATCGAGAGAAAAGAGCAAGAGATTAAACACAGATCAAGTGCTCCTATTTTTAGGGATTTCCCATACCCATTTTGACATCTCTAACCCTCTTCATTTCCACCATTATTTCCAGAAAAAAACAACAACCCTGCATGGCTTATTATTCTGTATAGGTCTTTGGGTATTTGTAGCTGACTCTAGCAAAATCAACCTACTTGGCCAGATTGCCAGATCTGGTCTACAAATTTTAAAGAAAGATGCTGGTCAGTTTAAAGTAAGCTCACACTAAAAAGCTCTGTGTCAAGCCTCTTCTGGGCGTGAGTCAGAAATAGATCATTCCCTCTCTTTGTTATTTCAGTTTTCCGTGCGTGCATTGTAAACATTACCTGGATGTAGAGTCCTGATTTGATTCCAGCTTCCAGGGTTTCCATGGGGAGATGCTCGGGGTATTCCTTCCCATTGTTTTCATGGCTTTCGTTTTCCCGTCCCCGTCGCGACTGGAGTATGGAATCCAAAAGCTCGTGAGTGGCTTTTAAATCGGGCCAGAAGTTGTCCAAGTAATTCTGGGTGTACAGACAAAAAAAAAAGTTGGTGCTGGAGACCAACTGTCCGTCTGCCTATCCACCTACCGATTTACTTCATTAATTGCAAGATGTCAGCTGTGCAAGGAAGGCCAGACAAGAAACATACCCACAAGAAGCAGTTCTATTTTACAGTAAGATTACATTAATACAGGGGTCTTCAAACTTGGCCCTTTTATGACTTGTGGACTTCAACTCCCAGAATTCCTCAGCCAGGCACGCTGGCTGAGGAATTCTGGGAGTTGAAGTCCACAAGTCATAAAAGGGCCAAGTTTGAAGACCCCTGCATTAATAGAATCTTGCAAACCTGAAAGTACATCTGTCCCCTCTCCCCTCTCTTGTCTCCAAGGTCAATCCCACATACCATTACAAGGCCTAAGAAGACCGGTTACCAGTAGCCCTCAACTTACGACCACCACTCAACCCAACATTTTCTGCTACTAAGCAAGACATATGTTAAGTGCATTTTGCCCCATATTACAACCTTTCTTGCCACAGTTGTTAAGTGGACCTCTGCAGTTCTTAAGTTAGTAACACGGTTGTCAAGCGGATCTGGCTTCCCCATTGACTTGGCTTCTCAGAAAATCGCAAACGAGAATCACACGCAATTTGCGGGGACACTGCAACCGTCGTAAATATGAGTCAGGTGCCGAGCACCTAAAGTATGATCCCATGACCCTGGGGATGCTGCAACGGTCGCAAGTGTGAAAAAACGGTCGTAAGTCGCTTTTTTCGTTGCTGTTGTAACTTCGAACGGTCACTAATTGAAGTGTTGTAGGTTGAGGACCACCTGTAATTGCACTTGGAGTGGCTGAAGTGAAGAGAGTAAGGGGTCCACTACTTTTCTGCAGGGAGTTGAGATGCCCAGTGCACAGGGCAACAGTGCACAGGAGTTGGGCCCATGTCCACATGGGGGGGGGAGCTACCTGCCTGGTTCGACCAAAACAAGTTTGTTTCTTTTGTGTATGAACTTTAAAACCCAGCAGAACACTCAACTCCCTTTTCTACGAGCCTGAGGGCATCTGTACAAAGGCTTTTGGAATTGATGGGCTGGTGGTACCTTAAACAAGTAGGTCCCCTATTGCAGCCAATAGGAAGGTAAGGTGGTGGAGAGCACAAAACTCAGTTCTGAAATGCAGCAACTGCCTCTTTGCCCTCAAATGTGGTTGTGGATCCCCCCAATATCAGGAGTGACTCCAAAGGGGGCCAATGGCTCTTTGTAGGGGAAAAAAAAAATCCTTTCTCCCTTTCTAAAAGGACAGATCTAGATCTGAAACAGTAGCTCTCTTTGTGGAAGAGAAAATAAAGAACTGGAAAGTCCATTACAGATAGTCCTCCACTTAGGACCATCATGGGAACCTGCCCTTCATGGTTGTGATAGTCATAAATGGTCATATGACTTTTTTTAACAACTTTTTTTTTTTTTTTTTTTGCAACAGCTGTTAAGCGAATGCCACCAATGGTTGCCAAAAGCTGGAAGTGCCAGTTGTTAGCAAAAAGGGACTAAAATACGGATCACGTGAATCCAGGATGCTTCGAACGGCATTAAATATGTCTGTGATGCTGAGCACCCGAAGTTCAGTCAGGGGTTGGCGGGGGCAGCCGTCAGAACTTTGAATCCAGGTCCTAATTAGTCCCAAAGTAGTTAAGCGAACGACTTAAAGAACAGCACAAAAACATTACCTTGAATGAGATCACAAAGACGCCTTCCGTTTCACTGCCAAACAGTTGTACAGCTTCTTCGTCCTCGGTTACCATGACAATGGGCATCTGGCCCGAAAAGTGATTATAGTACCACACGGCGGCGTTGTAGATGCTCCTAGGAGAATCAGCGTTCACATTTATCTGTGGATGTCATGTTACAACTTCTCATTTTGCTCTGATCCCACAATTCGTATGACTTCCAATGTCTGCCTTTTGAAAACATGCCACAACCATCTAGGTCTATGCAGTCCTTGAAGGCTTCACTGAAAACTAAAGGGAGTTCCTTCCACATTACTTTACCGTAATACTTCATTGATTAGGCCTTATCAGAATCCAGACTATAAAATACTAAACAGTGATAAGACCATATGTTAAAAATAGAGTAAAACACATAAACGCGAGAAAATGCAGATCTTATTTCTGTGTCACCCCAATCAGAATCCACATAGGCAGTTCTCTGCTTTGGTCAAATACAGTGCTGTATTATATTGATTTTAATATTAATTTCTAGCAATAGCAATAGCACTGCTTCATATACTGCTTCACAGTGTTTTACAGCCCTCTCCAAGTAGTTTACAGAGTCAGCAATTGCCCTCAATAATCTGGGTCCTCATTTTACTGACCTTGGCAGGATGGAAGGCTGAGTCAACTTTGAGCTGATCAAAATCAAACTGCTGGCAGTGGGCAGAGGGAAGGAAGGAAGGAAGGAAGGAAGGAAGGAAGGAAGGAAGGAAGGAAGGAAGGAAGGAAGGAAGGAAGGAAGGAAGGAAGGAAGGAAGGAAGGAAGGAAGGAAGGAAGGAAGGGTCAACCCTGAGTCAACCTTGAGCGGGTGAGAATTGAACCACTGGCAGTCGGCAGAATTGGCTTGCAATACTGCATTCTAACCACTTTGCCATCATGGCAACAGAAACAGAAATAGCACTTAGACTTATATACTGATTCATAGCGCTTTACAGCCCTCTCTAAGCGGTTTAGAGAGTCAGCCTATTGCCCCAACAATCTGGGTCCTCATTTTACTGACCTCGGAAAGGATGGAAGGCTGAGTCAACCTTGAGCCAGTCAGGATCGAACTGCTGGCTGTGGGCAGAGTCAGCCTACAATACTGCATTCTAACCATTGTGCCACCACAACGCTGTATATTATTTATTATATTAATTTATATTTATTATATTAATTTTTGGATTCTGACTGCATGTGAAGTATGTTCCTTTAATGTAAGGATTCCAATAGGCTGTTCGTCTAATGTGTGGACCAAGATACTGATTGCTTTCTTATACAACTGATGACAGCCTCCGACTTATGATCGCAATTGGGCCCAGAATTTCTGTTGCTAAGCAAGGCAGTTGTTAAGTGAGTCACACCCAATTTTACGACCTTTTTTGCTGTGACGGTTAAGTGAATCACACTTGTCATTAAACGAATCCAACCTCCCCCTATTGACTTTGCTTGTCAGAAATTGGCTGGGAAGGTTGCAAATAGTGATCCTGTGACGCCAGGAGGTTGCAATTGTCATAAATACATGCCTGTTGCCAAAGACTCAAAATTTGATGAAATGACGATTGTAAGTGTGAGGTGCAAGTGTAAGTCACTTTTCTCAGTTCTGTTTGAACGGTCACTAAAGGAATAGTTGTAAGTCAAGAACTACCTATATGTGTTATGTCCTTTATCTCCAGGGCTCCTCAAATATGAGCATGTCCATCCTAAGGGATTTGGTTAAAAACCATATATACAGTGATTATATCTCAACCTTTTCTTCACTACGGACCCTCTTTAAATACCTTTCGTGACCACGGACCACCATGACTTAACTCAAGGTTTACATCAACATTTCTTCAAGTCTTTGCAGACCCCCTGTGATGACATCACGCCCACCCCCAGGAGTCCATGGGCCACTCGTTGCGAACCACTGTTCCATAACCTTCCACTGGCCGTGGCTGCTCAAATCTTGCTCAAGTAAATTGGGGAGGTGCATTCCTAGTGAGCTCATCCATTTCAACCTGCCAGCCTTATGGAGGGTGGCTACGTCTCCCTGAGTTTTGATAACCAGACTTCTTTCTGCAGCCACCTTGTTAACTTCTGTTCATGGCAGGGTTGGACAAGAAACAGGGAGACCACAGCTCCTGATGTAACTGTCACACAATCAAAGAGCTGCCATGCGGAGGTGAGAAGGAACCAAAACCTAGGAGAAATCCTAAAGCAGGGGTCTCCCAACGTAGCAACTGTAAGACTTGTGGACTTCAACTCCCAGAATTCCCCAGCCAGATCCCTACCCTAAAGGATGCACATCATAGTTAATCCACCCCCGTGTCTCCCAACCCCGTGTAGCCTTCAAACCGCTCCCAAAACGTTAAACTGAGCCCTCAAGACACCAAACTTTGCCGATGCAATCTGTGACTGCAGTACAGGTGGTCCTCGACTTACAATATAGTTCTTTTAGTGATTGTTCGAAGTTACACTGGAAAAAGTGACTTATGACCCTTTTTCACACTTATAACTGTTGCAGCATTCCCATGGTCACGTGATCAAAACTGTCTCATATTTATGACGGTTGCAGTGTCATAAGGGGTCATGGGATCCCCTTTGGTGACCTTCTGACAAGCAAAGTCAATGGGGAAACCAGATTCACTTAACAACCGTGTTACTAATTTAACAACTGCAGGGATTCCCTTAACAAATGTGGCAAGAAAAGTCGTGAACTGGGGCAAAACTCGAAGTCTTTCGCTTAGCAAACATAAATTCTGGGCTCAATTGTGGTTGTAAGTCGAAGACTACATGTATAAGACAATGATCACACACACACACACACACACACCAGGCCGGGTCTGGGCCGGGCCGATGACTATGAATGTGTCATCGCTCAAGAAAGGTTGCACGGCTCAGGATTGTGTTATGTGGCTCACGTACCTCGTTTGCCATTTCTCCAGCAATTCTCCCTGCTCTCGTGGCAAGTAAGAAAGCAGCTGGAATTCATTAAAAAATATAATGCAATCACGACGGGCATCCCTCACTAAATTCCGCAGTTTATTGTACTGCCTGTAGAAGAAGTACAAGACAAGACACGGTTTGAGGAAGAACAACTTTATTATTTAAGACCCGAAACAGCCATCCCTCATATTTAGACTTTCCTGCTCAAATCATTTGCAGCCACCAGCAGTTCTTCTGCTGCCAGGAGATCTGGATATATACGGACCTTCAGATAATATGTTATGTTAAACTACGCTAAGAACAGCAGTGGCAAAGGTTTTTTTTTTTAGAAACAATGTAGTACCTTGAAATTATTGAACAGCTATATCAAAGGAATTGTGCAATGTGACAATGTTGCTTGAATGTGTTTTCTTCTGTGCTCCGTTTTATATCTGCCTTTCATCTTGTGGCACTGATTTATCAGAGGGCATCAACAGCTTCAGTGAGGAACAGGTGGCCGGCCAGGTGTTGTCCTACCAGCCATTTCACCAGCCACCCCTCCTGTCCCTGCCTGGGCGTCCCCTCGCTGCCCTGCTTTGCCTGCCAACTGGAACGCCAGGACCCTCTTCTGCCTGCCAGTCTGTGCGGCCAATGGAAGGGCTGTTCCTGCCAGCCGAGGCTGCAGCTGGGCATGTTTTAAAAGTGTTTGCCCACGTCTGCTAATGAGCCAGAGTCATGTACAGATAGTCCTCAACTTACAACAGTTCATTTAGTGACCAATCGAAGTTATAATGGCCCTGAAAAAAGTGACTTACGACCATTTTTCACACATGGCCACTGCAGCATCCCCGTGGCCACGTGATCAAAGTTCAGACGCTTGGCAACTGGTTCATATTTATGACGGTCGCCGTGTCCTGGGGTCACGTGATCACCTTTTGCAACCTTCTGACAAGCAAAGTCAATGGGGAAGCCAGATTCACTGAACAACTGTGTTACTAACTGCAGTGATTCACTTAACAACCGTGGCAAGAAAGGCCGTAAATCGGGCCAAGACTCACTTAACAAATGTCTCACTTAAGCCACAGAAATTTGGGGCTCAGTTATGGTGGTAAGTCGAGGACTGCCTGTAGCTGCAACGGGCAGTCATATAAATGAAATGAAATCAATTTAAATCCAACCAAACCGTCAGTAAATGAAGGAGCAACAAGCTTTTCTTGCCAACAAAAGCAGCTGAGAGTTTTCGGGACCAGCCTTCCTTTACTGAGCCTTCCCTTCGAGAGGCAGATTGCAAAATTTCCCCCAGGCAGAGCATCTTGTTGAGAATCCTGGGGTTGCTCTGCGTATTGGGAGGTGTCCGGTTTGGGGACTGAGCCTCCCCCATCCATCCTCCGTAGCATGGCAGTCCGGCTCGGGAGGGGAGTGAAAGGGAAGAGGCGGGCGGGGAAGTCGCCGAGCAGGGAGTGGCCTGGCTGCGGGGGCCCTGAGGTGTGCGGGTGCGGGGCGCATGGGGCAGCTTCACCCCCCCCAGCACCAGCCTCACCTCACCTCGTGCCAGCGGCACCAGCGTGCCACGCGGCCTCCTGCCCCATTGCGGCAGCGAGCAACCAGACGGTGGGACGAATGGGCAGGCTCTTACCTAAGGCTTATTTTTGGGGTAGGGCTTATATCAGCTGCACGCTAAAAATCACGCTAGGGCTTATTTTCTGGGTGGGTCTTATCAGCAGACCAACTGGGCAGAGCTTCTGCCTTTTGCAGAAGTAGCCAGCCTACAACTACTCTGTGTGTAGCAGCACTGGGTTCGTTCCATTTCAAGTAGTGACAGGAGTGGACTTTGTGCTTATGTACATATTCTCCTGTTGGGTACCCGTTGGAAACTTTGAAACTCTGAATTATAGAACATAGAATAATAGGATAAGATAAAAGATAAGCTTTATTATCACTTTTTTCTATGAACACACTGGCTCACATTAAAAAATGAAATTCTGATGCCCCCTCTCAAAAGAAAATAAATATAGGGTGGGACCTTGAAGGTTTTTTAGTCCAATCTCTTGCTCAAGCAGGACATCCTATACCCATGGTGGCGAACCTATGGCACGCGTGCCAGAGGCGGCACGCAGAGCCCTCTCTGTGGGCACGCGCGCCGTCGCCCCAGTCCTAGGCCTTCAGCTGGGTTTTATGAAACCTTTTCGCTTTAAGCCTCCGCCGCTGGGTGCAAAAAAAAAAAAAGGTTCAATCAATCAATCGATTTCAACTTCTCGCGGGGAAAAAAAAAGATCTTGCAAAGTTGGAATTGATTGATTGAACTTTTTAGTCCCACCCAGTCTGCCGTTACCACCGAAGCCACGCCCACCCAATGGCCACACCCACCCAATGGGCCACACCCACCCGGCACCCGACGATACATAAGTGGGTTTTGGGTTGCAGTTTGGGCACTCGGTCTCTAAAAGGTTCGCCATCACTGTCCTATACCATCCCGGACAAATGACTGTCCAATTCTACCTAAGGAGGAATTTCCTGACAGTGAGAACAATTAGTCAATGGAACAGTTTGCTTCTCTGGAGTTGTGAGTGCTTCATCCCTGCAGGTCTTCAAGAAAAGATTAGACACCCATTTGTCCTGAATGGAACAAGGCCTCTTGCCTTGGTGAGGGGGTTGGACTAGAAGACCTCGAAGGTCCCTTCTAGCCCTGTGATTCTGTGTGTAATTCTATATGTAAAAGGAACAAAATGGGAATGTGGGAGCAGCATAGTTTAAATTACAATCCAGCGCTTTGGCTCAACAGACATACAGCTACAAAGCAGGCAAAACTGAGCATGTGGCACTCAACAAACCCTCATGCAACCAATGTTTCCTGCTCATTTTATAATTACTGGGTCCCATTGCCCTTGGATTGCCTAAGCCCACTTTTCTTCTGGGCCCCACAGCCAAAGTAAGGACAGTGGCTTCCTCCCCCCGCCCCTTTCTTCATTGGGGAATAAAGACTGGGATCTGGGGATTCTTAAGGGTCCCCCAACTCACTAGCAGACCACCCAAGATTAAGATTCTCGTTCATCCATCTTCATCTACTTAAATTTGCAACCCCACTGAAACTCATAAAAATGCAATGTAAGAAGTGTATCTAAGTAAAAGAGCACCACATTCCAAAAATTAAATATTCAAACTATGCATAAGAATTTATGTGAATGAGGTGCCAGTCAAATAATTCATATACGCCACTGAAACATGCCATCACACCCATGTCTTCCAAGTTATTGAGGCATATTTGACCCCATCTGTCAGACGGCAGGAAGGCTGTGCAGGGGGGCAAATGGTAAGATTGTGTGTGATGAATGAAAAAGATTAAGAAGTATTATAATACAGGCATAACATGGAATCATTTTCATAATCCAGGGAGTATTCGACAGTAAAAAAAATAAAAATAAAAAATACCAGTGGCAGAAAGATTTTAAGCATTTGTATTAACTTGCTGTATTATGACTTTGGATTAAAATCCTCCATTACCTCTGGAATATATTCATAGATAATGATGCTATAATTAATGTCAGCTAGAAAAAATCCCTGATTAACCTTTCAGGTCTGAAGGGTATTTAAGAGCACGGATGTATTCATAGAATCGCTAGGGCATATTATTAACCTTTGCAATCGATTTTAAAAAAAGAAACACTACAGTTTGATTCTGTATATCTTGGCCTTTCCAATGCCACTGTAAAACTGAAATAAATCTGTTAACTACAATCTGACAGAATATGAGATTTTAAGCATGTCTATTAATTTGCAAGGCAGATTGAACACAGAAGGGTCTGCAAAACTTCATTTTTTATTTTAATAACAATATATTATGAATTGATTGATCTTGATCATCAGGGAACAACCTGTACCACAGATTGCAAATGAATGGAAGTACTTTAGATTAGGGATCTAGGTGTGAAAACAGAAACATCCATCAATTCTAGAAGAAAACTGAAATGACAGAAGATGTTGGATTTACATCCTGCCTTTCCTTCAGAAGCTCAGGGCAACACATACATACCACCCATCCTGCCTTCCATTCCCTCCCCTTACACAACAACCACCTAGTCAGGTAGGTGGGGCTGAGGAACAGTACCTGGCCCCAAGTAAGCCAGTGAATTTGTAAGGCTGACGGCAAAGCTGAACCTGGATTTCTCTATTCCAACACCTTCACCCCTCTTGGCTCTTGGTGGAAAAGCAGAACACAGAATAAGGTTGGAAGGGGCCTTGGAGGTCCTATACCATTCCAGACAAATGACTTCCCGAAAAACCTCCAATGATGGAGCACTCACAACTTCCAGACGTAAGCCATTAATTGTTCTCACTGATAGGAAATTTCTCCTTAGTTCCAGGTTGGATCTCTCTTTAATGAGCTTCCACCCACTGCTTCTTTTCCTGCCCTCAGGTGCTTTGGAGAATAGGTTGACCCCATCTTCTCTGTGACAGCCCTTCAAGTACTGAAAGACAGCTATCACGTCCCCCCCCTAATCCTTCTCTTCATTAGACTAGATCAGTGGTGGCGAACCTATGGCACGGGTGCCAGAGGCGGCACTCAGAGCCCTCTCTGTGGGCACGCGCGCCGTCGCCCCAGTCCTAGGCCTTCAGCTGGGTTTTATAAAACCTTTTCGCTTTAGGCCTCCGCCGCTGTGTGCAAAAAAAAAAAAAGGTTCAATCAGTCAATTTCAACTTCTCACGGGAAAAAAAAAGATCTTGCAAAGTTGGAATTGATTGATTGAACTTTTTAGTCCCACCCAGTCTGCCGTTACCACCGCAGCCACGCCCACCCAATGGGCCACGCCCACCCAATGGGCCACACCCAGCCAATGGGCCACACCCACCCAGCACTCGACGATGCGTAAGTGGGTTTTGGGTTGCAGTTTGGGCACTCGGTCTCTAAAAGGTTCGCCATCACTGGACTAGATATACCCAGTTCCCTTAACCGTTCATCCTATGGTTTAGCCTCCAGACCCCTTGTTATCTTGGTTGGTCTTCTCTGCACCCTTTCTAGGGCCTCAACATCTTTTCTGTATTACGGTGACCACCCCTCACTGGTGCAGCAAACAACTCCTTTGTGACGGAGATGGGCGGTTAAGAAGTTTGATAAATAAATAAAATAAATAACATAAACAAAGAGTACTGTCACTTCACATGATCTTGAAGCTATGCCTCTGTTGATGCAACCTAGGGCTGCGTTAGCTTGTGAACTAACCCTCCCGGAGAAAACTATATACCTGCGGCCTCTTTGCTGTTGCATCGCTTGACAGGCTGTCTGCATGAAAACCAGCCCCTTCAGCTCAGGGAATTCCAGAATCTCCAGGTAATCTTGAAGCACTTTCCAATCAGGCACAACGTAGTGAGTGACATCATCAGAGAGCAATTTCCCATCTGAAGCAGAAAACAAAATTTAGCAATATATATATAATGTTGTCAGATGTGACAAAAGACAGGCAGGGGAGTCCTGAGGGATTTACAATTTAAAACAGCCGAAGAAGGGAGAGAAGGTAAAGTAAAAGTGTACAATAGGGGGAAATTATGCAGTTTTTAACTTACAAAAACTTGTAAACTGAGACCAGTTTGGGAACACAGCAAGGGACAGTATGATTAGCAATGACTTCTGGGTTTTTTGAAAATGACAAATGGAAGATGGTAGTAGGGCAACGATTATGGGTATTGAACACATGGAGTTACACCTAGATAATAATATTGAAGCCAGTATTTCCACTTAACAACTATCCTGGGGGGGGGGGATTTATTCTGCTCTCAATGGGAGCATCAAGACCAACACTCACAAAATAGGAGGATTTGGCTATAAGCACAACTGAGGTTTACAATTCTTCTGAGGGTGTACAGTCTTTTGGATTCAATCCCAAATTTTGCACTGAAACACACAAGGGCAACATGTGGCATTTAAAACAGCTGCATCTTATCCTGGGCTGTGGGAGTCAAAAAACAGCCACTTTGTCCGACAAAACAATGCAGTTGTTTTAAAGAGTCAGAGACAATGTGCTACATTCAAAATAAACTTCATCTTTTGGGAATACCCGTATCTATAAGGAGATTTTGCCATGCTCTTTAATGAAAAAACAAAAGCAGATATGCTGCTCACAGCATTAAAGCTGGAATGAAATTCTTTGGGGAAGCAAAGATGAAGAGAAAAACTGCCCTGGACTTATCACATTTAGTCCTGGGGAGACATTCTTATGTCATTCTCCCCTGACCTTTTGTATCAGAAAGAGGCCACATTGCTGAAACAATCTGGAAATAATTTCATTAATAATAAGTATTTTATAAATAAACACAGGTCACTTCCAAGTGCTGGCTACCAACTCATTTACTTTTAAGGGCAAAGAAATTTACTTAATTTTACATTCAGTTGTGGTGGTGGTGGTGGGAAACCTGGCTATTCCATGCAATGTTTTTAAGTTTTCAAACAGCTTTTCATTTTCACAAAGCTGAAGTGAGATCCTTATAGGGATGAGAATCTTTCCTGTACGGTTGTTCCATTAACCTTGGAATTCAAATTCCAAAAAAGCTGGAGATTTAGAGAAGGGGTCTCCTCCAGAGAAGGATCAGCTTCACAGACGTTTATTGCTGCCAGCTAAGCAGGTGACTTTCTCAAAGGAGAAGTGTAGAACCCCAAGGATTTTTATAGGTCGGGTGTGTGTGCAACACATCCTGGTATTTGGGCTTCCTAATTTCTATAGCTTACATGTTATTGCATGATCACGGTATACAAGAGCAAAAAGGAGGATTTATTGGTTATATATTAAAGCTTGCTTATTATACCTTAATCATGTACTTTTTATGGGTTAGCCGGTGCAGCTTGTAAGGCCTTTCATGCCCTCTAATTGTGCAAAAAGCAAAGCTTTAAATCTGATCCTTCTTCCAGCTACATCTGCTTGGTATGAAGCCACTTCCTCTTGAAACCCGCAACGAAAACTTGGAATAAATTCTTCCTGTTGCTTTCTTGGGCCGAATTTATTGCTTAGGAATGACCCAAAACCTGTCACCACCAGGAACCGAAAGAAAAGGGCTGAAATGCAGCTCACTCTAGCAATGAAGTGGCATTAATAGCCTTTGTGTATATATATATATATATATATATATATATATATATATATATATATATATAATTAGGTTTTATAAGGGTAGGGGGAGGATAGGGTTGGTATGGGTGATGGGTGGGGCTGGGGAATGGGATAAGGGTAGGGATAGAGATAGGTACAATAGTGGGGTTGCTCCCAACGAGAAATTCAACGCTTTAGCAGGCAGACTATCGTCCAGGTACAACTATTGAATAACAATAGTTAATATAATACTAAACAATTATAATCACTAATGCTAACGATGATCATAAAATTGAAGCTTAGTTAGTAAATATCATTCATCCTGTTAAACTTCACAATCCTTTTTGCTCTAACGTAATGCTAGCCATTGATAAAAATTTTCCCATGTTCTAAAATACACCGAATCCTCTTTCTCTTTAATCTCTAAAGTTAATCTATCCATTCCTGCACATTCTAAAATTTTCATGATTATAATCTGGTCAAATAGCCTATTTTTAATGCGTTTTGACTTTCCTCCCGAAGATCGCTCTCCCTTCAATGAGAAGTAATGAAACTGGACATTAAGCGCCTTCTTGGTCTGAAATAAGGGCTCTCCGCACCAGCAGGGATTTTCTTCCACCTTCCAATCAAACAGCCGCGTTCACACAACCCGTCGTCCCCACGAAGCTAATATTCTGAGATCACACAGAAAACCCCGTCGCTCCAACCCTCCCTGGCTCCTCCATCCCACCCTGGCATTCAGAAGCCCCGCCCACCCCAGGGAAGGCCGCGAACGGCGTTCACACGACCACGCATTCCCCGAGCCACCGCCTCGCCCCCCCCCGAGGCTCCGCCCCCGCTCTCACGCACCGCGGGGACAGCCCGCCCGGCAGAGGGCGCTGCCGCAGGGCACGTCGGGCCGCAGGTAGTGCTCGCGCACGACCCGCACGGAGCGGCCCTGCAGGCTCCGCAGCAGCAGCACCTTCTCGGTCCGCAACATCTCCGCGAGAAGGCGGGGCCCTGCCCCCCTCCCGCCTTCCGTTGCCGGTCCGCGCTCCTTCCTGCCCCTCTGATTGGCCATCGCCGAGGAAGGGGCCGGGCTGACAGAAAGGGCGCGCGCAGAGGGGCGGGGCCACGCGAAAAGGGCGTCGCCACTTCCGGTGACGGTTCCCGCCAACTTCTGAGGGAAAAGCTGGGTGTTGTTATCACCCTCGGCCTCTCAGGGGCGTCGCGAGTTTTGAGGCTCCTTGTTATTTGCGGGCCGCGAGATGCTCCGTCCTCTTGCTTCCAACCACCATCACGACATCCTTGTGAGGTAGGCCGGGCGGAGCTGGAAGCCGGATCTCTGATCACTTCAGCCCCACAGGCTCTCCTCCTTTCTCCGCCCCGCCTTTCCTTCAAGAGCTCGATGGTGCTTCGTCTTCCTGTTATTTATTCCCCGTAACGACAATCCTGCGAGGTGGGCTGGGTGCACCTGAGGCCCCCCGCTGCAAAGTCAGGAGAGGAGCCTGGTTTTCCCCCTTCTCAGGCATCCCCTTCCTACTGAGCCGCCCAAAGGTCACCTGGAATACAGGTAGTCCTCGACTTACAGTGGTTCATTTAGTGACTGTTCAAAGTTACAACGGCACTGAAAAAAGTGACTTGTGACTGTTTTTCACACTTACAACCTTTGCAACATCTCCATGATCACAACTCATGCTTGGCAGCTGGTTCATATTTATGAGGGTTGCAGTGTCCTGGGGTCACGTGATCCCCTTAACAGACATAAACACTGGCTGTCCAACAAAACGCAATTCAGGGTTTATACTTAGGCAAGAAAAGAAAAAAATGCAGGCTGCATCAAGAGAGGGATAGTTTTTAAGAACATGTGAATACCACTTTATAGTGCAAGGTGAGACTACGCTTCAAATACTGCATCCAACCTAGTGCAGCACTTCCCCACTATCCCATCTGTAGATTGACCTTGAAGCACAAAGAAGAGGGGGACAATCTCTTCTCCAAAGCTCCTGAGGGCAAGACAAGAAAGTAATGGATGGAAACTAATCAAAGAGAGACCCAACCTAACAATAAGGACAAATTTCTTAACAGTGAGAACAATCAATCAGTAAAATGGCTTGCCTTCAGAAGTTGTGGATGCTCCATTACTGGAGGTTTTTAAGAAAAGTTTGTCCAGAATGGTATAGAGTCTTCTGCTCGAGCAGGGGGTTGGACTAGAAGACCTCCAAGATCCCTCCCAACTTTGTTCTATTCTCTACTTTCCTTCCTTTCCTTTCCTCTGTCAAAAGAGTAGAAGTCCTATAAAATAAATAATGCACAGTAGCTGTCAGTTTTATGTATTTTATGCTTTTTAAAATATGCTTTTATATGATTTTTTTCATGTTTTTAAACGGTTGTGTTATTCTTGTTTATATTTTTGTTTTCATTGTAAGCTGCCCAGAGTCATATATCGGAGGACAGCGGCTATATAAATTTGAATTGCTTATTTATTTGGAAAATTTATATAGCTGCCCATCTCACATATGAGAGTCTGAGTGGCATACATAATTAAAAACACAAAACAATACAATTTTAAAATTTAGTATAGTTTTTGTTACAAAACAAATTTTAATCTTTAAAAATTTTAATAATAAAAATACAAACTTAAGAAGAAGAAAAAATTTATATGTGTCAATAATCTGTGGTTTAACCTAAAGCAACACAACAAAGTACCCAAATCAAAAAACATTAAAACCACAAAAAATATATTTAATTACATAACAAAATTCTTATCCTGTTTTTCTTTATATACATGAGTCAGAGTGATGAACATACTGGGAGCATAATGTGAGTTTCAATATAGGGTAATCTTACCATCCTGATACAGAATAGTCTCATTTCACTTGCTGACAATACCGTTTTTCAGAAGGGGAAGGAGAAACGAGAGTCAGCTACCCTGGACTTAATTCGGACCAAAGAGAGGAGTGATCAGTAGCCTGATGGTATCAGATGCCCTGGGATGTTGATATTCAGACTAAAGAGGGAGAAAATCTGAGGGAAATTAGCCACAGACTTCAGAGAGGCAAGCTTCAAGTCAGCCTGGGTAAAAAGTATACAGCCTATTGAAATTTGAAATCCTAATCAAGAAGTTGTAGAGAATGGGAGAACATGAGAAATTAGATACAGGCATAAATGATCCCCATAATAAGGGGAAATGAAAAGCTTTAAGAAGTCTGAAATTCACTAAGAAGCTGAGAAACAAAAAGATATTGGAAATAGACTCAGCAGGAATCTAAACAGATAATTCAAGTATGTAAGGATAGAGTTGGGAGGAATAAGGGTGTTAAAAGAGATTTTTTGAGGAGTGTATCTGAAAAATAAGGTAACACAGGTAGTCCTCAACTTATGACCACTTCTGGAATCAGAATTTCCATTGTAAGCAAACCTATTGTGAGTTGTGTCTGATTTTACGTTTTTTGCTATGGCCGTTAAGCAAATAAATCACTGCTGTTGTTAAATGAATCATGTGGCCATTAAGTGAATCTAGCTTCCTCCATTGGCTTTCCTAGTCAGAAGCTGGCTGGGAAGGTTACAATTAGCGACCATATGACTGCAACCGTCATAAATACATGCTGGTTGCCAAGCGCCTGAGTTCTGATCACTTGAAAAAAAATATTTTGATTTTTTTCAGAATTTCATTTTTTAATGTGTGCCAGTGTGTTCACAGAATAAAAGTGACAATAAAGGTGATCTTGGAAGTGCTTCAGTGGTTATCAAGTGTGAGGACCGGTTGTAAATCACTTTTTTCAGTGCTGTTGTAACTTTGAACAGTCACTAAACAAATGGTTGTAGGGCGAGGACTACCTGTAGAGCTTTATTAAAAGCCCAATGATCCAGGCAGCTTCTGAGAGAAACCTCTTGGTGGTCAGAACTGTTGAGCAGTGGGACAATCCGCCTAAGAGGGTGAGGGACACCCAGACCCCCCTATGATTCTGGCCGGAGGTTTCCAAATAGGGGCTAGATAGTCTTCTGTCAAGGAAAAGTTAATGGATTCCCAAACTAAGCAGGGCATGGTCCAGATCTGTAAGGTCCCCACCCACTCATACATTCCGTGATACTTTTCTGTTACAGGTGGTCCTCAACTTTCAACAGTTCTTTTAATGACCGTTCAAAGTTACAACAGCACTGAAAAAAGTGGCTTGTGACCAGTTTTCACACTTACATCCATTGCAGCATCCCCAGGGTCACGTGATCAAAATTCCGATGCTTGTCAACTGGTTCATATTTATGATGGTCGCAGTGTCCCGGGTCATGTAAATCACCTTTTACGACCCTCTCACAAGCAAAGCCAATGGGGGGAGCAAGATTCACTTAACAACCGTATCACTAATTTAACAATTGCAGTGATTCACTTAACAACTGTGGCAAGAAAGGTCATAAAATGAGGCAAAATTCACTTAAGTGTCTCACCTAGCAACAGAAATTTTGGGTTCAGTTGTCATAAGTTGAGGACCACTGGTATTTTTCCCAGAGAGACAATACTGTTTTATTTCAGCATAAAGGAGATTACTACTCAAGGAAACAGGACTGTTAAAGAACGAACATAATCACAATTTGCTAAAAACAGTAGACCAAAAGCTGTCATTCTGAATGGATTAGTATCTTCATTTTTGGTGGCATATCAGAGCGGTTATGATCAATTATTAAGTAAAGAAGAAAAATTTACTGTGATATACACAACTATGTATCATTTTTTGACATTTTAATGACATTTTAATCTGTTAACTCCTTTCATTTTCAGGTTATATTCATGTACACTGTAGAAGCTCCCATCTACTTCCCTCCCCATGCCAGTCATGGAAGAAAAATGTCTTTGCTTCCATATGGTAAATTAAAAGATATACAGTAGCCCAACTCAAGAAATAAGCCACGAAAGACAAAAAGATTTATTCTGTTGTTGAAACTCTTCTGTTTCCAAAATCATGATTCATAGCTGGTGTATTGCGATCCAATGAATCTTTGCATAGAGATAAATCCCTCCCAATTAGTTCACAGATTTGAAATGGCAATAGAGAGCCACAGATTATCTATAAAGATTTTTTTTTATTTGTTAGATCATTTAAGTGCATCTGCCAATAGTTTTCAGGGTGTAATTTTCATAACTGGCACTGAGAGTCACTCTTTCTCTAGATCAGCCTGGCTGGATGAAGCAAAGAGAGCTTCATTGCCCTTTTGTGATTGTTCTGGCACCTGGCTGCTTCCTTCAAAATATGCCTGGTAAACCTATACGTTTATCTTTAAAATAAAAAAATATTGCATAAAAATACTGCTCTAGTATACATTGTCACAAGCTATGACTTAACCTATTAGATGCATAGAAAGAGATCATCCTGATTCTACTTTTATTTTTACTTAGATTTTACTGTTATATATTTGTTAAACAATTCCAACATTGAGATTAAATTGCTAAACTCTACTTTTATATATCATGCAATTTGACACCTGTATAAAAGGAAAAGTTTGGTGACCATGCAGGTATTTGGCAACATCACATTTGTCATTCTGGGATAAATTTGTTGTGTGTTTTAACTAATAAGGGAGAGTATTTGTAGCTCAGGGCTGATACGAGGGAGTCCTTGGTGCTCTGAGCTTGGTCGTTTTCTTGCAAACATTTCATTACCCAACTAGGTAACATAATCAGTGCTAGGGGGATTGGGATGTGCAGAGAGGAGGAGAACCATGAGGTCCTTGGTGCTCTCTGGGCTTGGTGTTTTCTTGCAGATGTTTCATTCATCAGTGCCAGTGTTTTTTTAACTTTCCAATCTAGCCTAGAACTCTGCATACATCTTTTTAAATCGGTGGACTTGTCTATATCAAATTTTAAGTTGTAGCCTACGCACACTTACCAGACAATGTGCTTCACCAAATTAAATACTATAAAATGTATTATATTTCAGATAAGTGTATTGTCAAGCTCCTTGGCAACCCAAAGTAATTCTTCCTCAACCCAAAGTAATTCTTCCAAGCAAGATTCTCACAGGATCTTCTTTAACGCCATCTATCAAGATGAAAAAGGATTACCAGAATTCTAGAACTGAGGTATTCCGAGTGCCGAACTAATTTATCCCCCAGTGCATCATTGGTGGTGTTTTTCTTAGTTCCTCTCTAATAGCTTTGTTGTGAACCAACAAGAAGGCAATTCTTTTCACTGATAACAAAGGAGCAGGTGGCTGTTTACAAAACTGCCTCCTGAATTCTTATCAATCGGTGAACTAACGCACATAATGGGATCCAGCTGTTAATGTTCATTTTCTTTTTTTTATAATTTCAAAAAAGTGCTTCATAGTTAACGTAGCAGAATTGGAGGCCAATACAACACAAGGAACTCTCTTCTTAAACGCATGTGTTGCATTATTTATCCCATTGCACTATTGTAAACTCTTTCAGTAGAATTCTTCTCATGTATATCTTAGATTTTGCTTATAGTTTGGCAGATTAGAGGGAGAGAGAAGCCAAATCAACCTGGGAGAATCAAAAAATGAAAATTGAAAATGGGTCAACACCAGCAACTTACCTATTACATCCAAATAGTTTTTACACTCAGTTTTTCTGAAAATCGGAATTGGCAAAAACATGAATATACAGGATAGATATAAGTGGGAAGCTGTATAGGACATTTCTGTGTACATGTAGCCCTTGATTTACAACAGTTCATTTAGTGACCGTTCGAAGTTACAACGGCACTGAAAAAAGTGAGTTATGATCACTTTTCACACTTATGACTGCAGCATTCCCATGGTCAAGTGACAAAATTCAGATGCTTGGAAACTGACTCATATCTATGATGGTTGCAGTATCCTGAGGTCATGTGATCACCTTTTCCAACTTTCTGACCAGCAAAGTCACTGGGGAAGCCAGATTCATTTAATAACCGTGTTACTAACTTAACATCTGCAGGGATTCACTTAACAAATGTGGCAAGAAAAGCAAAACTGAAGCAAAATTCACTTGATAAATGTCTTACTTAGCAACAGAATTTTTGAGCTCAATTATAATCGTAAGTCAAGGACTACCTGTATATACTCTCATGGAAATTTGATTGCTTTCAAAGGAACCTGAAAATATTCATCACTGTTAGGCCATTTTAATGAACTTTTAGATGAGAAAAAAAGTTGGTTGATCATGATTTTCTTCCCTCTACAGCAGGGGTCTTCAAACTTGGCCCTTTTATGACTTGCAGACTTCACTTCACAGGCACGCTGGCTGAAGAATTCTGGGAGTTGAAGTCCACAAGTCATAAAAGGGCCAAGTTTGAAACCCCCTGCTCTACAGCTTTAAAGTACCCTCCTAAACTTCCTCCCATCTTATCTGTGCAGCAAATAATGACTCATAGTTCAACGATGCCACCTTATTTAATTTCTCCTGATAGATGGCTAAAAGGAATTAATCAATTTCTTATTGTCAAGATTACCAGAGTGATTTTAGTAGGCCTTTGCAATGTAATTCTAAGCAACCAAACTCAATCAAGAAACACCCTGGGCCTCATAATCAAGGAATCCTAACGGTCCCATAAATATTGGGACGTTCCAGCTGGGGTTGCTGTCCAGATAAGGATAGATCTCAAATATTCAGACATCCAGGCTATCTCAGATTCGTTATTCCTTAAACATTGCTCATAGATGTGTTTAAGCTCATTTTATTCCACAATCTTACACTAGCATTGTTACAAGTTATAATTTGCCTATAAAGACAACTTCAGAAAACCAACATTGCAAACGAAATGTAGGGAGGATCTTTTTCAGAATGATAATTGAAATATACGACTCTTTTTATAGCACCATAGAGAGAAACAAAAATGTTTCCATAACCATTACCTTTTTCTTGAAAGGTAAAAAGATTAAAAAAAACCCCAAAGAAAATTATTTGTAACAATTCTGGTGAATAAATTGGTCTTGGCACAGAATTATGTTTAAACTACAGATTGGTCTAAAATTCAGGCAATGGACATGGAGTTTTACACAGCTATTTTTATAAACAATTCCAACTATTAAGGATTCCTGACTGATAAAATCTGTAACCATAAAGGTAAGACAGTTTCGGTCATGTAGTATCTATGTGAATTACATATAAAAAGTGGCCGGAAGAATACAGCGTTGCCAGTATTTTTATTTCAGTACTCTGGACAGTTTTTCTCTGTCCTGCAAACTGCGTTGTTGAGGGCTCATTATCCTAGAGATGTCTGGCACACTGGATTTCAGATGAATAAAATAATATGCAAAATAGACATATGTTACAATGCCTAATATTGCACGTGCGGAATTTAAATTTTCCTGGTGAATAATTTTTGACTTAGTTAATTGTGGGTTTTTTGCATTGTAAACACCCCCTACATCTGTTGTTTGATTTTTCTTCCGAACGGCAGAAAAATTTGGCTTGTGTTGACAAACTTCTAAGTAAGCAGGTAAAAATCAAGTGCTGCAAGGATGAGGAGGCATAATAGAGGCAGCTCGCAGATTCTTTGCTGAGCCGTGTCACTCGGCTTGCGTTCTCTGAGGCAGGATTTTGCTGGTGCAAATGCAAAACAAGCCCTACCAAGACCGAGATTTTGGCAGCCAAAGAGCAGGAAGGCCAAACGGCCTGCCAAGGTCATCCACTGAGTGGAGGGTCTTTGACAGGACAGCAGACAGATTTCCCACCGCCTCCTCGTCCGGATCTGTTGCCCATTGGCCTTTTATGCAGGACTAGGTTCTCTTTTGAATCGTATTTCTTTCCTAAAGCAAACTATTTTTATAGAGTTTTGCAGTAACTTAATATATCCTGCAATGAAAGTCAGAGGGAGATATTAACGGCCGCTTTAGCATATTTTGGTGCAACGCCAAGAACACCCCTGGGGGAAAGGCTGTTACTCTGCAATGGAGGGTTCCCACATTCTCAATTCTCTTGGAAAGGTTGTTCCTTATCATTACTATGCCGTTATTCGGCACCTTTCATCT
The DNA here is from genome assembly GCA_023970755.1 of Azemiops feae. Classification (NCBI taxonomy): domain Eukaryota; kingdom Metazoa; phylum Chordata; class Lepidosauria; order Squamata; family Viperidae; genus Azemiops; species Azemiops feae. Next base: position 869,123 of record JALGBA010000244.1, read on the forward strand.
TCTCAACCCGCAACAACACGTGTTCAAAACAGAAGTGAAGGGCATCCATCTTTTACCACAATTTAACCACAGGGCTTGTTAACATGGCCTGTTTAAATAAAAACATCTTACTTTATTTTCAGGACCTGATCTTTGTCAGTGACAAAAGCAACACCAGCAAGGAGCATTTATTCAGAATTAATGAATTCAAATAAATCACCAGTCAACTTTATTAAGTAATGAGTTATTTAATTAAGAATGGAGATGGATGGAGATAGATAGAACTCTTACGATAGGCATGATTTTCCAGGCAGCCTTTTTATCTTCTCTTGCACCAATCCTGTTGAAATAAATGATAAGTAAATACAGGAGAACTTGAACTATTTTGAATACTGTATGCTTCTAATAATCTCAGTTTTATTTTTGTTGGAATTTAAGAACTTCTTTTTCTTTCTTCAGGTTCTTTTATTCCTTTTTGTTCATCCAACCTCCTCCTTTGCTGATTGTCTCCTACATACCAGATAACGGGAGGGGGGGGAGAATATGCTAAAAACAATAACAGATATCTAGACTGGTCAACTTGAATGTTAAACTTACTTTACTTTGAGCGCATTGCTGATTTTGACCTCAATAAAATTATTCATGCCTGCAAAAGTCCATAACAACATTAAGCACCATTTACTTGCAGGTTTTTCTTGTTGTCTTCATTTTTGTGAATTAGCTATTATTAGAGTTTGGCACTGATGTCAAGCACTGCAAATGCAAAACAGTGTGCAGGAGAGATATTGCTGTTGTTTTGGAGCACAAAGTATCTGTGGGCCAAAGTAGATCCCCCCCCAACAATACAAACTAGCTGTGGTAGGATTTGTCTTCTGGAACTTGAATTGTTATTTCTTGCTATCAAATCTGCTTACTTGACTAAATCCAGCTTTGTGGGTAATATTCGATCAAATACCTAGGATGGTTTGTAATTATCTCTTTTTATCTTCACAGCAACTATGCAAGTGTTGAAAAGCAGCAGCTTGCATGTTGTCGGCTCAATCTGCCTGATCTCCAACAGGGGTTAGAAGACTTCAGCTCCTGATTTCTGTGGGTCCAATGAGTGATTTTGCATTCCTGATGAGCATTTTATTCTTTAGACCCTTAGACCTGTTTTCAGATTCTTCAAACAGCTGCTCCCAGTGCCATTTTCTCCCTCCAACTTACAGGTATTCCTCAACTTACGATCACAATTGAGCCCAAAATGTATGTTATTAAGTGAATTTTGCTCCATATTACCTTTCTTGCCACAGTTGTTAAGTGAATCGCTGTAGTTGTTAAGTTAATAACATAGTTGTTAAGTGAATCTGGCTTCCCCATTGACTTTGCTTTTCAGAAGGTCGCAAAAGGTGATCACATGACCCCAGGACATGGCAACCGTCATAAATATGAGTCAGTTGCCAAGCATCTGACTTGATCATGTGACCATGAAGATGTTGCAATGATCTTAAGTGTGAAAAATGGTCATAAGTGACATTTTCCAGGGCCATTATAACTTCAATTGGTCACTAAATGAACTGTTGTAAGTTGAGGACTACCTGTATATACTGGTAGTTCTTGCTTTACAACCATTCATTTAGTGACCATTCAAAGTTTCAATTGCACTGAAAAATGTGACTTACGACCAGTCCTCGCACTTACGACCCTCCCAGCATTCTGCAGTCATGTGATCAAAATTTGGGCACTTGGCAACCGGCAGATATTTATGATGGTTGTGGTGTCCCGGGGTCATGTGATCACCATTTATGATCTTCCCAGCTGGCTTTTGACAAGTAAAGTCAGGGAGGGAAGCTGGACTCATTTAATGACCATGTGATTCACTTTACAACTGTAGTGACGTGCTTAACAATTCTGGCAGAAAAGGTCGTAAAATTGAGCATGACTCACTTAACCACCAGTCTCATCAATGGGAATTCTGGACCCAACTGTGGTCGTAAGTCAAGAACGTCCTGTACTGATCCTACTTAGGAGTAGTTATTTTCATTTATGCAGAAGCAGGAAGTCTGGAATTCTCGTCTAGAAGAAAAAAGATGCTTGGACACCATTTCATTCTCCATCTCATTTTCTTTGGGTCCTGCGAAAGATTAAATCCCACGGGCGCAGATTCAGCAGCTGAAAGGAAGAAGACCGAGGAATCAAATATGCATCTTTGGGATATATATTATTTTTCCAAGAGACAGGTTTCGAAAAAGGGTGAATGTGGTGAGACTTTGGAGATAGAAAATGTCCAGCTGAGGTTTACAGCTTCAGCCTGATTAAAAACCTGCACTTACCTTGCTGCAAAATCCAGAGTCATGATGTCTTCAGATCAAAGTGAGTTCTCCCCCCACTCGCATATTCTTCCACTGGGGGGGGGGGGGGCAGGAAACCATCTTGGCGTCTATTCTAGGCCATAATGAAGACAGATGGTTTACCTGGCACTCTCTCCTTCCTGCCTTCTGTCTACGGACAAGCAGATCATGAGCAAGGAGGGGGCATGGAGGCAGGTCACTCACACACACCGAACATACAGAGACAGTTTGATCTCCCCTGGGAGGGTGCCCTGAAGGGGAGGAAAAGGAAAAAGAAAACAGGAGGCAGAAAAGCAGAAGCTGGGGGCCAAAAAGAGACGTCATTATGAACGGTAGTGTAAGATGGAGACCGTTTTTCTGTGCTGCTTCTTTTTAAGTCACCTTCCTGCTGTTTAGCCACGAATCTGCTCTCTGTATTTAGGAGCACAAAGGAGCCACTTTCAAGAGTGTGTGCACCTTTTATTACATTAGAAAGGTGTCCTTTCCCATTTAGGTTTTTCTCAGTGCAAGTCTTAACAGCTTGAAAAGAAGGTAAAAATATAGAAATAGCCACTAAAGCAGACCAAAGGATCTTTGGACATTCAACTGGGTCCAGAGAGCATAAAAGTAGCTCTCGCACAACTGCCTTTGAGAGGGTTATTGCCTTCAGATCTGAAACATTCATCATCGCTAGAAATCATTGGAGAAAATATCGTTTTTTGGGGGAGGGGGAAATGAACTCTGGAGTGACCTTGAATTTCAAACATAGGAAACTTTCTTCTTTTCTCCTTTGTTCCCATTGTAAGTTATTCTGATGAGTCAAGCCATGCCTCATCATCAGAATAACAGAATAATGGGGTTAGAAGGGACCTTGGAAGTTTTCTAGTCCAACCCCTTGCTCAAGCAGGAAACCCAATCATTTCAGACAAAAGGTTGTCCAATCTCTTCTTAAAAATTATCATTCACTTGATGGGTTTCGGATTTCCTGCCCACTGTTTTTTTTTTCTTGCTTGGACCTTGCGAGAAACCGCCTGACACAGGAACACACAATCCAGGGTTACTCCTTAAGTTTAGATCCAGTCCTTCATCT